>CM033026.1:25751520-26951520 GCA_019207045.1 Branchiostoma floridae x Branchiostoma belcheri | reverse complement strand
TTTGAAGTGCCATTCAAACATTTTTGATCTGAAAACAAGAACCTTCTGTGACTTTGTCAGTCAATATGTCTTATGCCTTCTCCTAAGTTTTCGCAAAGATTGGTACAATAATGTGGAAATTATAAAGAAAGTTTGTGTTCAGTCCCTCTGGGGTCCAAACGGACCACAGCAAAAATGTGCAGTTTTTAAAACAAACTTTGGAGGCTAACTCCCTTACCACTTACAGTATTACTACCAAAATTTCAGACAATAATAGGGATGTAAATTCAAATGATCACAAAAATTTCTGTGTCATCAACATATAATACGACGACATTATGACGTCATTTGCCTAATCAGGGCGGCCATCTTGGATTTTGACCAATGACGTCATGAAATTAGCATAGATTATAAATTTTAAGTCATGAAAATTACAGTTTACCAAGAACACCTTGTTTAAATTGAAATTGTCAACTTTTGGCAAAAATATGACTGTTAGAATATGGTTGCCATGGCAACCCCCAAAAATGATAAGCTTACTTTATTGATCAAAAACTTTTGCAAACAATATTTTGTGATGAATTACCAAGTTTCGTAGCTTTAGCTCTAGCCGTTCATGAGTTATGTGACATAAATGTTGCTGAGGGCGTCAAAATTCCCCTATCTGGTCGGAATAGGTTTAGTGCAAAACGTGGTCCTTCTGAACTTTTGCATAAATCATGATAATAAGTTGGAATTAGCAACACCTTAACATCTCAAAATCTTCCTCTTACATTGACGAAGCAATGTATATAAAATGATCACCGATAAGAAATGGTACTGAGATTTTATGAAGAAAACATTTTGGGGTCCGTTTGGACCCCACTCGGTCATTTTAGTCGCAAAAAAGGTCGGGTGCTTGAATGTTAATTATAGGCACCCTAGTGACTAGTGAGCTATGGTCATAAAAAGCCCTTGTGATCGGGAAGAAGAGACATAACTTCGTGATCCTCGACTTGAATGATAAATGAGGCAAATTTACATTTTTCTAATGTGCTACATAACAGAAAGTTCATACTTAGTACATTATGTAAAAGAAAACATATTTTAGGTTACATTCTCTAGTACTGGTATTCAGAGATTATGTAGTATTCAGAGATTATGAGTCACCTTACATTGCGCAACTGCTATGACATGTATACAACAGAAACATAATTACCATCGCACACTGACTGAGAGGTCACATTGATGTTTCCTTCCACATTCAGTTGAAAGTCTGCCCAGCTCATGACGTCACCACGCAGGGAGTGGTTACAGCTCGTGGCCAGGTCCGTGATCTTACTGTCAGACAACTCCCAGCTCCACCAGTTCAGTCCATGTAGGGAACCAATGAACGCCTCGTCTGGGGTAAAACCACCTCCTTGGTAGTCTTGCTCTTGACCGATTACAGCAAGACCGCCACCTAGCGTGGATAGTGAAGCAGGGTTTTGATTATTCGATTAACTGTTCATTAATACAGGGTTGACGACCTGCCCTAAGTTGTATAGGGTGCCATATAAGGCCTGGTCGGTTCTTATAAGTTGTAGGCAACGAATAAACCACCGAGTAAGCGAAGCCATTTTCATATACCGATCTAAATATGAATCAGGCAAGTCCTGTATAAGATATAAAATCTTTTAAACTTGAAGCATTTAAAGTCAAGTTAAAAGTAACAGGCACCCATTACACTTTACTACCACGTTGGATTTCTGTGGAGTGTACTTGTGTTGGGATAAAGTTGTACTATGATTACTATCAACACAGATGGGCGTCCATGATAATCATTTGACTCTGTTATATAGACCTCGTAAATTCACAGACCTCATATAAACCAGCAACCCCCTGTGACAGCGATCTCGCCCCCCCCTGTGATCTCGCCCCCCGGGGGGCGAGATCACTAGCGTTTTCGCCCCCCTTTAGCGTTTTCGCCCCCCCCCCAAAAAAAGCAGCTGGTTACTACATATTACAGGTGCGCTACCTGGCACTATACTGCACCTGGGGAGTAATGTATATGGTGTGTTACCTGGTACCTATATGGCACCTTATTACCGTACCGTAAGATGTCATACCTCGAAAGTCGATGCTATATTGTTCGGTGCAAACATAACATTGAAATGAAATATACAATTTTTGCAGCTGAGGTGGCATAAAAACAGTGCTACTGCGAGCGTATAAATCAACACCGTCTATGGTACGGAATACGTCAGCTATATGTTTTCAATTTGTCACAGTGTTTTCTTTCTTGTGCTGGAAACATTTCCAAAGCACTAACAAAAACACACGTGAATAATAGTTTCTCATTATAAACACTATCTACGCGCAAGTTGATATAGCTGTTGCTAAATGCTACACAAACACTGGTAAAGTACCAGTCTTAAGAAACACGGGTAAATGCATCAGTTCCTAAATACTACAAAAAACAGTCATGTTGGAGGTGAAGATATCCCTTGGCCAGGTGCATATACCAAAATGTGCGTTATTCTAATTAATACCTAATATTTGCATAATTAATAAAGACATTACATAGTTATTTTGTGGTCACTTCATGGTAGAGACTTCATATTGGAGATATATAGGTTGCTTGAGGACAGGTGAATACAATGAAATACATCTTATGTCAAGACTCAGGTATATGCAATAATTGGAATACAAGGGACCCAACCCTCCTTGTCTAAAACAAGTTCAACTATCTTATTACCATGTAATTACGTTAATATTAATACTATGAATGGAGTTATGTATCAAACTCGTGTACTTATATCATTCTGAAACTGCATTTTGTGATTTATACCAATCAACTTCTAAAATGTCAATGTAAACCCGTTTTTTTTGGGGGGGGGGGGGCGAAATCGCTAAAGGGGGGCGAGGTAGGGGGGCGAGATCACTAGCCGGGGAGGGCGAGATCGCTAGTGATTTCGCCCCCGGGGGGGCGAGATCGCTGTCCCCCCCCCCCCCCCCCCCCCGAAAACAATCCCCCCTACAATAGTTTAGCAACTCATATCGTGCAATGTTTGGTCTTAAAACCATATCAAAACAATGCAAACTTGGTCACATGAAATGTTCAACCTTGATCGTGGCTTAGTTCACTGGAGAACAGGACTTGCCTGATATTGTACCACCAACGCCAAGTCCATTGCCTCCATCTACAACGAGCCCGTTGTCGTACAGCTTCCACTCGCCCGAAGTGTTCGTCCATGTCACGGCGATGTGGTGCCAGTTGTCGTCAAGGATTCCATGAGTGCTGTAGGCTGCCTCCCCGTTTACATAGATCTTGAAGGCGGTGTAGTCGGATATCGTCAAAGCGTTGTCACTGCCGACCTCCTCACTCTAGGAATTGTGAGCAAAAAGGCTTTCTTTAGGAAGAAGAACTTTATTGCGCAACAATTGTAACAGTTACAATGTATGGCAATGCGAACAACTATATACTAATACAAATAACTAACAACTAATGTAATATAATATAACAGTATAAACAATCTAGTGAGTATCATAAAACATTATCTCGTTTTTGCAATGAGTTGTAAATACATTGGCCTACGTAGGCAGATGCATATGAACAGGACATGATAATATCAAATGGACTACCTCTGACCTATAGCTAGCATGTGGCAGTACAATTTCGGACTTACATACAATATTTTGAAATAACTTTTGACGGTCTTCTTCATAAGTCGGACGTGAGTGCGTAAAGCTGTGATAAAGAGCCTTTCTGAATAACACAAGCGGTGGGATGTAAGGCGCTCAAACTCAGGACCTTAGATTGAGGTACGAACAATCTAATCGTTAAGACGTCTAACTTTGTACATCTACATATTAAGCTCGTAAGTTTGTATATTCAATTGTTCCCTATGTCCTAGCTGCATACACAATCCACAGTGTTGTGACGCTAGTAAAAGTACATACATTGAAGAACTGAACATTATGCGTTAAAATTGTTGAGCAATAATGTTATCATGATTTACAGGAACCTATTTTGTTTTCGTCGACGTCCGTGGGCGCCGCCATGTTGGGTTTTGACGTCATGCCGACGCCATCTTGTCATCATTGGCTTACCAGGGCATAGGAGAAGGGGGTGCCGTAATTGCTGCGGTCAGTGGTCTGCATCCAAAATGACACTGTTGTAGCGGTCATGTCGGGAATGTTGTAGCTGGCTGAAGAGTAGTCATCCACACTGCCGACAAAGACCAGGTCGAAATCTGAGGACAGTTCTACAAGAGACAATGATAATCTTGATTAAGATAACATCTTTGAAGGGTGTACGGCTGTTTTCAATCAGGATGATTCGCTTGTTTAGTGCATGTTCACTAAAGTGAAGGTAGAGGTTGCCAAAATTACAAGGCATTGGAATGCATATGCTGGATACATCCTATTGTTGAAAATGAAAACATAGGGTTTATAGAATGGTAATACATGTAGAACGAATTATTCAGTAAAAACCTTGCCGTCAGAGGCTGAACTGTGTATCACTTACAATCTCTGCCAGTACTAAGATAAAAAAGCTGATGCGAACATTAAAATATAACGCGTTAATATATAAATAAACTGTAGGCAAAGATCAGTAAAACACCAGATAATATGAGATAAGGAAAATTGCTTACCATTTACAATTTCATGCCCAGTACAACATGATTATGCAAAAAAATCATGCATCATCAATACAATTACCTATCTCGCAATAGCTGCCGGTGAACGATGGTTTGCACGTGCAGGTGTAGTTTCCGATCTCATCTTCGCAAACGGCTCCGTTCAAGCACATGTGTCCGGCACAGTCGTCAATGTTTGTTTCGCAGTCCTTTCCGTTGAAACCTACCGCGCAGTCACACATGTAGTCACTGCCGATATCTGCACAGCTGCCGCCGTTTTGACAGGGAAGGGCCGCGCAATCATCGGTCTCCGTCTCGCAAAAATCACCTGGTAGTCATACAGTGTAATATTGTAATAGCTCAGGAAATTATAGGCAAAGAGTATAAGGGTGGCGAGTAAGTTAAAATAAAGGTGATAGTACTTTTTGTGTATCATCACTGAAAATTCAAAACTGCAACATATAACGTTACGTGTATATAGCACGATATATCATAACCAGAAGTCCTGCTGCATTATGTAGGCAATCGCTATAGAGGGTACGCAACTGAACTTGACCTTTCTTTTACAGACCCTAGCCACATACCAACTATTATTAGCAGGCATCCACAGACTCGCTAACAGGGTTATGCTGTCCACTATCTCACAGGCACAAACACACGCGCACACACACACACACATACAACCTCCTTGCCGAAGGTAATAATAATAATTGAAATAAAAATACATAACCTAAGAAAGCATTGTGTTTTTCGGTGTGTGTTGACTACAAGCCTAACTGTGGACTTTTTTTTTCTACATTATCCGGGCGTTGCAATGAAAATGGTTAGATAACAATTTCTTACCGTGGTATCCGGGGGCGCATACACATGTGACGCTGTTGATGCCATCTACACATGTCCCTCCGTTTAGACAGGAATTGAAGTCACAATCATCAACATCAGTGTCACATCGGTCACCTTTCAGCATGAGAAAAAAATTGTTTTCAAATTCTCTACCGTGAATGTCAATATATTACACCGAATTTGTAAAGTGTTGTTACAAATAAATAAATCATAAATAATAATTGACTCTAAAATTAATCAGTTAGGGTAAAGAACATTGATTTTAATCTTCAAATAGTATTGTCTTTTTCCATTAATTCTATGTTAACATTCAAAAAGAATACAAATTACTTCCAGATTAACATAATTTACGCATAGCGAGTACACCTTTGAATAAGGCATAAATGTCACAAGTCCGAAAAGTCATACTGTTAACCGCAAAATATACCTGTTGCTTTCGCATCTATTATTCAAATTACACCACTATTTTAATAATTGGTATCTGTAAAGATTACCAAAACAATGTAAAAAGGGTGTATTTATTGACGAAACAAAATTGGGTCCAATTGGACCCAACTCGGTCATTTTACTCACAAAAAAGTCGGATACTTGAGGGTTAAAGACCTGCTATGGAAAAGAAAAACACTGGAAAGTTTTGACGGCATCTACTACAGGGTACTAATATTTTAAATCATACAGTTGACCATATATAATACACATGTATAAGGTTATGTCGAGTTACCTGTAAACCCTGCTGCGCATTGGCAGGTGTAGTTATTGAGCTGATCGACACAGGTGCCGTTGTTTTGGCAGGCATGCACCTGACAGTCGTCAGTATTCCCGTCACAGTCCTTCCCTTCGTACCCAGAAAGGCAAGCACAGCTGCAAAGACATACGATGTTTACTACATTTCAACCCTAGACTTTAAACAAAGAAAGACAATACAAAAATGAAATGAAAACCAGTACCCTGGGAAAATTAGCCTACTCACGTATGTCACATTTTTTAAGTCAATGTTCCTCCAAATGACAAATATTTTACCAAATGATAGCACACTAAGGAGAATAAAGAGAAGATTGAACATTAAGAAAATCAATATATTTCTCTCACACGCCTGTGATATGGAGTGTAATACAACAATATGTTACGCCCCGTACCGAAACATGATTAGTCTAATGGGCCGGCAGACCTAAATAGATCGACGGTGTTGGGTGTGCGAAAACGTTTCCTTCTTCGAAGTTTAAAGTGTGACAATAACAAACTAGACACAATGGCTTCGACAGATGCACAGCCGTTGTGACATTTTTATGACTTCATTTGACCATAGCATTGTGTACAGGAGCAAAAAATAAGCCTATAAGCAACAACAACAGAAAACTGCAGCCTCAATAGCAGGCTCTTCGGGGCCTTTTTGGGGCTCATAATACACTTTTGCTGACCATTTCTATTTGTACTCTTGGAGGCCGGCAAACAGAAAACGCCAGCAATCAGCGACCGAGTACAAATAGAAATGGCCAAAAGAGCCTGCTATGGAGGCTAAAAAAACTGTCTTCTACCTAAAAAAAACTTAAACCAGTAAGAAAATAAAGCAGAGACCACGAGAAATCATGCTGTACAAATGAAAGTTGTGTGCTATTTTTTTCTGCCAGGTTCCTCGTCTGATTGGTCTGAATAGCATTAAAAACATCAATACGAAACAACAAAGAGAGAGTAAGCAACCTTTGAATTTTTTATATCAAATAGCCATATTCTGCAATCATTAAAACCCCAATGATAAGCAAGACACACTCATCACATGAATTACTATAATTGTACCTCACAATAAACACTTCTTTATTTGCATTTCTTGAATTCTGACTTAACTGCGCAGATTTAAAGATACGTAGTCGCTGCTTGATTTCTAAACGAAATGTTGTCGGTAAAGGCAGAGAAATTCTGGGCCCCCAGTCTGACAAATAAGTAGAAATAAATTACAATATTCATGAAGCTGAGCTCAGACAATCAACACCACCCTAAAAGTATGACTAATCTAGGTTTGTTTGTCGCATGGGTACAAAAAAAGCTACCCAACATTCGTAGTTGGCAGGCAGAATCGCAAGGGGAGGGCTGGAGGAGTTCCCTCATAACGTGCTACCCCAGAAGAAAAATAACACTGAACATACTCTGACAAGCTTGAAAGGTAAGTTTGCAGAATATATAATGTTTGGTACTTTTTTTCGTACGACAGCAGACATTTCCTACATCACGTATCTTGTAAGATACTGTAAAATAACAACTAATAACAGAATGGAAGACGGACCATTTGTTTACGTTTGTGAACATATAGTCATAATTAACTTCAAAACATTGTCAAAATTTAAAAACTTCAAAACACAAACTGGTGCATGTTTAACAACAACAAGGGGAATAATATTTTTCTAATGCCGTTTTTCTGATGTTAATTTTTGTTATTGTTCTAATATTAACACGGATGCCATTCTGTAATTATAAAACTCATTTCTCGGTTTGATCTGAGGAACGGATTGCACTAAAATTGGTAAGGGGCATTACTAAAAACAAGTTCAGAGCCCAAGACAAATTATGCTGTACGTTTAAAATAGCGTTTAAAAACCATCATTAGGAAGCAACAGCCACCTAGAAAATGTTTATAATCAAATAGCCAGATTCTGATAATTAATAAGACTTCATGTCAATGATGGAGCGAATATCACAGGAATTACTATTGTGCCTTGCAAAACACTTGTTTGAGATTGTTGAAATTCCTATTTTACTGCACAGAGATTGTTTACTCTGTTTACATGCTGAGTGAAATGTTATTGGCACCGCCTGGCAAAGCAATAGAGAGTCCACCGTTTTGAAAAGCATATAGAAATCGCCATTACATTTTTCATAAACGCCAATATTCATGAAGCTGGGCTCAGACAATCAGCATCAGCAGAAACGTAAGACTAATCTAAGGTTGTTTGTCACATTGGTAGGAGAAAGGTACCCAAACGGTCGCAGCTAACAGGCACAATTGCAACTAGAGGGCTGAAGAAGTTCCGGAAAGAACCAACTGAAGATACTGTCGCAAGCGTGAAAGGTAAGTTTGCAGGTATGTATAAGTGTTTTGTTGTTGTTGTTTTTTCTGAAAAAAAAATGCATTTTCTACGTCACGTAATATGCTGTTAAGTTGTTTATATTAGCTGCACTTAAATTTAGCGACATGTCATCAATCAAGAGTTTGCAGTATCTCTCGGTTGAAATTAATGTTGAAAACCTTCCACAGATTACATTTGGAATATTTTGTCTAAAATTACAAGTTGCATCCACAGTTTGTTATTATGAGACAGCATGAATGGGTGCGAATGCAAATCTCCCTCGAACGAACTTCACATTATGCTATTTACTTTCCCACCGAAAATGCCCAAATGAATTCGTATTGTGTTCAGGTGTGTGTGCAATAGTTTCATTTTTTTCTCATTTGCCATATAACTTCTTTTTAATTGGATCATCAATTTCCACACGAAATATAATGTGGGAGAAGCCAATATGATATTCTATAAGAATGCGAAATTATTTTTTTCTATTAATGTCGCCCAAATCTGAGAGGTCTACATAGCGTCATACATAAATTCAAAGAGAGTCAGTGACACATTGTACATTGACACAACGTATTTTAACATTAATATTCAAATAGCACTCCACGAAAACCAATCAGTACACACGCTTTAAGGTATACAAAAAGGCGTGTTTTGATAAAACTATGCTTAAGAATATCAGATTTCGTGTAGTGTAGCTAGAAACAGACAATATTTTGAAGAACCACATTTAGAATACTAAATACGACGTCAGATTCAAGTGTTGATCTTGTAAGAAACAAGTGCATGTTTCCTACTACTTTGCACCAAGAATTTAAGTGCTTATCAATGTTGATATGGAAATATGCCGACTCAGACTGATTTAAAATTGTTTGTCACGTCTACACGTAAGACATGTATAAAGATCAACTGGTCAGAACAGGCTTACCAGCTACATATTGATTGGTTTAAAGACTGATTTCATTATATGCTGGGAGAAACGGGGTACTATGGGTATCGTATCATGCAGTGTAATAATTCTTTTTTTTTTTTAATTTACAAACACAAATGTATGCTGTATGTTATAAAAAAAGGGGGATAATGTAATGCCGTTTTCTGTTATTTTTCTAACGTACTGATGTATTTTGTATTTCCAAAATTCATTTTTCGGTTTTATTGTTGAGAAAAATGATTTATTACATGCTTGTAACGTTATAGCGCTTTCGAAAAGGGACATGATTACTGTAAATGAATGTAAGTTCGCGGGGATTTAATTTCGCGGTAGCGGGAAAATGGACTTTTCGCGGTGGATTTAAGTTCGCGGTAACACCATAAATTGCAGTCTGATACCATACTAGAAAAATTTTGTTTTAAGTTCGAGTTGAAGTGGTCACAACATTAATCCACCGCGAACATTTCTGCATTTACAGTATGTTGGATTGTCAATATCTCAGAAGCTACTTAAGGGAGATGGCACCTTGCAAAAGCTTCTGATATAGCAACAACATACGGAACAAGAAACATTGTACAAAAATGGCGAACAACTTCATTTTTTGTAATTTTTCTATCTCTGATTGCACACGTTTACTGGGAATGAGTGTTATATGCGAAATTCCTATTGTGTTGGGTCTCTTTTCTAGTGTGGAAAAATATATAAATACTTTTTCATTCTCATTCCTTGTTACATTATGGTGGCAGGGTAATATGGGCAGAAAACTGCGGCACCTGCTGATTTTTCTTCTCATCATGATGAAGGAACCCAACATGCCAGAAGCTGACTGCACAGGCGTATCCTCCCCAGTCTGCACATACCGCAGACGGGGTCTCACCAGCATGGAACAAGTGGACATCCCAACATCTGTCTGCCACTTAGAGTTAGGAAGTAACCGCATAAGTAGTATTACATCACTCTTAAATCTTACCAATCTCACATATTTGGATCTTGGCCGCAACTTGTTAACTAACATACAACAAAGTACATTCTCAAATCAACCCAAGCTTTGTTTTTTGGACCTTGCCGCAAACAAGATAAGAAGCATTCAGGTTGGTGCTTTCTCAAAGCAAATCAAGCTCCAATTTTTGTACCTGAACAGTAACCAGCTTACTCACATCCCGCCAGGTGTATTCGTAAACCTGCCCGAGCTCCAACATTTGCATCTGTGCTGTAATAAGATAGGCGAGATTGAGTCTGAAGTGTTCTCAAATCTAACTAAGCTCCAAGTTTTAATCCTTGAAGAAAACATGATAGCTATGGTTCAGGCTGCCGCACTCTCGAATCTTCCAAACCTCAAAATTCTGAATCTGGGCAAGAACCGGATAACTAAAATCCTGTCTGGCACATTTTCAAATCTACCCAACCTCCAAAATTTGAATCTACAGACAAACCAGATATCTTCCTTCCCTCTGTCAGAATATAACGTGTTCGCATCCATTCAAATGTTACACATTGGCGACAACCCCTGGCAGTGTGACTGTAGAATGGTTCCCTTTAAGATAATTGCCTTTATTCCCTTATTTATAAACGAGTTAATATGTGATAAACCTCCCAACCTTTTCAGACAAAAATTCAAAAACGTCCATCCCAAAGATTTGATTTGTGAAGACCAAGAGAAATCAACAAAAGCTGATAAACACGCCCCATACACTTCATCCACAGTGCCAACATCTCCTCCATCTGGCAATACTGCTAGCAATAATGGCCTAACAGCACATACTGTAAGCTCCAAATTTGCCAATCAGTCCGATGATACACAATGGCCAAGTGCTATCGATTATAACAATAGCCATGACTCCCATCACTATCAGTGGTACTTCAGACGCAATGTTGGCTCGATATTTGGCACTGATGACACACGAAGGAAAGTGTCAATGGGTGTTACTCCACCTCCTGTTACCAACACACGCCACGAATCTGGTGCCAGCGTCAACCAAGTTGTAATCATATCAACTGCTATTGGTTCGTTAGTAACTGTCACTGTCGCCATCGCTTTCATAATCTGGTGCAAGAGGAGTGGCAAAAACCTTCTTACCGGGATTAGAAATACAAAATTTGCCATCACCAACCCCATAGATACTGTTATGACCAATGGTCAAGCAGGGCAGGGTCAGTCTCAGGCCAACACAAACACCACAGCAATGGCAGAGGTCAGTGGTCATGATAACCAGTATGAAGATGTGGACAACCAGCATAATTTAAAACGGCAGGTTCGGCCTCACGCCATCACTGAGACAAAAATAAACACGGTTGAAAATGCAGCTAGTGGTCAGTATGAAGATATGAACCAACATAATAAGAAAGGTCAGGACCCGTCTCAGCCCGTCTTGACTAAATCTAACACAAAGGCCAAGGCTGTTGATGTAGCTAGTGATCATGATAGCCAGTATGAAGATATGACCAAACACAATCAGACAGGGCAGGGCCAGTCTCAGGCTATCGCTGAATCCAACACGAACACCACAGCTGCTGCAATGACAAGTGGGCATGATTTGACAGAGCCGTGTCAGTATCAGAACATCACTGAATCCAACAAAATCCCTAACGCTGCTGTAATGACTAGTGATGATCAGGCACACCATGTAGAACAGGCTCTAGGCTTGGATGCTAGAAATGCATCTTATGGAACAGGGCCGATTCCATTAAATGTGAATTCTCTGTATAGGTCCGTGGGTCAGTATCAGAACATCACTGAACCCAACAAAAACTCTAACGCTGCTGTAATGACTAGTGATGATGATCAGGCATACCGGCTAGGACAGGCTCAGATTCTTAGTGAATCATTGGATGCTAGAAATGCATCCTATGGAACACAGCCGATTCCATCAAATGTGAACTCTGTGTATGGGTCCGTGGGTCCGTATGAGGACATCACTAAACCCAACACAAACACCACAGCTGCTGAAAAAATTACCAGTGGGCAGGATTAGAAAGCACAGGGTGGGGCTCGAATTCTTATGGCCCAGGACCGACTGCCTCAAAACTAAATTCTCTGTACAAAGTGTTGGACCAGCCTCAGACCATTTCTGATCGGAATCCAACACAATAGCAAAAAAAGAAATGTATCTTATTGCACAAGACTGATCTAAGGCACAGAGTCGACTGGCCCAAAGCTTAATTCTCTAGATTTGTACAAAGTGTGAGACCAGCCTCAGACCATTTCTGATCGAGTGTCAATCCAACACAATAGCCATAGTTGCAGTATTGACCAGTGATCATGATCAGACTATCACCGAACCATCTGATGCTAGAAAATAGAATTAACAGGCGACAATATAATTCTGGATGACCACTTTAATTCCGGAAAACCTTAATTTATTTCAAAATAGATTAACCAGATGAATTGATATTTGTAGGTATGATATATCAAAGGATGATGATTATATAGGTTGCAATTAAATGTCTCCATAAAGAAGGCCAATTCTACAGAATTCTGGCTGTGAGGCAGAATTCTGCCAGAATTCTAGGGACCTGAGCCAGAATTCTGGACCCTGAGTCATAATTCTGCAGACCTTTCTTCGTAGAGACATCTAATTGCAACCTACGTATTCATTATCCTTTGATATATCATACCTACAAATATTAATTCATCTGGTTAATCTATTTTGAAATTATTAAGGTTTTCCGGAATTAGACTGTTTGTCCAGAATTATACTGTCGCATGTTAATTGCAATTTACTGCCTGAAGGCTGTTTTTCCTGTACAAAGTGTTGGACCAGTCTCAGGCCATGAAATCGAACTCGGACATTGCGCCGGGAGATAACGTTAGGAGTTTCGCGTCCGCACGCGTGTAAGGCGGTCCGGGAATGAAGCCCCGGACTAACCCGCCTGTCTGGAGCTAATTAAACTGACCCTAGCGGGTCCGTGTGTGGTCGGATCAAACAACCTCCTTGGATCAAAACATAAATAAACAATCCTTTATTATAACCAACAGAAACACCACAGTTGCTGTTATGACAAGTGGTCAAGATTAGACAGAGCTGTGTAAGGGTTTAATTAATCTTTAGATGCTAGAATTCCGTCTTACGGCACATCTTATGACAGCCTCAAGGCTCCATTTTCTGTATTTTTTTATCAGCCTCAGGCCATTTCTGATCTGAATCCAACACAAACATCACAGCTGCTGTGATGACTAGTGGTCAAGATCACACAGGGCCATTACAGAATCTTAAGATGCTAGATTTCTATCTTATGATACATCTTGGGACTGCTTCAGCATCAAGAAAAAAACCCAGTACTTTTAATGCAATGTTAGAAATTATACCAATATTTTAATATATATATATATATATATATATATATATATATATATATATATATATATATATATATGAAATATATATATATATATATATATATATATATATATATATATATATATATATATATATATATATGAACATAGAAAGATAAAGTAGGTGCATATACAGTGAAAAGTTAAAGCAAAGAAATTTTGTATATATATATATATGTGTCACAGGGGAGATTGGAATCCAGGGGGATTCGGAATCCTCCTAGGGGAGATTGGAATTCCAATCTCCTCTAGGGGAAATCGGAATTCCAGTCTCCCCTAGGAGGATTCTGAATCCCCCTAGGGGAGATTGGAATTCTAATCTCCCCTAGGGGAGATCGGAATTCCATTCTCCCCTAGGAGGATTCTGAATCCCCCTAGGGGAGATTGGAATTCTTCTGTATTTCCAGTCTCCCCTAGGGGCATTCCAGATTCCCCAAGGGGACATTGGAATTCTTCTGTCATTCTACTGCAATTCCAATCCCCCCTAGGAGAATCCAGAATTCCCCTAGCTATGGAGAGATTGGAATTCTACCAGGACAATCTTTGATGAACTTGTTTGGGAACGTTTATAATAATAAAGCCTTCATTTATCATTAGAAGCTATTTTAGGTAAAATACTTCATCTTTTTACTGTTCTTTTGACGTCCCACCTGCTATATTGTAACTATGGTGACAGCTCACGGCTGTTTCAAAGGCCCTGAATTCGATCACTTAGTTCGAACGTGGGTTCTACGAGGCATAGAACACGATCCCCCGCCCGCCGCCGATCCACGTGAGCCGGCTGATTGCGCAATAGTGCACGCTGACTTTGACCCCCGTGCAGGCATGCATATCCGGGTCACAGGCGCTTCATATTTCAGAGGCAACATAGCCACGGTAGAAGGAACACGTGAACGTAAAAAAACACCCGAAAATGCGCATTTTCTTGGTCAGAGCCGCATGTTTCCCCGTAGAAGAGTGGATAAGTGCCTTCGTCATTGAACAACCGACTTAGGTAAGTTAATTCGATCGTTTAAAGACTTTATACAGTTTTTTGTGTGTCCAAATGCAATGCAACAGCTAGACGGAATGTTGTCGAGTGCTTGTATAATTTCGGAATTTTTCGCACGGTTTTTTTAATTTCTCAGTGGAGGAATACAACGAGGTGATGTTTTTCAGAGCGATGACGTCATTACTGCGAAACAAATACCTGCTGTCTGATATTGTCTCGTTTGTTGTAGTAACAAAAGTAGAGCATTTTATAATAGAATATATATATTTGAAGTGTGCTTCTTTCACAAACATTAGCCAAGTCAATTGCAATCAAAAGAGTCTCCAAATTGAATTTTGAAAGTAGACAGTAACACATCCATAGTTCATGCAGTGCATGGAGGGGAAGTTGCATACATATACTAGTAATACATGGGACACTATTTTATACAAAACTTCTATACTTCTAATTTTTATGAAAATGTTTGAAATCAGTGCACAGACAGTACTTTGGACTTAAAGCTGTAATATTTTTCTTACTGTAAGTAAGTGTAAGTTTTATTACTGG
Source organism: Branchiostoma floridae x Branchiostoma belcheri (assembly GCA_019207045.1). Taxonomy (NCBI): domain Eukaryota; kingdom Metazoa; phylum Chordata; class Leptocardii; order Amphioxiformes; family Branchiostomatidae; genus Branchiostoma; species Branchiostoma floridae x Branchiostoma belcheri. The sequence goes on along the minus strand of CM033026.1, from coordinate 26,936,234 downwards.
TACGATTTTAAAAGCTTATGTAAAAAGGTACTAGTACTTGCAGACATTGGATATAAAATCAAAGGTGGTCCGGTTACAATCAATTGGTCTGGTATACTACTGACAAAGAATTGCTCTTCAGATTTCCACTTTGTCAACAACTATGTCATCAGGAAAAAATTATGTAATCCACTATCCCTACCATTGTATCTTGAAGCCATGTTTACCATGTGTTATCTATGTTTAAGGCTTGACAAGTGCTGGGAGAAAATGAAGTACCAGGAATGAGAAGAGGATGACAAGTTTGACAACTCACACAAGTCCTTATTCAAGGTAGCCCCAAGGTATGTGTGCATATGTATAAATCATTTGTCTTTATAATACCCTGCATCTACATGTAGAGACAACTATATTCGGGACATTCTGAGAACTTGTGACAGGTTGCAGGGAATGTTTAATTGTCAGTGTAAATAATAAAGGTCTTAGGAAGTGTGAATAATGAAGACCAACTTGACCAGAACAAAAAATTATAAGCACAGTTGTATATTCCTCAGCTCAGTGAAGTCATATACCATATTAGGTGTGAACATTTTTACAACCTTGTTGACTTTTAATGCAGAAGTTATACTATGCAAGAATGCATTCTGCAAGTAGTTCTTTCATGTGGGCTGCATGTATTTTCACTTCCCATTTACCCAATGTTTGCCTCAGTTTCACAATCTATTTTGTATTTCTACTACAGGCCAGACTATGCTGACAACAAATTGCATGCTGCATCCTTTATTCAAAACAAGTCTTTACAAGGATCATGAACTAATTTATACAATGCAACAAGATAAGTGAGTTAAAAAGGTTACTTCACAGAAGCAAAATTCCTCTTTTAATCTGTCAACAGACTGTCTGAACATTTGTCATATCATGATGCTAGGAGGCAGTGATATGTGGAATTGCATGCAAGGTGACAAGTTCATTTACTAGGGGAAACTGAACTGCAGCTAGCAGTGGTGATGTAAAAATCTAGCTAGTGAGTCAACTCTGGGACATCACAGAACCTGGCATGGACATTGAGGAAGTTGGAGTTGGACACTATCCACATTCTGACAGGACTCTCTTAGTAGCCACCATGGACAGCAGTATGACCTGTAGCCAAGCAAGAACATGGGGAAGATTTGTGTTAAATGCTGCAATATGCTACATGTCTGAATAAAAATATCTGTAGATAAAGTATGTTTCATTCCATACCACTAATTTAGACAAATCTCATTTTCTAAGGCTACCTATATAGTATTGATCTGATCAGGTCTAGGATGCAAACAATGTTGTCATTCATAAATGTATTATGATGCATCCTTGTCTCTCTGACCTGTAAAAGGTATGAGTAAGGGGATATTACATGTAGCAGTACAACTATAAGGAAAGGTAGAAGGTAAGGGCAAAAGCACCAACATAGTGTTTCTGAAATGAAATTATAGCTTATCTGCATACTATATCAAATTAAGGGACTAAAACAACAGGGCTGGGGAAAAGGATATGCACAAAAAGTTGCATGGTATGTTTCACCCTACATGGGTGGCTTCAGACTGAGAGTATTGCTGATAACAAATCAGAATCAACATGTCAGAAAGGAAAGTAAGTTAATTTAGCTTTATGCAAAAAAGAGCAAGCTAGGATGAGAAATAAAGAATGCAAATCTCCATCATATTGTTTTATTCTGTTGGTAGGCATCTTCCATTGTATCAAGGGAAGATTCATATAAATGAAGTTTGGGTAATAAATGAATGAGAGTCATTCCAATTCCACTATGACAATGTATCACTCATCTTAAACTAAGGATTCTAATGAGAACTTGACTGCAGCCATCAAAACCCTCAGTCTGTGCTGAGGTTGCAGTGTTGCAAAGGTCAAAATGGAGATCAGCCATATTTGTGTATTGTATATCCAATGTTTAATTGAAGGTGGAACTCTCTCTGGATAGACAATTATCATTACATACCTACACGACATATTGATAGCTATAAGAAATGAATATTCTCACCTGAATCTAAAGTATTCCTAATTTCATGTTCCCCAGATAACAGTGAACCTCTGCTTTTCATGGCTGGAGACTGGGCTATGTTGTCAGCATAGTCTGGCCTGTAGTAGAGATACAAAATAGATTGTGAAACTGAGGCAAACATTGGGTAAATGGGAAGTGAAAATACATGCAGCCCACATGAAAGAACTACTTGCAGAATGCATTCTTGCATAGTATATCTTCTGCATTAAAAGTCAACAAGGTTGTAAAAATGTTCACACCTAATATGGTATATGACTTCACTGAGCTGAGGAATATACAACTGTGCTTATAATTTTTTGTTCTGGTCAAGTTGGTCTTCATTATTCACACTTCCTAAGACCTTTATTATTTACACTGACAATTAAACATTCCCTGCAACCTGTCACAAGTTCTCAGAATTTCCAGAATATAGTTGTCTCTACATGTAGATGCAGGGTATTATAAATACAAATGATTTATACATATGCACACATACCTTGGGGCTACCTTGAATAAGGACTTGTGTGAGTTGTCAAACTTGTCATCCTCTTCTCATTCCTGGTACTTCATTTTCTCCCAGCACTTGTCAAGCCTTAAACATAGATAACACATGGTAAACATGGCTTCAAGATACAATGGTAGGGATAGTGGATTACATAATTTTTTCCTGATGACATAGTTGTTGACAAAGTGGAAATCTGAAGAGCAATTCTTTGTCAGTAGTATACCAGACCAATTGATTGTAACCGGACCACCTTTGATTTTATATCCAATGTCTGCAAGTACTAGTACCTTTTTACATAAGCTTTTAAAATCGTACCAGTAATAAAACTTACACTTACTTACAGTAAGAAAAATATTACAGCTTTAAGTCCAAAGTACTGTCTGTGCACTGATTTCAAACATTTTCATAAAAATTAGAAGTATAGAAGTTTTGTATAAAATAGTGTCCCATGTATTATATGTATGCAACTTCCCCTCCATGCACTGCATGAACTATGGATGTGTTACTGTCTACTTTCAAAATTCAATTTGGAGACTCTTTTGATTGCAATTGACTTGGCTAATGTTTGTGAAAGAAGCACACTTCAAATATATATATTCTATTATAAAATGCTCTACTTTTGTTACTACAACAAACGAGACAATATCAGACAGCAGGTATTTGTTTCGCAGTAATGACGTCATCGCTCTGAAAAACATCATCTCGTTGTATTCCTCCACTGAGAAATTAAAAAAACCGTGCGAAAAATTCCGAAATTATACAAGCACTCGACAACATTCCGTCTAGCTGTTGCATTGCATTTGGACACACAAAAAACTGTATAAAGTCTTTAAACGATCGAATTAACTTACCTAAGTCGGATGTTCAATGACGAAGGCACTTATCCACTCTTCTACGGGGAAAAATGCGGCTCTGACCAAGAAAATGCGCATTTTCGGGTGTTTTTTTACGTTCACGTGTTCCTTCTACCGTGGCCATGTTGCCTCTGAAATATGAAGCGCCTGTGACCCGGATATGCATGCCTGCACGGGAGTCAAAGTCAGCGTGCACTATTGCGCAATCAGCCGGCTTACGTGGATCGGCGGCGGGCGGGGGATCGTGTTCTATGCCTCGTAGAACCCATGTTCGAACTAAGTGACTACACTGTAACAGCCGTGAGCTGTCTGGTCAAGTCGTTCATCTTATTTGTTTGGGCAATCGTGGATTGTTCTGGGACAGATTGGAATTCCCAATTCTATTCTGCGATCTCAATTTGTCCTAGAAAAACCTCCGATCCAAACTAAAATGATGCGAAGATGTAAGAAACAGACTGCGACCCGGATCTATCCTAGGACAATTGGCGATTCTACTAGTACAGATTGCAATCGAGATCTGTCCTAGGACAAACCCCGATCCAACTTAAATCATGCTAAGATGTAGGAAACAGCAATACTTTTTTCATAAACAATTGATTTTATTTAGCATTAATGCAAACCTTCTAACTCAAGCCTAATTATGTCACTTCTACAATGTTATCTTCACCAAAGACTACCACACTAGAGTCACTTCTGCTATAAAGAAGTATTCTTAACCTTAAATTGTCAGCAAAAATGATAAGTGTTAGATATAAAGCATAAGATATGATGATTTATTCTTAGAAATGATTATAAATCCTTTGTTGCATTGTTTGAAACTTTGAATCCACTCATGGTAGATTCAAAGATTATCCTGGTAGAATTCCAATCTCTCCTAGGGGAGATTGGAATTCCAATCTCCCCTAGGAGGATTCCAGATTCTCCTAGGGGAGATTGGAATTCTGATCTCCCCTAGGGGACATTGGAATTCCAATCTCCCCTAGGAGGATTCCGAATCCCCCTGGATTCCAATCTCCCCTGTGACATATATATATATATATATATATATATATATGAACATAGAAAGATAAAGTAGGTGCATATACAGTGAAAAGTTAAAGCAAAGAAATTTTGTACTGATATAAGTTGTACTGTTAACACTTTATCCATAGTTTCAGGAGCTCTGCACAGAGTTCGGCCCAAAAGAAAAACATAAGTTCTTATACAAAACTTTACCTGTAATCGCCATGTGTGTTGCTGCATTGGGCTGCATTCTTACACGGTGAATTGATACATTCATCAATGATACGTTCACAATTTGTTTCATTGTATCCAGTCTGGCATTGACAACTGTAGCTGTTAACGGCATCAATGCAGGTTCCAGAGGCCTGGCAAGGGTCTGTTGGACACAACGTAGTACAATGTAACACGGAGATGGACTATGACCATCACTAGAAAGTAAATGCTATATAAAGTAGATCTTTTACCTAACTCATTAGAAAGACATGGATTGTCCGTGAATAGATCCGATTACTAATGTATTAGATCCAAAGATCTAAAATGCATTTCCTGGATATGGTTTACTCTCATTTTGTGTGACGTTGGTTTATCATGCGTAATTGTGATGAATGTTTCAACCACTATCTCTTTCATTACTTCACTTAATATGTTGATGTCATTATTGACCTGATATTTTCCTTAGTACATAATATTTTGGAATACCTAATTTGAATTATTTCTAGTTGAGTGTAAAATTAGTTCATTGGGTGGGCAACTTCTAAACTTTCAAGATTTTGGCCTCTTTTGTTATTTTCATTTCTATGTTTTCGATTATTGTATTTTACTTGTTTGTAGGGGTGGGTACCGATACAGAAAATTCAGGTCCAGGTCCGGTTCATTTCGTTAAAAATGAATCTGTTTGGTGGCGTTTTGAAACTCTATCTCTGTGTAAAGACTGCTAAGTTTGACTATAGAAACTTGATTGGTAGAAATGACTAAAAACTTCTCTAATTTACTCTACTCCACTTCGCCCTTCTTTGACCGGCAAGCCTCTAAACGTATGCCAGTATATTCTGTTCATTTTCTAGTCGGTCGAAGATCCAGTGCACTGATTTTTTTCATGTCCGTTTTTTTAACCGGTCCAACACTAAAATCCCGTTATATACCAGCACGCTGTAACTATACCCACCCCAAGTTGTTACATTTCAAGGCGTTTAGACACGTGCACGGGTTAATGGAACACTTTTACATCATTAGAACACTTTAACTAAGAATGACTTGTAATACCCCTGTCACATTGCGCGACAATCGATCGGACGACGAGTCTGCAGCAATCGCCCGAGCCTCGCTTATAATAAAAAAAAAACTTTATTGCACAACAAATGTACAAGGGACAAAGTTTGGCTTATATGTGACAGGGACTGTTTTCAGATGAAAAATACGTGCAACCCTCTGTCAATTTTAAATATGGCCGACCTTCCCCGAAGATCGTGGATAATGTGACAGGGGTATAATCTGAACAATGTAACCAGCACATTTATCAAATTAAAATCTCACTGGATTTAATGTCATTTCTGATATCATTATGTCATTTCTGATATCATTGTGTCAATTCTGTCAGAATAATGATGATTAAAATATAATTGTCTTAAGGTCACACCAGAACCTTTCTTTTGGAGTTTGAAATATTATAAAAATTCATTGGACTAAATGGCATCGGTAGATGCATAGCCAAGCTTTTATGAGCAGAAAGCCATGTAAGAAAGGATATAAGCAACAAAAATTCTCTCAATTCGACATTCTTAACTGGAATATAATGGTTGAAAATGTCAGTTTTCTAATGATTCTGATAGCATTGTGTCAATTATATAAGAATAATGATGATAAAAATATAATTGTCATAAGGTCACACCAGAACCTTTCGTTCGATGTTTGAAATATGATAAAAATTAATTGGACGAAATGGAAGATGCATAGCCGCGGTAACCCTTTATGAACAGAAAGCCATGTAAGAAAGTATATAAACAACAAAAAATTTCTCAATTTGATACATTTACAGATAACTGGAATAAAATAGTTGAACATATCAGTTTTCTAATACTTGGAACGAATTGTTCTGCCAGTTCATTCTAGTGACGCTGAGAGTGATGGATGTCAGTGGAAAGGTCCGGAAGTAAATATCCAGTTGTGGAGATTGAGTTGTATTTATATTTCAGCCATACCACATGTATGGTGAAATATATTGTATTTGTAATGTTTCATCTTTCTTCTGTCAAATCTTCAAAGAACGTTATCTCCGTCGTTCTTGGACCGAATGACCTGAAATTTCGCACAATGGTAAAATGGACTAATGCACTCAGGCGTTTTTGTTTTTATTTTTCATATCTGCCTTTAAAATGATTTTATTAAGTTTTTTTTTCAATTTTAAGACCACTTTTAAAACGGCCCCCTGTACCTAAGTATTACAATTAAATGACATGAAATTTGGTATAGATAGGCACTGGAGGCAAGTAAAAGTTTTGGCATAAACCACTTTAAAATGATTGATCTCGGCACTTTTCTGAGGGGAAATTGGTTTTCCTTCGGCCTCCAGTCGTGATCCCACAGAGCCCCACACATGCAGCGGTGTCGGATCCAGTAAGAGGTAATTGAATCAATGATCCAGCCAATCAGCGAAGAGGAAGGCGAAGGCTAATTAATATTCATAAGCGGGGCCTCACGATCCCTTACATACAGAGACATTGCGGCCATACAGTGGATATATGTCACCTGCGCCCGGTTTAAAATCGTAGTTTGCGAGGATTTGTAGTTCACTACAGCGTCATTTGGGCGGTAGCGGAAGGTACGTGGGCCCTGGACGTTCGGGTACAATTTATCAACATTCGGCATGGCAATATCAATCATTTTCGGTAGATTTCATTTTAGCAGGGGTATTTGAGACATTCGATAAAATGTTTCTTGGCTAGAAAACGCGGAGAAATTGGCCAGTTTGCGTTTAGTTTTGATACGTAAGTTGACAGTGGCGACAGTGATTATTTTGTCATTAAATTTGTCTTCAGAATTAATTGAACCATAAATCTAAACAATTGGCTTACAATTGGCTGTGCAATATTTGTATGAATAAAGATCAGTGGGTACTAATATCATGTGTAACTTGCTCTTAGTCAATAGATCAGCATTTTCTCTATAATGGCCACCTTATCTATAGTAGCCACATTTCCCTCACTGGACTGGAAAAAAGTGCTGTATTTTCTCCCGACCAAATGTAGGTGTTTCTAGTGTTGTTTGTCTTTGACGTAAAATTAAAATTGTAAGTAACTTTAAGCTACCAGAGTTTGAAACCAATAAAATGCTCTCAGTGCCAGGGTGACCTCCGAGAAGAAATCCTCGAACAAGGTCGACACTCCTATCCTCCCGGTCTCGCACGCTACGCGCACGAAATTGTTACACTAAGACAAGATTAGACCCGATGGCTGATTGCATACAAAGTAAAACAGTCGAATAGTGGCATACAGAAATATAAGCTTAACAAAGAAGGAAAACGAAATATATAGATAAAGCCAGATCAAGTTAAGTTGTTGGTCCTGGGATTTTTCAGAAAGAAATTAAGCGACAGGGCGGTAAGATTCCTTTAAAAGTTCGAGATGTCTCCGTTTCGGTAATGGTTAATACAAAACAAGAAGAAGAAGTTTCATCTTGAAAGAAAAAAAAAAACTACTACTGCACAGTACCTGCACAAGCTTGATAATTAGTAACTTTTATGCCCTACTTGAATAAAAAAAATTCACTGCAATAATAAATATACCCACATCACAAGGATCTTATAATTGTATTGGAAATTGTTGAATGTAATTTCGTGATGAAAATTTTCTGAATGGATGGTGTCGTGATTTTGTTCACTTTCGAAAAAAAATAGGTGCTGGTGATTCCAATAACCAGTTGGTTATGCAGAGAAGGTCCTGTAGAAAAGTATATTCTTCCATATGGGCCCGGAGCATATCGTGCAAGCTCCGTTTTGACCTAAAATCAACTCACAATATTAGTACATTTTTTTAGAGAAGTTACTGTTAAAATGTTCCATTTTCGCTCAGGGGTGATTTGGAACAGTTCAGTATTGCATGGGAATGCGTATGGCTGAAATATGCTGTATTTGCTCTCAAGAAAATGTCGGCCTTTCTAGTTATAGTTAATATTGTTTACGTGGATGCCTTACCTACACAAACGCAGACAGCGCTTTGTGAGCTATTTGAAAACAGTCATTTACTGATTTTCAAAGTGCAAGTATATGTGTTTATGGGTATATATTAGGTGGCCAGAAGAAAGTTATTCAAACCAGGAAACAATTTCAGCACCCACGAGAAATTATGCTGTAAAATGAGAGTTAAGTGGCATTTTTTTCTGCCAAGCTCCTCGCCTTATTGATCTAAATAGCATTGAAAACATCAGTTAAAAACAACAAAGAGGGAGTAAGCAACCTGTGAACTGTTAATATCAAACGAACTGAAACAGCCATATTCTGCAATCTGTAGAACCCCAATGATTAACAGGACACACTCATCGCAGGAATTACTATTCTGCCTCGCAATTAAACATTTCTTCATTTGCATTTCTTTAATGCGCAGATTGGAAGATACTTAGACGCTTGATTTCTAAACAAAATGTTGTTGGTAAAGGCGAAGAAACTCTGGGCCCACCAGTTTGACAATTAAGTAGAAATAATCCCTATAGCTATATTCATCATAAATTACAATATTCATAAAGCTCAGCTCAGACAATCAACACTACGCTAAACGTATGACTAATCTAAGTTGTTTGTCACATTGGTGTGAAAAAAACTACTCACCAGCTTCGTAGTTGTCAGAAAAATTGCAACTAGAGGGCTGAAGAAACTCCTTCATAACGCAATACCCAAGAAAGAACCCTCTGAATATACTCAAGGAAGCTTGCAGGGTAAGTTTGCAGAATTTATAATATTTGATTTTTTTTTCTTACGACAGCAGACATTCTTTTACATCACGTATCCAGTAAAACTACTGTTAATCTATTTTGTGTTGCGGCCTCAGAATTTAGCGACAGGACATAAATCGGCGTTTTGCAGTATCTTTGAGTCAGTTGTTAAAATAACAACAAACAACGTAATTGTAAAAAAAATCACAATTTAAAGTAACGTGTACCCACTCAGGTATCTAATGTGCTGAACAGCAATTCTTTGAATTAGACTGAACATAATACCAGGCATTGCTGTTATGTTCAGTCAAAATATTGAAAGTTCTACATATTGCACCCAGAATGGGTTTCCTGTTTAGAAATAGCCAACACTAGTATTAGATTAAAATGTTGTTTATGACAGTCCATTGTCACTATGTGTATACCATGTACTTGCAATTAGCCCTCGGGCACGAATTTGCAAATAAACTTCTTCTATATTGTTATCGGTACCGCCTAGCCTGGCAAAGCAATTCAGAGACCACCATTTTGAGAAACAATTTTTTTTATTCTGTTTTCTTTAGCGAGGGTGACCCAACTCAGTGTAAGTGAGTCACTGCTTTACAGTGGGGCCCTGGGTTACACAAAGTACATGACATATCAACAATACATAACATACAAATATATATACACAATCGTCATAATAATGTTCATAAACGCCAATATTCATGAAGCTGAGCTCAGACAATCAGCACCGCCAGAAACGTAAGACTAACCTAAGGTTGTTTGTCACATTGGTACGAGAAAGGCACACACCACTCGCAGCTAGCAGGCACAACTGCAACTGAAGAAGCTTTGGAAAGAACCAACTGAATAGACAGTCACTGGCTTGAAAGATAAGTTTGCAGGTATGTATAATTGTCTTATTGTTTTTTTTTTCTGAAAAATGCATTTTGTACGTTTTACTTACGTATCTTGTAATATGCTGTAGATTTGTTTAGATTTACTACACTTAAATTTAGCGACATGCCCTAAATCGTGGGGTTGCAGTACCCCTGGGTTGAAATTAATGTTGCAAAATCACTGGCCACATTTCGTGATGATGCAGCTTAGTGAGCTTACACATGGACAGCGCGATCGGGCATAGACCCCGACAGGCCCCCGCATCCCTGCGATTTCGTGATGTCTTACATGAAATATCTGCCGATTTTTTCTTCGGATTGAATGTTTTTGCTTGAAACTACGAGTCGAAGGTTCTTTTTTTAGCTAACATGAACAAGAAAAAAGCTCCAATTAATGGACTTCATGTTATACCAGATGCTTTTCCATCAAAATATAAAAAAGATATGAATAATTCTGGTTTGTTGGTATGCAAGAGTTTTTCCCTTTTGACATAGAATTGGAACCTCAATTTTCGCTTTAATTTTGGAGACGCCAATATTATATCCAATAAGGCAAAACCATTTCTCTATCATTGTCTTCAAATCTGAGAGGTCCAAATACAATTACATATAAAAATAAAGACTGTCCGTAAAAACATTGTAGTAAACAGCTTGCTTAACATTAATATTCAAATAGCACTGCACGGAATCCAATCAGTGAACACGCTTTAAGGCGTGCATAAATATGCGTTTTTTTTATAAAACTATGCTTAAGAAGATCAGATTTCGTGTAGTGTAGCTAGACATGGACCATATTTTGAAGAACCACATTAAGTAAGACTAAATATGTCGTTTTGTTATGTGTAAGGGTCAAGAGGTGTTGATGTAAGAAACAAGAGCCTGTTGCCTGCAAATCTACACCAACTTTTAACGAGAAGTGCTCATCAATATTGATATGGAAATATGCCGACTCAGACTGATTTAAAACTGTTTGTCACGCAAGACATATGTATAAAGAACACTTATACAGAACAGGCTTACCACCTACATATTGATTGTGTTCATAGACTGATTTCATTACATGCTGGGACAAACGGGGCACTATGGGTAACAACGCATCATACACAAATTGCTTCATGTTAAAAAACAAGTGCACAAGAAAATGCTGTTTTCTGGGTTTTTTTCGTATGTACTGATGGTGTTTTGTATCTTTCTAGATCACGTAATAGATTGACTTTATAATTCCGTTTAGAATGTTTGATAATTGTTTTGTAGTCTTTCCGAAAGGTATTTCTCTGTTTTATTTAAGTTACAAATTGCATTAAAAATTGGTATTGGAGCAGAGAAACTTTTCTTCAATTTTTTGCTTAGTGGCTCAGTATGGCGTATGTTAAGGCCCTTTCTCCTGCTTTCTACTCACAACTATCACAAATTTTCAGCCCTATTCAGATGGGGGTCTTTTGAGGCCTATGCTAACTTTGATGTCGCATAACGCCAGATCGGCTTATGCTACAGCCACCAAATTCAGTGAGTTCTCCTAAAATCTAGTTGACAACAATTTCACAAAGTTTTAAGAAAATTTTCCAATTTTTTGCCAACCGCATGATGAGAGGCATTTTTGATGACATCGCTATTTTCGGCTCTAACAATGTATTTTTCACATTTACTTGTATATTAATTACATATGATAACAATAACAACTTATGTAATCACTTTTATAATGATAGAAAACAATTTCATTTTGATGCCTTCATAATGCGTTCATATGAACTACAATGTGGAAAAGTCTATACATAATTGACTGTGATATCGATTGCCTTGTTTTGATTTATTCCTATTCCTTGTTCCATTACGATAGCAGGATAACATGGGAAGAAAGCTGCGGCACCTGCTGATTTTTCTTCTTATCATCATGAAGGAACCCAAAATGCCAGAAGCTGGCTGTACATCTTCATCATCCTGTATATACCGTAGCTTGGATCTCACCAGTATAGATCAGGTGGACATCCCAACTTCGGTCTCCCACTTAGAGTTGGACCAAAACTGCATGCGTACTGTTCCATCACTCTCACACCTACCCAAACTCACATATTTGGCTCTTTTCCGCAACTTGATAACTCACGTCCATCAAGGTGCGTTCTCAAACAACCCCCAGCTTGTTTTTCTGAGCCTAAGCATGAATAGGATAACCAGCATTCAGACTGGTGTTTTCTCAAATCTACGCAAGCTCATAATTTTGCAAATCGACTATAACCAGCTAACCCACATCCAATCAGGCATATTCGTAAATCTACCCGAGCTCAAAAATTTGGAATTGTGCTGTAACAAGATAGGTGAGATTCAGCCTGAAGCTTTCTCAAACCTACCCAAGCTCCAAACTCTATATTTGAACTCCAACAAGATAACTTCCCTCCCCCTGTCAGATTATGACGTGTTCGCATCCATTCGGACGTTACGTATTGGCGACAACCCTTGGCATTGCGACTGTAGGATGGTTCCCTTTAAACAGATCAAATCATTTGTAGATCAGATAATATGTGCTCAACCTCCGAGACAAAAACTTAAAGACGTCAACCCAAAAGATATGATTTGTAACGACCAAATCAAATCAACAACAATAATAACAACAACTGATAAACACGCCTCATTTACTTCATCCAAAATGTCAACATCTTCTCCATCTGGCAATACTGCTAGCAATACTGGCCAAACAGCACAAACTGTAAGCTCCAAATTTGCCAATCTGTCCGATGATACACAATGGCGCAGTGCTATCGATAGTAACAATAGCCATGACGGCACATATCACTATCACTGGTACTTCAGACGCAATGTTGGCTCGATATTTGCCACGATGCCTAATGACACACAGAGAAAGGTGCTACTAAATGTTACCAGTACTCTGATTGCTACCACTTGCCGTGAATCTTGTCCCAGCCTCAACAAAACTGTAATCACTTCAACTGTTATTGGTTCATTGGTAACTCTCACTGTTGCCATTGCTTTCATAGTCTGGTACAAGAGGAGGGGTGTGAATCTCCTTACTGGGATTAGAAATAACAAATTTGCCCTCAACAACCCCACAGTTACTGTGATGACCAATAATCACTACAGGGCAGGGCAGAGTCAGTCTCAGGCCGTTACTGAGTCCAACACCAACACCATAGCAATGGTCAGTGGTGATTACCACCAGTATAAAGATGTGGACAACCAGCATAATTCAAAACGGCAGGACCGGCCTCACGCCATCACTGAAACAAAAATAAACACTGGTGTGGTTGCAGCTAGTGGCCATGGTCATCATTATGAAGATTTGAACCAACATAATCAGAAAGGTCAGGAACAGGTGACTAAATCTAACACAAAGGTCACAACTGCTGCTAGTGGCCATGATAACCAGTATGAAGACATGAACAAACATAATCAGACAGGGCAGGGTCAGTCTCAGGCTATCGCTGAATCCAACACGAACAGCACAGCTTCTGTAGTGACAGGTGGGCATGATAAGGCAGACCAGGTTCAGTCTCAGGCCATCACTGAATCCAACAAAAACACTAACACTACTGAAATGACTAGTGATCAGGCACATCGGCTAGGGCAGGCTCAGATTCTCAGTGAATCATTGGATGCTAAGAATGCATCTTATGGAATACAGCCGATTCCATCAAATGTGAATTCTCTGTATGGGGTCGAGGGTGGATATCAGAACATCACTGAATCCAACAAAAACACTAACGCTTCTGTAATGACTAGTGATGATGATCAGGCATACCGGCTAGGACAGGCTCAGATTCTTAGTGAATCATTGGATGCTAGAAATGCATCTTATGAAACACAGCCTATTCCATCAAATGTGAATTCTCTGTACAGGGCCGTAGGTCAGTATCAGAACATCCCTGAATCCAACAAAAACACTAACACTACTGTAATGACTAGTGATCAGGCACATCGGCTAGGGCAGGCTCAGATTCTCAGTGAATCCATGGATGCTAAGAATGCATCTTATGGAACACAGCCCATTCCATCAAATGTGAATTCTCTGTATGGGGTCGAGGGTGGATATCAGAACATCACTGAATCCAACAAAAACACTAACGCTTCTGTAATGACTAGTGATGATGATCAGGCATACCGGCTAGGACAGGCTCAGATTCTCAGTGAATCCATGGATGCTAAGAATGCATCTTATGGAACACACCCTATTCCATCAAATGTGAATTCTCTGTATGGGGTCGAAGGTGGATATCAGAACATCAATTAATCTAACACAAGCACCACGCTTGCTGAAAAAAGTTACTAGTTGCCAAGATTAGACAGGGAAGGGCAGGGATTTCTTTATTTTACTATTACTTCGGGCTATCTTTAGATGCTAGATTTTTATCTTATGGTTCGGGGTTGACTGCATCAAAGCTAAATTCTTCGTACAAATTTTTGCGTCAGCCTTAGGCTATATCTGATCTGGATCCAACACAACATCCATATTTAAAGCAATGACCAGTGGTCATGGTCAGACTATCACCGAATCATCTGACGCTAGACAGTAGAAATGCCTCTTAATAAATGCACAAGACCGATAGTATTAACGCTGAGTTCTCTGTACAAAGCGGTAGACTAGTCGAGGGTCATCAATAAATAAAACACAAACACCACAGTTGATGTACTGACCAGTGGTCAAGATTAGACAGGACAGTGTAGGGTTCAAGCTTTAATCTATCTTGAGATGTGAGAATTCTGTCCTACGGCACAGTCCTCCATCTTATGACTGCCTAAATGCTCTATTTTCTGTATTTTTTTTCAGCCTCGGCCATTTCTGATCTGAATCTAACACAAACATCACAGCTGCTGTGATGACCAGTGGTTAGGATCAGACAAGGTCATTACAGAATATTTTAATTTAGATTTCTATCTTATGATACTTGGAACTGCGTTAGCTTCAGCATCAGCATCAAGAAGCATCACCAGAAATATCACTATATTAAGATATGAATATGAAATATAAAGTATTACATATATGGTGAAAAGTAAAGGCAAGAATATGTATGGTCTTCGCTTTAAATTGTACAGTTAACACTTTGTCCATAGTTTCAGGAGAAAAAGGTCGGCCCCAAAGAAAAAAAATCAGTTCATATACAAATCTTTACCTGTAATCTCCATGTGAGTTGCTGCATGGAGCTGCATTCTTACACGGTGAATTGATACATTCATCAATGTCCAGTTCACAGTTTGTTCCATTGTATCCAGTCTGACACTGACAACTGTAGCTGTTAACGGCATCCGTGCAGGTTGCAGAGTACTGGCAAGGGTCTGTTGGACACAATATAGTATAATGTAACACGGACATGGACTGTGACTATCACTAGAAAGTAAATGCTATATGAAGTAGTTCTTTATAGTATTACCTGAATTGTCCGGGAATAGATCTGACTATATTACATATAGATCTACAATACATTTATTTGCTATATGGTTTACTATCACTTTGTGTGACGTTGGTTTATCATGCGTAACTGTGATAAATGTTCTAACCATTGTCTATTTCATTACTCCACTTAATATGTTGATGTCATTATTGACCTGATATTTTCCTTATAACGTAAAATGTTTTTTTGCAATAACTAATTTGAATTATTTCACTTGAACTGTAAAATTAGTTCTTTGAGTGGCCAACATCTAAACTTTCAAGATTCTGGCCTCTTTTGCAAAGTTATTTTCAAAGGATTGTTTTCCCTTATTGTTTTTACTTGTTATGTGGAAAATAAACATTTTCGTTTGAAAATGTAAAGTTTTCATTATGATTGTGTTGAGGTATCAGATGAACAATATACATAGTACTTACCTGAAGCGCACTCGTCTATGTCAATCTCACAAAGACTACCATTGAAGCCATCAGGACAGTTGCAAATGAATCCGGCTACTTCATCCACACATTCTCCACCACTGAGGCAGGTGACGTTCTCACAGTCGTTAATGTTGATCTCACAGTTCTTCCCCGTGAAGCCATTTTGGCACTCGCACATGTAGTCATCGACGAGGTTGTTGCACTTGATTGCGTTAAGACACGGGTTAGAGGAACACTCATCTACGTCCTCAGAACATGTCGGTCCAGTATAACCTTGAATTAACAGGAAAAACATTACTTGCAATTGGAATGGCGTAACAAATACATATAAACTTGAACTGAGTTCATCTGTGTTGGTAGAAGTCATTATAGGACTAGTTAAACTGTAATATTCAACGCAAAATTTTAGACTGAACAGCACCAGTCTTTGTCAAGGAATGAACAATCCACTGCTGTCGTGACGTCATGTTCTGTAGAACACGTGACTCAGTAAGCAGTGGATCATACGTTGCAGGAAGTCTATGGCACCCACCATAGGGCCCTGCATGACATGACGTCACGACAACATTGGATTGCTCATTTCTTGACAAAGAATGGTGCTGTTCAGTACAAAAAATGGGTAAGTCCATTTTTTTTCGTGTTGGATATTACAGTTTAACTAGTCCTATGAAAACATTAGAAATACATTTCCATGTATACGACCAACTTGACTGATTTCTTTCACATTTACTAGCAATAGACATCCGTCAGCATATTCCAATGTATTACCTTTGCCAAGAAGTTTATGTTTTGGCAGCGTCTCTATCTAGTTTAGCAGCATATAGAAGCTATGGATGGATTGTAATGAAATTTGGCATGTTGTCAGGTCTTCAAAAGAAGTGATGATTGTTCGGTGGTAGATTATGAGCACTTGTGCTCGAAAAAAAATTACGTAAGTTTCTACCCTCTAGCAGCTCTCTTTAGACTGCATGGCTGTTATAAGAGCAGACTTTGCATGATAGATGAAAAATGCAGGAAAATCTAATGATAAAAATAATTTTCACATGCATTATGTAGCAGAATATTGGTCTGTTTAAGCTTGAAAAATATGCATTGAAAAAAAAGTTTCCTAGATCTGACCTGACAAGCAATCGCAGGTGTATGATGCAATCCCATCAACACAATCAGAACCGTTGGTACAACCATGCGTTGCACAGTCGTTAATGTTGACTTCACAGCGTGTTCCGTTGTATCCTAGCGGGCAGTCGCAGTCAAATCCCCCGTACGTGTCCGTGCACGTTCCGCCATTCTCACAGCCATGCCTATCACATTCGTTGATTTGAGCCTCGCAAAGATCACCTTCAAATCCCGATGAGCAGCTGGGAAGACAAAGATAGTGAAATATCTAATCCTGTAATCTTGAGTGAGATCTTACTTTACAAAACCAACACTTAGAAGAATTAGAACTCCTCCAGTCTTTCTTATGGAATGGACCTGTCTACTGCTACTTCCAGGACGTGACGTTAGAGGCACGTGCTCAGGACTCAGCAACAACGGGTTGCATGTGCTAGGTAAACTGTTTCGCCCCCCATCCCTTTTTCATGCCGGGCGGTGTGCTCGAATACCCTCCTCCAGTCTTCATTCAAAATGTTATTTACAAACACAACTGAACTCTCGTGTTAAACTTCGAGTCTTTTTTGCCCTTAGTTTTGTGGTTAACGTTTACATTAATCGGGTGACCCCTGTTCTTAATAGATTAGGTTTTTGCAAGAAAAAAACTTCCTGATTTTAAAATAGTAAAATACCTACCTACAAGAGAAGTTGCCTATTCCGTCTACACATGTGCCCCCATTGTTACAAGGGCCGGACGCACATTCTGGTAGGTTGATGCTACAGGTAGAACCACCAAAGCCAGTCGTGCAGATGCATTCATAGTCCGGGTACTTATCAGTGCAGATTGCTCCATTGTGGCAAGGAGCAGACTCACATGGGCTAAAGTTGGACTCACAGTTTGTCCCTGTGTAATAAATGAAACCTTTGTTAGTGTAGGCATTACATGTAGTTTACAGGATGTTATTTATTTAATTACATGTGTATGCATAAGAAAAACTGTCATGAGCTGGGCAGAGACGAGGAAACAATGCACATAGTACTTTCAGCAAAAATATTTTGACGTAGAAAGTGAACTTGAAAGCAATTACATCTTTATCTTTACATGGTCTAGCCTAGCAAACTACTGCTCTGTTTATCTTTACTCAGAGACATTTGTATAAATAGTGATCAGCACATCCAGCATCCGATCCATTTCTTCTTCTTCTCCTCCAAACAAACAAATAAAATCAATGGCCTGGACATTATGGCTATCGCCACTATTACTGGTAACTTTAAACACCCTGTGGTATTCGGTTACGTTATGTAGCAAGTGTCAGGGCATTTTCTACTCTGCCCATATCATGACAGTTGCCAGTTGCTTCATGACGTAACCGAATACCACAGGGTATCTAACGTTACCAGTAATAATGACGATAGCCATCTGGTCCAGGTCATTGAACTTGTTTGTTTGGAGGAGAAGAAGAAGGAAACGATGAAGAAGGGAAGCAAAAAAATATTATTCCCTTCCCCAAAGATAAACATAATCATGAATTTTTTAAGCATTTCAGCAGTACACCTGTTTTACTTTTGATAACGCCATGATTGTCTGACCTGTGAACTCGTCGGTGCAAAGGCAGATGTAGCCATCAACCTGGTCGTAACAGCTGCCATTGTTAACACACGGGCTGGAGGCACATTCGTCGATTTCTACCTCACATTTCAAGCCCTCATATCCTGGACTACACCGGCATTCAAAGTCCAAGTACGCATTCACGCAGGTTGCATCGTTAGAGCAAGGGGAGGTGGCACAATGGTCGATCTCTGACTCGCAGTGGACTCCTGTGTAGCCTTGGTTGCAGGTACAGGCATAGGAGTCAAACAGGTCATCGCATGTCCCGTCATTCTGACAAGGCGAGGACGAGCACTCGTTTGCATCTTCTGTGCAGTTTGTACCTGCGTATCCCGATACACATTCACACGTGTAGCCGGCCACTGCATCTACACATGTGCCATTGTTAGCACATGGTGCAGATGCACAGTCATCGACATTGAGGTCGCAGTCGTCGTTCGTGAAACCTTCGACACAAAGGCATGTGTAGGAGTTGATACCGTCGATGCATGTTCCGCCATTTACACATGGAGATACGTCGCAGTCATCGATGTTCTGTCCACAATGTGTTCCTGGAAACAATAAGTGACGTCTCATTCACTATAGCATCCAGAAATTTTACTGTCCAAAAATCACGCATTGTTTTGACTGAAATGACCATAAAACGGGAGTCAAAACTGACCAGAATATATTCTGTTCAGTGATAATTTGTGGTTGTACTTCTATGGTTGTCGTTTTCTCTTTTAGGTATGAATAACTCATACCATTAGCATAATTCATGCGAACATGTTAGAAGGACCACGCTTTATACTACTGTCAGCTCTCTATGTATTGCAATATTTCAATGTACGCATCATCATGTACACATCACCAAGTACACAGCAGGATTCCAACTTCGTTTCAAAAGGTATGAAAGCATATATATGCAGCATTTTATTTTCTGATATGCATGTAGTTGCTTATTACCTGTATATCCAGGATTGCAGTTGCAAACATAGCTGCCCACCAGGTCACTACAGGTTGCATTGTTTTCACATGGACTGGGTTCACACTCGTTTAATTCTACGTCGCACAACACGCCACTGTAGCCACTTAGGCAATCACACCTATGGAAAACAAATTCATAGATATTACAAATTCATTTCAGTTACTTCTCGTTGCTTACATGACCATCAATTCATATTTACAGTTCGAAAATGCTTGTTTCGTGGATAAGCTCGTTGCAACAAAACAAAATGTTACAGATTTGAAAACTAAAAATGTATCATTTGACCTTTCTACAAAATTGGATGAACACTCTTATAATATCGGAGTGTACAATAGGTAAGGTCAGCAGTAGAGATGTCTCTGTAGCTCAAGTAAATAAATCTAGTAGCAGTCTCACAGTTGAGCTTCTGGTTCCAATTACTTGGTAACTGGGGGACCCCGGTTCCATCCTGGGTAAGGCATCTCAGTTAGGGTTGCACCCGTCTTTCGGGAGGAACGTAAAGTGGGGTCCCGTATTTGATAAGGTACCTCGAGCACGTTAGAAGGGAAGGGAAGCATATCCCTGTAAATATACTATTCTACTGACACAGCAAGAAAAATTCCGACTTGGCACTACAAGTGGTTGAACGAAATGAAGGATCAATAACTTGACACATACCTGAAGGAATCAACACCATCGACGCATTGTGCTCCGTTGGAACAGGGGTTCACTTCACAATAGTCAATATCTGTTGAGCAGTCCTCTCCCGTAAATCCCCGGTAGCAGACGCATGTGTAACTGTCTATCTCGTCTATACAGGATCCATTCACACAGGGGCCAGACGAGCACTCGTCAACATCTATCTCACAATCGTTACCTGCGAGAAGGAACATGGGTGTTTTTGTATTCATCCTGATTTTGCAAGAGTAGACCTTATCTTCTACAATTGCATATCTTTCTGTGAGGGCTATGGCCAAATGAAGGCAGCTTAAAGATCCATCTAAGCAGCCTTATAAGAAAATTAAACTGTTTGGAGTAAGCACCTGATTCGTCATGCGACTTTGACTTTAAGCAGACTGTGCATGTAACAGAACCAACCGCCAATAGCTTTTTCTGTACCAGGACAGCAAAAAATTCGTGTGGCACACGTACGGTTTGTTCAAGAATACGATAACTTTGAGATCGCACGACTTCGACGATCTTACGGGGATAGTAATTATCATAACCGAACCGTAAGAAGCATTAACACTAAGGGCGCGGTCACATAGGTTGTGCGGTCGTCATACGATTTTGATGACTTGGATCCAAAACAGCATGCATTTCGAACTTTGAATGAGACGTACATTTTTGTCCTCCAAAGTGCCCAAACTTAGTGACCACGCCCTAAGGCCTGGAACCGTTGGCATAATATGTTGGCAGATATTACACATAACGTACCTACAAATCCATCCAGGCAATGGCACAGGTACGCGTTGATTCTATCTAAACAGGTCCCGTTGTTGATACATGGAGATGAAGCACAGTCATCAATGTCTGTAGGTTGCAACAATGTTTGTGATTAATGAATACCAAAATACGTGTATCGGTGACTAAAAGTTTAACCTTACCAGAATGCAAAATTTTAAAGTTGAACCAGGACAAAGTGCTTAAAAAATTAATTCAGCAAATTGATGGTGCTGTTATATATAAAATACAAAATATGTTTGAAGGGTGTATGGGGCCACATTATAAATACCACATGACTGCCTAAATATCTGTATATGTGTAAATATGTCTGAAATTTTACGTTTGTAGCCACATCTGTTGGCAGTGACATCTACCTGCAGGTCGTAACAGTACCTGTCAAAATCGCCCTGAGAAAGGTGACGGTCTTGAATAAAAAAACACTTGTGTGTGTTGTGTACAAATCAAGTTTGTTTTCCAGTGGCTTCCCAACCTGATGAAACTGTTCACGGATGTAAGTTGGAAAGCTAAAGAGATACAGAATTGGAGTTTGCAATATAGCATTATCTTGAAAAACATTAGCATCTGCAGTAGACTTCAAATTGCAGTAGACACAATGCCAGACGAATTCGCACCAATAAAACTTGCACTTACTGAAACAGTCTGTGCTGCTTTCTGATGTATTTGATGCTGTAGTGTACCCGAGTGGACACTGAAGACACGATGTGCTCTTCTCTGTAGGCTGATATTCCCCTTGTGGACAAGGTGTACAGGGAGCCAGGCCATTGGTGGAGAAATGCCCAGCTTCGCATATACCTGAAAACAAGCAAAATATAAGTATCAACTGTTATACCAATAACAATGTGCCTGCATTCCAATGTGTATTATATTGTGTAATTTGAAGGGCTTCTCTGACAATGTGTAAGTATTAGCCAACTGTTAACAGTATACGAGGTGCTCCGCATCTTTTAGAAACAATTAGTTTAGAACCAAATCTTTGTCAGACGACTACATGTCTTTCCAGAAATTACCCCGTCAAAATTGAATGTTGATCACGTAGCTTGAAAAAAAGGCTGTCATGTAACTAGAAAGGTAATATTTGCAAGCAAATACAGAATGTTACCTTCACATGTTGTAGTCTAACACCGGCAACTGTTTTGTTCATTCTTCTTTAAACACATTTCTAAATGTAGTGACCCGAGCCCCTCTAGATCTGGCATTTGCTACATTATGTAACCGAACACCACATGGTGACAGAGCCTGCTACTTTACCGGTTACCATGGTGACAGCCGTCTGGTCCAGGTCGTTGACCTTATTTGCGCGGAGAGGAAGAAACAAAGCAAAAACAGACATGTTCCCTTCACTGTGAAGGTAACATAATTACCAATATGTGTCATTTCAAGATTGAACAGAAACAAACAATACTTCTACTAGCATGATAGTACCTACCGAAGCAAAATGATGCAGACGTTGCAGCTGTAGTATTAGTAGTTTGGGATGAGGGACACGACAGGCAGGATGTACTGCCTGTATCTGGCTGGTACGTCCCAAGATGGCACTCTGTACAGGGTTGGACTCCGGTGGAGGAGTGCCACCCTGCTTGGCACAGCTCTGGCAATACGAAAGATTAGAAATGAGGACTGAAAATTACAAAACCAAACCTCAATCTTTAAACCGAATAGCCTTGTTCACGACATGGACCCGTGTACTGTTATTTTCGGGACGTGGCACTAGAGAAACGTGACTGCAGCAACATTACGTAAGTTCTCTCCCCGCCGCCCAATGTGAACAAGGCTAACAAACATAGTCAGTGAAAAATAAGATTACAAGTCTAGTTAGTGTGTTTGTTAACTTCAGTCTTTGTTTATGATGCCACTTACCAACACAGATGAACTTTTATGATGAGATAAAAGATGATAATGGTTTTAAAGTAAAAAGTATTGTTTGAGATTACGGCAGGTTGCTGTCTGGATTCAAATTCTTATGGTCATGTCAGTTGACCACGCCGAAGAGAGAAGGAGGAGGAGAAAGGAGGCAGGATTTGATTCAAATTGAGGCAGGCTGGATTCAAATTCTTATGGTAGTTATGTCTATATCAACAAAGGTGTGAAAACAATTCCTTACATGATACAAATAGCAACTTGTTCAGTATTAATTCTTTAGTCTGTGTGTTTACCTCTTCTTAGTTGTTCAAGTCCTCTTATACATCTTACACTTTTAAAGTTGGGTTCATGCAGTTTAAACAGTGGCTCACCTTTACAGTATGTGTCATTTTTGCTACCAATATCTTCCGTCCATGTTCCATTTGGGCACGCCTTGCAAGACAGTTGGTTGTGTTGGTCTTGGTACGAGCCAAGAGGGCAGTCCACACGTGTTGTTGTGTTCATCAAAGTAGAAGCCCGATGGGCAGCCAACTTAAATAGAAAAAAATTTAAAGTTTGCCCATGCATCTACAGACGCGTAGGGTGGCGCCCATCCCCACTTCGAAGCCCTTGGGCCACACATGTGCAAGCCACTACAGCAGGGGGCTGGTCCACTGGTAGTGATGTGTGTTTAACTTCCATACTCTTCCTCATTAGTGCTGAGTGCTAAGCAGAGAAAGCAGCATGTACCATTTTTAGAGTCTTTGGTATGACTCGGTCGGGGATCGAACTCACGACCTTCCGAATGCAAGGCAAACACTCTACCCACTAGGCCATTGCACCGGTTATAACTTAAATAGAGAATATGCATAATTAGTTTAGTTTAAAAGAAGAGACACTCGTAGAAACAACATGGTATGGAGTGACTGAGAATGGTACTGCGAGGGGATTCTCCGCAGATATTTACCTAGCTGGCAAGATATTGTGTATGAATGGGAAGAAGGGGTGTAAAGCAATCATTGGTAACAGGCCTAAACACAACCTCTCATTACAACGCCATATGAAACTAGCATTTATTGAAAATAGATAATCATGAATATACAGACCATAAACATGAATTTGCTGTCTAATCCATGGACTCTATGTCACGATTGATTTATGAGTAGTTTTATCAACACTGATCTGCCACTTCCTGCATCTACATGCGATCTTCTAATACTTTTAGCGCAACTACTTCGGTTAGTGTCGATGTGCATAATATCATTAAGATGCCGATAGTAAAAGTGTGGGCACAACACATCGTCACAAACAGACAAACACATAGTGACTACGAAACCTCCTTATCATGCTTTACCGCATCTTTTTGTGTCATTGTTCCACGCCATTCCCGTTGGACAAGTCAACACCACCTCGCTTACTTGCAGGGAATCGGGAACAGTTCGCAACCATAATCCACGTTCCACTTCCAGCTGCAGTCCCCCCGAATCAGATGCATTTTTAAGACTCTCAAACAAACTTTTCATTGTGGCAAGTGTGGATTCTAATGACTCAGAAGCTGTCTGGTTGTCAGTTGTGTTTCCAGCAGCAACGGTGAGTGTAAAGTCGATCCGTACTTCGCCGGGTGCCTGCCGTACCATCCTCGACAGGGATCGCCAAAGCGAACGCCACGAACGTGTTCCACAAGTCACCTACGTCGTATAAATTCAAAATATACAGAATTTGAACGTAGACCTTTTGTAGCAATGATATTGTTGTAAAATTTTAATTTCAAAGACAGAGTGTCACATGGTCATAGAAAAGAAATGAAATGATTCCTCCGCTGATTCCTCTCAACTTGAAATGACCAGAAGCCAATGTCACGTGACCTGAGTGATAATGTAAAGACAGCAATGAGTCAAAATTGTCTGGCAATTGGTATCGGCCCCCGTCTCTGTTGAGAAATGGCCGATGGCCTAAATGTAGATTTGTCAATTTAACTCTACCTGGCCCCTTTAATGACCCTTTGTTGACATCACACTCCACTCAGTTCACGTGACATTAACTTCGAATCATTTTAACTTGAGAAAGATCAGAGGACTGATAGAAAGAAAGGTTGTTGGTAAGCGCTTTACATTGTGTACGGAAATAGCGAGTCAAGCTTATTAATACTACCTCGATTCGATTCCTGTCACAGGTAAACCTTAATATACAAAGTGCACATTTAGTATCAATTTTTGTTCTTACAGATCATACTCACAGTACAATAAATTAAGTCAGAGAGTGGAGTTAGTTTGAGGGGCTCCAAACCATTACTGCGCATATACTTACGAAAACTTGCTTGATGGTGCATCCTCCGCTGTCCCTGTCCCTTATCAGCGCATGTCTACAAACTACATAGAATCGTTTGGTGACCTCATTGATGAAGCTGATCTTGATTTGCTGTTGTACGGCAGGGTCACTGCAGTTCCCGCTGTAGTAGAAGTTGATGTAGCCTTGCCTATCTGCGGTGGGTGGCGATGATTCTGTAATGTGCATACATCATGTTTAGTACCATAATAATTTCATTAGGTTGGAGACTCACTACTTCACTACATAACAAAACGAAGGCATTACATTACAGTCAACGCTTTGTTGACCATTTGTCACCTTCCTCAGGAAAATTCTAACTGTACTTTTCGACACTGTAGCTCAAAGACATACTGCACTCCAAAGGATAGTGTTCCAGTTCTGCTAGTAATATTTTTCTGAATCCCGAAATGTAATTATATCGACCACTTTACATTGAACCTGGACAAGGGAGCAGTTGCAATTTAAAGCATTAACCCCCCGACAACTCTCCACTTCTATTACAGCCAGGTATAACACATTCTAATGCGAACAACCATTGGACAAACTTCAACTTGGCACCTCTAAAGAAATATTGGGTTAAGATTGAAAATTACTTGCAATATGCTTCTGGATACTTGTTTGACAAGTTGTAGCCTTGGTAAATTTATTTCCCATTTGCTTTTGGGCAAAATGGGCTTTGATCTTTGTCAATCATCCCATTGAAACCCAGACTTAAGACTTAATAAAGGCCATCATAAAACTAGGCAGCTCTTAAGAAATTGAGGTACGATCTTAAAAAATGGTTTGCAGCATGTGTGAGAATAGTTGTTCATCATTTTCCATCATTAGCAACCCAATTTTTTTTTACCCAAAATTTGACCTGGAACTTTAGCAATCATCCCATGAGAACCAATATTTAAGGCATTATTCCCATCATGCCAGTAAGCATCACAACCGATGGGTCTGCATGAAGCTTCGAAGGGGCAATAATCAAGTTACTGGATTATAGATGATCCATCTATTTGTTCACCTGTGCCATTTCTTTTGGGTACTGAACAAGGTCCTATGGCCAAGCAAAAATAGATTGATAGTAAAAGTACCATCAACAAAATAAATTCTTGATCGTTTTAACATGACTGAAATATAGAATTATGGATTAATATACTTACCGCTGCAGTCTGGTATTGGCACCCTCGCTGGAGGGGCATTTCTATCAAAGCTGGTGAGCCATGTCCCGGATATGTCGCAGACGTACGAATCAGGTGTGTATCCCACTGGAAAGTCGTTGTTTTCTTCACAGTTTGGAAGGCAAGATTCGCCAAAGAACCATATGCCGCACACAAGAGCGCCATTGGCTGGTGCATTCAGTGATGGACAGTCAGTTGCTGAAATAAAGGTATCAATTTAGGTCATGTGAAAATTACCTGTATTTTGATACTTACTTTTTATCAGAAACATTGTCATTAGAATACAAGCAAGTTCTGCATAGGTGGGATGACGAGAATGGAAATGAGTTATCCACAAGGGATAAGGTTTCTCACATCTCATCATAGCTTGTAACTAGAAATGTAACATTTGCAACGAAATATATAAGATTCACATTCACGTGGTCTACCTTACGAAACCACTATTTTACTCAAACACGAGACGGACTAAGGTCTAAGGTTAAAAGAAGTAATTTAAGAGATATAACTGTCGTACATGTAGACACTTGCCTTTTACCAAGACCTTGAAGGTACATGTCGCACGGTTTCCGGATCTGTCAGTTGCTTCGTACATTATGTATTCCGGTCCGTACCGAAAGTCGTCACCGGGGTCAAAGTGGCTTAGGGAAGTGACTGTTGGTCGTTCCCCAGAATTATCCTGAAAGCAATAATTAATTTTTAGCGGTTCACATTGATTCGTTATCTTCAACCTTCCCTCAACCGAGACGAGGGCCGATACCGACTGCCAAACACCTTTGATCATTTGCTAACGTCACACCTTCTGTCTGGATGTGAGACTTAGGCTTTGGGTCATTTCATCTTGATAAAGATCGGAGGGCTGATCGAAAGCTTGTTGGTATGCGTTTTGTTTTGTGTACGGATATAAGGTTTCAAAATTGTAACATAATGTTGACTACCGTCACAGATGAACTCACATTCAAGATGCGTAATCTTACTTGCTTCGATGTTCTAATGTAAACAATCAGGAAGAATCATACAAAATATATGATGGTCAATATCTGATTAATGGCTGCATATTAGATTATTTAAAGTGATAATGATACAATGCAATACATATCTACAGTCTCCTTGTATATGTACTCCAAGCAGGCACTAGGTTTTGCACACACACAAAAAACTCTCATTGTCTCAAAAGACAACTCTCTGTTATAGACACGCTTATAAGTAAAATCTTTGAGTAATTTTATGAGTAACGATACTTATGAGAAATTGTGTCCAATTGAAGTTTCAGCTTGCTCATTAATTGCAATAAGCAACGCTGGAGTTAGTACTAATCCACAAGAAGCAAGGAAAGGTCAATGTAAGACATCACAGGTGTGAGAAAGAATGTGTAAATATGAAACACGCTGTGGGCGACGAAAAGCATCTCATTTCCAGTTGTTCATTTTACGACGACGAAAAAAAAACGAATTGTTTAAAAAGTCACCAAGGCTTTCCCAAACTTTCCGACCTGACAAACAGAAAGTAGCTCTTATAACATATATAAAAAGGGGGGATTTTCGTCTTCTTCTTCTTTCAGAAAGGAGCCAAACACAACATGTCCAGAAATAGCTCACACTACAAGTAAGTATCTAAATTAGTACCACACCTTATCTCACAAGTCAATCATACATACCACAGCGACTGGCAGAGCCCACGTGACTTCAACGGGCACGGTACTGGTCTTTACTTCAACGTCATTCGGGCAAGTGATGTTTGGTTTTTCGTTGTCTGTGAAATCAAATTAAGACAATTAGAATGTAATACATGGCAAACTTTGTGGTTTGCTATTAAATTTTTGGCGAGGCCTCAGGAGCCATCCCAATGGTAATTAGTGCAATTAGTAATTGGCACGTGTAACTTGCTCTTTATTACACGACACTAATAAGGTTGCAATCAATCCAACCAGCATTTTTAATTATACTACCACTAACAAGTACTAGCAGTAGTTGAGCTCTGATAATATCCACTCGACACGTTCTTCTGTGAATGAGAACATCTTCAGAAAATTGATTCTATCCATTGTTGAAAACGTTAAATGACTTGAAAATGAAAAGTATACCTCTGATGTTGACCATAAAACTGCATGTTGCTGTCAGTCCAGCCGAGTCCGTTGCAGTGTAGGTGACAAGATGTGTCCCAACAGAGAAGACCGTGGGCGGCTCTGTACCGTTTGGTGATACCGTGATGCTTACTGCGGTGTTGTCTATTACTGTTGGTTTGTCCCAGTTCACGAGTACAGTCCCTAACCCTGCTGCTGGCTCTAGATACACGTCACTTGGGCAGCTGGTGAAGACTGGTGGCTGAACATCTACAATACACAGACAGTAATAATATATTAAGTTGATTTGATTTTGATTTTCATACTTCATAATATTTCATGATATTTTGTAATATTTCACTGACATCAATAATACATCAAGTTCATTTGATTTTTGATACTTCATGATATGTCTTCACACACTTCTTGATAGATACTAACTTCCGATTTCGATGTATTTGAAGCACTTGAATTACTCTTGATACATGTTAACACTAAGCCATTCAGGGATGTCCATGTAGCTTAATTGGTAGCAGTCTCACAGCCTCCTGGTTTCAAGTAGTCGGTAACTGAGAGATCCCGGTCTTGAAGAATTGGACATCTCGGTTTGGGCCGCATTCGGTTGGGGCTTCACCTTCTGAAGGTAAGTAAAATGTGGGCTTCATGTTCAAAGAGCTACCTCAAGGATATCTAAGGGGGGATAGCTAGCAACCCATCCCTGTAAAAATACCCAGCTACAGAAACAGCACGGAAACCCTGTACTATATGACACTATGGCACTACAACGATCTGAACGAAAGAACGAACCTTTACAGGAAGGTGTAGAGGAGACACTGGGTGACCAGTGGCCTGTTGCGTTGCAGAGTGTCGTGTTGATGCCATTTTGCATTTCGAAACCAGATTTGCAATGGAAGCTGCACTGCGTGCCAGCTACAGGCTGGCCAGAGCAACTAGTTGGGGTGAGGGTCCCGTGAGTACGCTTGGGCAGAGGGCTGCATCTGTAAACTGCCAAGAGACAATGTATCAGATAACATCAGTACATTTTATATCCTCACAACTAAAGCATTCTTCTGGTGTACATAAGGCACAGTACAAGTACAATCACAGTCTAATGTTTCAATGACCGTCTGTCACATTCTTCTTCGTACTGCAGGAAATTTTCGCTGCTAATAATGCGGTCATAAACGTAAAAATATCGTTATGTATATAAAGTTTATTATATATCATTTGTGTATCAGCAATGAACCAGACAGAAGCATAGCTGTGTATAAAGGAATCAATAAGCAGCAATGAACAAGAAAAAAATAAGTAAACAAATGTCAGTTACTTTCAAATCTTAACCCTATTCAGACCAGGCATTTTTGGTCATCCCTGGACCGGAGGGAGGGCTTTTGAGGCCCTCCACTTCTAAGTCCTATAACTCTTGAACGACGTGCGATAGCGCCACTTATTTTTTAGGACATGATATCAACATAATATCTGATAAGAAGTTGATGTTTGACGTTACGTTGACGTAAGATGACGTAATTATGACGTCATCAATTTGATTATATTGGCCGGACCCATGAAAAAAGGGTATTCTCAGAAAACTTCAAGTTATACTACAAAAATGTAACAACAAGTGCAGATAACAGAATAATAATGTTTATTACGACTTGTATTGCTAATAGCAACATCGATGACGTCAAAATGACGTCATAAAATGACGTCATGCACATCTAAGATACGAGTTAGGCTCCGCCATATTATATCCACCACCTTGAATTTTTAAAACTACTTTTTTTGCAACAAATAATCACAAAGGGCAATGGAAATAGACTAAATTCATTCATTTAGATGGTTTTTGATGAAAAAATACCAGGTAGTTACAGATTTTAAGGGATAATTAGCTTGTTATTCTTGATCTGGCCATACGGTCCACCATCTTGGATTTTGGGCTGATTACATCATCAAATTAGCATAATTTATGCATATATAATTATGAAATATATGCTTAATAATATAAGATTTTATCTATGTAACAAAATAGCAGTAATATAGCAAATAAATGTGAAAAATACATTGTTAGAACCAAAAATAGTGATTTTTGGCAAAACTGCCTGTCAACAAACGGTTGCCATGGCAACAAGAAAAAATGGAAAATTTGTAAAACTTCGTAAAATTGTTGCCAACAATATTTTAGGAAAACTCGCCAAATTTGGTGGCTATAGCGTAAGGCGTTCTGGCGTTATAGGACATCAAAGTTGGCGCAGGCCTCAAAAGCCCCCCCCCCCCGGTCTGAATAGGGTTAAGTTACTTTGTAAACCTACTGTCGCATTTGGTCTCCACTCCGTCCCAGTAGCTTGTTGTACCATTGTTGGTCACCACGCAGGTTCTGGTAGCAGAGCCGGTGAGACCATATCCCATGTGACACTCCATACTACAGCTGCTTCCTCGCAAATTGTTGCAGGTGTGGATGAACTGACCAAACGATGGCGGTGGAAGGGCTTTACATCGGTGCACTATCAAGTAAAAATGGTTTCTTGATGAGGAATCTTTATGACATTGTTCACTGCGTCTTCTATCGATATTTTGTAGTATACAAACTGTGTTCAAATGTAGATTGTTCTATATTAATGTAGATAACCAGCGGTCTCATACTGTTTGACCTTGCATTGCACATTTGCTCTTCTATTTTGTAGCATGAAAATTGTGTTTACATGTAGATTGTTCCTTATTGATGTAGATAACCGGCAGTTTCATAATGTATACCTATTAACCTTACATTGTACATTTTGTCTTCTAATTTATAACATGTTATAGCTTATAAACTCAGAAGTAAACAAATATCTACCTTTTACATTACCGATATGTTATAGTATAGACACTATGTATAGATTGTACTAGTCAAGATTAATGTAACTATCCGGGAATCTTAGACGACGCTTTGCCTTCCATTGTAGTCTGCTACAATTGTTGTGCATGAAAACTTTGATTTTTTTGCCTTCTATGACCTTTACTAATAGCTCGATTTGGTAAAAATTTACAGTAGAGATCTTTATTCAATTACACTATGTGGGGCATATTTATTGCTAGCTGGAACTACAATGCATACAAATTATGTATGAATAGTATTTTAACAAATTGGTTAATATTCATTCTTACCTGTGACCATGACGGTGAACTGGCATCTTGCCCTGTTTCCAGCGCCATCTTCAGCAGTGTAGATCACATGGTGTGAACCCTCGGTGAACACAGTTTTCACTCCCATCGCCGAAATAGTAGGAGCATTACCTAATAGAAACGAGTTTTAATAAATCCATGAATGCTAAATTAATAGTAACCAATACATTACATCTAGCTACAGTGTGCAATAGAGCATTAATATAGTCAGCATTACTCAGGAAGGTGCCAGAAGGTGCTCAGGAAGGTGCCATACAGTCTTTGAAACGTCGCCTGAATAAAACACTAATCTTGGTTATGTACAAAGAAAATTGCTATCGAGTTTCTATGAATTGAAAATAAAAAGATAAAAGACTAGCTCACTGGTATTGTCTAAAGTTTGTGTGCCTTTGAGAATGCTGTAGTAGATTGTTTTAAATAAATCATTTCTTTGATATACCACTTTTATAAGTGTTCACATTAATACGGTATTGGGGTTACAAGTCTCCAAAGTGAATCTGGTCGTACTTAAGACCATAGAAAAAATGGAACTGTGGTACAAATCACCGGTTGAATCTGTTGCAATTGGTGTAGTCCATGTGACGTTGACACTTCCCTCCCCTCGATCAGCTGTGACGTGGGTGTCCCCGGGACATCCGTGAAACACCGGCTTTGTCACATCTGTCAACAGTTCAAAGTTTTAGAATCAATACTTAAAAGACTAGCATTGTACTTAGATACGTATAGATATTCAAATTCCCTTGAATATCGAGATATTGAAATAATCACATTCAGCTAAGGAAAATCATTTGATTTTTTGCCGGAATAAAATAGTCAAATCAACACTAAGGCTTTCTTATATGTTATGTAAACGTCAGGTGTGTATTTGTAATGGAGCCCCGTGAACAGTAAAAGCGAATACGTGTGGAAATTATGCAAATCATCATTTGCCAAACCTATCTACTGACATGTCGACAAAGGCTAGACATCCAAGTAATAGCTAAGTTTTTCAAGCAGTTGGACATCATTTTGAATAAGGTACCTTTCGTCAATGACACTGAGGGGATCTTATTTAAAAGCAGGTTTGTGTCCTATTAATTGTTATGCAAAGGATTCAAGCAACTTTTAGATACCAAATGGGAAACAAATGTAAGACAAAGTCGATACATGGTAGATGCAAGTGAGTCAATTAGCTTTTGTTGTTTGAGTAAAAAAGCTAAATTAATTTTGTCTTGTGTGGGTTTTAGCGCCAAGTCCCTAATAGTATCTACTGACAGTTGTAAAGAAGAGAGTATATACAGCATACCTTGGCAGGACACAGTATCTCTATTCTGCCATTGACCTCCTTCTAGGCATTTGTTGATGCGAGAACCTGTCAAGGTATATCCGGCCTCGCAGGAATATGTGCACATGGTGTTGTAGCTTGGGCTGGATGTACACACGCTTTGGCTGATGCTGCCGTTTTGTATTGGGCTCAATGGTGTACATGTGTCAACTGCAGATGACAATTACAAATTCATAAATCGTAATTCAAATATCCCAGGTAGGTAGCCTGTTGTTCGCAGTATGTAAGCTTGCATCCATCATAATTGTAGTCTCATATAGTCGAAGTATTATGAGCTTTCACAACTAACTTTATTGTTTTATCTAAATGAAAAAGGGAGGTTTTGGACGTGTCGGTGTCTACAGATATTTGTGGTCGTCATTATTGTTACAGCTCTGGATGGATTTTGTATTTGGATAGATGTTCGAAAGACGACTGTCCCCTGACATTCTTTGTTTTACAATAGGGCGAAAAATGTCTTTGACTCACTTGTGCATGTTAGATCCACCCCAGACCATGTCCCATTCTGCTGACAAGTGCGTTGAATGCTGATCTTTGGGCTGTATCCCTTGTTGCAGTAGAAGGTACAGATAGTGTTGTAGTCCTCCTGTGCTTTGTTGCATCCAGACTTGACCCCATGTGTAGGGGTGTCCAGACTTGGGCATGTTACAGCTGTAGTCAAATATGATTTTTAAAAAAGATGTCAGTTGAATTAGAACAATTTTTTTTTTTTTTGAAATGACAAATATCGGCTTGGCCCTCTAGTATAGGAGCCAGGTCCTAAAAATATAATTTCGTTCCACCCAACTTACAGAAAATGTCCTGATTTTGGAGTTGAGCCTTTGCTCCATCACCTAGCATGTTTTTATGCTCAAACTATGGTATCACATTTTTGCTAGCGAAGCATGGAAGAAGAATACTAATCATTTTTCAATGTGAATGGTTAGGAAGATTTATAGAAATTACCAAATTGTCCATCTTTCCAACATTTACCTTTGTCAAAAAGTTATGGGTCTTAAAAGTTTGATTTTTTAAACAGCAAAACAAACTGCTTACTTCGCAATTTTAGGCAATTGTTTGTGTCACCTATGAGGTGTTATCTGATATGCTATTTCGATTGACAAAAACATCCTCATCCATTTGCATTTCTCTCTATAATTATAATCATCTCACCTCATCTCACCCCTCCCTTGACCTTCTAGTGGGTCGTTGCATTTGGGGCACCACTATCATAGATCAGTTAAAAATTATTCTTCTATAAAAGAAATCGGCGCACTAGTACCTTCACATCTTGGAGCTGATGATGTCCAGAATCCAACATTGCCGATAGTTTTGTCGCATGAAGTTGTGTCATTTCCAACCAGTTGGTACCCCCGGTTACACTGGAACTGGCACGCTGTCCCATACCGTCTGTCGTTTTGGTCACACGTTATTTTGCCACTGGATGGAGCATTCAACGTGGAGCAATATACCACTGAAACAAGTGAAAAGACGATTATGTTTCGAAAATCGACATCAATATAAGCTTAAGCGCGTCTGAAATAGAATTGTATGATATCAAGCTTTATTGACGCAACGAAATGTACAGTTACTTTTGTATGGCCAGCCATAAACTACAACCAAAAAATAATGATACAGAATATATCTTATAATTCTACTAATTAAACAGTATGGGATAATAAGGTTCTACTAATTTAACAATATAGGATAATAAGGGAAAACCTCTATACAGCTAGGTGGGGCTAAACGTGTCGCTATCTTTTCTAATCACAAAGCAATCTTTTATGTATTTACGTATCTTAGCAGCAAATGAGGTCTGTCGGATCTAAAGGTATAGTCAAGTCTACTTCTGGTATCTAGGTTCTTGTATGATATCATTATGTATGTTTTGTCTCTGTTGTGACCTGTACTTAGTTGGGTTGGGTAGAAATGTACAATAAGGTCATCATTCATTCGTCATTCACATGTAAAAACTCTTGAATATTGATTCTCACCTTTTACTTTAATTTCGAATGAACAGTCGGCGTTGCCCCCTGCTGAGTCCACAGCAGTGTACCTGATAGAGTGGATTCCTTCAGCAAAAGTAGATCCTGCAACACCAGTTTGGTAATTTTTATTCAATACTGATATGATAAAATTAACATTTTTCACTTTGCGTCAAAATTATATAATGATTCTTGGAGGTGCTGTTATGATTGAATCCGTGTGAAACTATCATGTAAGTACAAATGAAATAGTATTTCTTTGCACATGTGAAAAAGAGTACCTGGTCCCTTTCCTTCAACAAGGGTCACAGTCGGAGGATCCCCTGAGTTGTCAGTCGCGGTAGGTACGGTCCATGTGACTGTTGCTGTAGTTTCCCCCAGGCCTGCATACAGTGTCTGGCTTTTCGGACAGCTGTTGTTAAAGGTGGGTGGTTGCACGTCTGTAAATTGACCAATTAAAGAAGTAGTCAGATAGTCCGTTCACTTATACCAGGATGAGCACAGCATAACCACAACAAAAGGTATGTTTTTACAATTATCAAAATATATGGTATTTTCATGAATTACGCTGAGATGTATGTTTAGATGGATGTGAGAACAAAGCTTTATTCAGCTAAGTCGATGAAGCTAAGACATCCAGGTAATGAGATACGCAAAAAAGCAGTTACTCATTGACAAGCAACTGAATATGATTTTGGACCCCAACTTTACGTCCTTCAAAAAGACGGGCGGAACCCCAACCGAGATGCCCCTACCATGGACCAAAGATTAGTCTGAATATGCATGCAAGACCGAATGAAAATGAACTACTTTTGTAGTGATGCTACCAGGTCAAAGGAAGACAATATAACGTTAGGTAATGAGGCAAAGTAATTGTAAAAATCAAAGAAAATCTCCCTACCAACACAAGTAGTCGGTTTGCCTTGGTCAGACCACAGGCCACCACGGTTGCAGGTTTGCTCCGTCGGTCCGATTGTCTGGTACCCCGCCTCACAACTCAGATAGCAAACAGTACCATAATTTGACCCGGAAGTACAAGGTGAAGGGTTTATGTCACCATGGTGTGGAATGGTAAGACCAGAACAAGTTTCCGCTAAAACGGAAGAATGATGAGTTACAGAGCTGCAAATCTACCAATGGTCACATTCACATTTTTTATTGAGTTACATAGCAAGCTAGGAGTACTTATTGCCATCCCTTCAACTAATAAGTGATCAAGATATCACTTTCGCAACTAGGATGAGAATCATATCTTTGACTAATTGATAATACTTGGCCTATTTCATGTAGAAATGTTTTACACTTTGTAAGTCAACTGAATGAATTTAAATCCATTCATATGTCTATATGCACGAAGAGCAATTTCATTGTAAAAAAAGATGTAGTTATGCGTAATACCTTTGTTAATGCCACAAAATGTTAACAGAAATACACATCTAACAAAGGAAGATTTGTTCAAATATCTAACTACGATGCAATGGAAACCTTTACACGATGTTATAAGAAGAGAGGAGAAAACTATAGATATGCATTCATGATATTTCATTGTCATTGTCAGTCAGTACCTTCACATTCAAGTTCATCTCCCGACCAGGAGCCGTCAGCCAAGCACTGACGTGACCGAGACCCCGTTTTGACCCTGTATCTGGCCTTGCAGTCGAAGTAGCAAACCCTTCCGTACGGCACCGTACTGGTTCCGTAGCACCCGGACATGGTAGCACAGGGAGGTGCAGACAACGATGAGCATTGCTCAACTGTAGCGAAGCACAAATTTATATTTCATACAATAGACAAACGTAGACGTTTTAATCATTAATGTAGGTGCAGTGAGTAATAGTCTCCAGAGGTGTAGCACCACGTATTTTTTACTTCCAACTCAAAGAGATTTCTCAGTAGCGTTGTGTTGGTGTAACATTCAGGGTCTTCGTACTAGAACCCAGAGGTCATGGGTTCGAATCCCATGGAATACCAACCATGCAGCAATTTTGCCCTTGGGAAAGGCACTTGAAACTACTTTTCTGACTCCACCCAGGTGTAAAAAAGGGTACCTGACTTTTTTTTGGGTAGTGGAAGGAGAGGGATGGGCTCCACCTTCCAATACCGTGCCCAAGGCACACAAACGGCCTCAAAAAGGGCTATGAGACTATAATTTTTTTTTTAAACAGTTTCAGATATCATCTAAATAGACACGGTATGGCAACTTCAATTGTAGGTCGGCGTGACATAAACATAACTTTAGATTAACTGGGGTAGGGAATTTCCCAAGCAGCCTTCGAAACCCCTGCTTCGCCTATTGGGTCAGTTAGTCCTCACTCATAGTGAGCAACTTAGCTGGTCTCAATCATGATGTTTCTGACCTAGGGCGAATAGATGTTGTTACAGTTACAATGTAATCCGTAACCTTTGAATGGCCTTCGGATCACACCTTGAAATGACCTTCAGTTCTTGTTACGTGGTAAAGAATAACTTATATTTATCTAGAAAAAAACATTACCTTCACATGTTGGAACTGGGTTAGTCCACGAACCATCATCATCGCAGATGGATTCACCGTGACCTACAAGTTCATATCCTCTGTTGCATGTGAACTTGCACTTGGAGCCACGAAGAACACCACACGGACTTGGGGCAGTAGCACCATTCGCTGGCTGAGCAAGTTGGCTGCACCTTGTCACTGATCATGAAAATAAAAACGAAAATCGTAAACTTTCAAACCAGCAAACCAGCTTGAGATTTATCTGAAACACTAGTGAGAGTTATTCTCGATCAAGCACACTCATCATGATAAGGATTCTCAAAGGCCTTTTGTAGGATAGAGAATCTGTTGCATCTGACATCACACATTGTCATTGTATAAATTTTGTCTTCTGCAGCTACCATTTCACCATTATCATAACTTCATTTTATTTACGTTTACCCAGTGTTGCGGTTTTCACCTTACCTTTGTGGTTGTTGATGTACATTTAATAAATAACTTGCCATTTTAACTAACAGATACATTATACTTGCATATGCACATGTACATGTGCATGCAATGCGTAACTGATGCATTTATAGTGGACCTGCACTGTACCTTGAACGTTTATGGTGAAGTTGCAAGTTGCAGTATTCCCGGCATTGTCAGTTGCAGTGTACTGGACAAAGTACCGGCCTTCAGGAATCCATAGTGGAGGAGTTCGTTGAAGAACGTTCACCGGTCCTCCAGAAGTCGTCATGTCTACATCTACCGTAGGTGTTAAGCCGGAGTTGTCTGTTGCTTTCGGGACCGACCACAGAACCGCTGCCTCCGTCTTTTGGGATGGGGCCACAGCTGTGATGTCACCGGGGCAAGATAGAAATGATGGCTCCATCTCATCTAAAAGAAAAATGCAGCAGATTGGGTTTGATCATTTCATATAATGAAGGACTAGGTTTGGGCAATAACCAACTTCGATACATATGTTGGTACGCACACCGCGGTTGCTTTTTATCTCCAACACATGTTCGCAATCTGTTGCCAACATGAAAGTCTTTCGTCGTTATAAATAGGTAGATTTTGAACTCTTATACTTGTTACTAAAAAAAATAACGCTGAGCTTTCGCTCTACTAATGCTCTGTGATATCTGTTGATTTAATCAATACCCTACCTCCCTTATGACCTCAATGAAAAGCGGCCTGCAGGTCAATTTGAGCTTCTCATGAACAAATAAAGGCTCAAACAAACAGAAACCATGTACGTACCTCTGCAGATGCTCTTGGCAGCTGAGGACCACACCCCACCAAGTTGGCATGTCTTGGCCGTAGGTCCATGTAGGGTGTACTGCTTGTTGCAGCTGTAAGAACAGTGTGTGTTGTACTCCGGCGATATTTTGCACAGCACTGGTGTCACTGTGCCATCCAGGGGATCAGTCAGTGGGGTGCACTTGTCGGCTGAAAAGCATATGTACATGATTTCTTTATCTATCTATTCCTTATTAGTTTTTGTCTTATCGCACATTAAAAACAATTTATTAATAACAAACATGACAAAAAAGGATACGTGCTGAGTGAGAAAAAAAGCCACAGGGCTTATCCCCCAATCAAGAATAACAAATGGCCTAGGCAAAATGCAAAAAATCATAGCAAATGATAACAATATAATGGCAGATCAGACAATAATTATAACAGTAAGTGTTGACTTATAATAACATAATAATTGATTGAATATGAGAATGTTTAAACACTGGAGACACCTTAAGTAGCTACTAAGATGTAAGATAATTATTAAAAAAAACTAATAGAAAATCAAGTAATTTACTCAACCAATCTGTTCATTTCAGAATCCTAGACCGACAATGTATCTGTAATCATGCAACTACGTAAAGCTAGAATACACATAAATGAACATCAGGATCTGCACCTTGACAAGCCTGTGGAAGGTTCTGCCACGCTGCAACTCCATTGACCTCCCCACATGTGGTGACCTGTCTACTTCTCGGCTGATAACCTGTGTTACAGGTCACTGAGCAGGACTGACCGACTTCAGTGTACGATCCTGGGCAGACTCGAACTCCGTTAGGGGATGGGTTTGCGATCTCACTGTTCTTGCACGAAAGCTCTGTGGCAGAAAGAATTACCAAATGTTACCGAGATGTAAAGATATTACAAACAAAACACAAAGCTGTATTTGAAAAAAATGTGTTTCCGGGTCATGACGTACAATATGAATTATCCTAAAAAGAGAGCTGAACTTTATAGACTTATAGAGCCAATGTTTTCTTATTTCATACACCTAAGTAATACAGACATATTTTTGATGTCATTTTTATTCATTCATTCATTAATTCATTCGTTCGTTCGTTCGTTCGTTCATTCCTTCCTTCCTTCCTTCCTTTCCTTCTTTTATTCCTCCACTCTGGGAGAGCATAAAAATTCATTCATTCATTCATTCATTCAGTCATTAAGTCATTCATTCATTAAGTCATTCATTTATTCATTCTCTATTTGTGTAAGAAGACAACCAGTCGCTAGATGCAAGACTTTAGGTACGCAATTTAACAAGATTACAATAAGTATCCAGCACCCAATATGGCTGGCTCTGAATTGTTTAGCGTACTAGATTTACGATCGAGTTATTTGCAGATCCCGATGCATGCCGAATCGATAGAGAAGACAGCTACTTACAACCCAACTTGGGCAATTCCAATTCAAAGTCATCACCTTCGGTTTGACAAATGCGCCTTCAACATTTTCCATTCAGTCTTTATGGGAATGGGAAGTATACGCCCTATCCGACAAGGTTGTACTTACTGCTGCATCTTGGAATTGGATGAGACCACGATTTCCCTGCGGTACACGTGGTTGTAGCTGATCCGGACAGTCCGTAACCATAGTTACACCTGAATGTGCAACTGTCGCCATATCTGTTGCCACATGGATTGATGCTTCCATACTTTGGTGCAGTCAAGATTGGGCAGGTCACCTCTGAAATACAATCATTGAACGGCAAATGTTTTATAGACATTATACATTAATATGAAAATGAAATAGAATATAAAAAAATGATAACATATGAAGGCATTACTTTAAGGGAATTTTTTGTTATTTCAAATGTACCTTCAAATCTTCGTAAATGTAACTACTATTGATGTC
This sequence comes from Branchiostoma floridae x Branchiostoma belcheri, assembly GCA_019207045.1. Taxonomy (NCBI): domain Eukaryota; kingdom Metazoa; phylum Chordata; class Leptocardii; order Amphioxiformes; family Branchiostomatidae; genus Branchiostoma; species Branchiostoma floridae x Branchiostoma belcheri. The sequence continues at coordinate 26,895,670 of CM033026.1, read as the reverse complement.
ACAAGGAACAATTATAACATAGAAAACCCGAGCAGGTGCCTCAAGCATGTTAAATTTAAGCAATCCCTCTCCGTAAAAATATGCACTTCAACAAAAACAAGAAGAAAACTTGTGGACCTGATGCACTACAGATGCAAGGTGAACAGACAGTTTCTATATTGTATAATAGTTATCAGATAGAACGACTCAGGTATCTTATCAATAGTCGTCTGAAGTAAGCAACTAGGGCGCAACATATCGGGATTTACAGACTGAACTATATTTGCTGTAAAGAACAACTTACTTGTGCATGACAATGGCGTTGCACTCCATCTGCCATAACTTCCGCAAGTCAGGAGTGTTGTTCCTCTGGCATACTCGTAGCCTGAAAACATACGTAAAAGTCTTAAGATTTGGAAGAATACAACCTAAGATTCTACATTTCATTATCAACTACACATTTACATATAATCTATACGTTTTGGTGTACACATTTAACTTCCTTCAAAGGGTCCTTACTGTTAATACACATGTCTGAAGGCAGAACTTGCATTTTAAATGGGCAATATTCAAACTGTATTCATCTAACCAATACATGGCAGGCTTTGTACAATACATATATCAGACAGATAACAATCAATGCCCAGTTATTGTCCTTCTTCAGGGTATTCCGGTTTACTCTATGTGATGTTATGAAAAGCTTTATTTACTGGTTGGGGAGGTTTATTCCATAAACGGAGAAACATTGTCAAAACATACCTGACTGACACCTCAAGCTACACCGGTTGCCATAGTAAATCCCTAGCCACCACCATGTCCATGTATACCAAACGCTAACAGTGGTGGAGTCATAGACTGGTATACCGCAAGTCACACCTTTAACAGAGGAAGATCGAACTATGTAAGTATGCAACATGGTTTGCTGTTGCGTATAATCTGACAACGACACATTTGAACATTTACGTTTTCTTCCAGCCCAGCCGAACCATGTAACAAACAACTGCCTACTTTTAGTTGCTTGTTCTAAAAAGAAAACAAAATCTTTACACACAAACACACACACACACACACTCACACACACACACACACACACACACACACACACACACTCATAACGTTATATACATACATAGGTATATACATATATACATATATATAAAGAGAGAGAGTTACAAACACACACACATATATATGTATATGTTTATATATAGAGAGAGAGAGTGAGAGAGAGATCGATAGATAGATAGATAGATAGAAAGATAGATAGATGTAGATATAGATATAGATATTTAGATATAGATGCATAGATATTTAGATATAGATAGTATAGATGCATAGATCTCTCTATATAGTATATGTTTCTATAGAGAGAGTAATGTGTATCTAAATTCTTACGTGCGCAGCTCTGGATGGGATTCCCAACCTGGTTGTACCCGACTCGACACTTGCATTCAGCCTTACTGGTGGCCCCTGTTCTTGAAGTCACGGAATTCGCAGGGCAGCGTTTACAATAACCAGGCCCTACGGTGTCTTTGTACGTGTTTAAAGGGCATTCTGTAGACAAAAATCAACAGTTGGTCCAAAACATAGAAAACAGCATTAGCTTGAAAGAGAATTGAATAACATATAGAAGACAAGTTGCATTATATTGTGCACCAAAAAGACGTTACTCAAGCAACTGGATATGATTTTAGAAACGGTCAGACGTTTCGGATAGCCATCCGCTGACTTCCGTCAGTGATACGATAGCTAACATAGGGGTTAATAGTATACTCTCCAAGCAGAGGTTAGGCTCCAGCTGTTTTTTTAACTTTTTGGGGCGTGTTTATCGGGCTTTCTATTTTGTATCTTATCTTGTATTGTCAAAACCTGGTTAGTTAGGTTTTGACAATACAAGTCACAATATAATACAAAACAGAAAGCCCGATAAAAACGACAATAAAAAAACGTTTAAAGCAGCCGGAGTGTAACCTCTGCTTGGAGAGTAGTTGAATAAATGATGAATTAACAATACTACAACATCATTTCGACGTCGGTAATTTGATATTGTCACTACTCACTTGTAGAGCTCCAAGTGTTGCAGTAGTACCCCTTCAGACACAACGAACAGACATAGTTTCCGCCGTACACTTCACACAGACATCCGTGGTTACATCGGGAAGGACAGCGTGCAGATGGGACGTACTGAACCCAGTGGTAATCTGTAGTATCGACGATAGTAAGGACGTACTTTTTAACAGTTGCCACAATTTTCCAAGCTTCTACCATTTAGATGATCACCAAAAGACTAATTTTCTACTGAAAGGAAAACCCAACAATTATGCAGAACGCGGAACAGTCCATTTAACCACTGCCTTCAAAGAAGAAGTCATTGTATAATCAAGTTCTATCCTATAGTTGATTAGACACTAGTGTTATTTACCACGCTATTTACTTCTCTTAGTCTTTGAGACTGTACATGCAATTAGCATTCGGGCATGATTTTTCAAATAAATCAATAATAATTGATATATATATACTATGTATTGAACGGAAGTGAGCTGAACCACAAATACATGCACGGTAACCCTCACACATAAACATGCAAACGTGTGTGTGTCTTCTCATATGTATATCAATCGGTATACAATATATACAGACAACACAAAAACACGGAAACAAACGCAAACAGATTCACACTAAAACGCACACACACAAACTAAAGAATTAAAAAAAAATCTTACCTCCTCTTAGCCTCCTGGCTATCTGTGATAGCACGGTGAAGTCCAAGCACAGGTAGACGTACTTGTATCTACCGCTGTCCCTGTTACCCAGAGCGCTCAGTCTGTAACTGCTGATACCCCACGAACCAATCCCAAAGGCAAACATGATCACACCTCTGCTCTGTAACTCCCTAACGACATAGGCGGGATCTCCTCCTACATTCCAGTAGCCATCTATATGATAAAACATGGATAGCTGTGCTATGATGGAAGCTCATCTGTTTGGGTAGTAATCATAGTACAATGCTAAACTTTCTTCCAACACAAAATTATACTCGGATCAAATTTTCAACGACCACTGCTGCCTTCTTCAGTATTAACACTGATGACCAATCACCTAAGAACGCAGACTCAAGAGAGTTACAGACACGTGATCTAATGAATTAGATAATAGTTAAGCATGGGATGGTTGCGGGAATCTTTGTTTTGATCCCCAAATAGCGGAGAGGAAGAAGGTATTAGGCAGCTATAATTGGGATGTAACATTATCTCACCTTTAGTCCGCAGAGTAACCGATATGTGTTGTTTTTAAAAACAGTGTAGTAAGGAATATCAAGTTGACGGACGACGGTTTCAAACTGAAATATTTTGAAAAAAAATTAGAGCGTCCGATATGCTGTATTTTAGATAAAAATGTTGATATCTGTCGAATAATCATCATAAATCATAAAATTAATATAACCAATTTGAAGCTCTTTGTGAACTGTTTTCAGTTTTTCAGTGTTAACTGTGCGGCACTCAATCTTCGTCCGCCATTTTGACCTTCTGACTTATCAACAATTGGGTGGTGTATCATGTTACAGTCGGTGGGTAAACTCTAGATCTTGTTGACATCCAACGGGATACTGTATATTTCTACTGTATACTGTGTACTGTATACTGTATACAAAACTCTTAATACTTCTCTGAGGTGAAGTATGAGATCTGCAATCTCTTGTTCGAAAAGAAATGTGCTAACTATTAAATGATAATTATTTGCGTTTGAGGAACTAACTTCGTTACCGTGACGAATTAGCAAATAATTGAGTTTCTGCAGTAACGCAGGTGTATCACAGGTGTGGGATCACGCACACAGGGCGTGATTCACAGGTGTATGGTAAGTACTTATAGTGCTACAGGAGTAGTCTGTTCATTCGACGCTTGTCACGACACCCAGGAAGCAACAAGGATTTTCTACTTCTCGCATCAAGATGGAGGCACAGGCGGTCAACCAGGCCATTGAAGTTTACAACCGCTCTTTTCTGTTCGCCATGTCTAAACTGAACTGACGAAAGAACACAAAGAGACAGTTCTGGACTCCTAGAATGAAGGTGAGGAATTTCGTTCCGATAGAAAGGTTTTCTAATGACTGATAAATCAGACGCCGGCTGGCTAACCGTTTTAGAATAGTTTAGGAAGGAGGTAGCGGATAACATTGCAATCAAAAGCGTTTGTTCAACAATTGTACTTCCCTTGGAGCTAAGAGAGGCAAGAAATACTGAATGGAAGGATAAGGAAGCCGCTAACCAGGCAATTGATTTTTCCAGCTATTTCTTTTCAGGTACTTGGTATCGCTCTTCTTCAAGCAACAAGAATCCCGGATTATGAATTGCTTACAGAGGAGAAAAATTGAGGATTACTTTCCACAAAATAAGTACTTACAGAAGCGTGTGCATCTATTGCATTCAAGCAAGAGAGTTTGATTTGATTTTTGTTTCGAATTCCACAGGCTGGGGCTTCGGAATGCATCCAGGTTTGCATGATAATGCCAGTGCTGTCAATAACCGTGTTTTTGTTTCCACTGCAGTTTTTGATCTTGGAAGCTTGGACCCATTTAAGAAGTTTCAAAGTGTCCTTTTGTATGCAATCCCTTTTCTATAGCTACGCATCCATCAGGTAACTAAGACTTTTCTTGTTTTATGGTACGCACATTAATTTGTGCTCAAACGTATGTCCCAGTGTCTGGACTTGAGCAGCAAAAGAATTTGGGAAAACGTAAGCAGGGCACGTTTGCTCAGGTAATTTCGAAATTGATTCTTATCCAGGTAAATGTGTCTATATTATGTTGGCCAAGAGCAATGGTCATTTGGTAAGGGTTTAAGTTGTTGGCACCGATACAATGTGAACATGTTGTATTCTGTTTTAGTAGATTTGTTTTAGCTGTAGAAAGAGACGTACACAATGCCTGTTATACACGTGGCTATTATCGAAGATCAGGTAGGTTTGAATGCCTGGTTGGTTTTAGGATTATGATGAGATAGATGTATTCTGTGATGAAATCACGTTAATTATGGTACTGTAAAGTGCTAGACTACATAGCTATGAGAAAAATTTCTTTATGAGCATTTTATGTTCAATGATTTGTTTCCAGTTTCGGAAGATGCGCGTTTGGTGTATTCCTATGTGACTTCGGAATGTCATGGTGGTTATATTGTGATTTAGAAAGTTATGTTCAATGTACTTGGAATGACACAGATTGTGCAGAGTGCTACTGGGAGAGAACTAAAAGAGATATTTTGTGTTCAGTGGTTTGATAAAAGGAAATGACCGGATAATGTGTGATATGGCATTGTGAACATAATGTCGCTGTGAGAATTGTGATGACTGACAGTGCGAAGAGACACACGATTTTGCTTTGAGTTTTTTGAAGGATAAAAACATTAGTTCTTGATTTGACTTGGGTACCAAGGTCAGTGAGGGGAAAGCAGTTCATTTGAGCAATTTTGCTGTTGAGGATGAGCATGAAATCGATCTACCTGAATTAATTTTTTGATAGAAAGTTGAGTCTTCACCAAGTTGTCAGATTTGCTTTTCACGGAAAATTGGGTTAACTCCAGAGTTTTTTCTCCTTGTTTACAAGAAGATTCATCGTATTTAGACTTGGCTGGACAAAACTATGACTGAATTCTGCTTAAAAGTGTCGGGGAAAGTTGTAAGTACAGGATTGACGCTATTACTGTACCGATGTGAATGTAAACGTTATTTAATGATGATGTACAAGTGACATTTTTGTACATGTGTTGATTTAAGAATATCGTGGAACCTCTTTAGAAACGGCACAATTTGGTGATAGAATGATTGCCTTTACGCATTTCTGCTGATAAGTTTAACTGAGAGATAATGTTGTTGTTGTTTTTTAAAATGTTTTCCAGTGACAATTCACGGTGATGGGTGACGTAATTTGAACACAAGTTGGTTGCAGTGTTCTTCAGTGAGAAGAATTGGACATACGTTGGTGGAACAGTTCTTCAGTGAAAAGACTGGTGTACGTCTGGAGTAACGACACACAAGTTTGTTGAGGTGTTTTTCAGTGAGAAGTCTTTGTGATGTATGTCTGACGTAATGATACGCAAGTTCGTTATGGTGTTTTACGGTGAGAACACATCGTGATGTATGTCTAGCTCATTGAAATGTTCTTCAATGAGAAGAATTTGACATTGTTTTACAAGTGTGAAATTTGATGTAATTGCACACAAGTTGAAGAGTTCTTCAGTGAGAAGACTTTGTGATTTGTCTGATATTATGACAAACGAGTTCGTTGAGATGTTCTTCAGTGATTAGACTGTGATGTACGTCTGGCGTAATGATACGCAAGTGCTTTTGGGTGTTTTACGGTGAGAACACGTTGTGATGTATGTCTAGTTCATTGAAGTGTTCTTCAATGAGAAGAAATTCACATGTGAAGTTTGATGTAATTGCGCACAAGTTCTTCAATGTTCTTCATGAGAAGACACCGTGATGTATGTCTGAGGTAACGACACACAAGATAGTTGAAGCGATCTTCAGTGAGAAGACTGTAATGTTATGACAAGCAAGTTCATTGATGTTTTTTCGGTGATAAGTCTTTGTGATGTATGTTTGGCGTTATGATACGCAAGTTCACTGTAGTGTTTTTCAGTGAGAAAACATCGTGATGAATGTCTGATGTAATGACACACTAGATTGTTAAAGTGTTATTCAATGAGAAGATTTTGTGAAGTATGTCTGACTTCATTTCACACAGGTTGGTGTAAGAGTTCTTCGGAGAGAAGACTTTGTGATTTATGTGTGAAGTAATCGAACACAAGTTGATTGAAGAGTTCTTCAGTGAGAAGACAGTGGTGTTTGTGTGATGTAATAATGTCATGATGGAACACTAAAGCAGGGCAGGCCGTTGAATGGCCCAGCTATGTTAATGCTGTCACTTGATGCCCAGTGCAGGCCGTTGATTGGCCCAGCTATGTTTATGCTGTCTGTCATTTGATGCCCAGTGAGTGTGATGAAAATGCACACAAGTTGATTGAAGAGTTCTTCAGTGAGAAGACATTGTGGTGTTTGTGTGATGCAATAGTGTCATGAGTGGACACTAAGGCAGGGCAGGCCGTTGAATGGCCCAGCTATGTTAATGCTGGCTCTTGATGCCCAGGGCAGGCCGTGGATTGCCCAGCTATGTGAATGCTGTGATTTGCCCAGTGACTGTGTTGTGTTGGCTTTTTATTGTAGCGCCCACGGTAACGATTTGTCTTGAATCAGGATTAGTATAGGAGTAATTAGTATTCAGCATTCTTATTTTTGTGTTGAAGATAATTAACATTTGTTTTTATTATTTCTCTTCCTACATATTTCCGTCTGAGCTGACTTGTACAAGCTGGGTATCTGAGAAGACGCTGCAGAGCTGATGGATACACATCTGATGGAGCTGGCAGGGAAATTACCCAGTTTCTGTAGCTTCGAGAGCACCTAAAACTGTAGCGCAATAAAGGGCCGCGTTCAACAAGTGGCGTGAGTTTGCCAGTATATTACCGAAAGTGGTAGTTTCAAAGTACTTCCTCTTTATGTAGCATTGTGTTAATGGGAACTTGTGATCCAACATTTTTCATCTGTTTCTTCCATAGAGAAGGCTGCATTCGCCAACAGACGAGCTCATATGCCCAATAACTCCTGATATGTTGGTCATGCTGGTACAGGAACACACTTTGGGTCATGTTTGCACAGGAACATAACACAATTTCAGTATTCAAACTTGGTTCTATAAGGACGTTTACTTTTCTCTCGACTTCTTATGCAGGTTTGCTGAGGAACATCGAATCTTACAATGGTTATCATGTAATTTTTCTCTATCTGAGAAGTGTTTGTGTTTGTTTTAGGATCAAGGAAGACTGATCAGTATAGAGATGGCAGCTCGACACCTATTGCACGCACAGGAAAGGTCAACTGCCCAGTCAACATGTTGCAGAAGTATTGTACATTGGCTTGTATAGATCACTCATCTGACAGATTCCTTTTTCAGAAGTGTCACAAGAACCAATTCAGGCTCCAAGTTTAGCACTTCTGGGCGTCCTAGTTATAATACAGCTGGAGAGTTGGACCTCGACATGCAAAAGACTGTTGTTAATGATGTTTCTTGTTTGGGGCTACATTCCCTTTTATCAGAAGGTTTTCCAGACAGACTGTATAACAGGTACGGAAGGTGGATCATTGAAGGAGAGGTCGGCTGTTTTATATGGCGATAGACTTTTAATCTTGCATGAAACTTTCCCGTGATTTGTTCGTTCGACGCGATGCGGTGCGGTGTCCACGCACTCGCGCCCATCCTAACACTTGTGTTGGTGTTTTTCTGTGTGTGTGAAGAGTATGAATGCATCGTGAGGGAGTACTGTGTAGGGGTGATGCAGAAAATGATAATTATTTGCGTTTGAGGAACTAACTTCGTTACCGTGACGAATTAGCAAATAATTGAGTTTCTGCAGTAACGCAGGTGTATCACAGGTGTGGGATCACGCACACAGGGCGTGATTCACAGGTGTATGGTAAGTACTTATAGTGCTACAGGAGTAGTCTGTTCATTCGACGCTTGTCACGACACCCAGGAAGCAACAAGATCGTTGTTTAAGGTAATGAAATGTTTCTTAGTGTAGCAAGTTTCTGCCTTTGGCGAAAGTGACTGATACTTGGTGTTTTGTATTTAACAGTCCAATATAATCACTTCTTTGAACTATGTTTTGTGTGTTTCAGGACATGGAGTGATTCTTTTCAGAAAGAAACCCCAGAGAAGATTGGTTGTTTGCGCTAAGGCTCTGGTGCACGTCCCCCATTTTTTTGGCCTTCGTACTTTCGGGAGGTTTTTTTAGGGGTTGCGTGGCTGGCAAACAACGTATGCAGCTATTTATGCTGTGCTTTACGGCTTGGCTTACTCGATTACGAAAAATCGTGATGTTTGGTATATGTTTGGAATTGGTTTGATGATCGTGTTTGGAATCTGATGTTTCGGTGTTCTATTGCATTCTCGAACTGCCGTTCTCGTTACGATTGTACCTTTGGCAAATAAAAGTCTTCCTGCGGTGTCCACGCACTCGCGCCCATCCTAACACTTGTGTTGGTGTTTTTCTGTGTGTGTGAAGAGTATGAATGCATCGTGAGGGAGTACTGTGTAGGGGTGATGCAGAAACTCATTCTTCAGTGGGACCGGAGGCATTTTCAGGATCTAGTATAAAAGCATGTCTGCTTCTATCAACTATGTAGTTTTTATGGTATTGGGGAAGGGGTGGCACCGAAATGTAGGATAAGCGCAGCACAACGTAACGTCGGCGATTGGCAGTAATTGTTTATAATGCAATTCTACCACTATATGGTCACAGAGGTTATCAACAAACAATGAAACAATGAATTTTCAACCGGAGTCACACACATCACACGTATTTGCTATCAATCGACAAAGCTACTGTATAGCCATGTACAAAACATGTGTTGAAACTCAGAGATCAAAAACGTATTGACATTCTGATATTTCGCGTAAATGCACCAATGCTAAAACTATAGATGTTAAGTCAGATGCGTGTCCTTTATAGCTATCGTGGAAAGACGTGGAAGTACAATAAACGTTTGTTATATATGTACACACCTGTAATCGTAAAGACCACCTTTGTTGAGTATGATCGGACCCCTGGCTTCTTCAATATAGTCAAAGCTAGTCTGAGAGCTCCTACAGTGTTTGTCGCACCTCCGGTGTAACTGAGTTTGGGCAGGTGGGTGCGAAGCAGTTCACACTTGTTGTTGTCGTTCGATGTCGACCGAAGAAGATCAAACTCGACTCTTGCGCTGGTTCCAAACGACACGACGGCCACGCGAGTCGTTGTCGATGAAACGCTGAAGTGATTCAAAACGGCCTTCACAAAATCGATGATTTTGTCGTAGTTCGAACGGCCAACGCTTCCAGAGCGATCGAGGGCAAAGATGATGTCTACAGCTCCACTGCGAGGGGGTAAACATGCGTTCAGTGTGCTTGCAGCCTCCCAGGCAGACATGGCGTACTGACCTTCCACAACTGGACAAACTGCTATAACTACTAACATTGAAATTACAACCACCGCCTTCATGTTGAATCTCACATCATACACACGGTACAGCCTCAAGAAAAATAACCCGACTTCTGCCTCAAGAGGCAACGAAGACTGTTAGTTTGATACCCCGGGGATTGACGTAGGTTCTTTCTTCTTTGTTTCTTCTGAGTAATAGATACGAGACTGCGCATTGATCGCATTCAACTTGAAAATGTAAACTAAAACTGTCCCTGTTTGTTCTCTTATTTGTACTTTGCTGTGGCAGTTGTTGTTATTTTTTCAGGATACAGTTCCTCCGATGATGTTCCTTTTCCCCACTCTCAGTGGCCCACCCAGTACGAAAGGTATTGTGGTGTTTTAATATCATATCCGTTAAATCACAATACATGTATACAAACCATGGCCATTGATAGAAAACGAAACGTGTTTTTGCTTGCCTTTTTTTTTACTCGTGAGAAGCTCAAGTCGACATGCAGCCTGCTTTTCATTGAGTCCATTGGGGAAGAGGCAACGGTACGACCCAATATAACAATGACACAGATTACATCATAAAACCTCTGATAAATCTATAGATACATATACATGCATGGTAAAATAGGGCATCATAAAGTGTAAGCTGGCATTTGAAGTGGTATCTTTGGGCCGTGCGTATGTTTGGAGGTAGACTGTTCCAGACATTTGGGTTAACGGTAGCTTTTGGATATTCTGAAGGTCTCTCGATGAGGTTTTGGGACAACTAGGTAATTGCTGGTGCTTTGTCTGGCTGTTCTTCTACCTTGGTCCCTGTAGTACTTCGTGCTCATATCTTAAAGGCATTGTTATATATGACAAAAAAAGCAGCCCTGAAAGAGCCCCAATTCTTTTGTATTTTTCATGCATTGTATCATGCTATGATTTACGATTGTAACGTTAACGTTTTCTCTTATCTTTCTTGCACATAGCCGTAGACTGCTCGCACAACACTCGCTGTTTGAAACTAAGTTTGAGACAAAATATTCATGGCTGCACGGCGAAACTGTCAACAACCGGGTATTTTGAACCCTGAAACCCGTGTCAAATTTCCTCTCTCTTGTGGTCGAACCTGCCAACGTCAACAGTATTGTTTACTCCAAAACACGCAAGCTATTGTGTTTTAAACAATGCGGTCTTATAATGTTCCAAGGAAGAAACTCAAATCCATTGCTGCATATTAATATCAATGGACGTACTGAAACGTATTTATTAAAATATCTTTAAGTCATTACCTGCGAGGACACAGACCTGGACAAAATGCTTATTCGATATATGAATTATCAATTATTCAAATAATGTCTTCATTTGCATTATCCATATGCAAATAATGTTATAATTTGCATACTCAACTACATCAAGATAGAAATTCCTATCATGAAATATTGTGAATCTAACTTTCCTATCCTGATTAATCAAGCAAACTAGCTCCCCAATAATCGCGTTATTGGGAATCCAAATTATGTTTCTATTATTTGCAAGTAGTTGTTCATTATCTCACTAGGTACAGTAACCAATGCAGTCTAGATTAACACCTGCTTATAGTTTCATCTAACTGGCACAGCTGTTTGTGTCAAGCCGCTGACAAATAAACTAGCATCTACTTGGAGATAGCCTAATCACCAAACGCCCAAACAACCCAACGACATCAATGGCCTGTTCAACAAAGTATAGTGATGACACGAAGAAGAAGAACAATACCATGGAAATACATACATACGAGTGCAGCAACTTGAGGGATCCTGAGATACAGCTACGAACAGCATAACAGCCCCAACCACAATACTCCGTCATGAGGTCACCCTCCTTCCCGGAGTAAATATGGATTCCTCATAGGTTTCATCTAGCTACATTATGTTTTGTTGCACTATAATCTGTTACTAAACTGACACAAACGAATGTTTAGAACGGTTTTAGACCGATACAGTAAAGCATTTCTATAGCTCGACCTCGTGTGCATGTCTTTTTACGTCCATAGGTTTATCCATATTCACGATGAGGTGATAGTAAAAGTTCATGACCCTCTCGTAATTCTGAACAGAGATCCTCTCGTTCACCCCGTGGAATCTCGGGAGATCGGATGGCGTCATGACAAACGGGTTGAACCGATAGATGGCGCTACTGAGGTTCAGGTAGTGCCCTGTGTCCGTGAAGCCAACCATGAAGGTGGGGGCCACCAGGGTATCAGGGTAGATCTGTGTACAACATCATGCCGACATGATTAAACATATATCATTTCATATGATATAAACATCTGATAAGAAACTAGAGAGGTAACATTTTCGAGAAAATGCAGGATGATTCCCTCTCGGTAGGTTTCCCTTTGCCAGTCTAACTATACATGCACCTCTAGGCTCGCCACTTAGGCATCGCCAAAAAAGGGACATTACATTATTCATGCAAATGGACACATTCACTGTTTTACTACCACAATAAACATGATGTGTACATTGTGACATACAACATTATGAAAAATGCGCAATAGTATGGACAAAATCAGTTTCGTCTTGTGCATTTTGTGATATATATGTAATATATCTATAGCCATTTTAAGGAAAGGTAGCGCAACATTAACAATTATGCGAACATAGATAATTACTGCACAGTTGCTTCCATTGACAGAAGAAGAAGAAGAACGCGCCAAGAAAGAACAAAATGTTTTCACGAACGGGGGGAACATGAAAATAGCTTGACGCTTACTTTGTAACGTTAGTCTGTGATAGTACAACAAAGGTCTTTTTCAACACTTGCAGTAGAAGCACAAAGGCAGTAGTAAATAGGCTGTAGTAAATAGTCAACAATGAAGCAGTAAAGAAACAGTACAGTACAAGTTGAGAAATAGCACTACTTAAACATACATGTACCTACCTGCTGAATGGTCTCCTGAAGTAGCATGTATGTAGGAGAATCCTTCCCGTAAGGTGAGGTCGGGGAGGGCTGTCGGCTATCTATGACAGTGACCTTGACCCTGGGATCATTGATGACCTTCAGGTCAAATTCCATCACCTCCTCCACACTTGACATTGGATGTATCCGGTGGTCAATCACGGCCACGGCCTCCGGCGAGATGACGTTATCCTTGACCCCCGCGTTGAAACGCGTCAGAGCGGTCGTCGTCCGAGCGATCGCATTGGTTTGAGGCTTTTTTGCATACACCCAGGCGACCAATGGGGAGAAGAGCCAAAGGTTAGAGACCAACATCCGGTAGGGTAGGGTCATCTCCGTGGCAACGTACTCCAACATCCGAGCCTCCGGACCCGTGCCGAACATGCTAGGGTGTGGGTTGTCCTCAAGCTTACTGATGGCTTTGGATAGGATTCCTGAAGTAAAACAATCAAGCATGGCATGAAAGGTGAAGCAAGCTTGGGCTGAGATTTGACTTCGATGTCTAGGTGAATAGGCCAGGGTCATTTAGCGGCAGTAAGTTTGAAGAATCAAATCAATCGAAACTATACATTTGTACTTAAGCAACAGCCAGTAAATTTTATTGATAACATCAGTGCGCTCATTGACTTTCGTCTGATTTCAGGGGAAAAAACAAAAATTTGTTTCCTCTTTGGCGATGGTCAACGTGACGAGAAAGTACCAAAATGGGCAAATATGCTGTGTAGCCATGACCGTAGTAACTGCAATAGAAGTGAAACTAGTTGGATAGTAAAAGCGGCATCAATATGGAAGCCCTGAGTGTAGCTGCCATGTTATTAAGTGATTCTGGTAGGTCTACCACGATCGATACTAGTACACTTTTTGAATACATGAATCAATGCCTTGTTAGCTGTGATATGTTTCGTCGCTTCAACTGTTGTTACAATGTTTACGGTAACTATCTAAAACATTTAGCAATCTTGTTTTTTCTTACCCATCTTTTCTTTTCACCCTATCTGGCTATTTCTGAAGTCTGCAGAGGATGTTATCCATGAAGTTTACTTGCTAAGCCTTACCTATGGCTGACTCGGATCTTGGCATGGAGGCGTGGCCGCCTTCTTCATTCACCTCTAGACGCAACTGCAAGAAACCTTTCTCGGCGACACTGACGAGGCCAACAAGTTTACTCACACCTGAAGAATAGGAGAAAGTAACGGAAAATCTTGTGAGTGTTCCGCAATACTATTACATGTCTGCATCTGTCCTTGGTACTGAATGTTGTACACAATATCACTAATGTTTGTCCTGAATGCTGTACACAATAGTACTATACTACTGTTGTGCCTGTCCCTGTCTACTTAATTGTGTGCATAGTTCAATCGTTGTGTCTGTCCCTAGTAATAAAGTTTATGTGAACTACCACTGTTATGTCAGTAGCTTGAGGGGTGTTTCTAAAACTACAATAGATGGGCCGTTATCACAACTCTCTCATCACGCTATATTCTCAAACAAACCGCGTGTCGATGAAGATTTGCACTATGAACTCTAACTGCTACCAAATTCTATTAACTTTTAAAGAATTGCCATTGTGGTATAGCATCTTAGAGATCGGGGCGCAAATGACAGTTCATGATTCAATTGATTCAAAAATCGATTGCAAATCATCCATTTTACATTTTCACATTAAATACATGTGTTCCTAAGATATTGCACATAGCTGCTCACCTGGTAAAAGACCATCTCCTATCGGAGTTCCTTCATCCAGGATGAATGCTAATTTCTCTCCCCTTTGAGTCAACACGTCACTGATAACCTTTGCCCCAAAATGGCCGCCTGTTTCTTCATCGTGTCCAAAGGCGAGGTACAAAGTACGTTTGGGCTGATGCCCCCTCGATAGAATAAACTCCAAAGCCTCTAGACTCCCCATTACGTTATGCTTGTCGTCTATTGTCCCTCTCCCGTAGATGCACCCGTCTTTGACTTGTCCAGAAAATGGCGGCACCTCCCAGTTCGCTTCCTGTGTGATGGGCACCACGTCTAGGTGAGACGCCAACCGTAGGGTTGTAGCGAGGCGTCCGACCCTTCCACTCGGTACAACAAGCTGTAGTTCCCGACCACTTCCCTCCGGACCAACGGTGAGCTGTGGATCGTCGGGAAACTCTCCTGGATAGACCGGGCGAACTTGAGTAACTCCTGTGGTGTTCCAACACCGCGTTTGTAGGACACAGTCTGGAACTGGATGGCTGAGGTGAAACGAGAAAGTCTTTCCTCATCGGCAGGGATGAAGTCAGGGTCGGTGTTCTTACACTCCGGTGGGGAGGTTTGGTAGGACGGGAAGGTCACAGTTCTAAAAACGACAATCATCAGAACCAAGACCAACATCACAGTCAACAGTTTGAGGGTGGCAAGCAAAACGCGCTGGATTCCCCTTGCCATGTTGTTTCACCTTTCTCTCCGTAGACGAAAGTCCTACTGTTTATCTTGAGTGCTTGTTTGCCTTCTTGTCTTCTTCAAACAACCGTGGGACAGATATGCTTAACCGGATCATGTTTCTTCTAAGTTCTGTTCTTTTTTTGCCTCAACAGTTACGGATATATATGAAATTATTATCGTATTGCCTGCAATTTCGTTTTAAAATCATCCATAGACCAATAAAGGATATCTTTAGGTTTGACTTTGACATGAATCTTGGTTATCGTTTTTAAAGATTTAGTTCTACACATCATTCATCTCGCGCGAAATTTTACCGGGACAAAAGTTGAGGTGAAACGGGACAGTCTGGAACAAAACGTGCTGGACTCCCCTCGCCATGTTGTTTCACCTTTCTCTCTCGGATTCGTACACAAACATCTGTTTGTCTAGAGTGTTTGTTTGTCTCCCTGTCTTCTTCAAACAACCACGGAACAGATATGCTTAGTGCGATCATGTTTCTTCTCAGCGCTGTTCTTTTATGCAATCAACAGTCACAACTCTGAAATGAGACCATGTTGATTTGATTATATGGATGGCGCCCGCGTGCGCATGAATTTTCGTCCCTTTCGAAACAAAGAAACGTATTTTGACCATACTGTAAATTTTAATGTCATCTATATGACAAATTAAAATGGCCTTATTAGTGTTTTTCTTGCTATTTCAAAATCATACAATGGCCAATAAAGGATATCATAAGGTTTCCTTTTCCACATTCCTCTCTATCTCAGTACATATGTCACATTTTGAGGGTTCTATCATGAAGTGAACCGAAGTGAGTTTAATTTAGCTGCTGATTCGCAATACTTTATATCTGTTTCCCTTTATGTACAGGTAGTTTACTATATCACTAGGGATAGTCAACAATGTAGTCTCCCTTCATATCTGCTTGGAATCTCATCTAACTAGCACCGCTGCTTGATCAATTTGTGTCAAGCCACGATAACATAACCCAACCAGGGGCGGATCCAGGATAATGCAAAGGGGGGGCGCATATCCTGTCGCACCTCAGGTCGTCGCCGAAGGCCACGAATGCGCAGCGTAGCTGCGCGGGGGGAGAGCACGAGAGGGGGGTTTCCCCCCTCTCGTTTGGGGAGTTTGGGGGGCCTCCCCCGAGAACTTTTTAAAATAAAGAGGCTCTCTGGTGCATTTTAGAGCCATTTCTGTGCAAAAACAACCAACAAATCAACACTGACTTTTAGGGCTGAACAAATATAATAAACGAAAGAACACTGATTTTTATAGTTATCAATCTCACATTCAACAATCATATTTTTGGCATGGGGAACGGCCATCGAAACATGTCTTGAGCCGGGGGGAGGGCCATTGAAAAAAAAATGCCTATTAAAACGGGGCCTTAAAAATACAAGCAAAATGTGCCCCTAAAACGCAGGAAATGAAGTTTCAGGTGGTCAAGATTTCAATTTTTCTCTGGACGTGCCTGGCGACGGCTTGCGCCTCCGGCGCCCACGACGCTCTGGCGCTCGTCGCCATCAAAAATCTTTTCCCCTGACAGAAATGTCATTACATTTAGCATAGTCTACCAGCAAAGTTTATCCCTCAAAGTGCAGAAAATCCTGTTTCAGAGGGTTCAAATTTCAACATTTTTCTCCAGACCTACCTTGCGATGGCTCGTGCGCTCAAAGTTGTAAAAATACGTTGGGGGCGTCGTCGCCCTCAATAATATAAGCTAAAAACCCTACTAGAAAGGCTATTAAACTTAGCTTAGTCTGCCAGCAAATTTGTCCATCAAAAGTTAGGAAAGATCGTTTCAGATAGTCAAGATTTCAAAATTTTTCTGGGAGAGCATGCCACCGGACCCCCTACGATTACGTCAATATAGTTCGCCCTCCCCATAAGAAATTTGCTGCAGCCGCCTCTGTCGTGTAATTCTATGTTCGCACGAAGTTTACGAAGACTAAAATTGGTATCAATATCAATCCTGTGTGCATCGGTTCTTTGTAAACGGAATGGTTCACGGACGGCAACGGGATGAAACATTATTTACGATGTTTACTTTCGTGACGGCGGGCTCTCTGCTGCGTGCATATATGACGTAATCATGCATATGATGGCGCGAAAATTTTTCGGCAAGTTTGTTGGTTGGCCGAAATAACTCCCGTTTTGGAATGATTACAGCAGTATTGAAGCGGTTTTCGTCACGATATCACTAAAATGTACCTAAGTCTCTTCCAAGTAGAACATTAATTTAGTTTCTTTTGTGTAAATATCGAACATGTGTAGTGGAAAAGATCGCCGTTTTTTTTTTTACCTGACCCATTTTGCATCAGCCCTCCCCCCGGTAAATATCGTCAAGTCCCTTAGCGGAGACATATCGTAAGTTTGACACATTTTTACTCCTGACATTTACCGTCACAGTATGAATGAATGAATGTTTAACATGTATTGTATCTTGCGTCGCTCAGTCCACATGGGCCAATAGGGCACCAAAATAGCAAATATAATAACAATATTAGAGTCAGATGGAACATAAGCGAGTTCCGAAGGAGGGCGGGAGTATTGCCAACGTCCTGGTTACGAAACATTCTGGCTATGCCCGCAAAGACCGACACAATGAGGAAGTAAAAGCGGGAGGAGTGCGCCTTGGTATTGTTGGTTAGCGGCTTTGTATTGTCGCCGCTTCGCTGAAACTTTCGCTGATTTTCTGGATTTATTTGTGGAATTCCTTTTTTTTTTGTGGTCCAGCCGAATTTTTTTTTAGGTCCAGCCAAAGGGGGGGCGCGCGCCGGGTGCGCCCCCCCCCCTAAATCCGCGCATGCGCAACGTCTGCTTGGAGATTACCAAGAGACAGTCAAGGTGAAGAAGACAATGTGTACTATTTTAGACATGCGCGTAGACGACATGCCGAAATACGTAGGAATGCAGCAGAGGCAAGAAGAGATACAGCTACGAACAGCACAACATCGTCAGCTATAATCCTCGAGCTCCGTTAGGCGTTGGACCTCTTTTCCGGAGCAACTAACTATATTGCACATTAGGCCAAGGACGTAACGTTATACTGTCGTAAACATCATACAGCATTATTACCCGTTTTCCAAAACTTCTTGTCAATTTACCGCACATATTTGCTCATTGCACAGTTGTTAAGTACAATATACAGCATGACGAAATTGATGAGCGCGCGGATGTCATGCATATATTATTCAAATCAGCATGGCTTAATAACGAGTCATCTTTAGCGGAAACGCGGTACATTGACCCCCCAAAATACGCCTCAAGAACATACGGAAATGCATATTACTTCCACAAAGCAACCTGATAAAAACTACGGCTATCGGCGACCGGTATAGAATACTGTATTTCTAATAATAAAACGTTGAAGGCGCACGTTCAGCAAATTGGCTTCAACACAACCACATCAGGTTGCGAGTGGTTGCAGTTCTAGTGAGGATTAATAGGCGGCGCCTTTGATCCATGAACGTGAGTGACAATACCATAACAAGATAATCTTGTACTTCCAAGTGGAGGATGCTAGGTGACGCTTTTGATCCATGAGCATTACTGTAAATGCAGAAATATTCGCGGTGGACCATTTCACCGCGAACTTTAAACCACCGCGAACATTTTTCTATTATGGTATTAGACTTCAGTCTAACGTGTTACCGCAAAATTAAAACCACTGCGAAAAGTCCCTTTTCCCGCAACCGCGAAATTAAATCCCCGCGAACTTAAATGCATTTACAGTATGCGGATGACATCTCTTGGGAACCCCAAAATATATTAAAGCGTGATAATAAAAAAAAATTTTGGCCATAAAAGTTGCCTTCATCATAAAAAATCCAAGTGATCCGGAATGTAAATAACTTAACACACAGAGTATGATAGAAAAACAATCGATCATTCATTTTTCTTCTTTCATATCTTTGAATTTGACCTTGGAATTGCCTTTGGCATTCTGACATAGTTGTATCCATTTTACAATATGTTTTGCAATCTATAGCATATATTTTCTCATTTTACAACTGTTTTGTAAAGTAACGATTTAGAGTATGGTTAAAGACTTCCGAAAATTTATGTGTGTTCGTCGATGTCACCCATATAATCAAATCAACATGGCCTTATTCATTCCTTTTGAGTTTGTTTCTTTGCTATTGAGAAACAACCGCCCAGCAAACGGTTAAAAAGATTCAATAACATGTGGGTGTGCGAACTGTCCTTGGTGCTGAATACCATATACACAGGCACACAGACATTTTTCGTGGCGGTGAATACCCTCAAAACTTACCCCTAGTATTACCTTAGCCTCTGTTGCAGTCTTGAAACAGAGCTACTAACCCCCTTTCCCAACACAAGAGAACCTAGCCAACGTTACAAAATTGCCAACTAACGCCCACAACCCCACCCCACCCCCCAAAAGAAATAATAAAAACCAGCCCTGTTCGAAGACTGCAACAGAGGCTAGAATTACGTACCTTACACGTGTCAAGTACCTTGACCACCAGTTCGTTGGGTTTTGAGGGGGGTCAAGGAAGCCATGAGGATAGACAGCTGTCTTCAACCGCGTCTCTCTCTGTCCTTGGTGCTGAACTCCATCCACACACAGCCAGTCCTGGTCTTTAAGGTCTCATTGATGAGTTTCTTCTTCCCATAGACTTCTATGTTATAATTCGTGTTTTACACGGTCGCGTTTATAATGAAGCTACATGAAATGTCAGCAGATTTTTCATTCTATGTTGAGCAGATTTACTCTATATAATGGAAAAAAATTGCCAATGACTAGAATCCATAGGTTTGTTCTTTAGAGCAATTACAAGCTACGATTAGTCAATCCCCACAAAAGGCATTTTGTCCTTGCTAGCGTACAACCGCACCACTCAGAAACCAGGACTGTGTACTTCCGACCTAGCGCGCGGCTGTCAAACTTTACCTGCTAATTTCTTCAGTTACAAGCAAGCTTTCACCAATCTAACTTTTGATATCAGTTCGGCTGGCCAAAAGGGAATTTATCACCGCTAAAAACATGCGTCCGTGCAGCCGTTCAGTTTTTGGCTCGGATCTACCCACTCGCGGAGTAATACACCATTTACGCATCGGCATGTATTCTTTCCATTTCAAATCTTTGTACATACAAATGCTCACCAGGAGAACTTTTATAGTCATATCCACAGTCTGTGGGTACCACCAATTGCAATGTTACAATGACTGAAAATATGTAAATATAGTCAAGACAAAAAAAGTATAGATGCAGAAATTGTCAGGACATTTTTCTATATTGATAACATAGCATGTGTAAAATCTTCCATATCAGTACTTGCATTAACTGCTGACATTAAGTTTAGAATACTGAAAATATGTCTACAATACTGTAGAAACTTTTGTGGTGGTATAATATTTGCACTTTTTGCAGTGGCTGCTTCACCACAAACTCAAAATCACAAAGTCAAAGTCAAAGGTGAACTGTCCATTTGTAGCCCCCTTGCCAAGAAACCAGTAAGTGGTTTCCAACTGACAGTTCATAGAGGTGCCAAGTTTCCCAATTACAGTATGTGACTTCAGTACTGTGAATGCATTCAAGTTTGTGGAATGGTGCTACCGCAAACTAAAAACTACTGTTAACACTCCTTTTTCCCATGATCGCAAAATGAAATAGTTTGTCAGGTTTCTGTGGTGCTTTCTTCTGCTTCCTTGATCATCTCTCCAACTTTGTGGATGGTGTGAGTCTGAAGTTGGTTCAGTACCACGTCTGCTTGTCTGGACTGGTTCCTGACCAGTTCTATCTGGTTCTGTGCCAGCTGTAGCCCTTCCTGGGCAGCCACTGTAGCCGATTCTGCACCTGTCAATCAGAAGTAAGCACAAACTTCCTAGAACTGACCACCATCTTGCCTTTATCTTTTTAGTTAATATAAAGTATAAACTAAGGCAAGATGTCAGACACCGATAAACAGACACAACCGCACTAATTTAAAGTTTTCATCTTTCTAAAGCACATTCAAAAAATGCCTTGTAGAGCGCTGAAACTTGGTAAAGCCCCCTTTACAAATCAAGAATTTAGCTCGGCCGAGTTGTCAGCGAGCTCTAAATTACGCGGAGGCATGACTCTGATGCCTACGAACAAATAACAGAGTTTCTTCGTCAGCATCAGGGTCATACCTCCTCGTAATTTAGAACTCGCTGACAACTCGGCCGAGCTAAATTCTTGATTTGTAAAGAGGGCTTAAACACAATTGGGAAACCTTCTTGACATTTTAACTGGCAGTTCAAGAACCTTTTGTACGAGGGCTGAACTGGATATTCCCGTAAAAGATGTCTCAACTTGGGCCAGAATGTCCTTTGAGTTAACTTGAAAGACTCACTGGTGAATACTCAAGACAACCGTTTTTTGCTTATACATAGTTCTGGAGAAGATCCAGAGCATCTCATGAGGTCCTTGAGCCACATAAGACCCAGATGTGGTCAGTTGTGGCGGACACTTGATCCCATTGAACCGGAGTGACCATATAAGACCTGCTTCAGATTTACAAATCATACCTGTTTGATAAGCTGCTTCAGCTGCTGACTCCACCAGGCGCTGCACAGCCAGAAGTGCCACCTCAATGTTCTGTAAAACGGGATACATAAATAAAGAACTGAAAATAAACACACATTGAGGGCAGTTTAATAAGGATTTCTTCTGACCCAATCTCCGAGTTATTGAAGGAGGCTGAAATTGTATGCTAATCTCTATTTTCATCTCTGAACCCCAAAACTATTTCTCTTCTAATTGTAATTCATTGATTATTCAAACAAGATTTTGATTAACTTAAATTGTCAATTGATCGCTTTCTGTCATTTAGTTGGTAGCTTGACTACGTAGAAAGTAAAAAAAATATCAACTTCAAAAACACAACCAGGCCAAAAATTATCCTGTACCTTCCCATGAATTAGTAGCTTCTTCCATTGACCCCATGACCTGGAACGTCTGTCATGTCTGATAAATGACTAACTCTTTGACCTCTGAACTCCCTGTCACTTCTGCAAGTCTGACACCATCTTCCAGCTCCCTCACTGAGACAGAAAATAATTGGGGTGTGCCCCCTTACGTCTACAGGTATTGGTTTAAAATGACCTCACCTGTAGTTCTCTCCTCTTGTCCTCCAGTTCCACTCTCTGCTGTATGATGAGCTGTGCTACCCTCTCCTCCTCCGGAGCATTCCCCAGAACCAGGGTCTCATACTCCAACAGTGAAGTTAGTGTAAAGACTATCTGCACAACAACAAAAGGCTTGACATGCTCATCCTAAATACAGAGTGCAGAAGATACATTAATTTGTGCACCCAAAACTCGAGCTGTGCACTTAGTTTTTGGTGACACCTCAAAGGCAAGCCTAAAACTAATTTCCCCACAAGAATTCTACATACTAGATTGTACAATAATTCTTTTTGGTATGCCCAGGAAATTGTTCACTGTTTGTAAAATTTCTGAGCATGCATGCTTAATGAGTTGTAACAGTAGAAATTGGATCATTGAGAGTCTGTCAACTAAAAAGTTTGAATTCTATATTCAATTCATAAGGCTTGTGGGGTAACACTGAATATGAATGATCTTCGAACAAAATGTAAAGGATCTTCAAACAATATGGCATAATACTATTATCTAAAGTGGCCTGTAATATCTCTTCTAGACCACCCTTCCATCACAAGAACATGTAGCTTTTAGTCAACAGTCCAGTCTTAATTATAGTTAATAGCTTTGTTTCAAGGAGTAGCAAACCATGGATGCAGAGGTTAGCAATGATTCAAAGTGAACTAAATGAACTGGACTCTAGGCTTCCAATTCAAGTTTTGAGCTTGACCTTGGCATACTCCTGCTCCAGGTGGATGATAGCCATGGTAGTCTGGCACAGCAGGGTGATGGCGGAGTCAACTGTCATGGCCGCCGCTGATCTCATCAGGTACTCATGTGTCAGGGTGCTGGGGTCAGGGGGCTACAGGGGAAGGAGGGAGATGTTAATCTATCAATCAATCAAACAAAAAATTTAAAAAATCATGTGTCAGGGTGCTGGGGTCAGGGGGCTACAGGTGAAGGAGGGAGACATCCATCAATCAATTGAATCAACCAATCATGTGTCAGGGTGCTGGGGTAAGGGGGCTACAGGTGCAATCAATCTATCAATCAATCAATCAATCAATCAATCATGTGTCAAAGTGCTGGGGTGAGGGGGCTACAGATGAAGGAGGGAGATGTCAATCAATCAATCTATCAATCGACCAATCATGTGTCAGGGTGCTGGGGCGAGGGGGCTACGCCTACAGGTGAAGAAGGGAGATGTCAATCAATCAATCTATCAATCAATCAATCAATCAACCAATCATGTGTCAGGGTGCTGGGGTCAGGGCCTCAGGGAGCTACTGGTGAAGGAGGAAGACATCAATCAAACAATCAAGCCCGCGCCAGAAACAGGTACAGATAGAGATAGCTGCGAACAGGCATGACATCACCCATGGTTATATCGCTTTTCCAAGCATGTTTTGGGCAGATAAGATGTTCTTTTTCCCAGGGCACAAAGGCTTCCTAAAACTCACATGCCAAATTGCGCCCAGCTATGCCCAGAGATACCACCACGGAACCCGGGCGTGGATTAATTGGAGGACGCTGTGGAGGAGCGTGATTTATCTATTTATTTATTAGTTCGGCTGTTCAGCATGCTCACCCAGGGCTACCCAACTAACCTACATAGCTATTTTCTTGACACATTTTTACCTGTAGCTTTGCTGGATACACAGGTTCAGCTGCCTTGACTCTCGCAAGCTGCAACATTGACAAGGACAAGCCTGTCCACACTCCTACAGCTGCACAGATACCAGGACCTCTGCTTCCTCTCAACATTGTCTTCATGGAGGTGCAGACCACATTCTTCAGTTGTATACAGCTCTGCTGTCTTCTGAAAATCATTAAAAGTAATGCAATGTGAGGTTGACATTAATGCACTTCATTCCATTGATAAATGGTTATGGATTATGTGTGCCATCTGTGCAACTGTTTGCCTTGCATTGGTAGAATGTGAGTTCGATACACATACAGCACTGTTAACTAGTCAAACTTGTCAAACACTACCTGTGGATTTATTCTAAAAAGCCCTCGTTGTTCTATTTAGTGATTGCGAAAATGGCAGCTTGTTCAAAAAAATAACTGTAGGGGGGGGGGGGAGGCTGGATCGGAGGGGGGGGGGGGGGGGGGTAGGGTTCAAGCATCTGGATTTGGAACTAGGGAGGGTTTAAGCCAAATTTGGATTGGGAACTAGGGAGGGATTGGGGCATTTTGGATTGGGAACCAGGGAGGGTTTGAGAAATTTCTGGATTGGAACTAGGGTAGGTACAAAATTTGATTTTTCACCTCTTCCACCCCCACCCCCCTCCACAGTTATTTTTTTAACATTATGTGTAGTCCAGAGCTACAGACAGCTTCAGCACTGGAAACCAAACCGAGTGCTCAGTGACAAATTGAATTTCCAAATTATGCTGAGAATCTTTAATAATAGTTTTATGCAGCTAGGGGAGCATAGAGATACAGCAGCGAACAGGCATCACATCACCCAACTACAATACTCCGTCTGAAGTTACTACTAACCTGAAGCAGCGGAGACAAAGTGAGAACATCATAACTCAGAGTAGCATCCAAGTTTGCAACTGGGACACTGTCTCAGGTCAATGACCTTTCCCCTTTTCATCATACTGTAACAATAGAATATTATCTGTCAACGTAGATTCGAGTAAGCTGAAATTTTCCATAAATTCCTTTTTACAGTTTTTATGTGCAAAAAAGTCAAATTCAACATTTACAATTCTATTTAATTTTTTTTATTCCACCATATACTGATAAAACGATGATATTGATGACTTTTACAAATATCCTATGGTTTTGGCACCCCCATATGAAAGTGAGATAGTCCCCAGCTGGCTCTTGGCGCCAAATGGAGTAATGCAAGTTCCCTGGTGAAGAGGAGGAATAGTTGCCAGAGAGACGCACATAAAATGCTTACAAATACATTTGATGGACAATTTACATACTAGAATAAAATAAGATAGAAAATATATCATTAATTAGACAATAAATCTTGCTTTGTGTATCGATTCCATCGGATATAAGATTGAGAAGTAACAGTTTTACCCCTGTGTTTGAGTAAAAGTGGACTCGTCCTCAAAGCAAAGGAAGAAGGCCACAACATGGCGGTTAGTTTGAGTCGAGTTGTTGGACCACTGGCAGGGTTAGGGTGTTTGGTTTTGTCGGCGCTGTCGATGTCGAAGGCCGAGGCAGGCGACAGAGAAGCGAAAACTGGCCCAACCAATATCGGTGAGTCGAGAACAAGCAATTACATTTTGTTGATGCATTGTAATTTGTGTAAGTTGTAACAAAAACTCTACCAACAGTTCGAATTCTAACCAGATATGTTGCCTTGAACTCAAGTTAAATCAAGGACTGGTGTGCCACTCCTAAAAAAAGGAACCTTCATTTAACGTCTTCTTTGTGAGGCCTCCCAAACGATACCCTCTAAGCAGAGGTTGGTGGGGGAAATCGCGACATTTTCCTAATAATATGCCGACTCGTTTTCGCTCTGCACATTTTAATTATTCTGCAAGAGGGCGTTTACCTTCAAGGGGGCAAAGATCAAAACTGGAAGCACCATATACATATCTAATCCAGCTACATGTCTATTTGTAGTAGAATTCTTTCAGGATTTGCAATACATGTTTGAAGGGTTTATGAAACCATGGGTTGGAACCTAAGATGGTTTTTACTAGGCACTATACTGATGTCTGTGGAAGCCAAGTCCCCAAGTAACATAGGTGAGTTGTAGGTTAATAAACTTTAAAATTGTAATCACTGATCATAGGTTAGAGGTGGGTTGACACAGAATGGTAGAAACTCTCTGCAAAAGAGATGGCAGGCTTCACCCCCTTACCCTAGCCCCAAAGGGACGGTATATTACATAATACCGTCCCAAAGCGAGCCATCCAAGAGATCCAACGTGTGTTCACTGGGCCTTTATTCTTGCCCATAGCGCCGGATTCTTGAACTCCCTAGATTCCCAACGCACTTACCTGCCTTGACGGGCGAAAAAACAACTCCAGAAGCCCCCAGATAATCCACACCAGGGCTTCAAAGACAAAGCTCCATTCATAAAAGCTAGCGGCCGGCCATTTTTGTCATTATTAATGCGAGAATTTGACCCGATGTGACCCCCACGTCAACTTTGGAAAAATGATAGCAGCTCATTCGTCCCCTGTGGTTTCTTCAGTTTAATTCAAAGTTTCAAGGACACTAAACTGAAGAAACCCGGCAGGGGACGAATGAGCTGCTATCATTTTTCCAAAGTTGACGTGGGGGTCACATCGGGTCAAATTCTCGCATTAATAATGACAAAAATGGCCGGCCGCTAGCTTTTATGAATGGAGCTTTGTCTTTGAAGCCCTGGTGTGGATTATCTGGGGGCTTCTGGAGTTGTTTTTTCGCCGTCAAGGCAGGTAAGTGCGTTGGGAATCTAGGGAGTTCAAGAATCCGGCGCTATGGGCAAGAATAAAGGCCCAGTGAACACACGTTGGATCTCTTGGATGGCTCGCTTTGGGACGGTATTATGTAATATACCGTCCCTTTGGGGCTACCCCTTACCCCTACTGCTTTGTATTGCTTCCTGTTCCACAGATGAAAATAGCAGCTCTGACTGAGGATGTATGGCTTTCTGTATTTTGTGTATTGTATGTGTCAAAAACAGAGACACATGTTCACGGTGGTTTTATGTTCACAGTTTTTACAGTGGCGCTTCACTGCAATGCACTCAAGACCGCCACAAATTTTGCCACCATACTACTATATGACTACAGTATATATTGCTACCAGGAAGTCAAAACTGCCCAAATACCCCATTTTCCAGCTATTGCAAAATTTAGATTAAATCCCCACAAACTTTATTACTGCATGTACGGTATCCTGTCATTAGTAAGATGCAGAACTTGGCAAAAGTGACTTTGGTAATGTCATTTGTATTGTAATAGTATATCATTCTTTAAATTTACATAACAGCTGTGATAGGAGGTGGGATCGGTGGTGCATCGTCAGCGCACTACCTGAGAAAGCTGTTTGGCGGCAATGTCTCCATTGACATGTACGAGCCGCGTGAGGTCGGAGGTCGCCTGGCTACGATGAAGATTGGCGACGAGGAGTTTGAATCTGGAGGGAGCATCATCCACCCTAAAAACCACTACATGGTGAAGTTTGCTGAAGAACTGGGTAACTAATTTACTATCAACTGGAATATCAACTGTATATAGAATAAATATAGAATACACCATGGTGTATTTGGTATCACCAGAGGTACCAGCCGGACCGGAGTGTTCTATTTTATCTATGTCATATCCACCCGAGAAAATATGTTTCCACGCAAAATGCATAAGAAGCTTAGAAAATTTGGTGCCCTTGAACAAAAATGGTTCCAAAATTGTCACAACAGATATGTTCCAACGTCCGGAATCACACAATATTCAAATTTTCAACTTTGCTGCACACGGCATGTGCAGTGTACATTTGAATTATTTGATGGAAGCCTGTGTGATAAAACTTTGAAGCCTATGTGATACGGCTTTTTATCACTCAGTCAACTAGTCCGGAATACCTGTATCGAACATTATCGGGGTAGAATACAGCACAGAATAGAATACTTCACCGCTTTTTAATCCTCAACAATTGCACTAACTTCTTTGCAACAGCGCTGTTCACCAACTCACTGTTCTTACAAATGCAAAAATTATTTTGCAGCTTTTCTTGCATATATTGCACTAAACCCTTTAATTTGCAACATCGCTATATGTTTTTTTTTTGTTCAGCAGATGAATTAATGCCTTTGCAACTGCTTTTTAACTGCTGATGAACAGATTCACAAACAAAGGGATCTCTGTTAAAGGTGTCGGTATTTTTTCTTGCTCTTTACTTTTTGTGCATGTGTCTGATGTTTTCTTAATAAGCTTGTGCAATATGAATTGCGGCATATATGTTACTTTGTATTACTCTACTTCGCTGTACTTTGCTGATCTGATTTACATCAATAAGTGAATAACATTACTTCAAGTTCAAATACATGCTACCAAAATATAACCTACTTTGGGCAAGGTAATATACTAATAACATCTGCATGACTAGTGACCCTACCTCTGGACCAAAAAGTTTGGAGCTTGAATCCTATGCCAGTTGTTGAACAGTCCCTCAGTCGACATAAATACTATTGGAAATGATGGCAGTCCTTGGGACAGGATGTTAAGCCACAGTTCACTGTTCATGGTACCTACTTTTTACAATAGTAGGAAAAATTTGACCGGTACCGGTAAATACTGTATAAAGTACATACATGCATGTACAATGTAGTATCTGTCTTCTCTGTCGTGAACAGTGGAAAAATGCAGTGAGCTAAACTGTTTTGTATTACAGGTTTGAAACACAGGAAGACCTTCCCTGGTCACTTTGCGCTGTACAACGGACAAGAGTTTGTCTTCACGGAGAGCAGCTGGAGTCTTGTCACGCTCGCCAAATTGCTATGGCGATACGGATGGGACTGCGTGCGGCTCAATAGTTTGATTGGACGAACTTTGACCAACTTTGAGAAGTAAGTACAATACAAAATCATGTATGATGTCTGTTTTATTGTAACTGAATCAGTTGTGAGATTGCTGATGTTGTCATTTAATTGCTTCCTTTTTTCAATTACATACTAGTTGCTTGTAATGGCATTGGTTTAACCTATCTAGACCAAGAGCTATAGAAAATGTAATTTTCTGGCCAGTGTGAGTTGTTCAAAACCTGCAGTCCTTTGGCCACACATGGGGCAAATGCGGTCGTATTGAAGTCAACTGATCTAGCGCTGTATGGCAACCACTCTAGACCCTTGTGACAGTTGTATTGAGGTCACCTGAATATTGAGGTCAGTCACCTGAGCCACTCCAGACCCTTGTGATTTAGCTTCGACTACTAGTATCATAAGCTCCTCACAATTTAGGCCCTGGCTGTAAAGAGAATGTAGTCAGACCAACCAATAAGAAATAACGATAAATTTATGTGTCTTTGATTTGCTCCCTAGCATATACACCCTACAGGATGCTGGAAATGCCTACAGTTCTGTGGAGGAGCTTCTCTATGCCATGGGTGGAGACAAGTTTGTCAACATGACGCAGAGGTCCACCGCAGAGGGACTGAAACAGGAGGGTTTCTCACCAAGGTTCATCAACGAACTGGCCATGGCGGCCAATAGAGAAAACTATGGACAAACTGTAGATGTCCCCTTTTTTGTAGGTGAGTTAAGGAGTTAAGCCTTAAAGTACATCCGTTGAATTTTTAAGGGTATTGTAATCAGCTGGCGTATTTGTGTGTACTGCATGGTTTGTGTCTTCAGTTTGGCAACCTGCTAGGATGTTACACAGAGATGGTGTTATATAGGATATTTGGAGAATTGGATATCTGGTTTGGCTCTGCTCCAATGTTGTACACCAGCAGAAGATAATGACTCATGATTATACCTACACATGTCTGCACATAAAGATAGCCATTTGGAGCTTGCTTAAACAACATTCGCAACAAGTTGCAGGTGTTATTTCCTATACCCACACCAAATAAGCCACTGAGTGAGTGAAGTGAGCGTTTGTCATGTCATAGGTCAAGTTGAAAGTAACAGGCCCACTTCTAATACACTTGACTGCTGTGTTCATGTATGTGAAGAACTTACAAGTGGTAATAATGATCAGTGGTTACAATAGGCAAATTGGATCTTTCTCATTGGTCAAGGTCAACTGGCGTATGCTAATGATATTCAAATTGACCCCTTGCAGGTGCCGTATCATTGGCAGGTGCCCAGCCAGGCCTGTGGTCAGTGGAGGGAGGGAACAAAAGAGTCCCAGAGGAACTAGTCAAGTCAGCCAAGGTCAACCTCATTCCTGGTGAGGTGTCCAAGGTCACGTTAAAAAATTCCGACGATCTTCCCAAATTCGTACTCCAGTACCAAATAAAAGACTCCAACAATAACAAAATATTGACAGAGCAGAAAGGCTACGCCATTGTCATTGTCGCTACTCCGCTTAACGAAGGAACGAGCAACATCACGTTTACTAATTTCCCGACCCCATTGCCAGAAATAAAGGGTAAGTTCCACAGAACCGTGGCGAATTTCGTACGCGGTAAGTTGAACGCCGAATATTTCGGTATTTCGGACCCAAAGGCAGCTCCCACAGGCATTATGACCATTAATGCTGATGTCATGTTCAACAGTATAGGCAAACACACACCTTTAAACATCTCAAAAGGCTATACCCCCGTAGGGCCCGAAAGTGAGGATGCTGTGTGGAAGGTATTCTCTCAGCGCCCGCTTAAGGACTCGGAGATCGCTCAGTTATTTACGGTGGTGAAAGATAGCCAGGTTGTCGATTGGTTGGCGTACCCACACTACGCTAGCCCCGGACATATGGAGACTTTTGTTCTCTATGATGGACTGTACTATGTAAATGGTATAGAGTGGGCAGCCTCCGCTATGGAGATGAGTGCAATAGGAGGGAGAAATGTAGCACTACTGTCATACAACTGGTGGTATGGGGTAGGTGGAAATGTAGATACTGGAAAGGCAACTAAAACAGAGCTCTGAGTGCATGATCTGTAATAGAGGAAGTCAGTTGTGACGTAATGCAGATAAATTTTATTACATTACAAGGTACAATCAATTTGCACAATTTCCCAGGGCAAGTGAAAGAGCGAATTTTTTATACGAGCGTGCAAAGATGCAAACTTTGTAAAAAAAAAAACGGTTGCCATCATTATGCAATATAAGTTATCAGGGATTGTTTTTTTGTACAATTTGCAGTATGGTCAAAAACTATTTTTTGAAACAGACGAAAATTGCTGGATAAAATGATGCCATCCATATGATCAAATCAAAACACGAACTAATAACAAAAGACTTAAATTGTAGAATGGGATAATGCTTTTACAATTACTGGTGAAATTTCTAATGTTTAGACGTTTTTATGATACTAATGTAATGTCCGATATCTACAATGCTGGGTTCAATATGTGCATTTGGTACTAGTATTTGAATCCATTAAGAGAAATCCTGGTTTAGAAGATAAATATATGTACAGGGAATTATGCATATCAAAATATATATATTGGTCATACGTAAAAGTGAATTATGTAATGTATGTAATCATGCTAAGTGTTATTCAAAATATGGTACTGGTTCCTAGTTGTTATCTACTATGCTTTGTTGAAAAAGACATGATAACAAATGTGATAGTAATACATGCATTTTGAAAATAATTGTTACAGGTCTCAAAATCCATCATTGGCAAAAGTTGCACAAAAGTAAATATATGCACCCAGTATTTCAAGCCCTGACTGTTATATAGTTGCAGTTGATATGTATCACATTGATATTGTAAACCTGTGCAACAAAGTACTGTAATACATAAGTCTGATAGAACTGCATTAATTCTATACAGTGAGCCGTTTCATTCATATGCAGCAATTATAACACTAGCGTTTACAAACATCCTTGTGAATATCATTTCCACAACAAGCTTGGGAATAGGCCCAAAAGCAGTAATTCAGGCAACTAGGTATGATTTTGGAAACAGACGTTTCGGATAGCATCCACTATTCTTCGTCAGTGACGCTGACGAGATCTGAAAGAAACTGGTTTTATAGTAATACCCTTATTCAGTGTCCCTCACGAAAGATAGTGGATGCTATCTGAAACATCAGACCATTTCCAAAATCATGTCCAGTTGCTTCAATAACTGCTTTTTATTGGTGTATCTTATTGCCAAGATATCCAACCTTCATTGATGAATTTTAAGCTTAGGAATAAATTACAAAGTATTACCCCTAGAATAGATGTCACTTGGACTCTTATGATTCCATCAAAGTACTAGTAGTCCATTCAACAACTTTGTTAAGATAGGTTAAGGCGGTAAATACTTTTTGATCTTGTGTTGAATAATATATGTGACAACTGTAAAAGTGCATTGAATAAAACACACAATTATACAACTGTAGAGGGGCACAGGTAATCTCGCTATCACTTTTGTCGTCATGACTGTAGACTTATGAATACCTAAAGAATTTTTGTATCTATATAGCCGGTATAACCGCCCTTCGGCGTAACACACCAGACTCGCATGGCATGTGGCGCGGGGAAACGTCCAGAAAGTTCCGATACTACTTTTAATAGAATTCGAACGTCGCTAATATTAAGAAGTGCCGAATTTTTTATGGAAACTTAAGACGAAAAAGCAGCTCATTAAATGTCTGTACGCATCATTTGGCCCAATTCAATGACAAACATGACTGCCAAAATATATTTGTCAACTTCATAGTTATACTCACACACAGTCTATTTACCCAATCGGGTTATCACTATATCAAATCTTGATTTACCTTAAACCTCATGTCCCAATTACTTAGTATAGCCTCCTTGATGTGGACCAATCAGGTGCCTTTTAGCGTTAATTGAGTTGAGCGGAGTGACGTCCTGACAGACAACAATAATCCCCATAGCTTAGCTGCTCACGACAAGCATGGCAAGTCTTGTCTGTGTCTGAAATAGGACTTCCACTGAGATATCATATTTCACAGTTACAATCTCTGGCTATTGTATTATCAGAAACTTGATCGCAGTAGGACATCCGTGTTTGGTGTCGTGTTGTTTCACCTGGGCTCTCATTCCGTGTTTTGCAAATATGGTTGGTGGTGGCATCCGACAACTATGGCGAGACTTTCCGGTTAAACAGGTATGTACACGTAGTTACATGACCGGGAGGCACTGTCCAACAAAGTAGTGTACGTGTATACATGTATGTGGGACTCCTTGCGATCTGCCCGGTTGTTAAATCGTCCGTATATCAATAACTAGCGTTAGAGTCAACCGTCAACAATAGCTAGACACATTTTTATAACGCTGAAATAGCAGTTGTGTTATGTGTTTATCAAAGATGAAAGCTCCTTCGTGTTATCAGGCATATACAGGAGTCGTTGTCTTGTAGTACAATAGAATTCATCGCTGTTTTTGTTGAGTGCTTGGTCTATGTTGCATCAGAGTTTCGTTCGTTAGATACGGTATCTTTTAAGCGATCTACCATCCTTGTATATAGCTTACGTACGCGACCTAATACAAACGTTCTGTTGAAGTACTATGACTGGTTGTAGCAACCCGTCTTCATTCGTTCGTTACAAGCTTAAGGTGGGGTCACACCTGCGTATATATTTAAGTCCGTATGAGGCGCGCATGGGAGTATTTACCTCCACCAGGCTCCACAGGTCGTCGGAAAAATATTAGAAATTGGACAAACGTAAACAGGTATTAAACATGTCAGACGAGTAAGCTGGGTCGCTTACCATACTTCTCGGTCAGCTAACACATCTGGCATGTCACCTGTTTACGTTTGTCCAATTTCTAATATTTTTCCAACGACCTGTACATGTGGAGCCTGGTAGAGACTAAGAGCGTCATATGCACCTCAAACGGACTTGAATATATATACGCATGTGTGACCCAACCTTTAAGGCCAGACATGTATGCCTTGATTTCATGATAACACAGTTCAAGGCTCCTTGCCCAATCCAGATATCTAGACACAAAGTTAGACAGTCTTCCCTCAGCTTTCTGTGAGCATAATATATACATTCTTCCTAGGCCGTCGGCGCATTTTCTTTTGAATGTGTTGCCATAGGATTTTCAAGCAGGCAGTGACAGAACCAACCCCCGATCAAAGACAGGCTTTATTCCTTAGTTACATAACAGGAGGGTTGGATTTTGTATAATA
The DNA here is from genome assembly GCA_019207045.1 of Branchiostoma floridae x Branchiostoma belcheri. Taxonomy (NCBI): domain Eukaryota; kingdom Metazoa; phylum Chordata; class Leptocardii; order Amphioxiformes; family Branchiostomatidae; genus Branchiostoma; species Branchiostoma floridae x Branchiostoma belcheri. The sequence goes on along the minus strand of CM033026.1, from coordinate 26,861,500 downwards.
AATACACGACTATTTCAAAAACACCTCTAACACTCTGATATTTGCAATAGTATGACGATATTTGCAATACTGTGACCATCGAACAACGTACATGTGTATGCGTGAGAAGGCCCTATACGGTTATATTATCGTTATGATAACACTATGCAAAGCCGGATTAGATCTCCACATCACCGCCCGATGCCTGACATCCAAACCGTCATATTCGTACGTCAACGACAACGTACAGTACATGTAATACTAATAGACCGTCTTGCCCAATTGAAAAATTGTCACATTTTACAAAGCTGATGTGTTAGAGTATGTACTGTAGGAAAAAGTGTCGGTCTGAGTCCACTGGATAGTGATATGTACTATTAAACGTTACATACAAGTAAACAACTACAACCCGGCATTTTCAAAAGCAATAGGTGACCTCGCGCTGGGTCATGGTCACTACGGTGTGGCTTGCAGACTGGAACAATGGCTCTCGTGCATAATTCATTGGACACGTTTTTGCTGCTGAAAACAGGTAGAACTCACTGTATAAGTGTGTAATGTGTGTCTTAATAAGCGTGTGTGGTTGCACACATATACACGTGTGTTCTGACACTACAGTCAGCAAGGACGTTATATGAGATAATGTCCTTGCAGTCAGTAAATGAAGAGACTGCAAAGTGCAAAAACACAAAAACGTTTTTTTATACTTCTGATACACGACTGTGCAACCCCTCCCCATACACTAAACTTTAATGTGTTTCTGTGTGGTTCTGAACGTTATACATGATCTGCAAAATTGAGTGTGTGAAAGGATGCCAACGCAGAATTTACTATGGCCCTACCCCAGGCTAAAAGTTTTCCATCCACCTCAAAGAACCAAAACACACACACACCCCACACACAAACACCAGACGTATATTAATATGTGCCCTTATGACATTTCTGGTTGAAAACAAATTTCCTCCTATTAGTTTGTTTTTATATATGTCTTTTAACTTCTCATACGTTTTTACCGAGATTGGCCCATTTTTGATTAAGTTATTATAGAAAGTTTATGTATGGTCCAGTGGGGTCAAAAATGACCCCAGCATTTTTTTAAACAAACTTTTGAGACCCACGCCTAAACTACTTATCGTATGATCACGAAATTTTTAGAGAATGATGTACATGTGCAACGAAATCATGGTGACAAGTTTTGTGTTATTGTCATGTTATATGACGACGCTATGACGTCATTTAGCTTAAATCGGCCGCCATCTTGGATTTTGACTTATGACGTCATCAAATTAGCATAAATTATGAATATTGAATCATGAAATTTACGTTGAATTTTATAAGATGTCATGCACAAGTGTAATTTGCCAAGAAAGCCTTACAACTTGAATGTTTAAGCCAAAATTAGAAAATTACGTAATAAATATGCCTGTCAGAATTCCGTTGCCATGACAACATGAAAAATAGTGAACTTTTTTCATTCACTGAAAATGCTTGCTATCGACATTGTCTCAAAAAGGACCAAGTTTGGTGGCCCTAGCATAAGCTATTTAGGGGCTATGTGACTTTGAAGTTGGTGCCAGCATTAAAAAAACCTTACCCGGTCTGAATAGTGTTAGTGCAAAATGTGGTCCTCCCGATCTTTTGCATAAATTATGATAATGAGTTGGAATAATTCTCCCCTAATCATGTCAAACTGTCCCACATCGATTAATGAAGCTATACATATAAACAAATCCCAAAAAGAGTCACCAATAAAACTGTATTTGTACAAAATGTTATGGGGTCAGTTTTGACCCCATACGGTAATCTACGTCACAAAAAATGTACGGTGGTTTGAGGGTTAACGCACTACTGAATATCGTTTAAATCCCCATTAGCCATGGAATACTCAATGGCCGGCACACTGGTATAGTACTACAACAATAACATTATCTCGTCTTTAGGTGTCAGTGTTAGGAGTGCTTCTGACAGCAGACGCCTTCACCGTAAGCGTGGCAGCTCCGTTTATTCCCTTCCTTACCCACGACTTCTTCCCATCCCTGAAGAGTAACCAACTAGGTAAAATAAACTTCTTTCTTCTCCACTCCATGGTTGAAACCTATGAGGCTTTGTAAGATGGCCATACTAAAGAAAACATTGTGTGGTGGTAGGGCCTTGGCCAAAACGTACCAAAAAGGAAAAGTTTTAGGTCTGTGGTCTCTGGTTGCCTACCGCGCCACTTTTTTTTTTTAGTTTGGCCAACCTTTACTGATGTTGCTTGGTTTTTACAGACATTAGCTCTTAACTTTATAGGATAGTAAACTCTAATTGTATTCAATTTTGTAGTTTTTGGGAATTTCTTGTTTTAGCAGATATTGTAAATTTCTCGCTGATTATGATTATCTATTTGCCACTGGCTCTCATATATGGCAACAGACATGCATAATGTAGGAGATTGAAGAGAGGAAATTAGACAACCTAATCTGGGACCTTTTACCTAGTTTCCTATCAATGTAACAGTGTCTCCACCGTGACTAGTATGTGGAAATCCACGCTGCACAAAAGCATTTTTTACATCAAATTCGGTCTTAACTTCCTGTCATATATGCAAATACCATTTTCAATCTCACTTCCTGACACTCTACTGCATTCGAAGTTCTCAAGACTCACAGGCAAACACGGAAAAAATACAAAGAAAATTTCTCCAAATAATGACATGCTCTCTGTTTTCCCCTGGGATAGGATATTATGCAGGGTTCCTGATGAGTGCATTCTTTGCTGGCACATTTGTCGGATGTTTCATGGTAGGTATCTTTACCTTTCTTTAATCACAAGCTTACAGTGTTTCCACATTTTCAACAAATTGAATTACACACATTTTTACTCAAATCAAGGAGCTTTTAAAGCTCCTTGCTCAAATCGTGAACATATGTAACAACTTGTATTTCCGTTTCTAGTGGGGAAAACTGTCGGACATCGTCGGCCGAAGGTAGGATCAGAATTTCTTTCAACATACTACTACTGGAAGTAGTCTTTGTAATTGTTATATTCTTCTCTATGTCTAACGTATTTCCCCAGACGTTCCAATTTTATAAACACCACCATGTGAGGGAATGGGCCGTGTTACACAATGCTAGGAATAATGGCCTTTTACATTTTATCTGACATCTACAAAATCAAATCAGCCCAAATTATATTAATAGCCTTTAAAAGGACCCTCTATCATTGACTGTCACTCATGTATGATCAAGGTCTAGTTCTGCCTGGTTTGAACGATACTTCCTGACACTCCGTAAATCTAACATTTATGGTAATCTTTCTACTCACTTCATGCCACTCTGCAAAGTGTATTTAAAAAAAAAACAGTCACCAAAACAAACAGAAACACCGAAGACATTTCCATTTTATAGGCAGTCAAATATCAGAAAAAACAATAACAATAAATCTTCTAATTTAGTTCAAAAGTCTATTGATTTTACATAGCTCGTTATGTACACTGGGCGAATCATCATGTAATGAACTACGTACAGTATAATACAGCTTGATGTTATGTGATGTAAAAGTGATGCGGATTTTTTTCCATCCAGACCCATACTACTGTGCGGAGTGACGGGACTGATGCTGTCCATCTTCCTGTTGGGGTTCAGGTAAGGCGCACGAGGTCACTTTATTTTTTTACTCAAGCCAGATTCACACATGTACATGTATTCATTCAAGTCGGTATGAGGTCCGTATGGAATTCTTAGCGGGGATTCAGGTAAGGCGAACGAGGTCACATTCTCCTACTCCAGCCGGATTCACGCGTGCGTATTCATTCAAATCCGTATGAGGTCCGTATGGAATTCTTAGCTCTACCAGGGTCCACATGTCGCTGAATTTGGAAAAGTAGAAACTAGTAAGATTTAGACACATAGCATGCTAGAGGAGTTAGTTTCTGGCGATTCTCTGATTGGCTGACAACCGCCCATATGAGTGGAAACTTCAGCCCGGTATCTCTATATAAGCCACGGGTGTTTTATAAGCTACATATATACTAAATGTGTGACTAGTAAAGCGTACAATGAGAATGTTACCAATTGTCCTCTAAATTTAGAACTTGATAAAATAATTCATCTAACCAACCAATCACAAAATGCCAATCATCGTTCTGACCAATCAATATTGTCCTTGTTCCCCCAAAGCTTCTCGTTCGCGTGGGCCATCAGTGTGCAGTTTGTCGGAGGGTTTCTGAACGGGAATCTCGGCGTGGCCAAGACGTACTTATACGAGGTGAGTATAAAGGGTGTAGATTGTCAGGGAAGAATGCATGTTTTTTTATAACTTGTAAGGACACACTGACTTAATTTTATGGGTGACACCTGTGCGCGCATTGATTTTCGACTGTTCTAAGAAATAAACCTTGCCACTGTGGCCACCTGTGATCAAATAACATCCCCGGTCAATCAAAATTTCATTCTTGCCAGATTGATAGTATGTTTGTTTGTTCGTGTGTTTGCTCGTGTGTGTGTGTGTGTGTGTGTGTGTGTGTGTGTGTGTGTGTGTGTGTGTGAGAGAGAGAGAGAGAAAGAGAGAGAGACAGACAGACAGACAGACAGACGGACATAGTTTTTGTGTGTGCGGTACGCGTTGTGTGTGTGTTTGTATAAGGAATAAATACTTATTATTAATGATAATAATTAGAAGCAAAAGCTCGAGCTGGAACCTTTTGGTTTTTGTTGTATTCAGATTCTAACATTCTTCATTGTCTCTCCGTAATTCATTCCCTGTTTTTTTATCCTTTCAGATTTGTTCTGCACGGTTTCATTCAATTGCCTTTTCGGTCGTCTGGATTCCCGCAGCTATCGCGCGCTTTGTGGTGAGTGTGCTTCTAATATTCAGAGGGTAAAAATGGACACCTACCAAAATATATGGCAAAATGATTAGTCAAATTCAGGATGTCATAATGTCATCAGCGATATTCCAAGTTCACGTACAATAAAGGAAATGTAAGAAACAGAACCTATACAAATGCATATGAGTACAAACAAAAGTAGTCATAATGATGAAGAACAATTATATCACGCAAATAAAATTATTGTATATTCCTAACTAAAATGTTATCAGCAGTAGCAAAATCATGACTAACGTATTTACAAAAGAACAGAATAATGCTTCTAAGTTGCATGATAGAAAAAAACAGCACATCTCTAACGCTCTCCCGCTTGTATATAGGGCCCCGTGCTGGGTGGATTTTTGGCCTGCCCGGCGACAAGATTCCAGACTTTTGCCGAGCCGTTCTTTCAGCAGTTCCCGTACATGCTTCCATGTAGCGTGGTGGCAGGCTTGCTGTTTTGTATTTTAATAGGTAAGTTTAGGACTAAGTTGTCTCTGTGTTATTAAAAACTAAGGTATTGTAGTCAGGTGGTGTGTTTGGCATGCGTCCACAGTAATGTTGAATATTGTAAAGAATGGCAGCAAGCAACGAATTTCAGAGATAAAGAACAGCGCCGCAATGTACGAACCCCGCAATGCCGCACCAGTGCCCCAAGTGCAGTGAGATACCACCTTTACATACTGCCATTCCGATGTGGTGTAATAGGATACTTGACGAATTGAAATTATATGGTTTGACTCGGGTACGATGACATAGCTCCAGTCAGAAGACCTTCCCCGGATATCATGTCGATTCAAATTGCAAGCTAATTGCACAACGATTGAATCATGTGCAATGTATCGCAAATAACACGAACTACTAACAACTACAAACTATCTACAATAGTGTAATTATTATAACTCACTTCACGATGTCGCTCGTTAATTATTTACTCGCATGTAACTTCACACCTCAGTCAGCTGCATTTTTCTTGGAGAGTCTCTACACAAGAAGCCAGAAGATGACTACATCACACTGAGACCAATCTCTACTCAAGACGAGACGGAACACGACAGAGAAAAAGAACATCGTGAGTAGCTGGCCTGGCCTGGAACTTCCGATTCCTAGCCAATGTTCGATGTCAATATTTTGCTTGTAAAGAATAATTTACGCTATGTAGGAAATAAAGTTTTAATTACAAAATCATGCACAAATTTCGAAAGGTTTGAAGCAAACCTGTACTGTATTGCTTTAATGAATTATTTCTCTCTAATTTCTATAAACATTCAACCGTACATGCGTTATATTTCTGAATAATTAAAGCCATTAGAATTCAATGCTGTAACGGGGCATAGTGATTAATAAGAATGTAGGTATTTTTTTTTCGTTTTTCTTGCTTGGTGTATGTCCGTAGGTCTTTCAGTATTGTAGAGTGACAGGATGTGACGCGGAAAGTAATATGACCGGGGAATGTCAGAATGAGAAGGTTGGTTTGGCCCGGGTTCAAAGTTGGTCCCACAAACTGACAGGATGGGAAGGTCGGTTTGGCCCTGGTCCAAAATTAGTCCCGAAACTGGCAAGATGGGAAGGCTGACTTGGCCACAGACTGGCAGGATGGGAAGGTTGGTTTGGCCCGGGTTCAAAGTTGGTTCCAAAGACTGGAATGAAGGGAAAGTTAGCTTGGCCCGGGTTCAAAGCTGGTTCCGCAGACTGGCAGGATGGGAAGGGTGGTTTGGCCCGGGTTCAAAGCTGGTTCCGCAGACTGGCAGGATGGGAAGGTTGGCTTGGCCCGGGTTCAAAGTTGGTTCCAAAGACTGGAAGGAAGGGAAAGGTAGCTTGGCCCGGGTTCAAAGCTGGTTCCGCAGACTGGCAGGATGGGAAGGGTGGTTTGGCCCGGGTTCAAAGCTGGTTCCGCAGACTGGCAGGATGGGAAGGTTTGTTTGGTCCTGGTTTAAAGTTGGTCCTGCAAACTGTCAGGATGGAAAGGTTGGATTGTTGACGCAGTGTCTGATCAAGTTAATGGAACTGTGGAATGTTAGTTACAGGTCGACAAATATCCACGTGCAGTCTGCTGAGGGACAAGCTTGTGCTGATCCCCTGTGTGCTGTACGCTCTCTTCGCACTGGCTGACATCTGTGGCACCCAACAGGTAGATATAAATATATATAACCATGGGCAGTAGGGAATTGTTTTTGAGCAATTAGGGACTGAGCCATCACACGAGCTTTTGGTGCTGGTAGGGCGCATTCGCTCGGAACTCGCCGACGTTCGGCACCCGAGCTCGGGTTGTCCCGAGTACTTTCGGTTACACTCGGAACACCCATCCTGTAGTTCAGCAAGCGTGACTCAACGACAATTCCTTGGCCTATCGCCAATGACATATTTGACAACTATTCATCACTAAGTTATGAACATTAATTATTTCCCGTAAGTCATGATATACATAATAATACGGTACACGCACAGGCCACATCAGGTAATCTTAAATGATAAAATAGAACCTTGACAACCCGTTTTGTCGTCTCTCTAGTTGTTACCTCTCCTCCTGGTGTCCAACTCCCAACATGGCGGCTACAACTTCGACGCATCAGAGATTTCCCTGGTTATGACGATCACTGCTATTTACAGTGTTGTTACGCAGGTATTTCTTTATCTCTTTTTCTATACAAATTTGAATAGCACCATGCTTACTTTATGATATGAAATTATACTTCTCTGAATATGTTTTGAGACTTCCAATACAGTTTGCGAAGTCAAGTACGTTCAGTCTTGTTGTTCAGTCTTGCCACGTCGAAATACAGTCAATATGAAGTGTTTAATTGTTTTCCTTGTTTAATTATTTCTCCACAAGGCGACACTTCTTCCTCTAATGGCGTCCAAGATCAGTTACAAGACCATGTACTTGTCTGGAGTGGTCATGTGGGCAGTTGGAGTCGGCTTGCTCCCGTCCTTGGTCAACATCACGGGGCCCGTTAAAGGTCCACACCTTTCCACGGTCTTGAACCAAACGACAGCGCCATCTAGCGATTTTTCTCTGAACTTCACGTCGGTGCCAATAACTAACAGTTATCCACATACCACGTTGCCTTCCATAACGAATATGAACGGGACAGCCGTACTTACCGGGCAGTGTCGGCTAGCCGGGGACCGGAGGGAGACCGCCCAGCTGCCGGCCTCAGAAGTTCCCGCCAGGGTTTGGGCCCCCCTGCTGCTACTTGCCATGCTGATGGAACAGGCAGCGTAAGATTCTAGTTTTTAGTCTTATTGTAGAGTAGTATTTCTCCTCTACGGGCCTACCTATATACCTACCTACCTCTACGGGCCATCATCGTTAAATAAGTCACTTGTCTTTTACTACATTTGCGTAATGAATGATGACATTCATCCTATTAAAATGTAACGAGATAAAACAAGAAATAAGCAAAAACACAAGTCATCTCACGTAGGTATGAGGTCTCCAAACTCCTATTTAGACGAGCGATAGTAGCAGGTACGCTGTAAGCAAAACAATTGTGTGATAAAGAGAGGTATGAAAGGGTAATCATCAATTTCTCAACTGTCATTTATTTGTTTCTTGGTGATTGTCTTTCAGCTGTCAAGCGTACATGGCCGCCATTGTGATGGTGGGGAACGCAGCTTTTGTGAGTAACATCCTCAAAGTAACATCTATCTAACGAGAAGATCAACGTAGTTTCGATATGAACAATGTCTTGAGATGCAAACAATACTGTCATAGTCATTTAACTAAGGCTAACGTCACGTTTCCAAACCGGGACCCACCTCTGACCTTCACTTTCTATCACTCAGGAAGTCATACCTGTGCGGTCATCCTCTCTCTCACTAGTTGTCACTCAGATAAAATGCAGACACCCCGCGACACAAACGAGCCGAATACACAATGAAAACATAGGCTCCTTAGACATGTTTGCAAAGAGAGAAAACCCGAAGATTTTCTTCGACCCAATTCTTAAAAAAATATTTGAATAAAGATAATCTTTGTTGTTAGATTCAAACAATTTTATGTGGTATACTGATTTGAACATTTATTGCAGAATGTAGATACCAGTTGTAGTATTTAAAGCTATGATTACATACTGCGCTATTTTTAATGACATTTATTTTGCACGTGCGCATGAACAGCTATCGTCCCGTGGAACAGTGAACGGTATCGCCCAGACCCTGGCGGCCCTGTCCCGGCTTATCGGCCCGGCTGTGAGCGCTAACATGTTCGCGTGGACCACCGATAACGGTAGGGCTCTATCTACAATGCTAAACGTTCTTTTAACACACAACTTACATGATATAATCGTATACATGGAAAAAATTTTCAATGACCACTGCTGCCACTATCGTTAGTGTTGATCCTGAAGTAGGCGACAGTTGTGGAAAAATTGATCCGTGTATACCTTTGTATCGAATTTTCAACGGCCACTGTCGCCAGTATTAGTCCTGAAGAAGGCAACGGTAGTTGTTGAAAGTTTGATCCTTGTATACATTTGTTCTGAAAGAAAGTTTAGCATTGTACTTTGATTACTACCAACACAGATGAGTTTCCATGTCTATTTACCATTGTTCATTCGTTTCAAGACACAATAATGATAAGACAAGCGTTCAGACATTCATAGACATTATCATAGAGCCCTTTTAAGTTTCGACATCGACAGTCGAAGTTTTACCAGCTCAGACTAGGAGAAACCTAAAAGTCATAAATGATATTTAGTAATATTGTTCAGTCACCCTAAATTACACCAACCACAAGACTTAACATGTTCATATTTGCTAGCAAATACTTATTTCCAGTGTTCTTTCAATATCTACAGATGTAGTACGATAGCAAAACCTGATTTATTTTCGTTGGCGTCCGAGGCCGCCGCGATGTTGGATTTGACGTCACCTAAGCACCATCTTGTTTTTTTCCTTCTTGCAGGGTTGCCCTGGCCACTAGACCACCACTTGTCCTTCTACATTTTGCTTGTATTCTGTCTCCTCATGGTGTTCCTCTGCACCAGACTACCGGCTTCAAGCAACGTACCCCGGTCTTTAACCGAAAACGGCGTCCAGACACGGTCAGAGGAAAACAGCGAGAGGTCTGGCCACGTGGCAGAAGACGAAGAAAAACAAAGTATACTCATTAAAAAAGACGATGACGAGATTTGGAGCGACGACATAGATGATAATGATGATTTTGAAACAGAGCACTTGCTAACATCAAATATAGCATAGATTGTTTATCTATTTATATTTGTTCGTTTGTTTGTTTGCGAATGATCCGATTGTAAATTCATTAAGGTGTAATGTAACAAATATTGAATAACGAGACTATATTTACACAACCACTACTTTATTTAGACCGACTTTTCGGTGACCGTCAGCCACATGCAACATCATCACTCTCAACAATCACTGTGTATGTATGTAAATACTTTGCGTTGTGGCTGCATTTGTAAGCAGCGACACCTAGTGCTGCAGAACAATGTGAACCAGCCAGAATTGCCCTGACGAAGGTGACAGACGGTCACCTAAACGTCGATGGAAATAAAGCATTGGTTGTGCAAAAAAAGAGCCACTTTATTCATTGGCGTACCAAGGAGGTTATATACTATTACTAAATATAACCTCCTTAGTCGTAACAACCCTAGCCTCCGTAGCAGGCTCTCTGGAGGCCTTGTTTTGGCTAATAATACTCGGAGGGGCCAATCAATTAGCGACGGCCGGCAATCGAAAAGAAATGGCCAGCAAAGTGTATTATGAGCCGAAAAAAGGCCCCAGATAGCCAGCCATGATGGCTATAACAACCCGATGATTGTATTCACGGATGCAATAAATATTTCATGTTATCTATAGACAACTTGACTTGTTGATTATTTCCTTGTTGAAGGTACACGTGCACCTACCGAAACTGCCGGCCAGACTGAACAGTGAGGCCGGTAAGATGACACATTGTCTCTGCGCTTTACCTGCTTGGTCCTAGCGGGTAGAAGAGAAGTGCGCAAACATAGATTAGAAGTAAAAGCTTTTAATAAAAACGTTATCCACTCACCAACATGCACACATAAAACAACAGCAAAATATAAATTCAGCAACATGCCAAAATATCATAATGATTAATGTTCAATAAGTTATAAAACGTTATACTTTCTTGACATTTTCTAACATGTCTTGACAGGTGACGAATTGTGGACTGTCCGGACATATGTTCCTGAGCTTGGCGTATCTTCCATGGACACAACACTACAACACATATACATAGCACTAGTTCACCTTTATCCGTTGTCATTTCATTTCTCTCTATATATATTTGCAATCTGAGACCATCGTCTGGTATCCCTATAATATCTTTTCTTTCAAACAACGGATATAGGTTACCCAACTGATAAAGGTGGACGTAAGCGTTAGACATCCATGCAAATCAGAGACCTAAAACAGAAATAACACTACTTTCTATCAGAATGACATTTGCCAAGTGCTTTATATTCGTATCAGGCAAAAAAAACATGCAACGAACAGAATTATGACGCAATTTAGACCGAAAACATCCGCAAAAACGCTTAATAAACTATATCGTAACTACAAGATAACAGCTCCTGCACATTCCTGCACATAGCACATGGGATACCAACCTACAAATAAACAAACAAACAAACAAATAAATAAGTTTAGACTAGCAAAAATACCTTATGAAAGCAACATTAGTCTCGCATAGAAATGTTTGTCCGCAGGCTCTATGTACGTATGCAAGCCTGTTTAAATATGATCTTGAAAGCAGAGGCAATATTTGTTTGTACTTTTTGAATTGATTTTGCAATGGAATTGTCTCCCGATAATGACTATATAGACATATATTCTTGTCCCATTCTCTTTTTCATCCCCTTAAGCACCAGAGGCTGCAGCTGCTAATACTTGATACTTAATAAAAAAAGGAGCCCTGACGGAAAATTCACGACTTTTTGGGGGTCAATTTCGGGCTTGGCCCCATGGGACACCTAGCGGTTCCCGGGGTATTTTTTTGTCCGGCAGGGCACTGGGTTGACTTTAAGTCGGACTTAAAATGAACCCGTGATCCGGTTATAAATAGACGCCGTGACCTACCCGTGGGGAACACCGAGGGTATTCCCCTGGTTTCCGTCAGTCCATCGGGACAAATTTGTGGCTTCGGCGCCCGGCAGAGTCTACATCGCTTACGGGCACCGGTGAAATTGGACCAAAAGGTGGTATCTCACTGCACTTGGGGCACCGGTGCGGTACTATGGGGTTCGTTCGTTGCGGCAATATTTTGTTATTTTCGCCCATTTTTTTTAAATCATTCAGATAGTGTAATACGTAAAGGTATGACTTAGAAGACAACAAAATGCACAAAATGTAAGAAAATTCCCTCGTTATCTATGAAATTCGTTGAGTCATCTACGAACCCCGCAGTGCCGCACCGGTGCTCCAAGTGCAGTGAGATACCACCTTGAGCCTACTTGACCAAAGATTTCATAGATTGCCCAACTAATTCTAAAGAATAAAGGACGAAATTTTGTTTTCTTTTGAATCACACACCTATCATTATATACCAATTATAATCATAATTATAATCATAGAATATCAATGATCACACAAATATAATTTTGGTCGTTGCACGGTCGTTCATCGAGAGCCTCGCGATGTTTTTATTGTATAGAGCACTGCGACACCCAACACCCAGTATATCTATTGCTGTTCACGCACATTGTTAAACGTTGCGTGAATATCATGTTACTCTGCGGCAGTGATCCGTTGTCCTTTTGGGACACAGGACGGCATAGCAATGATAATAAAGCCGAACCCTTGCCGAACTCCCGGTCAAATAGCTACGGTTATATTTATTACGCCTCGAGTTAGCTTTCCTGTTACTGTGCAGAGAGAGTAGAGCAGGCAAGATGGAGGCCATATGGTCAGGTGCAGGAGGTGGCCTGGGGGTACCGGGTACGTACGGAGACGTACCGCTAACGCCTACGACACTCCGGCGGAACTATTCCGCCTGGTTTCGCAGCCAGCCGCCCCGCTGGAGGGACGTGTCGCCGTCGGTTAGACGAAGGCTACCGCAAAGACTGCTCTTAGCCCATAGGAACAGGGTCATCATTAATGTCAGCGGCTTGCGCATCGAGACACAACTAGACACGCTCAACCGCTATCCGAACACTCTTCTCGGTAACAAGGAGAAGAGGCGGAAGTATTATGACCCGGTGAAGAGAGAATACTTCTTCGACCGCCATCGCCCCAGCGCGGAGGCCATCCTCTCCTTCTACCAGACCCACGGAACGCTGACGCGGCCGTTTGAAGTACCGCTAGACGTGTTCACGGACGAGCTGAAGTTTTTTGAGATCGACCCGGAATCCATCGCCGAAATCCGCGCTCACGAGGGATACGTCAAGGGGAAAGTACGAAAGATTCCGCAGAATAAAACACAAAGAAACGTCTGGGAGATGACGGACGGTAGTCCTGAAGAGTTCTTCAAAGCTAAGGTATTCTCGTACCTCTGTATGTTCTTCACTCTTTTGTCAACAGGAGCCGTGTGTGCAGAAACGAACCCGTATTTATCCAACGTCCTTACTGCGGAACAGACGCGGTTCAAAAACCCCTTCTTTATCATAGAGGCTCTCTCTGCAGCCTTCTTTGCGATAGAAGTCTCGCTGCGACTCTTCAGTAGCCCTGATGTACTCCATTATGTCCGAACCAAACTCGGGATCCTTGACTTGTTCTCTATAGTACCGGTCGTGGTGAACGCCGTCGTTCTGTCGCAGGTACAAGACGTGGCTACTGCCGCAAGAGTCTTACGGTACACGAGAGTCATTCGTTCCCTCCGAGTCTTCAAGCTGTCCCGGTATTCACGAGGACTGAGAATCATCGGCCAAGCCCTGGCCAACAGTTCCGGCGACATAGCGATGCTGTTATTCTTCATGGCAATCCTCATAGTCTTGTTCGCTGCTGGGATGTACTTTGTGGAGGTGAACGTGCCCGGTACCGCATACACTAGCATCCCGGACGGATTCTGGTGGGCCCTCGTTACGATGGTAACGTTAGGATATGGCGATATGTACCCTACCACCGGGCTGGGTAAGTTCATCGGTTCTCTCTTAGCTCTAGCCGGGATCCTCACAATCTCCCTCCCCGTCCCCATCATTGTGACCCGGTTCGATGCCATCTACAACACGGAGGAGGATCCGCCAGAGGAAGAGGAAGAAGACACAGAGAAAGAGCTGGAGGAGATGGAAGAAGAGGAGTTGCGGATGCCGGAATCCATGAAATCATCGGACAGGTTGATTCCTGAGATCATCACCACTGATTGCGGTTAAGGTGGTCAGCACTTCGAAACAACGTATCGTATAAGGTTTGCGTAATGAAGGGTGAAATCCCGTCCACAATTTTGGAAAGTTGAGTTGGAAAAGTAGATATGCGACTGACTTTATTCTGATTCAACGTTGAGAAAATATCTAACAGAAAAGGTATTTGCTTTAACCAAGACTATGATTTCTGTATCAAAGTTGAACTGTAACTTACAATACAATACCGAAATTTGACATTTGACCGAAATGTTACCCGAAAATAAAATGAACTAGTGTTATAATAAAAAAAAACAAGATTTCAGTGGGCCCCACTAAGCCAAACGTTATCTAGTATTATCTTACAAAAAAGTAGGAGTGTTACTGCATTACATCCTATCTTATCCAGTGAAATCCAAAAATAAAATGGAGCTATATCGCTTATCATATATTGAAAACTATAATCTAAAATATTTTGAAATGTGATATTATATTTGTTCCACACTGCTTTCTATTGACACAACGTGGTATACCCAGAGTGCTTGTTTCGACGTTCCAATATCTTATGTTGCATTGTGTATATTTATCTGTACATGGCCGTGACACTGAATCTTATCCATTGAAATCCAAAAACGAAATTGGGCTATAAAGCTTATCCTATATTGAAATTTATCATTTAAATATTTTGAAATGTGATATAATATTTGCTCCACACTGCTTTCTATTGAAACAACGTGATGCACCCAGAGTGCTTGACTGTTTCGATGGTCCAAGATATTATATTGCACTGTGTATATTTATCTGTCTATGACCGTGACCGTCACAGACGAATATAACATATGGGTCATGGGTGGTATTTGAGAGATCAAGTTCTGTTATCTGTGTATCGAATACGACAGTTAAGTGCCAAATTGAATGCCAATATTAGGGGTGAGACATCAGGTTGTATCATATTAGTATCACTGTATAACATATTAGTATCACTGTATAACATGTCAGTATCACTGCATAACATAGTAGTATCACTGCATAACATATTAGTATCACTGCATAACTATGAAATGTGATGAAATGTACATATTTGGACTGTTGGTGTTCGCTGATAGATATGCAAGCTTAAATTCGGTCATTGTCTTGTGGCCTCGGGCACAATCACATTTATGATCACGTATTGTTGCAATTTTAATAAATCAAATCAAATTATAATAATATCATACCGTATTATATTCATACCTATGCTTTATATGACACTGTTACTGCATATTTCGTACCAAGAGAATCATATTTGCCCTCTCTCTAAAACAAACACTCAAATTATGACTATACCCCGGTTGTATTAAAACTCAAAACAAGGTCAATACTGACAGAAGGAGGCCATATATATTTACTCTAAACCAAACGTTTTCATGATTCATTGTTGTGGGTATCTCTGTTATACATTACTACAATATTGTCAGCATAATGGTTTACTCATAAATATAGCATATGGGTTATTTTTCGGAAGCCCCCATCACTATATATCTATAGTGTTCTTTTTTTGAGGTGCCGATTATGTAAATAAACTACCTGAGTGTGACACCACCGTGTATTGTCTTGTAGCCATGTTGATTCGATTTTATTAATTATATCAATGTCCAGCAATTTTCGTCCGTTTAATAAAACACTCTCTCGACCATACTGTATTAAACGTACATACAATGCATTACAATTTGAAGCAACTATCCATATGTCTCCTTGATATCCGGATAGCAGATAAAGGTGACTACCATTACACTGAAGTCTTATTTTAGCAATTGATTTCCTTTTTATTCAGCGATTTTTTTCAATGGTTACAAATTAAAGTAGCATAATGTCTACTTGGATGCAAAGCTGCGCCACTTTTTGTGCCAAAATTCTTACGTCTTCCTATGTATTCTAGATGCAAGTTGGAATGGCATGAAAAGTCAAAAGTTCACACGCGTTTTATGTGTCAGGTTTTCTTTGGTGGGGATGAAGATCGTTGTCAGAGACAAGTAACAAATTGTGGAAATTAAGGTTGATAGAACATGTACTAGTAGTGCTCTCACTGCATGCAAGATGTAAGAATTCTTCCTAAAAAATTTATGCATGCATTACTGATATAGGAAGTCGAATGCAGATAAGCGTAACTGTGGATATATTGATACGTAACCATTCTCGACGACTAGATTTTTTTGGTGTCTGCGTTTTCGCAGATGCTGCGATATTTGCCATATACTAGTTATGTTCACCACAGAGGACACAGACAATGTTTCCATTATCAACAAAATAATAAGATAATAGTCACAATAAGATAATAGTCAATAATCATTTCACAGAGGTGTGGTATCGGCGAACTCTAGTTTGTTTTCGATAATGAAACCGTATAAATCTATGCAATAGACATTTCAAACCAAAACAGAGACAATACAAACAATTATAATCTTATGTTTATTATCCAGTTCTTATTGTGGTTTATCATTTCTACAATCTTCGTTATCACTTGAATTTCGGACATATGTTGTTATAAATTTTCTTTTTTCGGATGCTCTAACATTAGTTTTCGGGTGACCAGACAATGTTATCCATACAATGTCCTTGATAAAATCAAATCAGTGTGGTATCAAAATATGATGTTACACTCTAAGATCTAATATCAGAATATACAATGTACACATTGCAACGTGCTACTGAAAGAAAGATTCCCTTTACGTGTATTTTACAACAAAGCTGTACATGGAATTAAAAAACTGGCTCTGGACAAACTTTGATAAAGCCATGGTTTTTATTACAGGTATCATATCATAAGACATGATATGATATTTCAATCATCTCTGCACATATAGAGTAAGTGGGGTATTTTCATGCGTATTATAAAGCAAAAATCAATCTTCACTTACCACTTAAATATCGGAATAAACTAAGCGCAATATACTAGTGGCTGTCTATGTACAATAAAGTTCTGTTACTGTACTGTATGGTTTAAATAGTCAAATATCTTAATTCCACACAATAGAAATATGAATGCATACTAAGACGGGTGTAATAGAACGTGGAATGAACACTTCTAGTATTAGGATATCATATGCATATATAGTCTAGCCAACATCCTTAAACGTTAAAGTGCATTCTCAGCAGACTACCTTATAGCTTACATTTAAACATATTTTCATTCTCACAGAGAAGACATAAACCCGATAGCCTTTTGCCATTTGTATAAGTCTTGGTGTTGTTCTCAGTACTCTATGGGTGTTCAATATTGATAATCATAACTCCCATATTATTACCGAGAGTTATCTCGCCCCAAAACGCTAAAGAGTTAACTTCATTTTACAAGTTTCAACCTTTACCTTATGTTTTTACCAATGTTTTTTATACATTATATTTGCAAGACATATACAAGTCCACCAATAATCATATGTAGCAAGCGGTTAAAAATGTTCATATACCTATACTAAAACACATAAGAAACATTACGTCTTTCACGGCAATAACAAGGGTCTGATACATCACATTGTATCAGCATGGGAGTCTTTAAGCCTTAGTTTACGACCTCATCCCTAAACTTTAAGGGGTGATCATCAAGATCTCGGCCTCACCCGGAAATAAGTATATCATCGTATAGTATGTTATAATTCCCTATAGCCATCAAATTGTATATCATTGTGGTCATTTGACTACTTTCTAGTTGACATCCGTTTGAAAATCTGTAGGTAAGCGACGAGAACAATATGAATCGCGCTTAAAGCGGCCCGCCCGACATCCAACCGACCTTTCCTGCTGGGAGGGGACAGTTGTAACCCAGGGCAGCGGAGTTTGCGTTACACAGACCAAAGAAATTTGAACAGAGCTGTACATGTGTGGGTCGTGTTCCTCCTGCAATGAAATAAAAGACCTTGCTCGAAAAGTGATGTTCGCAATGGTTTTGGTATTGGTAGACATTCATAAAAGGCTTTATTCTGTAGCGTGCGTAGTCCGGTGGTTAGTGGCCCTGCCACTTGAACTAGAAGCCGTGAGTTCGATTCCAGCTATGTCGCACACTGGCATGCACGCTGCCGGAATGGGTTGCAGTACTTAGGACGGGACGTTTAGCCGTGGTCCACTGTTCATTGTGCTTGTCGTAAAGAGCTCGGGGAAATTCCCAGGTACATTGAACCTGTAAGCACTGTACATAGCGTATGTCCTTTCTGTCACGACGAGTAGGAGACTAGCTCTTCAGTGAGCTAAAACTGGTTCGAGATCACTTTCTCTCTTTCTCTACAATTATGTCCGAATGTTGGGCTTGTGTACCTTGTTTCTGAATGAGGTAGGCAGTCATCACCCCTTGTACAAGCGTACAATCTTTCGTCGTCAACACTAGCAGACGTATGCAACAAGATCCGGTAGTAAACTGTTCATCGCCAAAATCTGACAGTAGTACGGATCAAACCATGTCAATCACAAACACATCATACAGTTCAGCAACCAATTAAAAGAAAAACAAAATTGATAACTTTAACTTCACATTCTACATTTTGTATCATAATGCCCACTTATGCGACAGCTTTTCCACGCCTATAATATGACATCTTAGAAAAAAACGTTGTAAAGTGAGATTATGTCTTGATAATTTATGTCATAAACAGCTAATATGGTTGGAGCGGTTTGCTGCTGATTACTTATCTGAAGCTGCAATGGCCTGTTTCATTTGTTCTTCCAGTAGAAAATAGTAAATGGCCTTTCCGTAATCACCGAGCTGTCTCCACGTGACGCACAAATCGGTAAGCGATTGTACAATGAAAGGATGCGCGGTGTTCTCACCATAGATACTCCTCATCATCTGTAGTGACTGTTCATAATAGCTGACCGCCTTACTGTGATCCCCGAGGTAACTCCAGGCGGCACCTAAGTTGTTAAGTGAGACGGCGATGTCAGGATGTGCATTACCCTTACCATAGATACTCCGCCTCATCTGCAGTGACTGTTCATAATAGCTGATCGCCTTTCTGTGATCACCAAGTTTGCTCCAAGCGTCACCCAAGTTGTTAAGTGAGGCGGCGATGTCAGGATGTGCATTACCCTTACCATAGATACTCCGTCTCATCTGTAGTGACTGTTCATAATAGCTGATCGCCTTTCTGTGATCCCCAAGGTCACTCCAGGCGTCACCTAAGTTTATAAGTGAGCCGGCGATGTCAGGATGTGAAGTGCCCTCACCGTAGATACTCTGCTGCATCAGTAGTGACTGTTCATGATAGCTGACCGCCTTTCTGTGATACCTTAGGTCATTCCAGAGGTTACCCAAGTTGGTAAGGGAGACGGCGATGTCAGGATGTTTCTTGTCCTCACCATAGATACTTCTCATCATCTGTAGTGCCTGGTCATAATAGCTGATCGATTTTCCGTGATCCCCGAGGATTTGCCAGGCTCCGCCCAAGTTATTAAGTGAGGAGGTGATGTCAGGATGTGCACTGTCATCACCATAGATACTCCGGTTCATCTGTAGTGACTGTTCATAATAGCTGATCGCCTTTCTGTGATCCCCAAGGTCACTCCAGGTCATACCCAAGTTGTTAAGTAAAATGGCGATGTAAGAATTTGCGGTGTTGTCACCATAGATAACACGCTGCATCCGTAGTGACTGCTCATAATAGATAATCGCCTTTTTGTGTTCCCCAAGGTTTCTATAGGCCAAGCCCAAGCAGGTAAGTGAGATGGCGATGTCAGGATGTGCGGTGCCCTCACCATAGAGTCGCCGCGTCATCTGTAGTGAATGTTCATAATAAGCAATCGCCTTTCTGCGATCCCCTAATCTACTCCAGGCTACACCCAAGTTGTTTAGTGACTCGGCGATATCAGGATGTACAGTGTCCTCACCATAGATACTCCGCCTCATCTGTAACGACTGTTCATGATAGCTGATCGCCTTTCTGTGATCCCCAAGGTTCCTACAGGCGTTACCCAAGTTGTAAAATGAAAGGGCGATGTCACGATGTGCAGTATCCTCACCATAGATACTCAGCTTAATCTGTAGTGACTGTTCATAATAGACGATCGCCTTTCTGTTATCCCCAAGGTAACACCAGGCGTTACCCAAGTTGTTTAGTGACTCGGCGATATCAGGATGTGCGGTGTCCTTACCATAGATACTCCGCCTCATCTGTAGTGACTGTTCATGATAGCTGACCGCCTTTCTGCAATCTCCAAGGTGACTCCAGGCGTTACCCAAGTTGTTAAGTGAGGTGGCGATATTAGGATGTGCAGTACCCTCACCATAGATACTCCACGTTATCTGCAGTGACTTTTCATAATAGCGTACAGCCTTTTCGTAATCACCAAGGGCCCACGAAGCAAAAGCCAATTTGTCAAGTGAAGATACAACATCAATGTGTAAAGTGTTTTCACCATATTGCAATAAATAATTGTGTAGCGTTTGCTCTGAGCATTTCTTTAGATTTTCGAAATCACACAGACTTTTGTATACCTTTGCTTTCAGCTCTGAAGAATTGTCAAAGAAGATTGGCGGTTCTTTGAACGGCTGAATGTCCGTCAGCTGGATAATGAAGTGTTTCAGGGGTATTTCTGTATTGTAATATCTCATGAGTTGTTTTGTATTTGAGATGTAAAACACTTTTTGTAATTTCTCTCCAATGCCCGTATCTTTAGACATTGAAGATAAGGCTGACATGTTTTCCACCTGACCACGATTGTTCATGTATGTCCGCAGCCTCAGTTCTGCTGAGATACTGACCAGGACCATCAAGTGGTGTGCGTTCTCACTGTTGACGACTCCACTGTTTTTTAGTTCCTGAATAGTCTCCCAGATTGTGGTCGGTTGTATGTTATGAAGCAGCGCACAAAAGCACACGGCAAAGCTAGAAAATCGATAGATTTCTTTCTTGACATTCCGCAGTTCGTCAGTGAGATCATGGCTTTGAAAAGTCGATAAATTATCACCCAATAAACTAACTGCCATTACCAGACGAACTTTCTTATTAACGTCTTGAATTTGCTGATTCCATAATGACCTGTACTCATCCACCAATTCCTTTTCTCCTGTGATAAAAGACACATTTCCCAATATGCTAGCAAGATGGTAGCCTTTCTTTAGATGGAGAGTAAGGTCTTCTTTCAGAACGTTGGTCATATTGCTTGGTGTGCGGATAAGTTCGCTTATTCTAGCCCTGCCCAAGGGAGTTTTGCATGCACTTGGCATGGCTCCATCAAACGCGAAACCGCGCGGTGTTACTGAGTCATAAAACCAGCTGTCTATTGGATCTTCTGAGTAGAAATCATTAAGAGACTTAATCCCCATGGCAGGGAGAATGGTTTCTCCCAGATTGATCACCTTGAGATGCAAATAATGTGTAAGGTTACGGAAATAGCTAACATTAGGCTCCGCATCGTCCTCTACCAAAATGGCAAATTCCAGATCAGAGTATGGTGTTACCAATCCTGTGGCTTGTGAACCCAAACCTATCATGGCGTACTTACAGGGAGGTGGACCCATTACTTCCATGCATTCATCTACAAGGCCAGCTATGAACGCTTTACGCTGATGAACCAGTGTCTGACACAATGCTTTGATTGCTTCCACCCTCTTCATCTCTACTTCTTTTATCCTCGGGTCCTCGTCATCAAGGGTATAAGGATCTACTTCTTGTTCAATTATTCTTATCTCTTCTTGTACATAGTCCCTATCGACCTTCAGCATCAATTTGTGCTTCTCTGTATCATCATTGCCTACCTTCTGTTCGATCTTCAGGACTTCCTTAACAAATACTGCTGTTATTTTCTTGATTATTTGCTCTATATCTTGTCTACTTGATCTTACCAGTGCTGCATTACAGAGTGCTGCAGCCTTGGTGAAATCACCCCCGTCCTTTGACCGGATTCCTCTTCTCAGATAGACCTTGCCCAACTTGTACAGGGGCTCTGCCTCCTTCTTGTGTTGACCTGTAATCATAAATCGTAATTTTGTATTTACTTATTCGTCAGGAAACAAATGTCTAGAATGCTGTAATAAAAACATAATTTCAATTTGCATACTTTTGTATGTTAACGAAGTAACTTTGGTTTCAAACCCTACATTCGTTGTGGTTATTTTATTAGTGTTTCTACTATATTTGTCGAAAATGACTTTCATTTTGACGTCAATTCTGTTGCTATTTGCAACGAAAGTCGTAACATACATTATCATAATGATTGTGTTATTTTCACTTACTGTTACATTTTATAGCATACCTTGAAGTTTTTTTCAAATACCCCTCTTCCAAGGTTCCAGCCAATACATGAAATTGATGACGTCATAAGTTCATCATATTACAACAATTAGCGTCAAGATTTTAAAAATTCAAAAACTAGTCAAAAAAGTATTCAAAAACTAGAAAGGCCGACATTTGCTTAAGAGCAAATACAGCATATTTCAGCCATACCCCTTCCCACGCAACATTGGACTGTTCCAAATCACCCCTGCGCAAAAATGGAACATCCTCTTAACAGTACATTATCCCCCAAAGTGGACTGGTATTGTGAATTGACTCCAGGTAAAAACAGAGCTTGCTTCTATTTTTCAGAAAATGACAATAATCCATTCAGAAAATTTTCATCATGACTGAAAATTGTTGAATGACTTCATGTAATGTCATTAACAATTTTCAGTACGATAACTAGGTGTAAGTTTAAAAAAGTATAAGCTCCTTGTGATGTGGGTACATTTATTATTGCAATGAACTTTTTTTATTCAAGTAGGGCATACGATTTAATAATTATCAAGCAGGTGCAGGTACTGTAGGAGCGTTTGTTTTCTTCAAGCTGTAAAACTGTTAAACTGTTTTACTTTGTATGCAATCAACCATCGAGCCTATTCTTATTTTAGTTTAACAACTTCCTGCCAGACCCGGAAGATACGATTGAACCTTGTTCGAGGATTTATTTTCGTCTGTCTGGTCAGTCTGTTCATACCCTGGCGCTGAGAGTGTTTTATTGGGCTGAAACTCTGGCAGTTTAAAGTTACTTACAATTTAAATGTTCAAAGTTTATGTCAAACAATAACAGCACTAGGAAATGTGGCCACTATAGACAGGTGGTCACTATAGAGAAAATGCTGATCTATTGACTAGGAGCCATACGTTACACATGATTTCAGTACACTGATCATTAATCATATAAACATTGCACAGGTAAGCCAATTGTTTAGATGTACAATTAAGTTCAAATAATTCTGAAGAGAAATATTGATGAGAAAACAATCATTCTCGCCACTGTCTAACTTATAATTACGTATCAAAACTAAACGCAGATTTTCTAACTAACGCACATTTCGCCGACTTCATCATAGGACCGCCGGCTATCAATCAAACACGGCTGTTGATTAGACTTAGAGTTTCAAACAGTCATGTGCTGTGTGCCAGTTGACAGCGAACTTCATGCTACGTGATGTTTTACATTGCTTGGACCTTATTTCCTACAGCGGTGCTTCTACAAAATATTTAGACTGTAACACTGAGTTTTATAGAATAGAATTTGACGCAGAACAGCGTTTTTTGCTGGGTATTTTTTTTAAACATGTCCGTGGGAATATCAGCGAGGCGGCGACGTAGGGATATCAGACCGTCAACAAAAGTCGCACGGCGGCTAACGGCGCAGCGAAGATACTAGCGCTATAAATAAGCGCTTCAACTAAGGATGGCAACCCGTACAATATTTTTGTATACTGTTGAGCTATGTAAAGTTTGTTGTTTATGAGGTTTTAGTTGTCTTTGAAGCTTTGACCCGAAATATTTTAAAGTCAAACTGCTGAAGAGAAGTAAGTGACTGCTACGATTATCGTAGATATGGCCCTAAAAAAACTGATAAAAGAAGCCTTCTCAATAGCCTAAAATGCAAGAGCTTCCGGGGGGGCTTTGCCCACCTGGGTCCCCCCCACAGTGGCCCTGCCCCTGGACCCCGCCAGGGACATTCGGCGGCCCCCGGACCCCTGTCCGACGCTTTGAAAAAATCCTGGCGAGAAGTCTGTACGGCCTGAGTCTTCAAGTTAACGTATTGTGTGGTCCCGCTTATGAATATTAAATAGCCTTCGCTTTCCTCTTCGCTGATTGGCTGAACCATTAATTGAATTAACTCTTCCTGCCGGCTAGACGCAGGTGCAGATGTCGGCTCTGTGGGGTGAACGTCCGAAAGGTCACGGCATGGAGAACGAAAGAAAACCAATTTCCCCTACAAAAAGTGCTGTAATTAAGCCTTTTACAGTACTTTATGCCAAAAATTTTACTTGGATCATTTTACCAACTATCTTATGCCTATCTATACCAAATGTTACTCATACCAGGGTACAGGGGTGCAAAATATACCGTTATAAGACCGTCAACAACAGTCGCACGGAGCTAACAGCGCAGCGAAAATACCATCGCTAGCGTTTCAACTTCGGATAACAAGTTATAAGTACTGTTGAACTCAGTAACGTTAAAGTTGGTTTTTAGTTGCCTTTGACGGTTTGACCTGAAACAGTGTTACGCTAAACTCCTGAAGAGAAGTTAAGTGACTGCTGCGATTATCATAGATATGCCCCTAAGAACTGATACAATATAAAGCCTTCTGATGGTGCACAACAGACTTTACACGTACCTCATGGACAACGGCTTACTCAACCCTAAACAATCTGGCTTCAAGAAGGGTGACGGGACTGTACTACAATTACTACGTTTACTTGATGACTGGGCAAAGTCCATAGATGACCCAAATGTTGCTTGTACCGCCGCGGTATTCCTGGACGTGCGACGCGCTTTCGACAGTGTATGGCACGACGGCCTTATCTACAAACTGTCGCGATACGGAGTCCAAGGCCCGCTCTCCAACTGGTACTCCGACTACTTATCGGGTCGGAAACAACGTGTGATTATCAACGGCGTGGGATCTTCATGGGGGTCTACAACAGCTGGCGTCCCACAGGGAAGCATTCTTGGACCGTTGCTGTTCTTGATCTACCTGAACGACATTCAAGAGCTTCCCTGCAAATCCAGCATAAACTGTTTCGCTGATGACACCTCACTGTATAACTCTGGACGCACCGCCTTCGAGGTCGCCAACACAACCAATGCCGACTTGCGCCTCGTCTCCAACTGGTTCCACGACTGGGGGCTCCAGTTACACCCCGACAAGTGTAAGGTCATGTGCATTAAGGCACTCCAAAGCAAAGTCAAACTACCCCCCATTTACTTAGCAGGTGAGCTCGTTGAAGAGGTGACCTGTTACACCCACCTAGGGCTTACGTTACACTTCTCACTACGCTGGAAGGAACACGCAGAAGTGGTCTCCAGCAAGTCAAAGAAAGTCCTAGGACTGCTTAGCAAACTCCAAAGTAAGCTTCCTCGTGAAGCCATGGAGACTGCCTATAACACCCTCGTGCGCACGAAGCTAGAATATGCTTCCATCCTTTTAAGCAACATCGGTACCACTGCCAGCAAGTCTCTTGAACAAGTTCAGTATCACGCGGGACGTCTTGTCTCAGGTGCGATGGTGCGCACACCATATGCCAAATTACTGGACGAACTAGAGTGGGATACCCTCGCAGCCAGGAGAGATCACAACAGACTACTGATTATGTACAAACTGACATCAGGTTCTGTTCCACCTCATCTCCAGCCGTTAATCCCCACCACTAGGAACAGTCAAAGACAACTAAATGTACGCCTTCGGAACGACACACACTTGCATGTTCCCCACTCCAGAACAAACACATACAAGAACAGCTTTGTCCCGTACACCACTCGTTTGTGGAACAGTCTACCGAAGGAAGTGAAGGAAGCCACCTCCTTTAACCTGTTCAAACGGAAGTGCAGAAACCACATGCTGTCAGCCCGTCATCACCAGAAGTACCGTAGGTTTGGTGAACGCCGCAGCAACATCCTTGCTACCAGACTCCGTCTTGGCTGGTGTCAGCTGAATTCCACGCTGGCCAAGTTCACCATCACCACTCGGAGATGCGCCTGTGGTGCAACATCGGAGACGGTTGCACACTTCCTCCTTCATTGCTCACTGTACACAGCGGCACGACAGTCACTCACAACAGCTGTGCATCGTCTCGTGGAACGTCCCCTCTCCACTACCCTCCTACTCAACGGGTCTCCGGGTCACGACGACAATACAAACAGAAGTCTTTCGACCGCTTTTCATACTTACATCTTGTCAACAAGACGGTTTTAGCTACTTCCAGTCGTTCCCCCTGTACTTTGCTATTTAGATATGCGATGTCGCCCGTGGAAGTTCCAACATTGTTTGTACATAGCCTTTCCTCCAGATGACCTCTGATCTCCGAACTTGTGAACAAACTATTTTTGTGATATGAAGCATTTATGACTCGAATTGTATATTGCAAATAAGATTGTAGACTGATTTTAGATTAACATGTTAGATATGTTGTTAGTTTTTGATTATGCCATTGTTGTGCAGCGTCATGATTTGTATTGTATATGTATGTATGTGGTCACGACATCAGCATATGCTGCCTATGTGTCCACATTGTATTGCCCTTGTTGCAATTTGAATAAATAAATAAATAAAAGCCTTCTGAATAGTCTAAAATGCGAGAGCCTTAGGCGGGCTTTGCTCCCCCTGGCGGGAACACTGCTATATACGGGATCATGAGGCCCCGCTTATGAATATTAATTAGCCTTTGGCCTCCTCTTCGCTGATTGGCTAGGTCTTTGATTCAATTAACTCTCCGGCTGACGCGCACAGGTGTGGCTCTGTGCGGGGTCACGGAAGGTCACGTCAGGAGGCCAAAAGAAAACAAATTTCCCCTCAGAAAAGTGCCAAAATTAATCATTTTAAAGTTGTTTATGTCAAAAATTTTACTTGAATCTTGTTACCAAGTACCTAATGCCTATCTATACCAAATTTCAGGTCATTTAATTGTAATACCGAGGTACAGGAGCCGAAAGTGTCCTTTTTTGGTCAAAAATTGGCCAAAAATCGCAAAAATAAGCATTTTGTTGCACTGTACACCAAAAGTGTTATTGAATTTATATGAAGGGATTATCAAGGCACATCTGTGTCAAATTTCAGCTCATTCGGTTGCAATACCGAGGTACAGGAGCCAAAAGTGTCCTTTTTTGGTCAAAAATTGGTAAAAAAATCGCAAAAATAAGCATTTTGTTGTACTGTACACCAAAAGTGTTCTTAATTTTTTTGGGCATTATCAAGGCACATCTCTGTCAAATTTCAGCTCATTTGGTTGTAATACCAGGGTACAGGGGCCAAAAGTGTCCTTTTTTGGTCAAAAATTGGTAAAAAAATCGCAAAAATAAGCATTTTGTTGTACTGTACACCAAAACTGATATTGAATCTATATGGGGGACTTATCAAGGCACATCTGTGCCAAATTTCAGCTCATTCGGTTATAATACCAGGGTACAGGGGGCCCAAATATACAGTTTTGGTCTTAAGATGACCAAAAAACCTTAATAAAATCATTTAAGAGACAGATATGGAAAAAATGAAAAAAACGCCCAAAGGGTATTGGCCCACTCTACCCTTGTGCCAAATTTCAAGTCATTCGGTTGAGGAACAACGGAGATACCGTGTTCTGAAGATTTGACAGGAGAAAGAAAGAAAGAAACATTACGAATACAATATATTTCACCATACCTATGGTATGGCTGAAATATAATTATGTCTACATCATTCTCTGGAATTGTGGTGGCCATATAACACGTCGTTAAATAGATACAGCAGTTAGAAGGTGCGGGCCTTAAAAGCTGCACGATTGACCAAAAAAGTCCGGTCTGAATAGGGTTTTAATAATAAAGATAGTCCTCTGTTTCAAAAAGACAAAGGATCGTGCACAGTTTATAAGCAGTTCTACTTTAATCCTAAGAACTAAGTTCCTACTTAGGCTTACCTTGGACATGAACGGACTTGAGTGCAGCTGCAAAACTTTGTTCTGCTGTGTCCAGATCTCCAGTCTGCAGGGCTCTGGAGCCATCATGTAGATGTTCTTCGTATTCACTGTAAGGGTGTCATCAAAAGATAAAAGACATTTACGAAATGATTGACCATTCGAATCGTATCTAATTTGTAACAGGGCGCATCAGAGCTAAAAGTGAATAACTATAGGTATCAAATGAAATTATTGATTATTTAGATGGAAGATCTTTTACAATTTAAAACTTCACTAAATGTTGTCTTGATTAACAAAGCGGTATAAAACCCCGTCATTTAACATTTGTGAGATTGCCTGGCGCAATCGGTAGAACGTTGGTCTCAGGCACAAGAGGTCCTGAGTTGCTATGCAAATTAGATAGCAATTTTCTGACGCCCTTGCATAGTGTCAATCATTTTGTACCTACCCAAAGTCATAACTATCCGTCAATGCCTTCTCTTTGAAAGTCTCAAAGCCCATACGGTTGCTTAAAAACTACATGGCCAAGCGATACCACTCAATGATCCTATATGCTAAGAGGTATCTACTGTAAAGGGGCATGTACAGAGAAGCGAATAAGGTACCAAAATTTCTGCTGAAGTACAACAAGCTGTTCGAAATCAAACTTGTACTTTGTTTTTGCGAACACGTAACCAACGTGTTGTCTGGGCATATTCTCATCAGCATACAGGTTAGGTTAAACTCCCCAGTTTGTAAACAAATAACAATGCAGAGAATTTGCATTGAAGAATCATTTTAAAAACTTCTGAAAAAAGTTTGGCAAAAACTAGAAAAAAGATGGACAACACTAACGTGTCATCATCGGCTCCTGTAGGGTTTTCAGCTTTCTGTAGTTCCGGGGCCCTGAAGTGGAAAAACAAAATGCTTATTTTATTACTCTACAATACACATAGCGGTGTATACATTATATGATAAACAAAAACAATAATAAAAACTAACATTGCCCGTACTTACATGGGTAGACGGCGTATTCGGTCATTAGTGTTGTCACTTGAGGTTGCAGTTGAGAAGGGAGAGATGTGGTCCTTCCTTCCTCTCACGTTTTGCTGTCGTTGTATTTGAGTTGACTTCTACGCAGGAACCGATAGAAAAGGCCAGTGAAGATAAACAAGTGGGCAATAGTACTATTCAATGACGAATGATCGAGTGTAATATAAAGTTCCTGACGTATTGGAAGAAGATAGAAAGGATAAAGATTGAAAGTATGAAGGCGTATGTTGCAAATGTGGCGAATATTAATGGGACAATTGGCTACATGGGAGCTATATAAGAGGGTATATATCATAATTAGCCGATCGATAATATCATCCTCAATGCACACAGCAAACAATGTGAGAAAACATTCAAGACTCCCAGAACTATCATTTTCTCACAGATGCAGAGCAAACTCATAGCAGAAGCAAAATTTGAAAACAAACAAGGAGGTGCATAAATTATGTTAATCGCTAACACTTACTTTTTTGCTTTTTGTGGTGATGTCCTGCCTGATTTTTGCTGTGTAAAGTAAGCGATGGACAATGACAACTGTTCCCTGAACGTTGTTACACCGCGCCAGTGCCGTGTTGTACAGAGCAGTAGCTTTGGTCAAGTGTCTAGTGTCTCCAGTTTCTGTTCCTCTTTTCAGGTACACGTCACCGAGACTTTTGATTGCTTCTGTTTCTAACATGTTGTTGTCGTTTACTATTCCCTCTACGAGGGGGGTTCAATAAGTTCTTTGCCTCACCAAGAAATAACAAGCACAACTCAGATTTTCAGGCACAACTTCATAGTATGAAGTCTTTTATCAATATCCCCCAAATTTCAAATCATTGGAGTCATTACTTTCCAGGCATTCGTTTTTCCTAAATTAGAAGGTAAGTGGCGAGAAAAAAGTTGTGTGAATTGTGATCAGACATGTGTGGGTCGAGTTTCCCATGCCATAAATTAACAAAAGACGTTGTCAAAATGTTTGATAATGATTCTCTTCCTATTTCAAGCAAAAAGAATTGGGTTTCTAACTTCCAGCAGCGCAAATTGACCCACACACTCAGGTCAGGTCAATTGTCCACGTTTTTTTCCTTCTCCCTCACCTAACGTTACTGGGTGTCGCCTGCAAAGTAATGATCACACTAATTTGAATTTTGGTACATATTTATATAAGACTTTATACTTGACATCTATGCTTCGAAATCTGAGCTGTGCTTATTTTTTCTCGGTAAAGTCGGGGACTTATTGATAACCCCACGCACATGTATAAAGTCTTATATAAATGTGTACCAAAATTCAAATTATTGTGATCATCATGTTGCAGGCGACACCCAGTAACGTTAGGTAAGGGATAACGAAAAAAAAAGGTGGACAATTGATCTGCAACCTGAGGTGTGAGGTCAAATTGTCTGATCACACTTCACCCTTCTTTTTCTCCCCACTTACCTTCTAATTTAGGAAAAACGAATGCCTGGAAAGTAATGACTCCAATGATTTGAAATTTGGAGGATATTGATAAAAGACTTCATACTATGAAGTTGTGCCTGAAAATCTGAGTTGTGCTTGTTATTTCTTGGTGAGGCAAAGAACTTATTGAACCCCCCTCGTACCATTAACTGTGCGTATCCAACTAGCACAGAGTCTGTTTTACCACCGGCAGCCCGTTTCTTGTCCAGGTCTTGAAACTTTCCAGCCACCTTTGCAGGTGTAGTCGTCTCCTTGTCTTCAGTTTGTTGTTCCTCACCCTGTGACCCCTTTGACGTCACCCCTTGTAAAAGTCTCTCCGCGTATTCGTATCGGTGTTCTATACCTTCTCCCTGATCCCGATGGCGACACCGGACAATAGCAGCCACATAAAGCGCCAAGGCCATGTTGAACTTCCCTACATCCTTCCTAAGTCTTCCCCTCTCCAAGTTCACGTCGCCCAGACTTTTGAGCACCTCCACTTCCGCCAGCCTGTCCTTGTCAGCCACGGCGTCCACCAGGGCACGGAGGTAGCCTGTCTCCGCACGGGCTAGTCCGTACCTCCTGCCCTTCGCGTCCGCCTCACGGAGTTTCTGACAGACCCTTAACATGGTGGAGTTGTGTTGTGTTAAAGAAAGGTCTCCTTATATCCACGGGCATCCATGTTCCTGTTAGTTTAGGCCTGACTTGAATACAAAAGTTGTCGGACTGGTCGTAACAACATTACGTCATTTGTCAGTTTAAAGGTTAAAGGTGAAATGCACTCACCTGTCTGTCTACCTGAAAACGTAGGTGTCCTATCAATTGCGTCAAGATTACGTCATTTGTCATTTTAAAGGTTAAAGGTGAAATGCACTCAAAGAAAGCTTTGCAAATACACATAAACATATGACGCAATCTGCCTACCTAAAAACGTAGGCGTCCCTTTAATCACGTCGAGATTACATCATTCGTCAGTTTAAGATTAGCTATAGAGGTTAACTACAAGAAAGCTTCACGAATACTCAGTTAAGATGATACCGAACTTTATTGCACGACATTTGCACATGGTACAATGATATGTCAGGTAAGATGTCCACCAAGTACATAAAACATACTGTGCTATTAAAGGCCATGAGCTGGTCTCTTGCTACTGTAACAGTTTTCACGAATGAAAGTTCAGCTGTTGTTGCAAGTCCAGTCATGAAAGTTATCTTATCTTCACCCCGAAGCAAGTCTGAACGGAAGAGTGATTCGTCTACCTTGACAATAGATCCCCGTCATGGAATACTGTCTTACTTTGTCGAAGCGGCGTCTGAGCTTACAAGAACCTGTTTCCTTCATTTTGAGGCACCAAGTCAGTGGGGGTGGGGTGAGCGGAGTTATAAACCTGGCATAGGGTTCTCCTGTTGTGGAAATACCGAAAAGGGCGTGGCAGTCTCACAATAAAGTCAGATATACTATGAAATTACATATAACCCTAATATACAAAATACTGCATCTCGCGGGAGTTGCCTCTCAATTATATACATATATTAATACCGAAGCTAATACCAGTCTTATTTTGTCCCGATAACTAAGGTGGTGGATACATACCTACTACTCTGTTCCCCTACCATATTATTGCTTTTCTTTGCAGAGTAATAGCTGTCCTCACTAGGATGATTTCATTTAAAATGACAACGTTTCTTTGTCAGTAACTTCGGATCGCTGAAGCTAGGTAAAATTTGATACAATGAACTGTTGTGCAAGCGTGCGTATTTCATTCCTTTTATCTATACACATCATCAAGAAAAGTTTTGAAGACACCATATTTTTTCCCTAAGTCGAGAAATGTATTAAACAAATCTACTGATTTGTAGATGAACACGTGGCCTAGGTATTATGAATTAGTTTCCTTTTCAAATGAATACTCATCTTATTTTTTTCTATAGTAATTATTCGCTGATGTATAGAATATAGGTTATAATAAAGGATTGTTTATTTATGTTTTGATCCAAGGAGGTTGTTTGACCCGACCACACACGGACCCACCAGGGTATGGTTTAATATTCCAGTCAAAAGCCTAATACAATGTATTTGGGCCTAATACAATGTATTCCAGGGCCTAATACAATGTATTCCTCAAATACAATGTATTACATCCACTGTATTACTCAAATACAATGTATTACACGTTCAACTACAATGTATTTCACAAATACAATGTATTACAGCGGCAAAATACATTGTAGTGAGGCCAATACATTGTAGTGAGCCCAATACATTGTAGTGAGCCCAATACACTGTAATACACTGTATTGAGTCCAATACACTGTATTGAGTCAAATACATTGTACTGAGTCAATTACATTGTAGTGAGTCAAATACATCGTAGTTAGTCCAATACACTGTACAGAGTCGTATACAATGTATTTCAAAGTAAACTACATTACATGCAGTACCACTTCCCTCCGCCAGGGATGTAGCACTCCGCTTACTCAATATTACAAGGGTATCATAGGGGATCTTGGTATCAGTAGACGAACTTGGCGAAATTCGAAGAATGCCACGTTCGACGCCTGCACGCTGATACGTTTCGAGTTTTTTTTCTAATTTCATGTTGTATTGCTGAACATCCATAAAATACAGGGACCAACAAATACTTATTTCGCCCCATTGACACTGATTTTTGTGCATGTTAGAAAATGTACCAAATGTCTGCTAAGGTACATTGCCGTGGACCTGAATTCGTGTGAAGATTTTGCGAAAATAAATCTATTAAAAAACGGAGCAGAATAGTACCATGGCGCATGTGGCATGTCTCAAAAGTGTATTATCGTGAAATTTGTATCATGACATGAAACAGGAAAAATAAGATCGCATTATACTGCAGAATTGCTATACGTTGCATATTCTACACGTCAAGGAATTATCCAATGAATGCATTGTTATGAAAATGGAAGTCACTTCGGATCCTCATTTTATATGACCTATCATGTGCCTGTGCGTAAATATGCTACGTAAATTACGTCATGGGACGTCATGGGCCAGAATCGGAGGAAGACCCCCTAAATTTCTGAAAATATGATCGGACGGCATTTCGCCCAATGATGTCACCTGATTGATGAAAAACTGACTTTAAAACTTAAGAAAATCCATTCGTGAAGTGACCGAGGACACGTCACTCATCTTCCTGGATTTCTCGGCAGACAATTGTTACAAACCACAGTGTACATAATGTACATATAATCGTCACGTATTCAGAAATCATTACAGTGACCAAATCCCAGTGGCAGACAACATATCCCGCAAACGCAAAATGTACAGGGTTCCCCGGTTGTTAAGTGAGCCTGTTTATGACCAGAGGTTTGACGCTAAACTTTAGAACAATCGCTGTGAACAGATGTTTTGACATACAGAACATTCGCTGTGAAAGTCAGTAAATAAGTAGATGTGACCTTTCTGTTGAACAACAAAGGTCTTGCTATGATAACAACGTGCTCGCTATGAATGTAACTTGACAGAAAAACATCGCCGTAGAAAATAGTGTTATCTTCCTCGCACCTTCATGCACAGAAATCCGTGTGTCTTGTACCCCTGTCATATTATATACGATCTTCGGGCGTACTTCGTGATCGCAGGAAGGGCCTTGCGTATTTGACGCCAAAATATCCCTGTTGACGTCACATTTAAGCGAGGCTCGTGCGATCGTCTGTGAATAAATATTTTGTTGTCGTAATCGTTTAAACCAGTGAATGGAATGCGCGGGCATAATAGAAATGACACAAGAAAGGAAAGTGCGTCACAAAGCCAACCTACATACTACCACAGGGGCCACAATACCCTCACATTCCCAGAAATTCAATATTTGTAAACAAACGGAAGTCGGGCGAACGTCGCCCGACTGACGGGCGTTCGCCATTCGATTTGCGCTCGATGATTAATAACTAGATCTGTGCTGGATTGACTCACGACTATTAATCGAATGTCGACCGATACCCTTGCGAGGTTCGCACGATTTGCACGCACGATCTGCGACTCGGTAACGAGCTATGCGATCTCAGAGCTCTCCTGCGATTTGTCGCTTATATTAAGAACATGTTTCGCTGCATCGCGACCATCGTACGACCCCTGAAAATCGCCGGCGATCCCGAAAAATCGCAGGATGATCGTGAGAACATCAGACGTCTTACTCGCGAAAATGTCGTTTAACTTAAAGCTCGCAGAATCGTCGTCCGAATGATTTTCACGTAATGTAACGGGGGTATAAGCCCTGGTCACAAAGCGCATGCTACGTCCTTGCGATTCCGCATATCGCACGATGAGCGCAGTGAATCGAAACAAAATCGTAATCAAAATCAGCCATCGCAGCTGAGCATCGGATGATGTTAAAAGATTTCCAGCGTCGTACGATTTTCCACTCGTGCCTCTTCCTGAATAGTCACCTGAACTCTTTGTGCTTCTTAATACCCCTGCCACATGATGTACGATCTTTGGACATACTTCACTTCATCGCTTGAAGGTCGGTCAATTTGAACATCTTCACATGGCCGTGCGTATTTTTCACCCCATAACTGTCCCTGTCACATATAAGAGAGGCTCGTGCGATCGCCTGTGAATAATTATATGAACCTCCCATTACCTCTTGCACGCGGACAAGGTAACACAAAACGTTCCTCGCAAAAAGACAAAAGATCACTAGATGTTGATTCTTTTGTCGTAGGAATATTTTAAAGCCATAAATGGGGTGCGCGGGCATAACAGAAACGATGAAAGAAAAGAAATGTGTCAAAAGCAAGCCTACATACTACCACAGGGGCCACAATGTCAGAATTACCCTCACGTTTCATAAAAGCCAATACTTGCAAACAAGCGGAAGTCGGGCGAACGTCACCCGACTGATGAGCGTTCGCCATCCGATTTGCGGTCGATGATCAATAAGTAGGTCTGTGCTCGCCTATCACCTGGGAAATGATTGAGCATAGTTGCACTTGGACAGATGCCCTGAATACCACACCTCTGAAGCCCCTACGCATGTGTGTATAGAGTGAAAGATGACGCCGAGAAAGAAGGACAAAAAAGTTACCAAGACAAAAGTGTCAGGAGAGCGTGGCTCCGGAGACTAAGAAGCCCGAGAATATGATGATGGTGAGAAGAAAGATGAGGAAAAACATGACGGACAAGCGTACAAAGTGGAAAACGCCATAGCAGATTTCTTTGAGGCGAACCCTCTGTACTACGGGTCAACCTGACTACAAGGGCAAGGAAAAGAAGAAGGTCCTCATGGAAAGAATAATTCAGAAAGCATGGGTCATGTTTCAGTCAGGTACAAAATTAATGACAGGACCAATTGACAGGACCTCGACCCAGGCTCGTAGAACATTCCCCGACACAAGCAGGATGCTCGTAGGAAACACGCCCGACTTCACTGACTTTGCACAAGAGCAAGATGTGGAGGAAGGCCAGTTTTGTGCGATACTCCTAGATCCTGCGGACCGTCTCAGTTTTAGCGAGAATCGCCTGATTTTTGGAGGTGAAATCGGTCTTCAATCGTTACGCACTTAAGACCTTATCGTACGATGTCCTACGATCTTTGTGACCACGGTTTTATATATTTAAACCATTGCTTCTGATTCTTTCCCGACTTACGACGTACTGCGCTTATATACCGCGCATAAAACCTCCATCGCAGCAAATCGTACGCGCTTTGTGACCGAGGCTTAAGTTGTGGAGATGTTTTTAACCATAACCACAAGAATTGTGTGATAAACCCAGCCCTCATACTAATAAGACAGGAGCCACAATGACAGAATTACTTGCTAGATAAAACAAAGTCTGCATTTGCAAACAACCGGGAGTCAGGCGAAAGTCTTCCGACCAACGGGAGTATGTCATCCGATTTGCGACCAACGATCAATAAGTCGGTCTCTACTCGCCCGACACCTCAACCTTTCAAAGCTCTGCGACCTCAAACATCACCGGCGACTAGTAGCTGATGTTAGAACAAGTTTTTGGTGCACAGCGAGCATCGGACGACTCCTAAAAATCGCGCGGATCGAGAAAACACTAGACGAATTACTGCCGAAAATGTCATTTAGAGCTCGCAAACTCGTCGTCCGACCGATTTTTGCACCTTTGTGACCACACCCTTATTTTTGTCTGAAGGAATGTTTTCTTGATAGCATATCATAACAAAAAAGCGAAATATGATTTTCGAAAAAGTCTGACTCGTAGAGCCGGCAAGAAGGCAAGATTTGAACCTTTGTTTGTAAGAATCATGTTGTTATGGTTTCTTTTGATTTGTTTTTACCGTGAAAGACATTAAAGGAAGGTATTCAAGAGCTAGGTCCACATTTGGTTGGTTAAAGAAGCACAAAAGCGGTCAGGCGGCTATTCAGGAGGGACACGAGTGAAAAATCGTACAACGCTGGAAAAATTTTGAACACCATGCTCTGCGATGGCTGATTTTGCTTGCGATTTAGCTGCGATTCGCGGCGATCATCGTGCGATATGCGGAATATGCCATCGCAAGGACGTCGTACGATTCTTGTGACCGGGGCTTTACTTGGCACCCAAACAGAACAAAAAAACCAAAAGGAAAGCGTACATTCGCACGAAATTTGACGAGCTGTTAAGAATGACTCGAGTCGTCCATACGTTGTTAAGCCTGGTGCACAACCCGCCGTACGTGCAATTTGTCCGTACGTTTTTTGTGGAGGCCACGTCCGCCACGTATTCCTGAAAACGTGGGGAACGACTGGCAAGAGCAGGGAGGGAGTAAGTCAACGCACGTCACTCGCACGGTTGCGCAAGGTGTATGTACGTGATCTGCACGCCACGCCTGGCTGAGAGCGGTTGCATTCATCGTTCGTTGAGCAAGTGGTAGGTGAGTTGCACGTGCTTACAACGTACGGTCTCTGTGCGATTGCCACGTTAACGTATGTAGTCCCTACTTACGCGTGCTGCTTACGTACGGTTTCCTTACTCACTCGCATGGTGTAAGTGCGTTCAAGTACGATGAACATAAGTTTTTGGGGGATGTATATATATAGGACGACCTTTCAAGCTTGGTCTTTCTTTTGGGCGGCTCTGGTCGAAGCTGCTACAGATGCAACTACCTTCTGCGTCTTCTTACGCATCTTGGAGACGGGTTGGCAGTCCTTCGTCGACTCGGCTTTATATACTGCAGAAACCATGTGCTTGCCAAGTACGTTGTACGTGCGGAGCACCTGCTCCCTCGTTACAGTGCAGGTGTGTTGTGCGTCGGCCTTCACAGGTGAACAAGTGAAGCGCGGAGTAAGCACCCAACACGCAATCACCACGTGCGCATCACACACGTGCTAGGTGCGCCGTCCGTACAGCAATTGACTGTGAGAAAACTTTAATACACTCACGGAGCCAGTGCGTTGTGCGCTCATTGGCTGTACAGGGCAGGCGCGTCGCCCGTACTGGCACGTACGGAGGGCGAATCCGCAGCCCGAACGCAGAGAAAGTTCTGCATGCACTTAAATTTCTACGGAGTGTCTGCGTGCTCCCAAATCCGTCGAATTCCCTACGAGCTCGTACGGAGACGGTACTTACCACTTACGGACACCAAAAGATTGCCCACGTTTTGGCACGTAGACAGCACGTATTTGCTCGTGCGGCGGGTTGTGCCCCTAGCTTTAGTGACTTTTATTCTCTCTTAGATCTGCCCTGTCCGAGCCAACAGTACCTCTCCGTCGGAGACTCAAGCTTAAGCCCCGGTCACAAAGCGCGTACGATTCCTTGTGATGGAGTATTCCGCATATCGTACGATGAGCGCAGTAAATCGCAGCAAAATCAGCCATCGCAACGTATCGGATGATGTTCAAAATTTTTCCAGCGTCGTACGATTTTTCACTTGTGTCTCTTCTGAATAGCCGCATGACCGCTTTTGCGTTTCTTTATCCAACCAAACGTGGACGTAGCTGTTGAAGACCTTTCTATGATATTTTTCACTGTAAAAATATATCAAAAGAGACCGTGACAACATGAGTATTACATGTACAAGCAAAGGTTCAAATGAAGCATAACTGGTATGGTTATCTCGGTCTGCTTGCCGGCTCTATGAGTCAGGCTTTTTCGAAGATCGTATTATGATATGCTGTCAACAAAAATCATATCATAAGCATTATATCACATATATTTGCGACTCATAGAGCCTGCCTTTCTGTTCGACTTGTCCCTATGGTTATTATGATTATGGTAAACTGACCCGGGGCCGACAAGAGCTGAGATTTCATCTAATTATGAACTCACGTGCATGTAGCGATCAAGCAATCGTCTGCATCACCTGTGCGTGATACTAAATCTGCCACGTGCAAAATATTGCCTTGAAGGCAGGCTCCTCTGAGGGAGCGCTGTTTTCTGGTTGCTACTGTGGCAATTGCGACTGATGTAGTTTCCCTTTTCGTCAACATCGACAATATCAGGGAAAACTAAAACCATCACGACATGCCGTTAAGGGCAGGGTTAAGTGGTAGAGGCCTTGTTCTGTTTTAAATTTGGTATCTTTTGTTGCATTTTGTCACTGCAAAAATATGATGAAATTTCCCCCTGTAAGCAACTGCTCATTGATTTTGGGGGATGTTTGCTGGGTGTTCACTCTGACTACAACAGCTTTCTGAACTTTTTAATGTTGCCAGCAGCTTGCCATCTATGAATGGGACTGACAAGGACATTTCGAATAGTAAATTCTGCTGTAAAATTTGGCTTACGGTAGGTACTTCAAGAGATTTAGGTTTTAGTTGGACGGATTGAATAAAATATCATACCACCCTAATGCTGCTGGATGGGGCTACCACTATTCATATTGTCTATGGAACTACTGCCAAAATATAATTGGTCAAATTATGCAAATAACCTTCGAGTGTCAAGTGATATAACACTCCAGAAATAAATCTTTAATGAATATCATTGGTACAATAAGGAGATTTAGCAGCTGCATCAGGTCAGTACATTGAAATAGGAAGATATCAGTCCTGAATATATCATATGTGACAGAATAACTACATGGGCCATCTGAGACAAAAAAAGGCAGGAAAAGTCGTCTCAATGATTCAAGGTACTGTGGTTGGTTACATGCTTAAGAAATCCAAAATAGATAATGTTCATCCATGCCCAAACTTACACATTCCGATAATGGAATTTCAGACTTTTGCATGGTGCACAACCAACACGGTAAAAATCTCACTTTTCCAACCACGCAACCAGGGACGAAAAGGAAAAAAAATACACAATAGGTCTACAGACACCCAATACATTTCATGCAGGCCTGAGGTCTACGAACTCTTGTTTAATACTCGTTTTCGCATCGGCTCCTGCAGCTTAAACCATAGTCGTAACGTATAATACAATACGGTTTTAATACGAGTCCTTCTTGCAGCTGCGGGTGCCGATGCGAAAGCATTCATGATCATTATTTGCTTCACTGCCCAAACTGCCCATTCAACGCACATGCCTCCTCAACAGACTTGGAAGTTTGAACATTTCATGTGTTAGATGTTAAAACCTTATCTGACAGCGCTATTGTGTACGTTTAAATTTTACTCAAATGTTCACTGTTAATGTCGTAAAAAATTAACACTCAAATTCTTGCCATAACTGAGGAATACTTACTTGAAACTAGACTTTTTAAAACGGACTATCTAGGATGTCATTTCTATATTGTATTTTTCTACCATTTTTTTTCTCAAAACCAATTTTGTCACTTTTTTGTTCTTTTGCTATACTTTAACTGTCCACCTCCGTTCCTGTACATTTGACGTTCCCGTCTATGTGTTTTCTGTTATATGTACCAAGTTTTGTCCAGTGGTGCCGTTTTAGTATATCTTCATGTTGCAATAAAAAAAATACACAGTTATACGCCAAAGTGGAGAAAATTATATCCAGTTGCTTGCGCTATTGCTATTTGATGTTTCCTATTCATTACCCTTACATTCATCACTGCACATAGCTAGCCTCCACCAGGCCTTCCTACGGGGATAAAGGGAACGTCGGCAAAAATCGTGAAATTGGCCGGGGAGTTACTTACTTCCCCTCTGGAGCTGCGCGGCCGACCAGCTCCTCTGGTAGCAAAACTCCCCTGGTGAATTATTCTCCCTAGTAGTCAGTCTGGTAGGGACTAGTATATAACAATGTAAGGTGTATGTATGCCGACGATGCTATCGTTTACTTTTCATACAGTAGCACACAAACTAAACAGGAGAAATCCCGGTCCGTTTACTGTAGTGTGTTCTGTTCAGTTACACGAGGAATCGTCGAAGAATATAGGTCACCAGCTGGGGAAGTTGCAAGATCCCAGAAAAGGACGAAACCTCTAAAGATCTATATCTATAAGATGAAGAATAGATCATTGGCCCGGGGAATCAGTCTGCGCTAAGGTTTAGCATCCGTGGCCGGCCAACCTCCCTGGTAGCAAAACTCCCCTGGCAAATTATTCTCCCTATGATAATAATCTTAATTGCAAGTTCATTTCCGAGGGCAAATTGCAAACAGATAGAGTAAAACAGTGTAGTCAGTCTTGCAGCGTTTAGTCTCTACCAAACTGACTACAATAACATGGAAGGAGAGGGAGAATAATTTGCCAGGGGAGTTTTGCTACCAGAGGAGTGGGTCGGATGCGCAGATGGGGAACAGGTATCCCCCTGGCAAATCTCCCGACTTTTGTTGTTGGCCGATCGCGAATTCTACCATCCCCCACCCCCGTAGGAAGGCTAATCTCCAAGCAGACCTTGCAGTGGCATAAGATAGTATCATAATCTGGGGAAGGAGTTTAGCCGGCAGAGGAGTTTCATTGCCGACGCCTTTTCCGCCAATACCCTCCATTGTCTATGTATGTGGAGAACCTCAATAAATAAATAAAAAATTGGAGACCGCGGTGGCCAATGAAACTCCCCAGCTTATAAATGATACTATCTTATGTCACCGAAATGCCTGATTGGAGATTATAGGAAGGCCTAGTGGAGGCTAGGCGGCGTTGCTGCCGCCGAGCGAGCGATTTGACAGACCGGTCAACGAATGTCATCGCTAAAAAGGCGCTAATTTTTACATGTTGTCGCCCTGGCTCAACTGTCAGATGCTTTGACCCAGAAGTGCCAAGTCAACTGTTGAGGCGTCTACCCATGGCTTGCCCGTGTCCCCATACGGGGACTCATGTAATAGTCATAGGGCCTAGTTGAGACTATCTATTTTCACTATTCTCGCTGACTGGTGATAACCGAGGAGTGTAGCCCGTACCGCCATAGGATAAGAAGGCCTGGTGGAGGCTAACATTTGCCACATGCACACCTACGTGGTAAATGTGCACCCATTGTCTGGCTACACTCCTTAGCCAGTTATGATACCAAGTTATGATACTATCTTATGGCCACCGTATCTGCTTGGAGATTAGACTGGTGACACTAATCAGTCACAGGCTCCATGACTCCATGAAACGTCACTCTCCAAGGGACTATCACGTGACTTGTGGCCAACCACTGCCCCCACATCAAAATACCACACAACTTTTCAAGGAGGCAAACGGTAGGTACAAACCGTCCAGAAAGTTACTTTGGTGGCTGACGAATGCGGCTTTGATCGGAAGACACCAGGGCTGAGACTAAAGGGAACGTGTAATATCAGGGGGTAAGTTGCTCTTTATTTATAATAGATACTTCACACGACGATTATCCTGTTTGTTTCCTAGGCAAGGTTATTCTATCGGAACGATGATGCAAGATGGCGTCACTATGCTGAA
Organism: Branchiostoma floridae x Branchiostoma belcheri; assembly: GCA_019207045.1. Classification (NCBI taxonomy): domain Eukaryota; kingdom Metazoa; phylum Chordata; class Leptocardii; order Amphioxiformes; family Branchiostomatidae; genus Branchiostoma; species Branchiostoma floridae x Branchiostoma belcheri. The sequence goes on along the minus strand of CM033026.1, from coordinate 26,819,342 downwards.
CAAACAGAAGAAACACTTTCCATATACGATACTTTAGAATCAGGCCATGGAAGGTATTTATCCCGGCAAGTTATCCAAAATTATTTTTACCTAGAAACTCAACTTATCGTGTCAATATTTCCATGACGTGAAAGAAGAAGAAAATAAATATCCCGTACCCATGCGGTGTGTATCGTTGTGTTGTGGGCCCTTCAAGTGAGTCCCCGTGTCTAGATGTGAATACTGAACAACATTGCATCGCTTACGTATGTTTTTTCGTCATATTTGAGATCATTTGATTGCTTGTAAAGTTGTATGCGTTCTGAGAGTGGGAAAAAAATGATAGTGGTAAGCAGAAAATGGTCTACAATGTGTAACGACAACGTCAACATGTTACCACTTCAAGGCCTTCAAGTAGTTGAACTTGATACCAGAAATTGTGGACGGTTTAAGGAATCCCTTGTACGTCATAATGTTTCTTTTAAAATGAGATTTGCATAGATTATTGTAGCAGAAGAGAGAAGACTCCGTTAGACTCCCCTCTGTGGCCACGCAAACAACTTCCCCGCCATCTGTGACATCTGCTTGCCATTATCGCATGCTAGTGGTGGGAGTCGGGGGGAGAATCACTAATTGTTGTTGTTTGGATGTGGAAGCTTTAGTTGGAGTACACGAAAGTATTGAAACATGTAACATCGATGTCCAAATAATTCAAGGAAGACTGGCTGCTGTACCTCTATAAGTTAACGAAATGTTGGTTATGTGAATGTTGCAGGTCTCTTTACATTTGCCAAGAAGGTTGTATGTCTGTTAGCCGCAGAGACGACTGTTGGCCTATTATCGCTTATACTACTAACGCTCCCGGCCAACAGTCGCAGACTTCAACATTGAACGGAATCAAAAAATCGCCGAATAAACGAGCCGCTGCACTAATCCTCGGATCTCTGGGTGTCCCTCACTTCCTAACAGCCTTACCTAGCCAGCCGGAGCGTTTTCCGGCTCAAAAACCCCCTTCGCTAGCCGCGCCGGGACTAAATGCACTCCGATCGCACTGTTTATACACACCGAGTGGCGGCCATATTGGAAATACCGGCTAAGCCGGCGCGCCGAATCAGCCGCGCGAATAAGAGACTACTTTTCTGATAAGCCATTCCTATGTGGGGAAAGTTGGAAAGTTCCCTGAAATTTCAAATCAACTATATTCAAGCAGAATAACAAACTGGAAAGGGCTTTGGATATTTTTTCAATGAGTTCAACATGTTTTTTTTTTTTTTTCAAAACAAGTCACTAACATTAAAACATGAAACACTTTTGTCTCAAAATCACAATGGAATATTATCAAAAACATATTGAACTCATTGAAAAAACATCCAAAGCCCTTTCCAGTTTGTTATTCTGCTTGAATATAGTTGATTTGAAATTTCAGGGAACTTTCCAACTTTCCCCACATAGGAATGGCTTATCAGAAAAGTAGTCTCTTATTCGCGCGGCTGATTCGGCGCGCCGGCTTAGCCGGTATTTCCAATATGGCCGCCACTCGGTGTGTATAAACAGTGCGATCGGAGTGCATTTAGTCCCGGCGCGGCTAGCGAAGGGGGTTTTTGAGCCGGAAAACGCTCCGGCTGGCTAGGTAAGGCTGTTAGGAAGTGAGGGACACCCAGAGATCCGAGGATTAGTGCAGCGGCTCGTTTATTCGGCGATTTTTTGATTCCGTTCAATGTTGAAGTCTGCGACTGTTGGCCGGGAGCGTTAGTAGTATAAGCGATAATAGGCCAACAGTCGTCTCTGCGGCTATATGTCTGTGTGTGTCTGTCTGTAAACAGCATAACATGATATTTTTATCTTCACCAAGAAGATAATGTTTTTGGTTGTGCCATGTATGTGGGTTATGTGTGTGTTTGTGTGTATATGTAGGTCCAGAACATAACTTGAGATGCTGTAAATGGACCTTCCTGATGGAATGAAAGGTCATTAAAAACTTTCTGTAGGCCGTGTATGTTTGTGTGTTTGTTTGCAGACAACATAACTCAAGAAGCTTTGGCTGATCCCGCATGATAATTGATGGGTAGGAGTCGGAAAAATTAAGGTCAGGTTTGATAACATGCAGACATCCTGGCAGCAAATTCCAGTACTGCAGCCAGGGTTCAAAGTTAGGGGTAAAGTGCCAGGTTCATAAGTATAGCATTGGTAGGTAGGTCTTGGGACTGGGAATATGGGGTGAAAGTCTATGACCCTCTGGTATTTTGTTTGTAACTGCAGTTTTGTTTTAATTTTTGGAATGGAATTGAAGTTAAGCAGGAGTTTGGCGAATCATTATGTACTTTGGCCCATGATTATTCTAGACCTGCGTGGTATTGCATGTTATTTTGTTTTCACCGAAACTTTCTTTAAGAAATTTACTGTAAATGCATTTAAGTTCGCTGGGATTTAATTTCATGTTAGCCGGAAAGTGGAGTGTTCTTGGTGGTTTTGAGTTCGCGATAGTGCCATACATTCTGGTCACAAAACCGTCAAATACTGTAATGAAAAATGTTCGCGGTGGGTTTGAGTTCGTGGTAAGACTGCCTCGCCAAAACAGCAAACTTTTCTGCTGTCTGTAATATTTCCGTAAACACCCCTACTTTTTTAGGAATGTGGAACAGTCGTTGACTTTTGTAGATCTGTGGTGCCTGAAATTTCTGCAAGCAGATGTTTATCTAGCAACTTACAGCTGATTGTGAGATATAATGACATACCAAGCAGCTGTTCAAGGTGCAGGTCAGTTAGGGCTGCCCATTGGAAAGCATGTTATAACTTATGATATACTGAATGAAGGCTTAAAAAAGCACTGACCCATTTTTCAAATTCAGTCTTAAAAATTCTTCTCCACCAGAAAGTTACTTTGGTCTAGAAAAGCATGTTCTATGAAAGAAACCTTGCCTTTGACCCCTGTTCCCTCCTGATATGACCCGTAGCACCCTATGACTAAAACCTGTCCTGACACCAGCTAAAGTGCTGAACTGAACAAATTTTGACCCAAGCTTAGAAAGCTTAGAGTTAGACCCTACCTGTCCCTTCTAACTCAAAAAGTCTCCAGATCGGGCAAAAATTTTCATGGAAAAGAAGGTTTTCAAGGATTTTAGGTCACACCCAAACCGTATTCCCATTTTGTAGCAGGGTGAGAATGCCCAAGCAATCTCCTAGCTGGAAGGAAAGACTCAAATCATTTAATCTTGGAGAAACATAGCTGCTGCTCTTGAAACATAGTGATTGTGTTGCATAATTTGTCCAGAAACTTCAGATGCATAAATTTTATCAGTGTCACACTGAAAAGGGACCAGGTCATGTCTGAAAAAGTTGATTTCAACTCCTTCCAATTAATCCTACAAAGGTAGTCTAGGGAAATTTCAAAATGTGATAGTGTTCGAATTTTCTTACAACAAAGTCTATGATGTTTCCCTATGTATTCAAACAATGCACATGTACTTACTCCCGCTCGAACCAATCCGTAAAGGCTCCTCCAATGCACTTGGTCCACCATGGCCCTTTGTAGCTCTTTGGCCCTTTGTAGCTTGTATCATGCAGACTTGTGTCACTACGTAGGTTGTCTACGTTAAGTAGGTCACCCTGGGTCTTACCCTACCTTTTTTTCCTTTAGTAGTAGGCTCACAGAGTACAAGATGGGGTGCAAGGATTTTGGGTGTGTACATGTATTGTAATTATATTGAATAAAGCAAAGTGGGGTGTTTTCATAAGGCACAGAAATAGTATAAGAAGTAAGTGCAAAAGTAATTTATGCAACTCTATTTCTATATATCTTGGCTAAAGATTGCCAGTTATGCTATATGGTTAAGTTCATCTGAAAAGTCAGCATGCTCTAGTATGTTGGAGTTAGTATGTTTGTCCTCATCAACAGAGATTCTGGATTTGTGATAGTTTGTTTGTCCACATGTACATTTTTATCTCTGAGTGGAAATGGTAGGTTCACAGCTCCAATTTTTGGTGCACCTGGGTGCACATGCAGTTATTTCAAACCATACAGTCTCAGAGTCAACACCTTCCGTGACCACACAGCACAGGTTATATCTGTCTGCACCTCAAATAAGGCTTGTTTAAACTCTCCTTCAACAAGTTTATCTGTACTACTTTTAAAAGTTTATGTACCCACGTCATGGACCCCCGTGGGTCGTGCATAAATACTGTGTTGTGCTACCTTGACAGAGTGGACTGATCCATTAGGACGGGGTAAAATCCTAGTATCATGACATTCTTTTGGCTGTAGGTAGTTAAAATGTTGGAGTTGAACTCCAGCTTTTTTAACCAAAAGTGGTGGTACTTGAGGTTTGAAATGTAGGTAAATGTGTATTTAATTTTAAGTGATTGTTTTGCATGACTTTTCTATGTATTAAATATGGGTGGTATCACCAGTATCATGAGTATGTGTGACTCACTGACTAAGAAGAGGAGAAAGTCATCATTTGTTTGGTGGAAAACAGCACTTGTTCTCTGTGCTGTGGCACTCAGCCAGAGTCCCAATTGGTCGGTGTAAAATTTTTAGTAACATGAAAACTGTCCTAGGCCACTGTGGTGCACAGTGCCTTTTGTAAATTGGCCCTAAATGCTGCAAAAGTAAAAGCAAGGCTTACCACTTCAGGATTGATCTTCTAATGTGAAGGAATGGTATTAATTACTTTATTACTGAAATATCAATTTCTTTATCCACAGCCAGCGGCCAATGAGGCCCCAAGGTGGAGGAGCAAATGGAATGAAACTTGGAAGTGAAGATTACACCACAAGCCCCAGGGTGACTACATGGATGTGATCACACCCCCAATATCTGGTTTCTGATGATTTTGGAAAGGAAACAAAATTCCGGAAATCAATGATTCATCATCCATCACCATTCTGTAGTCAACAAATCATCCACTTTTTCCAAACCCAGCTAAAAAGTATTCAGTCTGAGAAGAAACGAATAATTCAAATAGTAGCCATAAATGTAACAATTCAGTTCCCAGAATGATTGTTCGGCAGTTGAAACCAGCTACCCAAGCCCTCTGACTGATCATGTCAGATCACTCCCGTCACTGATCTTGGCTGTGTGAGGTGGTTTATGCCATGTTTCACCGTTATAATATCCACTATAAGACTAGAAATTGAGGTTTTTGTGATGCTTTACAGTTTTTCTGGCTTTCTAAAGAACAAGAATGGGTCATTCACCCATTGCCATTTGTATCTGATATTGCTTAACAAAATGTCGTATAGAAATGACTGTAAAAAACGTTACCAATGTTCAATGCTTTCTAAGCTTTCTATCAGACCTGGTGTAAACATGCTGCCAACTTTTTAAATGTCCCCAGGCATGTCCACTTATATCAAATTATTGTAACAAATAATGTTAATCATTTCAAAAAAAGCATAAAGTTTACTGTTGTAACAAACGTTAACGGTAACGTTTGTTACTTGCCCTGTAATACAACCAAATTACAGCTAAATTTCCGTGGGAGGATAGTCTGTCTCTAGACTGTGCCATTTAGCTATAGGTAATGCATGTGCCATTGATTTTCAGTCAGGGTGTATGACATGTTTATATTGCATTGCCAGTCTGTCTCTAGACTGTGCCATTTAGCTATAGGTAATGCATGTGCCATTGATTTTCAGTCAGGGTGTATGACATGTTTATATTGCATTGCCAGTCTGTCTCTAGACTGTGCCATTTAGCTATAGGTGTAATGCATGTGCCATTGATTTTCAGTCAGGGTGTATGACATGTTTATATTGCATTGCCAGTCTGTCTCTAGACTGCCATTTAGCTATAGGTAATGCATGTGCCATTGATTTTCAGTCAGGGTGTATGACATGTTTATATTGCATTGCCAGTCTGTCTCTAGACTGTGCCATTTAGCTATAGGTAATGCATGTGCCATTGATTTTCAGTCAGGGTGTTGTATGACATGTTTTTACTGCATTGCCAGTCTGTCTCTAGACTGTGCCATTTAGCTATAGGTAATGATGTGCCATTGATTTTCAGTCAGGGTGTATGACATGTTTATATTGCATTGCCAGTCTGTCTCTAGACTGTGCCATTTAGCTATAGGTAATGCATGTGCCATTGATTTTCAGTCAGGGTGTATGACATGTTTTTACTGCATTGCCAGTCTGTCTCTAGACTGTGCCATTTAGCTATAGGTAATGCATGAACCATTGATTTTCAGTCAGGGTGTATGACATGTTTTTACTGCATTGCCAGTCTGTCTCTAGACTGTGCCATTTAGCTATAGGTAATGCATGTGCCATTGATTTTCAGTCAGGGTGTATGACATGTTTTTACTGCATTGCCAGTCTGTCTCTAGACTGTGCCATTTAGCTATAGGTAATGATGTGCCATTGATTTTCAGTCAGGGTGTATGACATGTTTATATTGCATTGCCAGTCTGTCTCTAGACTGTGCCATTTAGCTATAGGTAATGCATGTGCCATTGATTTTCAGTCAGGGTGTATGACATGTTTATATTGCATTGCCAGTCTGTCTCTAGACTGTGCCATTTAGCTATAGGTGTAATGCATGTGCCATTGATTTTCAGTCAGGGTGTATGACATGTTTATATTGCATTGCCAGTCTGTCTCTAGACTGTGCCATTTAGCTATAGGTAATGATGTGCCATTGATTTTCAGTCAGGGTGTATGACATGTTTATATTGCATTGCCAGTCTGTCTCTAGACTGTGCCATTTAGCTATAGGTGTAATGCATGTGCCATTGATTTTCAGTCAGGGTGTATGACATGTTTATATTGCATTGCCAGTCTGTCTCTAGACTGTGCCATTTAGCTATAGGTGTAATGCATGTGCCATTGATTTTCAGTCAGGGTGTATGACATGTTTATATTGCATTGCCAGTCTGTCTCTAGACTGTGCCATTTAGCTATAGGTGTAATGCATGTGCCATTGATTTTCAGTCAGGGTGTATGACATGTTTATATTGCATTGCCAGTCTGTCTCTAGACTGTGCCATTTAGCTATAGGTAATGATGTGCCATTGATTTTCAGTCAGGGTGTATGACATGTTTATATTGCATTGCCAGTCTGTCTCTAGACTGTGCCATTTAGCTATAGGTAATGCATGTGCCATTGATTTTTCAGTCAGGGTGTATGACATGTTTATATTGCATTGCCAGTCTGTCTCTAGACTGTGCCATTTAGCTATAGGTAATGATGTGCCATTGATTTTCAGTCAGGGTGTATGACATGTTTATATTGCATTGCCAGTCTGTCTCTAGACTGTGCCATTTAGCTATAGGTGTAATGCATGTGCCATTGATTTTCAGTCAGGGTGTATGACATGTTTATATTGCATTGCCAGTCTGTCTCTAGACTGTGCCATTTAGCTATAGGTAATGCATGTGCCATTGATTTTTCAGTCAGGGTGTATGACATGTTTATATTGCATTGCCAGTCTGTCTCTAGACTGTGCCATTTAGCTATAGGTAATGATGTGCCATTGATTTTCAGTCAGGGTGTATGACATGTTTATATTGCATTGCCAGTCTGTCTCTAGACTGTGCCATTTAGCTATAGGTGTAATGCATGTGCCATTGATTTTCAGTCAGGGTGTATGACATGTTTATATTGCATTGCCAGTCTGTCTCTAGACTGTGCCATTTAGCTATAGGTAATGCATGTGCCATTGATTTTTCAGTCAGGGTGTATGACATGTTTATATTGCATTGCCAGTCTGTCTCTAGACTGTGCCATTTAGCTATAGGTGTAATGCATGTGCCATTGATTTTCAGTCAGGGTGTATGACATGTTTATATTGCATTGCCAGTCTGTCTCTAGACTGTGCCATTTAGCTATAGGTGTAATGCATGTGCCATTGATTTTCAGTCAGGGTGTATGACATGTTTATATTGCATTGCCAGTCTGTCTCTAGACTGTGCCATTTAGCTATAGGTAATGCATGTGCCATTGATTTTCAGTCAGGGTGTATGACATGTTTATATTGCATTGCCAGTCTGTCTCTAGACTGTGCCATTTAGCTATAGGTAATGATGTGCCATTGATTTTTCAGTCAGGGTGTATGACATGTTTATATTGCATTGCCAGTCTGTCTCTAGACTGTGCCATTTAGCTATAGGTAATGCATGTGCCATTGATTTTCAGTCAGGGTGTATGACATGTTTTTACTGCATTGCCAGTCTGTCTCTAGACTGTGCCATTTAGCTATAGGTGTAATGCATGTGCCATTGATTTTCAGTCAGGGTGTATGACATGTTTATATTGCATTGCCAGTCTGTCTCTAGACTGTGCCATTTAGCTATAGGTAATGATGTGCCATTGATTTTCAGTCAGGGTGTATGACATGTTTATATTGCATTGCCAGTCTGTCTCTAGACTGTGCCATTTAGCTATAGGTAATGCATGTGCCATTGATTTTTCAGTCAGGGTGTATGACATGTTTATATTGCATTGCCAGTCTGTCTCTAGACTGTGCCATTTAGCTATAGGTGTAATGCATGTGCCATTGATTTTCAGTCAGGGTGTATGACATGTTTATATTGCATTGCCAGTCTGTCTCTAGACTGTGCCATTTAGCTATAGGTGTAATGCATGTGCCATTGATTTTCAGTCAGGGTGTATGACATGTTTATATTGCATTGCCAGTCTGTCTCTAGACTGTGCCATTTAGCTATAGGTAATGCATGTGCCATTGATTTTCAGTCAGGGTGTATGACATGTTTATATTGCATTGCCAGTCTGTCTCTAGACTGTGCCATTTAGCTATAGGTAATGCATGTGCCATTGATTTTTCAGTCAGGGTGTATGACATGTTTATATTGCATTGCCAGTCTGTCTCTAGACTGTGCCATTTAGCTATAGGTAATGCATGTGCCATTGATTTTCAGTCAGGGTGTATGACATGTTTTTACTACATTGCCAGTCTGTCTCTAGACTGTGCCATTTAGCTATAGGTGTAATGCATGTGCCATTGATTTTCAGTCAGGGTGTATGACATGTTTATATTGCATTGCCAGTCTGTCTCTAGACTGTGCCATTTAGCTATAGGTAATGATGTGCCATTGATTTTCAGTCAGGGTGTATGACATGTTTATATTGCATTGCCAGTCTGTCTCTAGACTGTGCCATTTAGCTATAGGTAATGCATGTGCCATTGATTTTTCAGTCAGGGTGTATGACATGTTAATATTGCATTGCCAGTCTGTCTCTAGACTGTGCCATTTAGCTATAGGTAATGATGTGCCATTGATTTTCAGTCAGGGTGTATGACATGTTTATATTGCATTGCCAGTCTGTCTCTAGACTGTGCCATTTAGCTATAGGTAATGCATGTGCCATTGATTTTCAGTCAGGGTGTATGACATGTTTATATTGCATTGCCAGTCTGTCTCTAGACTGTGCCATTTAGCTATAGGTGTAATGCATGTGCCATTGATTTTCAGTCAGGGTGTATGACATGTTTATATTGCATTGCCAGTCTGTCTCTAGACTGTGCCATTTAGCTATAGGTGTAATGCATGTGCCATTGATTTTCAGTCAGGGTGTATGACATGTTTATATTGCATTGCCAGTCTGTCTCTAGACTGTGCCATTTAGCTATAGGTAATGCATGTGCCATTGATTTTTCAGTCAGGGTGTATGACATGTTTATATTGCATTGCCAGTCTGTCTCTAGACTGTGCCATTTAGCTATAGGTAATGATGTGCCATTGATTTTCAGTCAGGGTGTATGACATGTTTTTACTGCATTGCCAGTCTGTCTCTAGACTGTGCCATTTAGCTATAGGTGTAATGCATGTGCCATTGATTTTCAGTCAGGGTGTATGACATGTTTATATTGCATTGCCAGTCTGTCTCTAGACTGTGCCATTCAGCTATAGGTAATGCATGTGCCATTGATTTTCAGTCAGGGTGTATGACATGTTTATATTGCATTGCCAGTCTGTCTCTAGACTGTGCCATTTAGCTATAGGTAATGCATGTGCCATTGATTTTTCAGTCAGGGTGTATGACATGTTAATATTGCATTGCCAGTCTGTCTCTAGACTGTGCCATTTAGCTATAGGTAATGATGTGCCATTGATTTTCAGTCAGGGTGTATGACATGTTTATATTGCATTGCCAGTCTGTCTCTAGACTGTGCCATTTAGCTATAGGTAATGCATGTGCCATTGATTTTCAGTCAGGGTGTATGACATGTTTATATTGCATTGCCAGTCTGTCTCTAGACTGTGCCATTTAGCTATAGGTGTAATGCATGTGCCATTGATTTTCAGTCAGGGTGTATGACATGTTTATATTGCATTGCCAGTCTGTCTCTAGACTGTGCCATTTAGCTATAGGTGTAATGCATGTGCCATTGATTTTCAGTCAGGGTGTATGACATGTTTATATTGCATTGCCAGTCTGTCTCTAGACTGTGCCATTTAGCTATAGGTAATGCATGTGCCATTGATTTTTCAGTCAGGGTGTATGACATGTTTATATTGCATTGCCAGTCTGTCTCTAGACTGTGCCATTTAGCTATAGGTAATGATGTGCCATTGATTTTCAGTCAGGGTGTATGACATGTTTTTACTGCATTGCCAGTCTGTCTCTAGACTGTGCCATTTAGCTATAGGTGTAATGCATGTGCCATTGATTTTCAGTCAGGGTGTATGACATGTTTATATTGCATTGCCAGTCTGTCTCTAGACTGTGCCATTCAGCTATAGGTAATGCATGTGCCATTGATTTTCAGTCAGGGTGTATGACATGTTTATATTGCATTGCCAGTCTGTCTCTAGACTGTGCCATTTAGCTATAGGTAATGCATGTGCCATTGATTTTCAGTCAGGGTGTATGACATGTTTATATTGCATTGCCAGTCTGTCTCTAGACTGTGCCATTTAGCTATAGGTAATGCATGTGCCATTGATTTTCAGTCAGGGTGTATGACATGTTTATATTGCATTGCCAGTCTGTCTCTAGACTGTGCCATTCAGCTATAGGTAATGATGTGCCATTGATTTTCAGTCAGGGTGTATGACATGTTTATATTGCATTGCCAGTCTGTCTCTAGACTGTGCCATTTAGCTATAGGTAATGATGTGCCATTGATTTTCAGTCAGGGTGTATGACATGTTTATATTGCATTGCCAGTCTGTCTCTAGACTGTGCCATTTAGCTATAGGTAATGCATGTGCCATTGATTTTCAGTCAGGGTGTATGACATGTTTATATTGCATTGCCAGTCTGTCTCTAGACTGCCATTTAGCTATAGGTAATGGTATCATTTGTATGTGATAGATTTTTAAGGCTTGCTTAGGGAAACTTGTAATGATTTTTCCCCATATACACATTAAGCAGGTTTGGGGATGTGAAGCTTATAAAAACATTTTTTTCCCAGTAGATGGTGTTTAAGACAGTGAAGCTTCTTATAATAACAGACTTGTTTTTTTACCAATAGATGTAGGGTTATGACAGTGAAGCTTCTTATAATAACAGGCTTGTTTTCTCCCAATAGTTGGAGGGTTAGGACAGTGAAGCTTCTTATAATAACAGACTTGTTTTTTTACCAATAGATGGAGGGTTAGGACATGATAACAGGCTTGTTTTTTTTCCACCAATAGATGCAGGTTTAGGACAGTGAAGCTTCTTATAATAACAGACTTGTTTTTTTACCAATAGATTGGAGGGTTAGGACAGTGAAGCTTCTTATGATAACAGGCTTGTTTTTTTCCACCAATAGTTGCAGGTTTAGGACAGTGAAGCTTCTTATGATAACAGGCTTGTTTTTTTCTACGAATAGATGCAGGTTTAAGACAGTGAAGCTTCTTATAATAACAGGCTTGTTTTTTTCTACGAATAGATGCAGGTTTAAGAAAGTAAAGCTTGTTTTTTTCCACCAATAGATGGAGGGTTAGGACAGTGAAGCTTCTTATAATAACAGGCTTGTTTTTTCATCCAATAGATGCAGGATTAAGACAGTGAAGCTTCTTATAATAACATACTATTTGTTTTACCAATACATGCAGGTTCAGTACAGTGAAGAATAACAGAATTCTTTTTCCCCAGTAAATTTAGGACTGTGAAGTATCCTACAATAACACCTTTTTCCCAATAGTTGAAGAACTAGGGCTGTAAATGTTTTTCCCCCAATAGAAGCATGTTTACAGCTTAAAATGATAATCTTGTAATAACATACTTGTCTGTTCCTGTAGCCTTTGTTGCTGTAAAGGTGTTGAGGTTCTTGTACTGAAATGTTTTATCGCAATATATGCAGCTTTATGGAAAAGATAAGGGTGTGTGGAGCAGATACATTTGTAAAGCTGGTAGTACCGACTAACTGACTCAGAGTTTCATGTCTGTTCAGAGATGATTTGAATCTTCTCATACTGAAAACTGACTGTTTTATTTTTCTTTCTGTTCAGGTAACGGAGGTGGGGGTTAGGGGGCTCTGGGTAGTGTTCGCTTAGCAGCTGCACTCTTGAGTGGCTAGGCACACAGGTTCCACCTGCTACACTCTTAAATGTAGGGTGGTAAGCATACTGGTTCCACCCATCCCCTAAATCCTCTCGCGTCTGGCTCCTCGTGCCAACTCCCGGGCAACGGCTTCAGCTGGCCGGCAAAACGACGCGAGGGGTGGTGTTAACATTGCGCTATCAAGCAGAGATCTTTCACTAAAGTTTCAGGAATATAAGTACAAAGCAGTGTATATTGTTTGTTTTCTTTACCCGCATAGCCACTGTGGTTAGCTTTGACATGTAAATATCGTTTTACATTTTGTAGCATGCATGACAAGATATATACAGTGTTTACAGCTCACAGTGTTGTATTGGGTATGCGGAGTGCACATAAACGGTGTCAACAGACTGACGAGTTTGGCCCTCAAATACAATGCATAATTTTGAGGTAGCTGACGTAAAGCATGATCCTCATTAAATAGGGAAGATGGCAAGATAACTGTATCATAATAAAGCACCCCATTTTTGTCAGCGATACCGGACTGTACTTGTTGGTTGCACTGATATTTGATTCCCACAATACTCATTATGATCAAGGTTACATGTATCTCGAACACACATTGGTACTGAACACGTCTCATACACAGGTATACACAGGTAAATGTACCTCTCCTTGGTAATCAACACACCAATAAACATACCTGTCCTTGGTACATAAGAACATCCAGACAGGTAAACACACCTATCCCTGGTCCCAAATTCCATCAAAACAGGTAAACACACCTATCCCTGGTCCCAAATTCCATCAAAACAGGTAAACACACCTATCCCTGGTCCCAAATTCCATCAAAACAGGTAAACACACCTATCCCTGGTGCCAAATTCCATCCCAACAGGTAAATGCACCTATCCCTGGTGGTCAACACCACACACAAGTAAATGTCCCTGCCTGGTACTGAACATCATCCAGACAGACACTGTCTCATGTACTGTACCGTACAGGGGGACACCTGTCCCTGGCGCATTATCCACACAGGTAAATGCACTGAATGGTGCTGAACACCATCCGTGCATAGAATGTTAACACATCTGTCTTCAGGCTGACATAAGAAAGGGTGTAACGACACATTTCCCGGTGCTGAACACCATCCAATCAGGTAAACACACCTGTCCCTGGTCACACAGGTAAACACACCTGTCCCTGGTGGTGAACACCATGCACACACAGGTAAACACACCTGTCCCTGGTGGTGAACACCATGCACACACAGGTAAACACACCTGTCCCTGGTGGTGAACACCATTCACACACAGGTAAACATACCTGTCCCTGGTGCTGAACACCATACACACACAGAGGTTAACACACCTGGTGCTGAACACCACACACACAGGTAAACATGTGTTCCTGGTGCTGAACACCATCCACACAGACAGGTGAACACACCTGCCCCTGGTGCTGAACACCATACACACACAGGTGAACAAACCTGTCCCTGGTGCTGAACACCTCCCACACAGGTAAATATGTGGTGCTGAACACCATCCACCCACAGCTAAACGTACATCTGCTTGATGCGGAACACCATTCAAAAAGGTTAAGGCATCTGACCCTGGTGCACATTCTGTCCAGATACAGTTAAGTATGCCTATCGTTCCAACAGGTGAGCATACCTGTCCTTGGCACTGAACACTTTTCATACACTAGTAAACCTGGCTCTGAACACCTTCAGTACGCTTGACTCTGTTAGAAACGGCGTTTAAGTGAAGGGCGTTGCTGTTCTATCAAGCCTCACTAGACTACAACTATTAGGGGTTTAAAATCTTGATTCGCAGGTAGTTTGGATATCCAAGAAGGCTTTTGACATCAGCTGCACTTAAAAGAGAAGGTAACGTGAGCTAGAAATATATGTGCACTTTTTCTGATTTGTCATCACATTAGGAAACTTTGACACTATAAAGATTTTTAAATGGTAAGTTTTTGTATGTTGATGCCCTTAAGCCCCGGTCGCGTAAATCGTACTGTGATAGCTTATCCAGTATATATATCGCACGATAATCACAGTATTTCACAGGTGCTGTACATCATGGGAAAAATCAGCCAACGGGAGAATCCTGCGACGTTCAAACATTTTCTAGTGTCTTTTGAAAAGCCGCCTGAGTGCCTTTAAAACCACATCTTTCCTGGAAAAATGTTAACAAAATTATCTAAAAAAAAAAAAAAACGTACTAAGACCCTATACAAAGGTTCAAATCAAGCAGACGTATAGGATGTTACTGTTAGCCCCTTTAATCGGCCCTACGAGTGAAGCTATTTCGGGCTTAAAATGTGCCTTGTCTCGGATGACAATTAAGACAAAAATACTATCATCAGTCCCGCAGAGCCCTCTTCGAAAATTGTTTTACAATATTTGTCCGTCCCCACTCATGTTTTATTTGCACGAAACTATTCTATCTTTATATTCAAGGTCGTCAGTAGTCTCCAAGCAGATCCTACGGTAGCATTAGATAGTATCAAAAGCCGGCAGAGGAGTGAAGCCGGCTTAGGAGTGTGTTTCGCTACCGGTGTGGCAAATGTACACCTCTTGGCTGACTACACTCTTTGGCCAGTTTGGTACTATCTTATGCCATTGTAGGATCTGCTTTGAGATTAGATCTTCAGAGGTTTCGTCCTTTTCTAGCTTTTCGGGGACCTATTATTCGATTCCTCTTGCGCGTGAACAAAACACACTACACTAGTCCGGTATATAGGGTCATTTTGGACTTTATCTGTGCTACGGTGTGAAAAGTGTACGATATATAGTAGCGACGTCGGCATGTATAAACAGCTCAAATGACTACATACATGCTAAATGGCAATGACGCAAGCGATTGGATATGATTTTCCCAAAATCCTGAGTAATTTTGCGAATGACTGTATACAGTTAGGCATAATCATTAAAAGAAATGGGATACTTGAGTTTTCCACAAGTCACATGCGCTATTTTTTTTGTTAGACTGAATTAGGCAGGTACGCTGCAATCTCCCAGTCAGATATAATTTGACCAATCTACAAGGTACATTATCGAAACTTTGAGTTTACTAAACACAATGTTGTGATATGATTTTGTGTGTGAATTTCTCTGGACAAATCGCAGAAGATCACACCGTTCTTCTTTTCCTTACACAATTGACTCGATCTAGTCATCTGTCAAAAAGGTGCATGTATACAGGGCGCAGCCTAACAAGAATGGAGCATTCTGCAGTCTCCCTGGCATTAAGAGAGTAGTAAGCTTAGGGTTTACACTGAGCGGTAGGTACTTGGCATGGTCGCTGTTTCACGGGCTTCCACTTGAAGTCGGGTAAAAACGTGAGAACTCTGCGATATTAGAAAAATAAGGAAATAAGACTACGTGCATAATGTACCCTGGTCATGAAATCTCAGGAAAATGGCGCATTCAAGAGTATTTATGGAGGGAACCGGATAAGATTATGTTACGTTGCGAAAGATTAATACGATGAATAAGTTTATCTGCAAGTTCATGCCCGTAGGCTAATTGCAAGATAGGGGATATGGAGAAAGCTGTCGGGTGAAACTGATGAACGACTTAGACATTCCCCAACTTACACATAAAAGTTCCCCCTATTCTCGTTAATACCCCTGTCACATTACACGAAACGTCGGGAGACGTTCGCGCGACGTTCGCCCGACTTCCGTTTGTTTACAAATATTGAATTTCTGGGAATGTGAGGGTAATTCTAACATTGTTCCCCCTGTGGTAGTATGTAGATTGGCATTGTCATATACTTTCCTTTCTTGTGTCATTTCTATTATGCCCGCGCATTCCATTCACTGGTTAAAAAGATTTCGACAACAAAATAAGCAACATTTATTGATCTCTTGCCTTTTTTGAGGGACGTTTTGTGTTACCTTGTCCGCGTGTATGAGGTCATGGAACATCATCATAGATCTATTCACCGTCGATGGCACGAGCCTCGCTTAAACGTGACGTCAACAGGGATAGTTTTTTGGCGTCAAATACGCAAGGCCCTTCCTGCGATAGCGAAGTACGTCCGAAGATCGTATATAATACGAAAGGGGTACAAGAAACACGGATTTCTGTGCATGAAGGTGCGAGAAAGATAAGACTATTTTCTACGGCGATGTTTTTCTGTCAAGTTACATTCATAGCGAGCACGTTGTTATCATAGCAAGACCTTTGTTGTTCAACGGAAAGGTCACATCTACTTATTTACTGACTTTCACAGCGAATGTTCTGTATGTCAAAACTTCTGTTCACAGCGATTGTTCTAAAGTTTAGCGTCAAACTTCTGGTCATAAACAGGCTCACTTAACAACCAGGGAACCCTGTACATTTTGCGTTTGCGGGATATGTTGTATGCCACTGGGATTTGTTCAGTAATATACTACTTTGGTCACTAATGATTTCTGAATACGTGCCGATTATATGTACTTTATGTACACTGTGGTTTGTAACAATTGTCTGCCGAGAAATCCAGGAAGATGAGTGACGTGTCCTCGGTCACTTCACGAATTGATTTTCTTAAGTTTTAAAGTCAGTTTTTCACCAATCACTTATTATCTCAGGTGACATCATTTGGCGAAATGCCGTCCTAATTTTCAGAAATTTAGGGGGTCTTCCTCCGTTTCTGACCCATGACCTCCCATGACGTAATTTACGTAGCATATTTTCGCACAGACACATGATAGGTCATATAAAATGAGGATCCGAAGTGACTTCCCTTTTCATAATAATGCCATCATTGGATAATTCCTTGACGTGCAGAACATGCAACTTACAGCAATTTTGGAGTATGATGGGATCTTATTTTTCCTGTTCCATATCATGATACAAATTTCACGCTTATATTCTTTTGAGACATGCCATATGCGCCATGGTACTATTCTGCTCCGTTTTTTGATAGATTTATCTTAAAATCATCATCTCTTAACACGAATTCAAGTCCACAGCAATGTACCTTAGCAGACATTTGGTAAATTTTCTAACACAAAAATCCATGTCAATGGGGGAAAAATAAGTATTTGTTATTCCTGTATATTATGAATGTTCAGCAATACAAAATGAAATTAGAAAAAAAGTCGTATCTGCATGCAGGCGTCGCACGTGGCATTCTTTGAATTTCGCCAGTACAAGTTCGTCTACTGATACCCAGATCCCCTATGATACCCTTGTAAGTGGAGTGCTACATCCCTGGCGGAGGGAAGTGGTACTGCATGTAATGTAGTTTACTTTGAAATACATTGTATACGACTCTGTACAGTGTATTGGACTCAGTACACTGTGTAGGACTCAGTACAGTGTATTTGACTAACTACGATGTATTTGACTCACTACAATGTAATTGACTCAGTACAATGTATTTGACTCAATACAGTGTATTGGACTCAATACAGTGTATTACAGTGTATTGGGCTCACTACAATGTATTGGGCCCAATACACTGTATTAGGCTCACTACAATGTATTGGGCTCACTACAATGTATTTTGCCTCTGTAATACATTGTATTTGTGAAATACATTGTATTTGAAAATCGTAATACATTGTATTTGAGTAATACAGTGGATGTAATACATTGTATTTGAGGAATACATTGTATTAGGCCCTGGAATACATTGTATTAGGCCCAAATACATTGTATTAGGCTTTTGACTGGAATATTAAACCATACCAGGGTCAGCTTAATTAGCTCCAGACAGGCGGGTTAGTCCGGGGCTTCATTCCCGGACCGCCTTACACACGTGCGGACGCGAAACGTGAAATCCCTTCTCTCTCGATCGATCCCGACATAAGGGCCGAGTTCGATTTTACAGAGTGGTCCCAGGCTGCAAAGCTGACCCCAGCTACGGTCAAGGCCTTGGCCATGGCCGAGCTGGCGGAGAAAGAGGCCCGTCTGTGCGTTACTAACGACATGCTACAAATGCTGGATCTCTCTGTTGGCCAGTACGCCCTGCTATGCAGGGCAACGACTAAACTGCATGCGGCGGTCGGGGCAGCGAGGCCCGCCAAGACCAAGGCGACGGTTACCCTGGATGACCTGAAAGAATATATGAATATATGAATAAAAGACTTTTTGGTTGTGATACCATGTTTTGTCCCTTCGGTTATTCTTACATGTCCAAATTTAAACATGTTTATGTTTTGCTTTATTTCGCTCACCTTGTGTAGTAGTAGTGTGCATTTGTGCCTGAAGTTGTGTGTTATTTTGAATACTGTTAAGTACCAAGGACAGGTCACATTTTGAGCGATTAAGCCTTTCATTGAACGTAAGAATCCCTCAAGTAGTATATGCAGGTTTATGCAAATATTTACTTAGATATTCATACTGAAAATGTGTGGATCACAAGCTTTCCCTAGCAATGTTTAGGGGCGTGACATCGTCGAACTCTAGTTTGTTTTCGATAATGAAACCGTATATATGAATTCATGCAATAGACATTTGAAAACAAAACAGTGACAATATCCAATAGGAACAATTATATTCTTATGTTTATTACCCAATCCTTTGGGTGGTTTATCATTCTTACAACCTTCGTTATCATTTGAATTTCAGACATATTTTGTTATAATCTTTCTTCTTACAAATGTTCGCATTAGTTTTCGGGTGACCAGACAAAGTCATAAATAAAACCTCCTTGATAAAATCAAATCAGTGTGTATCAAATATGATGTTACACTTGAAGACCAGAATATACAATGTACACATTGCAACACGCTACTAAAAAGATTCCCTTTACATGTATTTTACAACAAAGCTGTACATGGAGAAACTGGCTCTGGACAACACTGTGATAGAAACCAATGGTGTTTATTACAGGTATCATAGCATAATACACAATATGACATTTCAAACATCTCTGCACAAATACAGTAACTGGGATCTTTTAATGCGTATAACAAAGTGAAAATCAGTCTTGACTTATAATTACCACTTAAATAATATCAGACTGAAATAAGCGCAATATACTAGCGGCTTTCTATGCACAATATGGTTCTGTTACTCTACTGTACATGTATGGTTTAAATAGTCAATATATATTTAATAGACACAATAGAAATATGAATGCATGCTAAGACGGCTCTAATGGATCATGGAATGAACACACCTAGTATATCATATAAAGTCTAGCCAAACCCCTTAGACATTAAAGTACATTCTAAGTTGTACTACCTTATATATTACTTTTAAACATGTTCTCATTCTCACAGAGAAGACATAGACCCAGTTGCCTTCTGCCATTATGTAATAATCACATTATACCTAGTGCTGTTCTCAGTACATGATTCAGATTCAGATTCAGCTTTATTTCTGGATGACTTGGCATGTATATACACATGAAATACGTCATCAGTCACAGAATCAACTTTAAAACATTAATACATTTACAACATTTAAAATTAGACAGCAATCGGATTAAGAAAATATACATGACAGAATCAACATTCTTTGCCGATCATCTAGCACTTTCGTACAGCAATCGTACAGAGCGGGGTGCAAATGACATCTCATGTCGCTTCGTTTTACTTCTAGATGCCCTGTATCGGGCTTCCTGACGAAGACTGTACGAAATGTCCTGAGGTGAAGTAAAGAACTGCCTCAGCGGAGAGCTACTGTCCCGCAGTATGTCTTGTAGAGTCTTCAGCGTCGCTGCGTCCCGTCTGTCTGATAGTGAGGGCAGAGAGTCAGATGGGATACCAATGATTCTAAGACAGCGCCTCTGCATGGCTTCTAGCTTGTCTGACAGGTGTTTCGGCAGTCCTCCCCACACCGGACTGGCATACTCCAGTAAGGGGCGTAGGAATGTTAGGTAAATCTGGAGCAAGACATCAGTAGGGAGACCAGCCTTCTTTGCTGCTGCAAGGTAATACACACGTGGACGGGACTTCGTCAACATGAAATGAACGTGTTCATCCCAGGTAAGGTTGGCAGTGATGTGTACTCCAAGTAGTTTGAAAGACGTAGTCCTCTGAATCACATGTCCGGATATTGTCGGATAAGGAGGGACAGGAATGTTTACCTCCTTCCTTGCGCTGATAACCATGTCCATTGTCTTTTTCCCGTTTACCTTGAGAGAGTAGTCCTCCCCCCATTCAACAATGGAGTCAAGTGCCTTCTGCGTTTGACCAGGAAGTGACGCCATTAGCATTTCAGAGGTTGTCAGATCGTCCGCATATTTGACAGGAACAATGGGCCTTGGCAACCTTGCATCCAAGGTATTTATACAGATGACGAAAAGTGTTGGTGATAGAATACCACCCTGTGGAACACCCGCGAGGACGTCGTGGGACTTAGATACACAGGGACCCCACTTTACCTTCTGTGTACGTCCTTCCAGATAGCTGCTGATGCTCATCCATAAGGACCGCCTGATACCCATGTCAGCTAGGCACATGAGCAGTTGACTATGACTAATGGTATCAAATGCACGGGAAAAATCAACGAACACAGCATGAACGTCCAACTTCGGGTTACTGTTTAACGCTTCGTGCCACGTTTGGAGGATGTGTATCAACGCAGTAACCGTAGATCTTCTTGACAGGAAGCCATGTTGAGACGGTGCGAGGCTACTGGTAGTGTCCTGTAGCAAAGCATCACGGAGCAGCCCTTCATACACTTTCCCGACGCAGCTGACTAACGAAATTTGTCGGTATTCCGATGGGAACTGTGGTCGTTGTTTCTTAGGCACTGCCGTGACTACAGCTTCTTTCCATTGCTGCGGAAAGGCGGAATTCTGAAGACAAGAATTGAAGACGTCACATAAAACAGGACCAAGTTCTTCATGATACTGCTTTAGTAACCAGGGAGGAATGAGGTCTGGCCCAGCGGCTTTCCTCCCATTGAGTCTGCGCAGTCTGGCCTTAACCTGACCAATACTGAACGGTGTGGGTGTATCATGCGAGAGCTTGTGCTCGACATCAGCCAACGTTGGAACAATACGGGACACTTCACTCCACACAGACCCGAAATGCTCTGCAAGCGTGTCACATTCATTTTGTGTCACGGTGATGTTGGGATTGGAGACATCCTCCTTAACAGAGTCCTTTCCCATAAGGGACTTGATGGACTTGAACCAGTGTCTTGGGCTGGAGTGCCTCAAGTTAGCTACTTCTCTTTCATAGTACTCCCGTTTTGCTTTCTTGATATGCTTGACCACAGAATTCCTTAACTTGGAGTACAGAGCAACGTTTCCGGAGCGGAATGCCTGTTGTCTCTCTGCAAGCAACTCCTTAATCCTCACAGTCATCCATGGTTTATCAGCGGTGGAAATCTTGACTTTCTTAACAGGTACAGCTTTGTCAAGTAGTCTTTGTCACATATCTATGGGTTTTCTCATATTATTAGAAGTCACATATTATTACCGAAAGTTGCCCCTAGAAAGCTTCAACTCGATTTTATAAGCTTCAACCTATACCTTTGATCTTGATATTTGCAAGACATATACAAGTCCGCCTTTAATCATATGTAGCAAGCGGTTAAGAATGTCCATATACATATACTAAAACACATACAAAACAACACGTCTTTCACGGCAGTAACAAGATTATGATACATCATCTTAAGGCAGAATGGTAATCTTTAAGTCTTAGTTTCCGACCTCAAAACCTAAACTTTGAGGGGTAATCAATAAGTTCTCGGCCTCACCCGGAAATATGTATCATCTTATTTATAGCCATCAAATTCCATATTATTGTGGTCAATTTACTACTTTCTAGTTGGCGTCCGTTTGAAAATTTGTAGGTAAGTGACGAGAACAATATGAATCGCGCTCAAAGCGGCCCGCCCTACACAAAACCGAATTCTCATGCGGGGAGGGGCCAGTTATAACCCAGGCCAGCGGAGTTTGCGTTACACAGACCAGAGTAGGGAGAGCAGAGCTGTGTGGGTCGTGCTCCTCATGCAATGCAATGGTTTTGGTATGGGTAGACATTCATAAAAGTCTTATTCTGTAGCGTGCGTAGTTCAGTGGTTAGCGGCCCTGCCTCTTGAACCAGAAGTCATGTGTTCGATTCGGGCTTTGTCGCTCACCGAACATGCACGCTACCGGAAAGGGTTGCAATCCTTAGGACAGGACGTTAAGCCATGGTCCACTGTTCATTGTGCTTGTCGAAAAGAGCTTGGGGATCTCCCAGGTACAATGGACCTGTAAATACTGTACATAGCGTCTGTCCTCTCTGTCACGACGAGTAGGAGACTAGCTCCTCAGTGAGCTAAAACTGGTTCGAGATCAAATTCTTTCGTTGTTTACAATTATGCCCAAAAGTTTGAGGTGTTCACCTTGTTTCTGAATGAGGCAGTCATCACCACTCGTACAGTCTTTCGTCGTCAACAATAACAGACGTATATAACATGGTGGAAGTAAACTGTTCATCGCCCCAATCTGACAGTAGTACGGATATCAAACTATGTCAATCACACTCATGCAGTTCAGCAACCAAATTTAAGAAAAACGTTAACGAAATTGATGACTTTTCTCTGTCACAATCTACAATGTGTATCATGATGCCCACTTAAGTGACGGCTTTTTCCAGGCCTAAAGTCTGACATCTTGGAACGTTTTTCTGCTAATTACTTATCTGAAGCTGCAATGGCTTGTTTCATTTGTTTCATCAGTTGAAAATAGTAAATGGCCATTCCGTAATCACCGAGCTCTCTCCAGGCGACGCACAGATTATTAAGCGATTGTATGATGTTAGGATGTGCAGTGTTCTCACCATAGATACTCCGGCTCATCTGTAGTGCCTGTTCATAATAGCTGACGGCCTTTCTGTGATGCCCAAGGTAGCCCCAGGCGGTACCCAAGTAGTTAAGTAAGCTGGCGATGCCAGGATGTGCGGTGTTCTCACCATAGATACTCCGCTTCATCTGTAGTGACTGTTCATAATAGCTGACGGCCTTTCTGTGATCCCCTAGGTTACTCCAGGCGCTACCCAAGTTGTAAAGTGAGCTGGCGATATCAGGATGTGCGGTGCCGTCATTATAGATACCCCTCACCATCTGTAGTGCCTGTTCATGATAGTTAACAGCCTGTCTGTAATCACCAAGGTCGCGCCAGGCGGCACCCAAGTTGTTGAGTGAGCTGGCAATGATAGGATGTGTACTGCCCTCACCATAGATACTCCGCATCATCTGTAGTGCCTGTTCAAAATAGCTGACCGCCTTTCTGTGATCACCAAGGTTGCCGCAGGTGGCACCAAGGTTGCCGCAGGTGGCACCAAGGTTGCCGCAGGTGGCACCCAAGCTGTTAAGTGTAGTGGCGATGTCAGGATGTGCAGTGTCCTCACCATAGATACTCTGCATCATCTGAAGCGCCTGGTCATGATAGCTGATCGCCTTTCTATGATCTCCAAGGTCGCGCCAGGTGTCACCCAAGTTGTTAAGTGATCTGGCGATGTCAGGATGTGCATTGTCTATTTCATAGATACCCCAATTCATCTTCAGTGCCTGTTCAAAATAGATGACCGCCTTTTTGTGATCACCAAGGTTGCGCCAGGTGTTACCCAAGTTGTTAAGTAAGCCGGCGATGGCAGGATGTGCGGTGCCCTCACCATAGATACTCTGCTTCATCTGTAATGCCTGTTCATAATAGCTGACCGCCTTTCTGTGATCACCAAGGTCTTGCCAGGTGTTACCCAAGTTGTTAAGTGAGCCGGCGATGGCAGGATGTGGAGTGTCCTCACCATAGATACTCCGCTTAATCTGTAGAGACTGTTCAAAATAGCTGACCGCCTTTCTGTGATCACCAAGGTCACCCCAGGCTCCACCCAGGCTGTTAAATGTAGCGGCGATGTCAGGATGTGCGGTGTTCTCACCATAAACATTCCGCATCATCTGAAGCGCCTGGTCATGATAGCCGATCGCCTTTCTATGATCCCCAAGGTTTTTATAGGCATCCCCCAAGATTTTAAGTGAAGCGGCAATGTCAGGATGTGCAGTGTCCTTCCCATATAAACACCGCTTCATCTTTAGTGCCTGGTCGCAATAGCTAAGAACCTTTTTGTGGTCACCAAGGGACCACAAAGCAAAAGCCAATTTGTCAAGTGAAGATGCAACATCTCTGTGTGCAGTGTTTTCACCATATTTCGATAAATAACTATGTAGCATTTGTTCTGAGCATGTCTTGAGATTTTCGAAATCACAAAGACTTTCATAGACCTCAGCTTTCAGGTCTAAAGAATTGTCAAAAAAGATTTTCGGTTCTTCCACCGGTTTAATGTCGGCTAGCTGTGAAATAAAGTGTTTTAGGGGTCTTTCTGTATAATAATATCTCATAAGCTGTTTTGGATTTGAGATGTAAAACACTTTCTGTAATTTCCCTTCCATGCCAGTATCGGTCGACATTGACCATAAGACTGACATGTTATCCACCTGACCACGATTGTTCATGTATGTCCGCAGCCTCAGTTCTGCTGAGATACTGACCAGCACCATCAAGTGATGTGCGTTCTCACAATTGACGGCTCCACTGTTTCTTAGCTCCTGAATAGTCTCCCAGATTGTGGTCGGTTGTATGTTATGAAATAAGGCCCAAAAGGACACAGCAAGGCTTGAAAACCGATAGATTTCTTTCTTAACGTTCCGCAGTTCGGCAGTGAGATCCTGGGTTTTAAAAGTCGATACATTATCAACCAGTAAACTATTTGCCATTTCCAGCGAAAGTCTGCCGTTGCTGTCTTGAAATTGCTGAGTCCATAACGACCTGTACTCATCTACTAAGGCCTGGTCTCCTGTGATAGTAGACACATTTCCTAATATGCTAGCAAGATGGTAACCTTTCTTTAAATGGAGAGTAAGGTCTTCTTTCAGAACGCTGGCCATATTTCTTGGTGTGCGGATGAGTTCACTTATTCTACCTCTACCCAATGGAGTCTTACATGCATATGGCATGGCTCCATCAAACGCAAAACCGCGCGGTGTTATTGAGTCATAAAACCAGTTGTCCAGTGGGTCTTCTGAGTAGAAATCATTAAGAGATTTAATCCCCATGGCTGGGAGAATGGTTTCTCCCAAATTGATCACCTTAAAATGTAGATAATGAGTGAGATTACGGAAATAAATAACATTAAGCTCGGCATCGTCCTTTACCAAAATGGCAAATTCCAGATCAGAGTACGGAGTTACCAATCCTGTGGCTTGTGAACCCAAACCTATCATGGCGTACTTACAGGGAGGGGGGCCCATTACCTCCATGCATTCATCTACAAGGCCAGCTATGAACGATTTACGCTGATTAACCAGTGTCTGACATAATGCTTTGATTGCTTCCACCCTCTTCATCTCCACCTCTTTTATCTTTGGGTCCTCGTCATCAAGGCTATAAGGATCTACTTCTTGTTCAATTCTTTCGATCTCTTTTGCTACATAGTCCCTATCAGCCTCCAGTATCAATCTGTGCTTCTCTGTATCATCAATCTGCACTTTCTGTTCGATCTTTAGGACTTCCTTCACAAATGTTTGAGTAATGTCCTTGATTGCTTGCTCTATATCTTCCCTACTCGATCTTACCAGTGCTGCATTAAAGAGTGCTGCAGCCTTGGTGAACTGGCCTCCGTCCTTTGACCGTATTCCTCTCTTCAGATAGACCTTGCCTAGCTTGTACAGGGGCTCTGCCTCCTTTTTGTGTTGACCTGTAATTTAACATTTTTTTTAGTCGTAATATTGTATCTAATTCATTAGCGAACTTCTTTGATGCTATAATAGCTCTATATTTACATTTGCGCGTTGTATGTTAATAAGCTAACTTTGGTGCAAAACCCAGCAAGGTCGTCGTCATCAGTGTTTCTATTTGTCGTATCTGAAACTCCTTTATGACAATAACAAGGAAAATATATATAAGTATAGACCACAGGTTCGTAGTTAACATATATGTGTGTGTGTGGAAAAGAACCAAGGATCGTGCACTATATATAAGCAGTTAATTTCAAATTCTTTGAAGTGAGTTCAGACTTGACTTACCTTGGACATGAACAGACTTGAGCGCAGCTGCAAAACTTTGTTCTGCTTT
The DNA here is from genome assembly GCA_019207045.1 of Branchiostoma floridae x Branchiostoma belcheri. Lineage (NCBI taxonomy): Eukaryota > Metazoa > Chordata > Leptocardii > Amphioxiformes > Branchiostomatidae > Branchiostoma > Branchiostoma floridae x Branchiostoma belcheri. The sequence continues at coordinate 26,792,900 of CM033026.1, read as the reverse complement.
GTCCAGGTCTCCAGTCTGCAGTGCCTTGCAGCCACCATGTAGATGTTCTTCGTATGTACTGTAAAGATGTCATAAAATAAAACAATCATGCACAATGGTACAATTTGGCCCAAAAGTTTCCATTCGAACGTGGAGTATCGGGTTAGAAGATCGTGATAGTTAGAAAAGCAACCTCTCACACGTATCTTGTCGAGATTAAATGAAAATTGCCAGTGTGTACACGTCAAATCGTACCGTGTACGTGTGCTGCACAGTTTCGTTTCAATGTTTTTTAAAATATGCCTAGTTGGTTGATTTAGAAAGGGTGTTTGGTGCACAAAATGACAAATACCATATTTAGATCGGTCCTAAATTTGACTGAAAAATCCAAATCTTTTATATCATATGAGTAATGATTGTAAGATCAAACTTTCTGTCCTAGGGATTTTTGAACTTGTACTTAGAACTATTTTTACAGCCAAGATAAGGTCAAAAAACCCCGTTTTTCACACTCAAAGACTCATAATTCGAAATTGCCTCCATATTCCCCAAATCCCTAAGACACAAACCTGGAAATATTATTTGATATAAGTCCTCAAAGAGTTGATTTGCACGCGTTTTGTAAGCGATTTAAATACCATGTTTGGCCGTATGTCGAGTCGCACTGATAGGGACATGGGGTAATTGATACCGCCGTAAACAAGTGTTGTGGCATTCAAGGTCACCAATAATGACGCCAGCAGCTTTGTTACATGTCACATATTCCAAACTTGGCGGCAGCAAAACTAAGCTTGCCAGATAACGTTTTATATTTGCGAAAATGTTAGTTTTTCTTCTGACGCACGGTACCCAGGAAAACAAGAGTGTTTTCCGCGTGTTTACTGTAACAACCTGCGGATAACCGCGGGTGACCTCTAATAGAACGCCCGTTCTGTTCGATCTCGTCAGCGTTCTGTTCGATTTCGTCACATGGAACATGATTCGTGTTCTAAATCCCCAAATAGAAGTCTGGAAATTTTGGGGCCAAATTTTACCATCGTGATGAACTGATTTTTCATTCGAATCGTATCTAAGTTATAATAGTACAGCCCATCTCAATTTTAGAAATATTTTTTTTTAGAATGCACGTATAATTTTCTAGAGTTCAAAACTTTGCTAATGTTGCTAAGCAAAATGATATGAAATTGCCGTTAACATTACGGTGTTTTGATATTTTTGAATATTATGGAAAAGAAATATTACGTGACATCTATCTAACATATAATTAGAGTATATTCCTATCTTCCTAAGTTACATCTGTCACGTGTTTGAAAGTCCTAGGATGGAACAAAGCGAATTTGTACAATTTCCTCACCAATTATGCCTACTAGAATTATGCGAATTAGAATTTACTTTCAGTGAAAAAACTTTACAAAGGTGGCACTAACTTGTCATTGTCAACTCCTGTCGGGTTTTCAGCTTTCCGTAGTTCCGGGGCACTGAGGAGGAATAACAAAATGTCTATTTCATTACTCTGCAATACATAGAGCTTTGTATACTTTATGAAAAAATTAATAAAGAACCAGCAATCCCTGTACTTACATGTGCATACGGCGCATCCGGTCATTGGTGTTGTCACTTGAGGTTGCAGTTGAGAAGGGAGAGAAGTGGCCCTTCCGTCCTGTCATGTCTGGTTTTCGGTGCGTTCGAGTTGACCTCTACGACAACCCATAGAAAGCCATAAATGATAAACAGGTGGGTAATCATGTTATTCATTACACAAATGAACTTTGAAGAATAGTCAATGGTCAAGGACCCAAATCACATTAGTACCTACTAGAGTTATAACTCCATACCTTCGCCAAATGACTTTAACCTTACAACCGATGTATTATGTTTGTTTTCCATTCAGTATCCAAATAACATTCTCAAATTAGAAAATTATGTATTTTGGTCATCTGCAACCAAATAACGGATCTATCTTAAGAACAAAGGCTGTAAAATAGCAGTTTTTGATAATTTATGTTCGATGATGTTCTTCTGTACTTATCTTCGAAATGCCACAAGAAAATCCTGTCCTTTATCACAATGGAATAATAGCGTTTTCTTTTTAGTTATACAAATTAGGTCTTCATTTCCATACTGTTATTTATCGATGTTCTTCTCTTTCTCAGTTACATTACGTCAAATATTGAAAAAGGCCAGACTCCATCCCTTCTTCCCCTATTCTCTTTCAAAGTCCGACACTAAACAGTCCCTGCAGTTTTTAAAAAGCAACTAGGGGCCCAACCCTACACCACATACTCTCGGTTTTAAGAGCTATCTACCAACCAAAAATTGCCATATTGCCAAAGCATGTCCAGAACTTGATATATTAAACACGAAAGTGCCACAGCAGTACCACAAGATCTAATCGTTTCCAGGTCTATTCAAGACTTACCCCACATATATCAAATATAAAGGCAATCCATCCAGGAGTTCTCGTCTTAACCTGGTCTTTTACACGCATTCATATATACATACATACATACATACATACATACATTCACATACGCATGCGCATACGCATACGCATACGCATACGCATACGCATACGCATACGCATACACATACACATACACATACACATACACAAACACATACACATACACATACACATACACATACACATACACATACATATATAAATACACATACATATACACATACATATAGTATACACACACGTACACAAACTTACAAAAGCTACCCAATACAGAAACTTCGTGGCCAAGGTAAAAACAAACAAGCACGGAGGTACATGAATTATGTCAAGTTAAAAAGCTGGAATCGCTTACACTCACTTTTATGCTTTTTGTGGTGACGTCCTGCCTGATTTTTGCTGTGTACAGTAAGCGGTGGACAATAACAACTGATCCCTGAACGTTGTTACACCGCGCCAGTGACGTGTTGTACAGAGCAGTAGCTTTGGTCATGTCTCTAGTGTCTCTAGTTTCTGTTCCTCTTTTCAAGTACACATCACCGAGGCTTTTGATCGCTTCTGTTTCTAACATGTTGTTGTCGTTTACTATTCCTTCCACCATCAACTGTGCGTATCCAACCAGCATAGAGTCTGTGTTACCACGGCTAGACCTCTTCTTGTCCAGGTCTTGAAACTTTAGAGCCACCTTTGCAGGTGTCGTTGCTTCCTTGTTTTCAGTTGGTTGTTCCTTACCGTGTAACTCCTTTGACGCCACCCCTTGTAAAAGTCTCTTCGCGTACTCGTATCGGTGTTCTATACCTTCTCCCTGATCCGAATGGCGACACCGGACCACAGCAGCCACGTAAAGCGCCAAGGCCATGTTGAACTTCCCTACATCCTTCTCGAGTATTCCCTTCTCCAAGTTCACGTCGCCCAGACTTTTGAGCAGCTCCACTTCCGCCAGCCTGTCCTTGTCAGCCACGGCGTCCACCAGGGCACGGAGGTAGTCTGTCTCCGCACGGGCTAGTCCGTACCTCCTGCCCTTCGCGTCCGCCTCACGAAGTTTCTCACAGACCCTCAACATGGCGAAGTTCGTGCTTTGTATATAAAAGACTGTCTCCTTCTGTCCACGGGCACAGGTGTTCCTGTTAGCTGTATAGCCCTATATAAAGAAATAGGTGTCACATTGCTCATGTCAACATTACGTCATTTGTCAAATACTCGTAAACATATTAGGTAAACTGTTTACCTTTATAAAACGTTCGAAGTGCTCAAACTGGGAACTAATTTACTCTTTGGCAGGTAAAAGTTCATCCGTTGTTGCAAGTCTAGTGATGAAAGTTACCTTTTGGGCTCCCCGAAGCACGTCTGAACAGAAGAGTGATTGCGCCTACCTGGACAATAGACCCCCGTTATGGACACCACCATGCTTTGTGCAGACAAAACTTGATATTCAAAAGAACTGTTTGTGTCTTTTCACGCACATCGTTATTCAAAGGCATTGATGTAACGTCATACGTAGTCATGCTAACCTGTTAATATTAGGCCTGTTGTTTATAAATGTGTCCAAGGCTGTCTTAGGTTCCTCTCATTTACATACAGAAACGTGAGAAGAGCTTTGCTGAATCAGAAGTCAAATCGGGCATGGGTAGGTGATGTGTGAGTGGAGTTACAATCCTGCCATGGGATTCCCCTGTTGTGGGAAATAGCGAAAATGACGTGGCAGTTTCACAATAAAGTCAGGTATTCTCTGAAATTACAAGTTCTTGTAGTCCTTATATTATTACGCACTCCATTCCGTAGCAGCAGGCCCCCCTCAGATAATAATCGAAGCCCGTTTCAGTCTTTTTTGTCACCATGACTGAAACAGTAGCAGGAAAAATACTTAGCATTAGCGTTACCTCCCCCCTCCCCACACACACACCACCATGTTATTGCTGTTGTTTACAGATGATTACCTAGCTATCCTATCTAAAATAATCTCTTTCGAAATGTCGAATCTTTGTTGTTGGTAACGTAAGTAAAATAAGTTTGAATTTGATGCGTTGTATCTAATTCCTTTTATACAAATTCAACATAAATGCATAATTTGTATGATATGCAAAACAATGCACATTTCTACACCAGTAGAGGCATGTACTAAAAAAAGCTATTTCAGATGATTATGTGCCCTGGTCGTATGTATTAGTTTTCTTTGTCATAGAAATATTCTTATATGTTCAAATTTGAATATGTGGGTATCTTCCTTTATTTTGCTCACCTTGTTTTTTCCCGATCCCATTAGATTTTGTTTCTGCAAAAGAAGCTACGCAATTGCCGTGGCCTTAGGTTAGGAGTATACAACACTTAAGGTATGCATTTATACCAAATCGACGATAGGTAAAATGTTTATCATGTTTTATATCTATGGCTGTAGTAAGATTTTCCGTGTGTAGGATTAGTGTGTATTTGCGCATGAAATTGTATTTAAATATATGCACTGCTCAGTACCAAGGACAGGTTATACATTCTGGGTGATTGAGCCTTTATTTGAATGTATGAATCCCTCAAGGAGCATATGATTTTGTCAGAAGAAGAAGCAGGGACACGTTTATGCATATATTCATCTACAAAATTAATTTATAATAAATGGATCAAAAGCGTCCCCTAGCATTTTTTTTTACAACTTAAATGTTCGTAGTCAACTGCAGGTGACGTTTGGTTGCAAAGCCTCCTTTGGTCAGACCACGTGTTAGGTTGAGTATGAGTGCGCTCCTAAAATACTGAGCGTGCACAAAATGGATTTTCATCGAGACTACGCCTTCCGCAGAACTGTTCTAGTGAGCATTACGTATACCAGGCGACGCCTTTGACCCAATAACATACACAGTCATGCTATAGGGAAAAGCTTAACTTATAACAAGTTTTTTGGGGGGTTTATGAGTTTCTTACTCATCTGACCAGCTAATTTGTTCACAAAAAAAGCCGATGAGCTGTTCTTAGTGATTTATTCACAAATACACAGACACTCGCACATTGAATGAAGTAGCCGGATTCATCTTTGACTGTACATGTTCTGAAGGCTTCAGTTGTAGTGGTCTTTGTGAGGTTAACGTGAGCCGGTGCGCTTTAGGTATGTATGACTGATTGCCCTTTGTTCATCTAAAATCTCAACACTAGAATTATAAAATCATAACATTTTGATAATTTTTGATATTGATATATACGATTTTGATATTGCTCTGTATTATTTTACAAAGAAATGAAGGAAAGAAATACAATTAGCGAAAAAAAAGATGATAATGTAACTTTACAAGGTAGTGAATCATGAAAGCTTACATGTTGGCCACCTGAAGAACTGATTTTACAGTGCCAATGAAATAAAGCTAATTCAGTACTGTACAATTTTCAATATATCATGTAAGGAAAAGTTCAGGTCAAATGATAAAATGGAACAGAAGTGAACCTATAACACGTAGTTGTTGGAACATTGTTTTTATAAATTTTACGTATATACAATATAAAGACATAACACAAAATGAGAGTAAACTGAATTCTTCCAATAACAAATAAACATATTGTAGATCTTTAGTTCCAATCTAATCTGATATATTCTCGGACAATCCAGGTCTTTCTCTTGATTTAGGTAAACGATCTACTTCATGTAGCATTTACTTTCTAGTGATGGCCCATCTCCGAGTTACAATGTACTACGTTGTGTCATTAAAAAACTGTACTTTTGCTTTTACTTAGGCCCAACTCTGTGTAGAGCTCCTGAAACTATGGACAAAGTGCTAACTCTACAACATGTGGCGAAGACCAAATCTTAGTTTGCTTTTAATTTTCATACCTGTACTTCATGTATATTTTAAATTTATATTTATGTTTTGATATATTGCCATTTGTAATATTGCATTAAAGGTTCTGGTGATGCTTTTTGATGTTGACGCAGTTCATATGTGTTATAGGATCGAATCTAGCATCTTAAGATTCTGTATTGACCTTGCCTGGTCTTAACCACTAGTCATCACAGCATCTGTGATGTTTGTTTTGGATTTAGATCAGACATGGCCTGAGGCTGATAAAAAATAAAGAGAATGGAGCCTTGAGGCAGTCATAAGATGTAAGAATTCTGGCATCTAAAGGTTAATCAAAGCTCGAGCCCTTCACTGCCCTGTCTAACCTGTCATTACAGCAAATGTAGTGTTTGTGTTGTATTTGTTGATGGCCCTGGACTGGCCCACCACTTTACACAGATAACAAAGCCTTAAGTCGATCGGTCTTGTGCATTCAATAACATGCATTTCTATATGCATGTCTAGCGTCAGATCATTCGGTTAAAGTCTCACCATGACCACTGGTCATTACTGTAAATGTGGCTATTGTGTTGGATTCAGATCAGATAGGGCTGACCCAAACTTTGTACACAGAATGTAGTTTTAAGACAGTGGACCCTGTGCCATAAAATAGCATGCTAGCATCTAAAGTAAAGATTCAGTTATAGCCCGATGCCTGCACTTCCCTGTCTAATCTTGTCCACTTGTATTTTTATCAGCATCTGTGGTGTTTGTGTTGGGTTTAGTGATGGCCTGATACTGACCTTTGACCCCATACAGAGAATTCACATTTGATGAAATCTTTATAGCAGCTGTGGTGTTTGTGTAGGTTTCACTGATGATCTGAGACGTACCCTGTCCTGTCTGATTATGCTGACTGTCTACATCTTCATACTGATGACCATGACGACTAGCTGCAACCGCACCCGTGTTTATCTTTGTTTCAGTGATGGCTTGAGGCTCACCCTGCCTTTTACGATTATGCTGGCTGTCTACATCTTCGTACTGATGACCATGACGACTAGCTGCAACCGCACCCGTGTTTATCTTTGTTTCAGTGATGGCTTGAGTCCGACCCTGCCCTTTCAGATTATGCTGGTTGTCCACATCTTCATACTGGTCATCATGACCACTGACCTCTGCCATTGCTGTGGTGTTTGTGTTGGACTCAGTGATGGCCTGAGACTGACCCTGCCCTGCCTGATCGTGATCACTGGTCATCGCAGTAACGGTTGGCTTGTTAAAGGCAGATTTGTTATTTTCAACTTTAGTAAGAAGATTGCTGCCACTCCTCTTGCACCAGACTATGAACGTAATGAAGGCAGAGAGAATTACTAATGAACCAATAATGATCGAAATGATTACAGCTTGATTGAGGCTGGCGCAAAATTCATGGCAATTGTTATCAGGCAGAGTTGGAGTAACATTTAATGGCACTTCCCTTTCTGTGTCATCAGGTATAACTGTACCAGAGACCGAGTGAACATTGCGTCTGAAGTACCAGTTGTGAGGGGTGTTAGTGCTATTGCTGCAATTCATAGCACTTAGCCATTGTGCATCATCGGACAGATTGGCAAATTTGGAGCTTACAGTTATGTTGCCTGCAGTATTGCCAAATGGAGAAGATGTTGACACTGGAGATGAACTTAATGGGTCGTGTTTATCAGTTGTTGCTGATTTGCTTTGGTCGTTACAAATCAAATCTTTGGGTTTGACGTCTTTGAGTTTTTGTCTAAAGTGAATGGGAGGGTGGGCGCATATTATCTGTTTTATAATTGATACGATCTGTTTAAAGGGAACCATCCTACAGTCACAGTGCCAGGGGTTGTCGCCAATACTTAACGTCTGGATAGATGCAAACACGTTTTCATCTGACTGGGGGAGGGAAGATATATGGTTTGTCCGCAGATTCAAATATTGGAGGTTAGGTAGATTTGAAAATGTACCAGACTGGATGATAGTTATCAGGTTCTTGTCCAAATGCATTTTTTTGAGATTTGAAAGATTCGAGAATGCAGCTGCATGAATCATACGAATCTTGTTGGAATGTAGGTCTAAAATTTGGAGTTTGGGTAGATTTGAGAACCCTTCGGACTGAATCTCACCTATCTTGTTAAAGCGCAGGTGTAAATTTTGGAGCTCGGGCAGATTTGCGAATGTTCCAGATTGGATGTGGGTTAGCTGGTTGTAGGCCAGGTGCATAGTTTTCAGCTTGGGCAAATTTGAAAAAGCACCAGCCTGAATGCTGGAGATCTTGTTTGAGGCAAGGTCCAAAAAAGTAAGCTGGAGTTGATTTGAGAATGTACCTTGCTGTATGCGAGTTAACATGTTGTGTCCAAGATCCAAGTATGTGAGATTGGATAGATTTGAGAGTGATGGAATACTACTTATGCGGTTATTTACTAACTCTAAGTGGCAGACGGATGTTGGGATGTCGACTTGCCCCATGCTGGTGATACCTTTTTCGCGGTATGTGCAGACTGGGCGTGATGGATTTATGCAGTCAGCTTCTGGCAGGTTGGGCTCCTTCATCATGATGAGAAGAAAAATCAGCATGTGTCGCAGCTTTCTTCCCATGTTGCCCTGTAATCATAATGGAACAAGCTTAGGACGAATTAAACAATCCAATCCATGTCGCAGACAATTATGCAATATTCATATGAACATATTATGCTGGCATTCAAATGACATTGTTTTCCAGCCTTGGAAAAGAGTGACACAGCACAATATGAATTTCGCATTTAATTTGAGAATAACTCAGGAGAAAGCGCCTTATTATACGCCATTTGAACAAATGTTTCTCTGCCCCATACTGATTTCTGTGTAATTGTACATTGTATTGTTAAATTTGTAAGTCAAATAAAACCGAGAAATGAGTTTTTGGAAATAGAAATACAATCAGTATAATAGAAAGCAACAGAAAACGGCATTACATTATCATCTTGTTTTATAACTTGCAGAAATTTGTGTATTGAAAGTACAGTGCATGGTGCGTTACCCATAGCACCCCTTTAATCTCAGCATGTAATGAAATTAGTCTTTAAACCAATTAATATGTAGCTGGTAAGCCTGTTCTGTTTAAGTGTTCTTTATACATGCATTGCGTGACAAACAGTTTTAAATTAGTCTGAGTTGGTATATTTCCATATCAACATTGATGAACATTCATTTCTCGTGTAAGTTGGTGCAGATTTGCAGGATAAAAGGCTCTTCTTTCTCATATCAACACCACTTGACTCTTACACATAACAAAACATCGTATTTAGTCTTATTAAATGTGGTTCTGCTACACTACACGAAACATGATCTTCGATTAGGGGTTCGGGTAAAGCAAAAGTTATAGTGTTATGAAAAATGCACCTTTATGCATGGCTTCAAGCGTCTGATTGGATTTCGTGCAGTGCTATTTGAATATCAATATAAGCAGGTTGTTTACTACAATGTTGTTACTGTTTTTGATTTTATGTGTAACGTTATTTGGACCTCTCAGACTATGGCTTTTCTCACATTAAAGCTCTTGTTTAGGTTAGCTGAAAAAACAACGTACAGCACTGAAATAAAATGCAATCTGAAGGAATGATCCCAATGCTACGTTATGTTCAGTCATATGTTAAATTAACTTCGAAGGTTGGGAGGAGCATGTTGAACTTGATTTTGATTTTGAACGTGGATAAATTCTGTGCGCTCAATGCATGTTAGTCCCACCTTTGGGGTACATGTGATAATTTTAAATACTTTTTAGTGTTTTTAAAGTCAATTATGAACTGATCACATCCATAAACATAATGGTTCTTCTTCCATTTTATTACTAATTGTTTTTTCAACAGCAATTTCAACACAGAAATACTGCAAACTCTTGATTCATGGCATGTCACTAAATTTAATTCCAGCAAATCTAAACGAATTTGCAGTATCTTTCAAAATACGAAATGGAGAAAATCTATTTTGTCAAAAGAAAAAAAAATATTATGCAAACATGCAAACGTACCTTTCAAGCTAGACACAGTATCCAGTTGGTTCTTTCTGGGGTTGTGAGGGAGCTTCTTCAGCTTCTTCTACTTGCAATTGTGTCTTTTAGCTGTGAGCGTTGTGTACCTTTCTCATACCAATGTGACAAACAACCTTAGATTAGTCATACGTTTCTGGTGGTGCTGATTGTCTGAGCTTAGCTTCATGAATATTCTATGAAAAATGTAATGACAATTTCTATATGCTTCTCAAAATGGTGGGCTCTGAATTGCTCTGCCAGGCGATACCAAAACCAATACACTCAGCGCGTAAATAGGGTGTATCTCAAATCTGTGCAGTAAACTAGGAATTTCTGATCAGCAAACTGATAAGAGTTTTGCAAGGCACGGTTCCTGTGATACTAGCTCCCTCATTGATATGAAGTTTCATTAATTGTCAGAATCTAGCTATTTGATTATCAACATTTTCCAGGTGGTTTGTCCCCTGTTGTTTCTTAATGGTGGTTATTGAACGCCATTCAGACTGATCAGATGGGGAACAGGAAAAAACAAAACAAATTTGTACAGCATAATTTCTCGTGTGCTCAGAACTTGTTTTCGTAGTGCCCCATACCAATTTTAGTACAATCTGTTTTCAAATCAGACCGAGTTTTGGAAATACGGGAAGACATCAGAGTTAACATTAGAACAATAACAAATATGACGTCAAAAAAACGGCACTAGAAAAATATTCCTCCCATTGTTTTTTTAAACGTGTTACAATTTGTGGTTTGAAGGTTAGATAAAGTATGATTTTGAATCTGAATTGCTGTTCGTGAGTCCAACAGTGGGTACATGTCACTGTAAATTTTCACAATGTTTTAAGTTAATTATGACTATATGTTTACAATCGTAAACATATGGACCGTCTTCCATTCTCTTATTATGTCAGCAGTATATTACAAGATGTAGGAATGTCTGCTACCGTAAGAAAAAATTATCAAATATTATAAATTCTGCAACTCACCTTTCAAGCTTGTCAGGGTGTTTTTTCTGAGGTATCGCGTTTTTAAGACGTTTCTTCAGCCCTCCCGTTGCAATTGTGCCTGTCAACTATGAACGTTGGGTGGCTTTTTCGTACCAATATGACAAACAACTTAGATTAGTCATACGTTTCTGGTAGTGTTGATTGTCTGAGCTCAGCTCCATGAATGTTGTCGTTTATGATGATTGTAGGGATCGTTTCTACTTAATTGTCAAACTGGGGGCCCAGAATTTGTCTGCCTTTACCGACAACATTTCGTTTAGAAATCAAGCAGTGTCTCACCTAACCTCACCGGTCCCATAGCCTCACCGGCCGTAGGGGCAGCTATGCGATATGATTCTTCCACCTTCGTCTGTCTTCAGCCAAAGTTGCCAGCAGCGTCTACGTATCTTAAAATATACGCAGTAAAGTCAGAATTCAAGGAATCCAAATGACGAACTGTTCAATTTCGAGGCACAATAGTAAGTCCTGCGATAAGCGTGTCTTGTTAATCATTGGGGTTTTACTTATTACAGATAGGGCTGTTTGATATTAACAGTTCACAGGTTGCTTACCCCCTCGTTGTTGTTTCTTACTGATGTTTTAATGCTATTCAGACCAATCAGACGAGGAGCTCGGCAGAACAAAAATGGCACAAAACTCTTATTTCTAGAACATAGTTTCTCGTGAGCTCTGAAATTGCTTCCTGGTTTCAATAACTTTCTTCTGGCCACTTAATATATACTCATAAGCACACATATTTGCACATTGGAATCAATAAACGACTGTTTTAAAATAGCTCAGAAAGCGCTGTATGCGTTTATGAAGGTAAGACATCCACGTAAACTATATTCAAATACAATCCACAACTGAATTAACAAACGGATATTTACTTCCGGATGTTTCTAGTGGCATCCATCACTCTTCTTCAGCGTCGCTAGAATGTACTGGCAGCTAGAAAGTGCTAGAAAAACTGAATTGACATGTTCAACATTTTTTTCTATCTATCTGTTATTATATAGAATTGCTCTACCAGTTCATTCTAGTGCCGCTGAAGAAGATTGATGGATGTCACTTGAAACGTCCTGAAGTAAATCTTTGTATTTTCATTCAGTTGTAGATATTGAATTGCACCGTATGGTATTTTCTGCAGCCAAGCGGTGTGTTCTCACGATGTTTGCAGTAACCGATTCCTGTCTGATATGAGAGATTTTGTGTTGCTTTTACCCTTTTGCGCATGGCTTTCTCTTCATAAATGGTCACCGCGCGTATGCATATTATTTACCGATGCCATTGAGTCCGATTGATTTTTATCACATTTCAAACTTCGAACGAAAGGTTCTGATGTGACCTTAAGACAAATTATATTTTCATCATCATTATATATGTATTTATATATATCTTACAGAATTAACCTGATGGTATCAGAAAAGACACAATGATATCAGAAATAACATGACAATCAGAAAATAAAGTCAGTGAGATTTTAATTAGGAAATGTGTTGGTTACATTGTTCTGATTGCAAGTCATCCTTGGTTAAAGTAAAGCTACACTGGGTCAACGTGTTCCAATGATGTAACAGTGTTCCGTTAACCCGTGCACGTGTCTTTATGCCTTGGACTGTAACAACTTGGGGTGGGTATCGATATATAACCGGCTTTTAGTGTTGGACCGGTATAAAGAAATAGACCTGAAACAAGAAAGCTTTTAAAAAAAGCTGGCCGGGGCGCATTTGGAAGGACTACCTCAAAATTTCATGTTGTGTTCCAGTAAAATGTGCATCATTATTAAACTAGAAGTTTATATCTAAAATCTATGGGAAGTTGGCTGGAAACCTTTGTTCACTGGTATAATTGGATTTTCCGGCGTACTTTTGTGGGCGGAATTGTATCCCTTGTGTGCGCTGTGTGCCGGATATAAAAATCGTAAAAGAAACTCCGGTGCGAGACCACAGCCAAAGGCGGGAAGAGGTCCCGGATGTGCATTGTCGTTCTTTCTTCGTGACAGAAATTTCACAGGCAGACATGGTACGAATATGTAATGAACAGATTATGGACGGTCAATACTTCTCAAGCTTCTGAATCGTTTGGATATGAAAATTATCGTGCTGAAGATATTTATACGTGTCTGGGGGATCCTACCAGACAACTTGTATAACCAATCAGAAACCAGTCTGCGATTCTCCGCCAATCAACGATCAAATTGGCGTGTTGCTTTCTACCACGTCCGTAATAGGGATGTCTGAATCTTAATTTGCATACGGCAGCATATATAAACATGTTATGGTGGGTCCGGTGAGGCCGGAGTTGCGTCCTTGACTGGTTTGCGTGGGGTGCGGATCCATTGTGTACAGGTTTGTGTCCGATTTGGTGATTTGATAGAAAGAAATAACAATTTATGGAGTAGAGTTTGTTAAGCGAAATGTTTCTAGTTTGGTGATTTTGTGAGGTAAGGTTTGTTGTGGTGTATTTTTCTTAGAATTTTTTTTTGTGTAACACGTGTTTGGTCGATGTTTTGTTGGGCGTGATGACGGCAGAGGTTTTGCACAATGTTGTGCAGGATGTAGGTGTAATGGGAATGCAGAGGTCAAGATGTAAATTCTCCTAATTAGTTGTAAAGAACAAAGAGTTCAGTGGTAGTGGTATGCATAATTTAAGATCAATATATTAATAGCATTGTGACGCTGTTATATATACTGTTATGGCATGTTTTGCATGGGTAATTTGCAGATATATATCTATATTATAGGCATGTTTATGAAAGTAATTTATCGTTTGGCACGAATTTTTTGCGGGTATTTAATTTATTGTTTTGTTTAATGTTTCAATATGTAACTTATATGTTTATTTTTTAGGTGTGAGTTGGACTGTCAGGTTGACTGAGGGACGACGGGACGCTAGATTCTTGGTCGTTTTGTTAGCAGTGTCTTGTGCTAAGGTATGTGCACACTTTTAGGTGGTGTGGGTGTGTTAAGTAGTTTTATTAGTTTGAAACGATGTAGGTAAAGTTTTTTAATCAAATTGTTGCTATGGTAAAAGCGGTAGTGTGACTTGTTATTTTTGTATTACTTTTACATAGTATAGTGGGAGGTGTGGGGTATTTTGAGCAGTGAGAATGTCAAATATTTGAGGTTGTAGTGGGTATGATCTAAGAGCTATTTTGAATAGTTATGCAGCGATATATTAATGAGATTTTTTTGTTCATATTTTAGGATGGAGACACCATCGGAGATGTCGGGATATGTGCACAACGTGTCGCCAATGAAAGACGGGGCAAAGTCAAAGTTTTTCCGGTTTGATTTTCAAACTTCAGAAGACGAGTCTAGGAAAGGAATCTGTTTTAGTCCTCAGAAGAGGAGTTTCTTTTGTGAGAAAGAACAGAGCAGCAGCCCATGCAAAATCAGTAAAGTGAGCAGTTGTTCGATGAGATCAAGCGACTTTGTGGTTAATGAGAAGAGTTCCGTGGAGTCGACAGCAGATGTGGGATTTCCAGCAAAACGACCTAGTATTAGGTCTGTAAGTGTTAAGGACATTAGCTACCTCTCTGTGAATGATGTTGTAAGAGTCAATGTGAAGGTGCTTTCCATTGATAAAACAGAGAAAGTTACAGTTAACTCAGGTGATGAGCGAGAGAAGACAGATGTTATCGTAGGTGACACAAGTGGAGCTGTTCGCTTGTGTGTTTGGCAGCCACATGTGTTAGAGTTAGGGCGTAGCTATGGTGTGGACGCTAAAGTTAAGTTGTTTGCCAGAAGACGATTTCTGAGCACGTTTCCTGAGTCAGTGGTGAACGAAGTAGGTCCTATATATGCCCCAGATGGGATTCAACAGATAGACCAGGTCAGAGCAACCGGTACAATCATTGGAAGTCAAGTACTTAGCAGGTTTTACAAATGTAACTCATGTAAAAGGAAGATCGATCCGACAGAAACAAAGTTTCTGTGTTGCCCTCACTGCAACATGAAGCAGTTGCGAGAGCGATCCAAGGAAGAAATGATTGTGAAAGTTGTTGTTGATGATCATGGTAAACATGTACATTTAACATGTTTTTCCAGTATCGTATCTACAATTATTGGTGAAGATTCATTGGCAATGAAGAGTGACGATGTTGAGGAGAAGTTGTTGGAACAAGAGGAAGTGGAATTGATGTATGATGCATTCAGCAATACTGTGAATTCTGTTGGGGATTAGTTGATGCATGTTATGATACCAATATTGGTGTTTTTATTGTATGTTTTAGTTTTTTAAATTGATCCATCAGAGGTAAAGATTTTGTGTTGCCTTTTTTGCCATATGAAGCAGTTGCAAGATCAATGCAAGGAAGAAATGGTTGTGGAAGTTGTTGTGGATGATCATGGTAAACCAGTACATTTGTCATGTTTTTTCAGTATTATATTTACAATTATAGTTGTAGGTTGATTGCCAATGAAGAGTGACAATGTTGAGGTATGATGCTATTGATGTATGGTGCATAGAGCAATACTTTTTGTTTTGTTGGTGATTAGTTGGTGCATGTTATGATACCAGTATTGTTTTTTTTTTCTTGTATGTTGTATTTTTTTAAATTGATTCATCAGAGATAAAGATTTTGTGTTGCCTTTATTGCCATATGAACCAGTTGCAAGATCAATGCAAGGAAGAAATGGTTGTGAAAGTTGTTGTGGATGATCATGGTAAACCAGTACATTTGTCATGTTTTTTCAGTATTATATTTACAATTATAGTTGTAGGTTGATTGCCATTGAAGAGTGACAATGTTGAGGTATGATGCTATTGATGTATGATGCATAGAGCAATACTTTTTGTTTTGTGTGATTAGTTGGTGCATGTTATGATACCAATATTGATTTTTTTTGTATGTTTTAGTTTTTTTAAATTGATCCATCAGAGATAAAGATTTTGTGTTGCCTTTATTGCAATATGAAGCAGTTGCAAGATCAATGCAAGGAAGAAATGGTTGGGAAAGTTGTTCTGGATGATCATGGTAAACCAGTACATTTGTCATGTTTTTTCAGTATTATATTTACAATCATTGTTGTAGATTGATTGCCAATGAAGAGTGACAATGTTGAGGTATGATGCTATTGATGTATGATGCATAGAGCAATATTGTTTTCTTTGTGATTAGTTGGTGCATGTTATGATAGCAATATTGATTTTTTTTCTTGTATGTTTTAGTTGGTTTTTCAGCTGAAAGTTGTCATCGTCTTGAGCATGTTGTTAAGCTCTGCAGGACTCTTTTTCACTCAAGTTCATAGGTGCGCAAGATTTGTATGTTGACGCCTTTACTGCTGGAGTGGCAGACATAGTTGAGTGTGGTTCAGGGTTTCCAGGATAAGGCTTTCCTTATTGTTATCCGACAACATTTTGTCAAAAAGAAAAAGTCTATATCAAAACAAAGCAAAAATTGATGCAAATGATGCATTCCTATTCTGATCAAAAAGCGATCACACAAAAAAAACGATCACAACGGCCCAAACTGTGTACCTCTGAACCACTTAGGAGGAATTACATGTAATCACCTGTAAACACAAATTTCAGTTCCTATAAAAATCACACATATCACTTCCCGACCTCGATTTAGTTGTTGCATGTTATGATAACAATATTGATTTTTTCTTGTATGTTTTAGATGGTTTTTCAGCTGAAAGTTGTCATCGTCTTGAGCATGTTGTTAAGCTCTGCAGGACTCTTTTTCACTCAAGTTCATAGGTGCGCAAGATTTGTATGTTGACGCCTTTACTGCTGGAGTGGCAGACATAGTTGAGTGTGGTTCAGGGTTTCCAGGATAAGGCTTTCCTTATTGTTAAGTCTCTTTAGCGTTATAATGTACAACCCTACGTGTTTGAAATCATGAAAGTTGTAGGATGTACAAAGAGTGAGGAGACTTTTGTTATATTTTTGTTATGAGGCCTTGAGGCCTTTGGTTAAGTTATCTTATGTTAGTTACGTGGTTTTGAGGAATTTAGTTAAGCCAGAGTCACTGTTGCAGATATTGCTAAGTGTGTTACATGGTTTTGATGATAAGGCTTTTGTTATTGTAAGTGTCTTTTAGTGTTCATAATGTTTACCTAAGTGTTTGAAATCATGAAAGTTGTAGGATGTACAAGGAGTGAAAACACTTTTGGTATACTTTTGTTAGTTATGATATATATATATATCAATGGTTGAAGATGGACCAGTTTGTCATTGTGACATCATGTTGGTTATATGTTGTTTGGCTACAGAATTAAAGTTGGTTATAAGAAAGTTTTCAATGTGTTGTTTTGAAATCATTTGTTGGAGTAAAAATTAGGTAGTGAACCGTTTTTCAGTTTTTAGTTATGCTACTATAGTGATTCAGTTGTTTGAATTTATGTTTTGAACATGTCCAAATTAATGTAGATGGCGAAAGGCAAGAGTTCAACTGGGAAAAAATGCTGGTAAATGACAGGAATACCAAGGTGGTATAGTGACTTTGTCGTAGTAAATACTGGGTTTTAGAACACGGTGGCTCATGCAAGCTTTTTATGGCATTTTATTTGGGCTGGCACTGTTGTGAATTTCTGTGGGGTTCAGTAGCCAGGGTGCCATCATCTTAAGACGTTGCTGGTCTTCTAGTAGTGGAGCAGATAACATCAAATATTGGAGGAATTTTTCAAATTGTGATACAACTTGGTACAAATATTCATCTGACATTTGATGATGTATGTGGGCTACATGATTTGGTTTTTGTCGGGCCCCTAGGGGCACTTTTTGGTACTGCAGGAGACCTAGTGGGCTTTGTGGTAGGAGAACACAGTTTTTGCCAAATGGGGATGTCTATAGTTCAGGAGGTTGAAGTGAGAACGTTTGAGGCTTCAAAATTTATAGTAGGGTGCAGAAGCAAGCTACAAAAATTAAGTATGTTTCAGTGCAGGGTACAATCTACAAATATGTGAAAATCAGCATAAATTTGCTGATTTGTTTCCTTCTAAAACCCTTTCTAGTAGCGCTATGCGGGGGTCATGTGAACTGCAGGTGAGGCGAAGTATTAGGCGGTAACAGAATCCAGGTGCTAGTTGATGCGAGGCGAACAAACACCATAATTCAAATTATTCGGTCGCAAACTTGACGCATTCCTCTACCATTCAACACATTTTTCACCTCCCTCTTATAAACAGAAGAATGTCTGCAGCTTTTGTATTGTATTGCATTACTTTGTGCCTGAACTACGGTGTTTGCCAATAAATACTGTGTTATCTCCTCTTGTAAGCATGGTACAGTCATGATTTTTGTGTGGTAGACTGCTGTTTGAGTAAGAAAGAAGTGTCGTAAGTTTGTTTCTGTTAGAAGCTTGTGTTGGAACTGCAGGGGCGTTTTTTGCGTGTATATATCAATGGTATATAGACACTTTTAGGCATTTTAAAAATCTGAAGTTGTTCAGCTTCTACTTTGGCACTGGCAAAAAAATGCACGTATAGTTTGAATGCAAGATGCTAGGAGGACCAAACTTATGTCCCTTTCTGTTCACCACAGCAGCATTCTACCATATCAAAATCATGTGCTTGTATTACAATTTGAAGATGTTTGACTTAAGTTGATGGCAATTAGGTAAATGGGGATGTAATTGAGTAAATGGGGATGTAAGTGTGTTTTAATTCCAATGAGACTTAATAGACAAGAATGTTACTATGGTTAGGAAATATATGTAGTCAAGAAAGAAGATGAAGACAAGATGCAAGGAGTGTTGTTAATTGTATATCAGAACTTTAATTGTAGAGCTATCATTGAGGAATATGTACATATACCATTGAAGGTGCAGTATGATCTCTACAGATACAGTGATTTATATGAAAGTACCTTTTTGGAGTAATTTTTTGCGTGATTGACGCGGCAATGGTGAAACTACAGGCAATGTGGATTCCATTGAAGCAGGATTCATGTTGCAATATTTGAACGGTGGAAATCACATTGAAAGCACGGTTGGAGTTTAAGTGCTGTTGTCGGTTGTGCAGGTGCTGCATGGACAGTTGGAGTTCAGGTAGTGATGTCAGGTGCACAGCTAGTGCATGCAGTTAAGAAGTTCAGGTGCTGATGTCAGGTGTGCAGGAACTGTATGCAGGTATGAAGTTCAGGTGCTGCTGTCAGTTGCGCAGGTACTGCATGCACGGGTGGAGTTCAGGTGCTGATGTCAGGTGCACAGCTACTGTATGCAGGTATGAAGTTCAGGTGCTGCTGTCAGTTGCGCAGGTACTGCATGCACGGTTGGAGTTCAGGTGCTGATGTCAGGTGCACAGCTACTGTATGCAGGTATGAAGTTCAGGTGCTGCTGTCAGTTGCGCAGGTACTGCATGCACGTTTGGAGTTCAGGTGCTGATGTCAGCTGCACAGGTACTGCATGCACGGTTGGAGTTCAGGTGCTGATGTCAGGTGCACAGGTACTGTATGCAGGTATGAAGTTCAGGTGCTGATGTCAGTTGCGCAGGAACTGCATGCACGGTTGGAGTTCAGGTGCTGATGTCAGCTGCACAGGTACTGTATGCAGGTATGAAGTTCAGGTGCTGCTGTCAGTTGCGCAGGTACTGCATGCACGGTTGGAGTTCAGGTGCTGATGTCAGGTGCACAGCTACTGTATGCAGGTATGAAGTTCAGGTGCTGCTGTCAGTTGCGCAGGTACTGCATGCACGTTTGGAGTTCAGGTGCTGATGTCAGCTGCACAGGTACTGCATGCATGCCCCCCTCCCACCCGCACGTAAACTGTTCCAATCGTTGCACAATAAACTTGACTGTATACCCTCCACAAAATCTTTCGTCAAATGTCGTGCTCATTTTACTCACATGACACTACGCCTTAGAATGTAATGTTATATTTTAATACATCCGAATTCCAGAAAGATAACTTTACAAACTGTACCAATTTCTGTACGATAAAAATCTCACCTCCTCCGCACCGTCAACGCCCGTGAGGGTATTTACCGGAATAACCCGAAATGACCCGGAATAACCCGGAATAACCGTAATATTTCTTGTTCCCATGGCCATATATACATTATTTTATGCCAAAATATTGCATTCTGCGATCTTAACTTATCAAAGCACACTGTATTTCGGTAGCTTTCATCCTTTATTAAGGTTATTCCGGGTTATTCCGGGTTATTCCGGGTTATTCCGCTAAATACCCGGACCCGTCAACGCTATCGCAAAATGAACCGTGCGATTTAACGACAACTCCTCAAATGTTACATGACCAGTGTTTTACTGCAAATCAAGAAACATTTTCCTTTCCTAGACTTTGCTAATGAGCGCTGCAATGTTTTCTGTACGAGTAGAGGTCATGGATAAACAGTATTCTTACAACGTTTATTTGAAGGGCTAAGAAGGGCTGAGAATTGTCGTAAAAACGCACGGTACATTGCGTTTATTTGAAGGGCTGAGAAGGGCTGAGAATTGTCGTAAAAACGCACGGTACATTTTGCGACCATAGCAGACCCATCCAAGGACGAACCATTAAACCGGGCACAAAGCCGGGCGCCTTCGGCGCCCCGGCAAAAAAATCAGTGCACCCGATCTTGGACCGATTAGAAAATGAACATGATTATATCGGCAGGTGGTCATACGTTTTGAGGCTTGCTGGTCAAAGAAAATAACAAGGGTGAAGTAGAGCAAAGTAAAGAACTTTTTACCCATTTCTACCAAGTTTTTATAGTGAAACTTAGCATTCTTTACATAAAGATAGGGTTTTAAAACGCCACCAAACAGATTGATTTGTAGCGAAATGGATAATTGTCTTGAGCATTACACACTTGCAAATTTTCGCAAACATCTAGGTCAAGGTTCAGGTCCAGACCTGGACCTTTATTTTCTGTACCGGTACCCACCCCTAGAACAAACTCGTCCATTGCATGTGCGAGTATCAATATGGCTTCGCGGGGAATAACTGTGACATAACATTGTCGACTGAGACCTTCATCAGCCTCGATGGTGTAGGATGTGTGGCTGATCAAGTAGTCGGGTTCCTCTACAACTGTCCTGATGGCTTCAGTAGTAGTATTTGTGCACCGAGGATAACGTGGATGAGTGCGCGTCAAGTATGTATGCCTGATTGCACATTGTTCATCTGTACTCATCGTCTGATGGATTGTTCTGATGTTACTACCGCCACAACTAGGACAGCCTTATTACCCGCAAGGGTATCGACTGGCTGTGGTTCAAGGTAAAGATTCAAGGTAAAGAAAACCTCAACACTAACATAATGAAATCATAACATTTTGACACATGTAAGAAAATCATAGCATTTTGATATTGCTATGTATTATTTCACAAAGGAAAGAAGATATGATTATAATACATACTACATTAGGTGGGCAATAACGCAACTTTAAAAGGGGATCAGAATCTTGAAAACTTACATTTTGGCCACCCAACGAACTAATGTTACAGTACAAATAGAATAAATCTCTGTGCAAAAATACATGTTAAGTAAGATAAATGTCAGGTCAAATGATGACATAATACAATGATTATGGGAACTAATGATAGACGTAGTGGTAGGAACATTATTTTCATAGATCAACATAACACAAAATTAGAGCAAGCCAAAGTCGTCACAGAACAAAGCGTATTGTAAATCTTTAGATCCAATCAAATTTGATCTACACACAAACAATCCTTGTCTTTATTACAGGATATTTAAAAGATTTACTTTATGTAATTAAAACAACAGGATCTAGGATCTAATTTGCATCAACTTCGTCTTAACTTGTCTTAATCCTCCTTTACTATTGAACTACTAAAACATTGTCTTCAACTCTTCTTCATATCAATTCATAATTTTATATCATAGGATATAAAACCTTCTCTCTTTAACAAGATCTCTTCAGTGTCATTGACGGAAGAGAACGGTTATCTGATTCAGTGATGGGCGGAGACTGACCCACCAGGTGCGATTTGCATGTAAATTCTACTCTACTTGGAGTCTTTACAAGAATCAAATACATAACATATAACATAAATGTTAACCAAGTATACAATAAAGAAAACATAGAAGTAAATTGTGATCTGCATCAAATCAAGGAAGTGAACTAAAGATAATGAAGAGGGATCAAAGGTCATAAAATAATGTAAGATAAATGAAAAGATTGCACATCAATATGACTACAACTGTACTGGGATAAAGTAAATAACAAAACATCAATCTTGACCACTGGTCATCATTTGTGGTGTTTTGTGTTGGATTTATTGCTGACCAACGACCTTGCACATTGAATTGACATTTGAGGAAATCGGACCTGTGACATAAGATGCATTTCTATCACCGAAGGCTTCAGTGACAGGCTGAGCCTGTTCTGGTGGGCCTGTCTGATCATGACCACCATTCACCACAGCAGCTGTGGTGTTTGTGGTGGCCTGAGACTGACCAACGGCCTTGTACATTGAATTAACATTTGAGGAAATCGGACCTGTTCCATAAGATGCATTTCTAGCATCCATGTGATCGGTGACAGGCTGAGCCTGTTCTGGTGGGCCTGTCTGATCATGACCACTAGTCACTACAGCAGCTGTGGTGTTTGTGGTGGCCTGAGACTGACCAACGGCCTTGTACACAGAATTAACATTTGAGGAAATCGGACCTGTTCCATAAGATGCATTTCTAGCATCCATGGGATCGGTGACAGGCTGAGCCTGTTCTGGTCGGCCTGTCTGGTCATGATCACCAGTCACTACAGCAGCTGTGCTGGTGTTTGTGTTGGATTCAGTGATGACCTGACCCTGACCCTGCCCTTTCAGATTATGTTGCTTCACGTTTACATACTGGTGACTATGACAAGTAGCTACTACAGAAGCCGTGGTATTTTTGTTGGATTCAGTGATAACCTGACCCTGCCCCGTCTGATTATGCTGGTTCATATCTTCATACCGAATACCATTAGCTATTTCAGCAGACGTGGCGTTTGTGATTGATTCAGTGATGGCTTCAGACCGGCCCTGCCCTTTCTGATTATGCTCGTTGTTCGTATTTTCATATTGGTGATCATGACCACTTGTTACCATAGCAACCGTTGTGATTTTGTTGGGTTTAGTCCTATACTGGCATCGCCCTCTCTGATCATGGTCACTGGCAATCATTTTAGGTGTGGTTTTTATGTTGTCGACATCTTCATCACTGACCTCTGACATTCTTGTAGTGTTTGTGTTGGACTCAGTAATGGCCTGAGACTGACCATGCCTTGACTGATAGTGACCATTGGTCATTACAGTAACTGTGGGGTTGTTAAAGGCAAATTTGTTATTCTTAATTCCTGCAGGAATATCCCTGACCCTCCAGTTGCACCAGACTACGACAGCAATGGCGACAGTGAGAAGTACTATTAAACCAATAACAGCTGAAATGATAGCAGCTTGGTTGTTGCTCGAAGGACCCGTGATAGGAACCAGAGTTGGAATAAATCGTGGCATAACTGTAACATTTTGCAGCTCTTTCCTTTGTGTGTCAGCAGGCAATGTTGCAAATATCGAGCTGCCTTTGAAGTGCCAGGTATAGTTCTGGGTGTTATTGGTGCTACTGGTGCAGTTGGTAGCATTTTGCAATTGTGTATCATCAGACAGGGTAGCAAATTTGGAGTTTACAGTATTATGCACTGTTGGGTCAGTATTGCTCACAGTATTGCTTACAGTATTGCCATATGGAGAATACGTTGACACTGAGGATGAACTGAATGGGGCGTGACTATGGGACGTGGCTGTTGTTGATTTTATTTGGTCTTTACAAATCAGATCTTTGAGATCTATGTGTAAAATGTATTGTCCAGAGTGTTCGGGAGGTTGGTCACATATTATAAATGGGTTTATCTGCTTTTGCTTAAAGGGAATCATCTTACAGTCACACAGCCAGGGGTTGTCGCTAAGACGTAACTCAGAAATGGATGCAAAAACATCATAAGCTGATAGAGGAAGGGCAGATATCTGGTTTGACTGCAGCTGCAAATGTTGGAGGTTGGGCAGATTTGAAAATGTACCAGACTGGATGTTACTTATCTGGTTCTTGTCCAGGCGCAAATTCTTAAGCTTTGGAAGATCCGAAAATGTAGCAGCCTGAACTATACTTATTTTGTTGTATTGTAGGTTTAAAGTGTGGAGCTGGGGTAGATTTAAGAACGTTTCAGACTGAAGCTTTCTTATGTTGTTACAGTGTAGATACAACCATTGTAGCTCGGGCAGATTTGCGAATGTGGCAGATTGGATGTGGGTTAGCTTGTTTAAGTTCAGGTGCAAAGTTTTGAGCTTGGGTAGATTTGAGAAAGCACCTGCCTGAATGCTGCTTATCTTGTTACAATGTAGGTGCAACCATTGAAGCTCAGGTAGATTTGCGAATGTGCCAGATTGGATGTGAGTTATCTGGTTGAAGTCCAGGCCCAACTCTTTAAGCTTGGGTAGATCTGCAAATGTGCCAAACTGAATACTAATCATCTTGTTAGAGTGTAGGTACAACCTTTGTAGCTCGGGCAGATTTGCGAATGTGCCAGATTGGATATGATTTAGCTGGTTGGAGTCCAAGTGCAAGAGTTCAAGCTTAGGTAGATCTGAAAAAGCGCAAGCCTGAATGCTGATAATCTTGTTACATTGTAGGTACAACCATTGGAGGTGGGGTAGACGTTCGAACGAACCATTCTTGATACTGGCTATCTTGTTTGATGCAAGGTTCAAATTCTCAAGCTGGGGGTGATTTGTGAACGTGCCTTGCTCTATGTGACTTAACAAGTTGCCGTTAAGGAACAAATATTTGAGATTGGGCAGACTTGAGAATGATGGAATACTACTTATGTTGTTACCGTTCAAATCTAGGTGGTTGGTGGATGTTGAGATGTTCGGCGGGAATCCGTTGAGGCCCAGACTTGGACATTTGCATACTGGGGATGATAAACATGTGCAGCCAGCTTCTGGCATGTTCGTTTCTTTCATGATGATGAGAAGAAAAATCACCATGTGCCGTAGCTTTCTTCCCATGTTGCCCTGTTATAAGACACAAGAAGCAAGAATAAAACAAGGCATTCCCAGACCATGATATTTTTGGCGACGACTCAATGGCTAGCCTAATAGTATATTGTGTGTCGGTTTGACAAGAATTCACAAAATTCCAGGAATTTTTCCACAGGCATTTCAGGAATTTTATTTGCATCATCCCTTTAGAGGGGAATAACTCGGAAATGGGTTGACGGATCTTCATGGTATTTGGACTGTAGATAGCTTCAGAGATGTTTTGCACAATTGAATGCTAATCATACAAATCAGGGGCTAATTAACATAATTTTAGGACAGTTTATAAAAACACTGCATTCTATGTTAGAATGCTAAAATATGTGCCATATGTAACTCAAAAAGAGAAATATTTGTCTTACTGTTAAGTATAAAGCCGATTGGCAAAAAATTCCCGAAATTCCATAGCAATTCGTCCGCGCGTGCGCAATTGCATCATCCTTTTGGAAGGGAACAACTCGGGAAGGGGTTGACAGATCATTGTGATAACTTCGGAAATGCCTTCCATAAATAAGGGCTCGGAATGCAAACCAGGGGCTAATTTGCATAATTACTGAGCACAGTTTATCAAGCCACTGTATTTCATTACTACTAGGACACTTAAACATGCTATATGTCACTAGAAAAGACAGAAATATCGATAGACACCAATTATGCAAATTGTTACCTAAATTACATAATGAGAGATTTTTATTACAGTGTTAAATGACGAAAATTCCATTCTTGCGACATTTGGCAACATCATTTACGTTAAGTTGAACATGCAGACGTAAGTCATGTAAATTGGGGTCTAAATTACATGGATTTTGAAACAGTGCTACAAAAGCTTTCTTTGCTAAGACTTTCATACTTTGAACACATTGTTATTTAGATAGACGAGACGATCAACTGATATCTTTTACGCAAATGAGGACCTCATTTGTATAATTAATGAGAAACATTTATAATAGGTCACTCGTCACACGAGGTCACTTTTCTTGTTAACAGCAATTCCCTACAAACATCCACCGCATAAAACAATCTTCATTCATACAGCCAGGCCAAAGGATAGAACACAAATACAACACACCTACAACAACAATCATTAATACTTATAAACAATAATACCGTCGCCATGGCAATAGTTTTTATTGCTACACTTATTTTCAATTTATAGTTCTTGTGATCATAATGTCCTTGCAGCAAAATGAAATTGTTTTCTAAAATTGAGAAGGAGGCAGAACACCATAGGAGTTTTGTGTTTCATTTTAAGGAGAAACAAGGGGGTTCCTTGGGAAAAAGCAGGAGAAAGAGTTCTAACATACGCCATACATAGCCGCTAAGGCCAAAAAGACCCAAAAGCTAGCAAAAACAATTGTTTTCAGATCCTGTGCCAATACATCAATGTAATTTGTCCCTAAGATCAAAGTAAAAAATGCGTTTGGGAGATGCAAAACGCCATCAGAACATTACAGCAATAGAAAAATGAATGGGAAAAAATATACATTTTCATAAATCTTACTGCAGGACGATATATATATGGATATACATGCACTGCATGCATGTACGTGTTGTTGTTTCGTTCTGTGTCATCCAAAGTGCCCCGTGTCTCCGAGCATGCCATAAAATCAGTGAAAAGATCTTAAGAATGAAATTCATACGTGACTGTTATGACCAGCTGATACCTTATACATGTCCTGCGTGATTGGTTATAAATCAGTCTGGGTCTGTTAATTTGCATAGCGACGTCGATGAGTATTCATTTCTCGCGCAAGTCTGTGCAGATAATATTTGCAAAGCAACAGCTACTGGGTTGGGAATTGTTCTTATATCAACAACAGAGGCATCTAGAGTTTCTGGACACATAGACACAAAACATTTTGAATATTTCAAGTTTTAATCTAATCTTCTTACTAAATATGATTTGTTAAATGTCTACTTCTGGCTTACGTAAAACATAATTTCATTAAGAAACGTACCTTAATGTGTGCTTCAAGACGTGCTTGAAGGTTAGATTTCTCGCAGTTCTGTTTGAATTGTTATGTGCAGCAAGTTGTTCACTTTTAAATTTTTTGCTGTCGTTACTTTTATAAGTGACGTTATCTAGACAGTCATAGAAATGTTTGGCTTTATTCTGATACATCGTATTGGGTTCGCCCACATTATAGTACTTGGAAATCAATATTTCTATTCAAACGAAATTCTATGGCAACGGGGAAAATAGATATATTGCATACACCTGAACATATCAAGCCAATTATCATTTTTTGCATTTTGATGGGAAAGTACTGTGAATGCAGAAATGTTCGTGGTGGTTTGATGTTCGCGGTTTTCGCGGTGGCCATTTGAAAATTTTTCCATGGCAGTAAGAGACTACAGTGCATGGTGCTACCGCGAACTTTAAACCACCGCGAAATGTCATTTTCCCCACTACCGCGAAATTAAATCCGCGCGAACTTGCATTTACAGTAACTGGCATTCTACGAAATTTAGTAATTGTGCAGTATCTTGTTTACTTTGGCTCAAAACCCGACTTGTATCCTGTAATTTTAGACAAGAATACTCAGAGAGCCATTAATTGAAGCCTGAATCTTTTTTGCAGGAAAGAAAACAAGTGCTTGGTTTCTTTTTAATGAAATTGAAAGGTTGAGATGACCGTGTTGCAACTTGATTTTGAACCTGACTTTTTTGTGAGCTCAACATATATTAGATTAACCTGTTGGGCACAAATTACTATATATTGTGGAATTTTCAGAGTATTCTAAGTTATCGTGAATCCATCGCAGCCGTCAACATAATTATGGTCCTTCCATTTTGTTACTTATCATTTCATCAGCAAACCCAACAATACTGCTAACCCTTGATTTAATTTTTCCATGTCGCTAAATTTCAGAGTCTCAAATCTAGACGAATTTCATAGTATGGGCGTGGTCACCATCGTCGAAAGTCATCATGAGCGACTTTGTCGTTGTACGATTTTCAAGCAGGTTGTGACAGTATCAACCGCCGACAAGGATCGGAGACAGGCTTCTCCGGTACCAAGACGGATGAATTTTGTACGAGACATATACGACATACCCACGAATGCCCCCCCCCCCCGTTTACGATCTTACGACAACTGTTTGTCGTCGTAAAAATGTCAATATACGTATATCATACAAGCTTACCTGTCAATTTAGTCACAGTACCTTAATTTGATGTTTTCTGGGGCAGCCTGTAATGAAGAACTTTCTTCGGCCCTCTAGTTTGCAACGATGAATGTTAGCTGCCGACGCTGGGTAGCTTTTCCGTAACAATGTGACAAACAATATCAATGTATTCATATACGTTTCTGGAGGTGTTGATTGTCTGAGCTCAGCATCGTGAATATTGAGGCTTATGATGATTAAGGGAATACTTCTACTTGTTTGTCCAAATGGTGGGCTCTGATTCGTTCTGCTTGTATACGGGTATAGGGCTTATTCACGTGACGTCATCACCCCTTGTCCCTGTCCGCCGCCATCTTGGGGTCCATGCGCTACAGTACGGCGATGTACAGCGTGGGTCTCTAAATGTCCGAAGAAAGTGAAGTGTTTGTTTGTTTGTTTTATTTGGATCTCCATTAGCGGTCCCACCGAAGTGGTGCCGCTATTCTTCCTGGAGTCCGACAGATATAGGTATATACAATAAAAACGAACATAATCAACAAAACTTATACACTTGGTAAACAGAACAGTAACAAAATTAACTGAGGTAACTTAAATTGAAACGTGAGAGGTCAAAGGTCAAAATAAAACGTCAGAATTATCTTCTGGTATTTGTATGCAGAAAATAAATGGAAATAATAATTAACAAAACATTATTGACTTGAGTAAAATTGATATGCAGCTGGAAGTATGTCCAAAATAAAGAAGTCGTAACGGTAAGGAATGATATAACGTAAAACCTTGACTAATGTATTTACAAAAGAACAGAATAATGCTGCTGAATAAGATACATGTAACGTTAATAGAAAAGTGTCATATTATCTTATCTTGGACCATAAATATGTTGTACGTGTGTTGCACGATGTTTGACTATACGAAGAGCCTAAAACCTCAAGTCTTATTTCCACGACATAAATCGGGTGGAAATTACCCGATTTGGGATCAGTGAGGGAACGTTTGACCCGCAGCGGATGCCCGAGCACGGCAACAGCGACAGTGGAGTATTTGATAGTGATTGTGGGTGGCAGGGCCGACTTTTTACAGCAAAAATCAGTTCAAAGCGTACGTGTTAGTGTCACCAGACCTACAACCACGTAATATCTGAACAGGTACAAAAATAAATGTTAACGTTAATAGAGATCGGGTTGACAGAAGGTGAGTTGTGATCGGAAAAGTTCCGAAGTCTCACATGCATGCAAAGACGGGAACGCGACTGTGGGGCCGGGTTAGGTTTAAGTTGCTGTTCACAAACACTGTGATAGTCGGTAGAGTTGTACTTTTGTTTCATAGAAATTCTTCACATATCACTGGAGACATGTTCTTCCTATCATTTCTTCTTTTCGCCGTTGGTCCGCCTCTTTTTTGCCCTTCCGGAGTAGGTACCCACGTCGACCGTCGTTGAAAATTATCTGGCCCATCGTTTACTGCCTTGTCTAGATTTTAAAAAATGTGTACTACACACCTTGGTTCTCAAAATTCTACTGGTAAGATCAGCTCTACATATGGCAGAAACCCACGTTTGTTTCCGAGTCGTTACACTTAAGTTTTTCCCCGGCTTTGCTTGTTATTACACGAGAAACGCGAAACAAATTTTACTGTTACCCGATTTATGTAGGCTTTACCAGTGCTAGACCAACATCCCACCACAGGACAGCACACCGTGATTATGAGCCTAAACGTTTTGAAGGGAAATTGTGGGTTGCATAAGAAATATTTTCAACTCTTACGGAGAGTTGCATAGCGAGCCGCTGTGAGCCGCGCTCAAAGTGGATCCCAAAATGGCCGACTTCGCTTGTTGTTAGGGAGTAGATCACGTGACTGAATAAGCCCTATACGCCTTCGGCTGGCGGGCGATTCGACCCACGGTCCAGCTGCTACCTTGAGTGATGCGGATTACACCAAGTCGTTTTATACTGACTGGTTCCATTTCGCACTGCAGCTATATAATAGTATAGAGGAGGAGTGCTCAGTATAAGCCGATTACGGATTTTCCTTCCTCCTGCATCTGTAGTGTTATTATCTTTCTGTATGGTTTCATGTATTTTGTGCGAATGAATAAACAAACAAAACAAACAAAACCCCTAAAAAGTCTGTGTTCCCAATCTGGGACTGCTGTTGCCCTCCCGACATCGACTTGATGTGTTCAGGTGAATTCTGCTCACGAAAAACACGCCCTACACCTAGCAAGCAAGACTGTCGCTGATTTAAGAGGAGCCCCAAGACTCAAAGTAATTTGGACCTCTCTTCAACGACATCAAAAGAAAGTGCGAAAGCAGTTCATGTATTTTCAATCACACTCCGCAGGTACAGTCGAGACAAATTGCACAAATCGACAGTCTCGCAAAGTATTATACAAGGTTACTTAATGAATATCATTTTTGTGCTCTCTATTATCGTATACGTGTAACAAAAAGTACGCCTGATTATGCTGCCATAACCTGTTTTACTGATTTTCATTTTTTCATCATATTTTTTTAGTTTTCAATCATGTCAATATCGTCTCACTTATATCTCATAGAGTCCGTTCCTGTTTAGCCAATATTGCAGTGCCAATGTCGTGGAGGATCTCTGAGAAGGGTACATGTCATCTTGAAGAATAGCCAATGAATATCCATATATAAAATGCCCCCACACCTACGTCATACCGATTTACATTTGGTTTGCTGTTGTTTATTCGGTTTAATTTGCTCAGTATTTTGCTTATCATTTTGCGTCCTAAAGCCAAGAACTGAGCTCGGCCGACGTGTCGGCGAGCTACAAATTGACATTTCAGTTCGGACAAAGTACCTCCGACGCCCTAGCGATTACTGAGGCTTCGGACGACGTTTAGCAGATCTTCCGCTTCCCGCATGATGATGTCAGCGTGCACCAAAAAAAGGCAGGAAAGACAATAACTGAAAAGTTCCAGAATGAAACAGCTAGCCCCGTCAAATTTGTGACAGGGTAGCGAAAATTGACGGTGTCAGCGAAAAATACAGTCGACGCTTGGGCGATTTTTTCGGCGAGTTCCAGTCGATCTAAAAATTCGGCCGCTTGAATTCTGACGCGGGCTTTAATATACACTCCCGGCCTAATATATATTGAGGAGGTGTGGGAGTAGCGTGGGAGAATGAGTCATTAGCTTCACGTGGGTGCACGTTACTGTAAATTTTCCCAATGGTTTAAAATTGATTATGACTAAATGTTTACAATCGTAAACATATGGTCCGTCTTCCATTTTGTTATTATTTCAACAGTATCTTACAAGATATAGGAATGTCTGCTGTCGTAAGAAAAAAGTATCAAATATTATAAATTCTGCAACTTACCTTTCAAGCTTGACAGGGTGTTTTTTCTGGGGTAGCGCGTTATTAAGGAGCTTCTTCGGCCCTCTCGTTGCTATTGTGCCTGCGCATGCCAAATACGAACCTTGGGTAGTTTTTTCAACGTACATAACGTACATAAAGATTTTAGGGTGGTGTTGATTGTCTGAGCTGAGCTTCATGAATATTTGCATTGATGATGATTGTGGGGATCATTTCTACTTATTTGTCAAACTTGTGGGCCCAGAAATTTCTCTGCCTTTACCGACAACATTTCGTTTAGAAATCAAGAAGCGTGTACGTATCCTAAAATCTGCGCAGTAAAGTCGGGATTAAAGAAATGCAAATAAAGATGTGTTTATTGTGAGGTACAATTATAGTAATTCATGTGATGAGTGTGTCTTGTTTATCCTTTGGGTTTTACTGATATTGCAGAATATGGCTGTTTAATATTAACAATTCCCTTGTTGCTTACTCCTCTTTGTTGTTTCTTACTGATGTTTTTAATTCAGTTCAATCAGGCGCGGCAGAAAAAAATGGGAATATAATCTCATTTTACAGCTTTATTTCTCGAGGTCTCTGCAATCCTTTTCTGATTTCAATTAATTTTTCTGGCAAGTTTATATATAGTCATAAGCACACAGATGTGCACATTAAAATCTAATTCAAATTGCTCACAAAGCACTGTATGTGGGTTAGACATCCAGGTAAACAATATTCAAATACAATTCAATCTCCACAACTAGATAGAAAGGAGATTTACTTCCGGACGATTTGAGTGACATCTTCAGCTTGCTAGAATGCACTGGCAGAACTATCCAAAACAAGTACTAGAAAAACTTAATTGACATGTTCAACGATTTTTTCTAGTTATCTGTAATTGTATCGAATTGTTCTACCGGTTCATTCTAGTGGCGCCGAAGAAGAGTGATTGATGTCACTCGAAACGTCCAGAAGTAAATCTTTGCTTTTATCCAGTTGTAGATATTGAATTGCACTGTATGGTATTTTCTGCAGCAAAACTGTGTGTTCTCACCATGTTTGTAGTAATTGAGTCCTGACCGATATGAGAGATTTTTTGTTGCTTCTACCCTTTCGCACATGGCTTTCTCTTCATAAAGGGGCACGGCGCCTATGCATTTACCGATGCCATTGAGTCCAATTGATTTTTGTCACATTTCAAACTTGGAACGAAAGGTTCTGGTGTGACCTTAAGACAAATTATATTTTTATCATAATTATATATATAACCGTTATATGTATATTTTACATAATTAACCTAATGATATCAGAAAAGACACAATGATATCAGAAATAACATGATAATCAGAAAATAAAGTCAGTGAAATTTTAATTAGAAAAATGTGTTGATTACATTGTTCCGATTACAAGTTATTCTTGGTTAAAGTGTTCTAATGATGTAACAGTGTTCCTTTAACCCTTGCACGTGTCTAAATGCCTTGAGCTCAACTTGGGGCGGGTATCGTTACAGCCTTCCGGTATATGACCGGCTTTTAGTGCTGGACCGGTCCGACAAAAACGGACCTGAAAAAGATTAGTGCACCGGATCTTGGACCAATTAGAAAATGAACAGATTATATCGGCAGGCGGTCACACGTTTTGAGGCTTGCCGGTCAAAGAAAATAACAAGGGCGAAGTACAGTAGAGTAGAGTAGGGTAGCTTTTTAGTCATTTCTATCAAGTTTCGAAAGTCAAACTTAGCATTCTTTACATAAAGATAAGGTTTTAAAACCCCAACAAACAGATTACTTTGTAGCGAAATGGACAATTGTTTTGAGAATCACCCATTTACAATTTTTTTTGGCAAACAATTGGGTCCAGGTTCAGGTCCGTTTTCTGTACCGGTACCCACCCCTAGTAACAACCATGTGCAAGTACCAATATGGCGGGGACCAACTGTGAGATTAACATTGACGACTGAGACCTTCATCAGCCTCGATGGTGTAGGATGTGTGGTTGATCAAGTAGCCGGGTTCCTCTACAACTGTCCTGATGGCTTCAGTAGTGGTCTTTGTGAGGTAAACGTGGATGAGTGCGCGTCAAGTAAGTATGACTGATTGTACTTTGTTCATCTAAAACCTCAACACTAACATTATGAAACCATAACATTTGGATATTGCTATATAAGATTTTGATATTGCTATGGATCATTTCACGAAGCGAAGAAGGAAAATAAATACAATAAGCGAAAAATGATATGATAATAACATACAGGTAGGCGATAACACAAATTTAAAAGGGAGTCAGAATCTTGTTGGCCTCCCAGTGAACTAATTCTACAGTACAAATGAAATAAATATTTGTTCAAAAATACATGTTAAGTAAGAAAAATATCGGGTCAAATGATGAAATGAAACAATGATGAAGTGAACTAATAATGATAGACAAGAACATTATTTTCATAAAAAGTTACTTATCATAAATTAAAACAAAATGAGAGAAAGCCAAAGTCGTCACGGAACAAAGCGTATTGTAGATCTTTAGATCCAACCTAACATGATCTATAAACAGACAATCCTTGTTTTTATTACAGGATATTTAAAATATTTACTTTATGTAATTGAAACAACAGGATCTAGAAGCTAATTATATCATTTGCATCAACTTCGTCTTAACTTGTCTTTAACCTCCTTTCCTATTGAACTACGAAAACATTGGGGTTTTTTTACTTTTTTTCATATCAGTTCATAATTTTATATCATAGGATATAAAACCTTCCCTCTTTAACAAGATCTCTTCAGTGCCATTGACGAGAGGGAACGGTTATCTGACACGTTTGATCGTTCCCAATAGCATATCCAGGTACTTATTATACGTAATTGCTATTTGGCGTATCACCTAGATGTCAAACCTTGATCGACGTATACATTATGTAGCATTAACTTTCGAGTGATCGCCATAGTCCATATCAGTGTTACATTGAACGGCGTTATGTCCAACAGACCCTTGCCAGCACTCTGGAACCTGTATGGATGCTGTTAACAGCTATACTGGGGATGATAACAGTTGTCATGGCAGACTGGAAACACTGGTACCAATTGTGAACTGGACATTTAAGAATGTGTCAATTTAAGGATACAGTCCCATCAGCACACATGGGAATTGCAGATAAAGTGCTGTATGTGAACTGACGTTCCGCTATTTAGCTCAACGCTGTAGCTGTTTAGAGCTCCTGAAGCTATGGACTCATTGTACAACATATGCCAAACCATTCCTGGATCTAACGTATTACTATATTATGTAATTTATTGTTCTTGCATTCTAGCATCTAAAGATTCAGTGATAGCCCAAGCCCTAAAGTTCCCTGTCTAATCTTTACCACTGGTACCGATTGTGAACTGGACATTGATGGAGGTATTAATTCACCGTGTAAGAATCCAGTCCCAATGTGACAACACGGATACATTGGAACTACAGATAAATTGTTGGGTGGGAACTGATGTTTCAGTATTTTGTTCAAGCTATGAACTCCACAGCACAACATATGCCGGATGCCAAACATTTCCTTTCTTCTACTTTCCACTACATATATGTACATGATTAATATGAGTTTTGGCATTCTTGCATCTAAAAATTCAGTGACAGCCCAAGCCCTAAAATGTTCTGTCTGACATAATCTTGACCACTGGTCATTGTGTTGGATTCAGTGATGGTGGGAGACTAACCCACCACGTACATGCAATTTGTACAGAGAAATTACCTTAAGAGAATTGACCTTGTGCAATAAGATGCATTTACAGCATCGAGTTATTCGATGACAGCCAAAGCTTGTCCTACATGGTTTGTCTGATCATGATCACTTGCCATTACAGTAGCTTTGATTTCCATGTTGGATTCAGATCAAATATGGTCTGAAGCCGGTAGAATATTTGTTTGTTTGTTTCTTTAGTTCTCCATTAGAATGTACAATTTACCTGTAAATTATATTCTTCCTGGAGTCAATACATTATAACACACAACATAAATGTAAATCAAGTATAACATAAAGAAGACGTCGATGTTAACTGAGATCTGAATAAAATGAAAGCGGTGAACTAAAAAATAATTAGAAGGGGTCAGAGGTTTTAAGATAATGTAAGACAAATGATAAATAAAGATATTGTACAGCAACTTGACTACAACTGTACTGGGATACATCAAATAAAAAACATCAAATCTTCATAACAATAAATATTTGCCCTGTCTAATCTTAACCAATGGTCATTACATCATTTGAGATGTTTTGTGTTGTGTTGGATTTATTGCTGACCTACGACCTTGTACATTGAATTGACCTTTGAGGAAATAGGACCTGTGCCATAAGATGCATTTTTAGCACCCAAGGCTTCAGTGACAGGCTGAGCCTGGTCTAGCAGGTCTGTCTGATCAAGGTCACCAGTCACCACAGCAGCCGTGGTGTTTGTGGTGGCCTGAGACTGACCAACGGCCTTGTACATTGAATTTACATTTGAGGAAATCGGACCTGCTCCATAAGATGCATTTTTAGCATCCATGGGATCAGTGACAGGCTGAGCCTGTTCTGGTGGGCCTGTCTGATCATGGTCACCAGTCACCACAGCAGCTGTGGTGTTTGTGGTGGATTCAATGATGACCTGACACTGACCCTGCCCTTTCAGATTATGTTGCTTCACGTTTACATACTGGTGACCATGACAGGTAGCTACTACAGAAGCCGTGGTGTTTTTGTTGGATTCAGTGATGACCTGCCCCTGCCCCTGCCCTGTCTGATTATGCTGGTTCATATCTTCATACCGATGACCATTAGCTATTTCAGCAGCCGTGGTGTTTGTGATTGATTCAATGATGGCTTCAGACCGGCCCTGCCCTTTCTGATTATGCTGGTTGTTCGTATTTCCATATTGGTGATCATGACCACTTGTTACCATAGCAACCGTTGTGATATTGTTGGGTCTAGTCCTATACTGGCATCGCCCTCTCTGATCATGGTTACTGACAATCATTTTAGGTGTGGTTTTTATGTTGTCGACATCTTCATACTGGTGATCATGATCACTGACCTCTGACATTCTTGTAGTGTTTGTGTTGGACTCAGTAATGGCCTGAGACTGACCATGCCCTGCCTGATAGTGACCATTGGTCATTACAGTAACTGTGGGGTTGTTAAAGGCAAATTTGTTATCTTTAATTCCTGCAGGAATATTCCTGACCCTCCAGTTGCACCATACTATGATAGCAATGGCGACAGTGAGAAGTACTATTAAACCAATAACAGCTGAAATTATAGCAGCTTGGTTGTTGCTCGAAGGACCCGTGATAGGAACCAGAGTTGGAATAAATCGTGGCAGAACTGTAACATTTTGCAGCTCTTTCCTTTGTGTGTCAGCAGGAAACGTTGCAAATATCGAGCTGCCTTTGAAGTGCATAAAGTCAAGTCAAGTGCCAGTTATAGTTCTGGGTGTTATTGGTACTACTGGTGTAATTGGTAGCACTTTGCGATTGTGTATCATCAGACATGGTGGCAAATTTGGTGGCAAATTTGGAGTTTACAGTATTATGCACTATTGGGTCAGTATTGCTCACAGTATTGCTTACAGTATTGCCATATGGAGAATACGTTGACACTGGGGATGAACTGAATGGGGCGTGACTATGGGACGTAGCTGTTGATTTTATTTGGTCTTTACAAATCAGATCTTTGAGATCTATGTGTAAAATGTATTGTCCAGAGTGTTCGGGAGGTTGGTCACATATTATAAATGGGTTTATCTGCTTTTGCTTAAAGGGAATCATCTTACAGTCACACAGCCAGGGGTTGTCGCTAAGACGTAACTCAGAAATGGATACAAAAACATCATAGACTGATAGAGGAAGGGAGGATATCTTGTTTGACTGCAGCTGCAAATGTTGGAGGTTGTGCAGATTTGAAAATGTACCAGGCTGGATGTTACTTATCTGGTTCTTGTCCAAGCGCAAACTCTTAAGCTTTGGAAGATCTGAAAATGCAGCAGCGTGAACTATACTTATCTTGTTGTATTGTAGGTTTAAAGTGTCGAGCTGGGGTAGATTTAAGAACGCTTTATACTGAAGCTTTCTTATGTTGTTAGAGTGTAGATACAAGCATTGTAGCTCGGGCAGATTTGTGAATGTGCCAGATTGGATGTGGGTTAGCTTGTTCGAGCCCAGGTGCAACATTTTGAGCTTGAGTAGATTTGAGAAAGCACCTGCCTGAATGCTGCTTACCTTGTTACAATGTAGGTGCAACCATTGAAGCTCAGGTAGATTTGCGAATGTGCCAGATTGGATGTGAGTTATCTGGTTGAAGTTCAGGGGCAAATCTTTAAGCTTGGGTAGATCTGCAAAAGCGCCAAACTGAATACTAATAATCTTGTTAGAGTGTAGATACAACCTTTGTAGCTCGGGCAGATTTGCGAATGTGCCAGATTGGATATGAGTTAGCTGGTTGGAGTCCAAGTGCAATATTTCAAGCTTAGGTAGATCTGAAAAAGCGCCAGCCTGAATGCTGATAATCTTGTTACATAGTAGGTGCAACCATTGGAGGTGGGGCAGATGCTCGAATGAACCAGTCTGAATACTTGCTATCTTGTTTGATGCAAGGTTCAAATTCTCAAGCTTGGGGTGATTTGTGAATGTGCCTTGCTCTATATGACTTAACAAGTTGCCGTTAAGGAACAAATATCTAAGATTGGGCAGACTTGAGAGTGAGGGAATACTACTAATGTTGTTACCGTTCAAATCTAGCTGGCTGGTGGATGTTGAGATGTTCTGTGGAAATCTGTTGAGGCCCAGACTTGGACATTTGCATAC
Source organism: Branchiostoma floridae x Branchiostoma belcheri (assembly GCA_019207045.1). Taxonomy (NCBI): domain Eukaryota; kingdom Metazoa; phylum Chordata; class Leptocardii; order Amphioxiformes; family Branchiostomatidae; genus Branchiostoma; species Branchiostoma floridae x Branchiostoma belcheri. The sequence continues at coordinate 26,754,427 of CM033026.1, read as the reverse complement.
TGGGGATGATAAACATGTGCAGCCAGCTTCTGGCATGTTCGGTTCTTTCATTATGATGAGAAGAAAAATCATCATGTGCCGTAGCTTTCTTCCCATGTTGCCCTGTTATAAGACAAAAGAAGCAAGAATGAAACAAGACATTCCCAGACTATGATATTTTGGTGACGCCTCAGGGGCTAGCCTAATAGTATATTGTGTGTCCGTTTGACAAGAATTCACAAAATTCCAGGAATTTTTCCACAGGCATTTCAGGAATTTTAGTTGCATCATCCCTTCAGAGGTGAATAACTCGGAAATGGGTTGACGGATCTTCATGATATATGGAATGTAGATACCTTTAGACATGTTTTGCACAATTGAACGCTAATCATAAAAATCAGGGGCTAATTTACATAATACTTAGGACAGTTTATAAAACACTGCATTCTATGTTAGAATGCTAAAATATGTGCCATAATTATGTAACTCAAAAAGAGAAATATTTGACTTACTGCTAAGTATAAAGCCGATTGGCAAAAAAATCCCGAAACTCAATAGCAATTCGTCCGCGCGTGCGCAATTGCACCATCCTTTGGAAGGGAATAATTCGGGAAAGGGTTGTGATAACTTCGGAAACGTCTTCCATGAATAAGGGCTCTTAATGCAAACCAGGAGCTAATTTGCACAATTAATGAGCACAGTTTATTAAGCCACAGTATTTCATTACTACTAGGACACTTAAACATGCTATGTGTAACTATAAAAGAGAGAAATATCGATAGACACCAATTATGCAAAATGTTACTTAAATTACATAAATAATGAGAGATCATTATTATAGTGAAATGACGAAAATTCCATTCTTGCGACATTAGGCAACAGCATATACTTTAAGTTGAACATGCAGACGTAAGTCATCTAAATTGGGCTCTAATCGGTGCTTCTCTAGGGGATTCACGCACAGACTGACGGGAAGGTTTCACTTCGATCCCACAAAATGGCGGCGCCCCTGAATTTACGTGGGTCCAGCCAGAGGACCGAAAGTGAAATTATAAGGTCATCGATGGAAATTTCCGGAACAAGTTTTTGTTGGCAGTTACAACTAAGTTCTCATCACGGCGGTACGGTTGTTTTCGACATTCTCCGGGCCTTCCCCGCGCGGTCACCGGGGACGCGCGGAACACATCGCCATTTGTAAACAAAATCCGCTCTTCCCTACGTACATTATATCCGCACCATACACACACAAAAGTAACCGACAGAGTGCGGATAGTTTGACGATGAAGTCGACTATTGGAATATATTTTGTTTTCAAAACACATCTATGGAAGAAACACTCCTCTAGCTTGCTACATATCTGTGCCCTTGATAACTGTACAGATTAAATTACCGGCGTAACTCTGGCACTGTCTTGTTCTATCAGTATCAACGCCTCGGAAATATCTACCTTCGCTTTCCGATTCAATAACACATTCTTTCTAATAACTCCGTACACCAATGTATTTCTATAATGAACTACAGTTCGTGTGATTCAATACGAGCGATAACAGAGCACAAGCCGATGTTTAATGTGCCGGATGTGTGTCGGCTTGCGTTCGACATGCATGGTAACCTTCTGACAGTTCTGGCGTCATTGATAAGGAAATTGAAATAAAAAAATAACATCTCTATAAATAAAAATGCAACGTGTAATAAAGCACACAATGTAAATCAAAGTCTGGGGAAGAAAGGGAATTGTTTGACAGGGACGCTGGATTAGACTGGTCGGCCCACCAGTTTGTTTACAAACCGACGCCAGTGTTTGCATAAATGTGCCGAATGTATCATCAAGGATTTTTTCACCTCCTTGGGATCATATACGGCTTACGTGGTAAACTTCTGGAGTCCTTTGCTTGAAAATGGTACATTACAGAAAAGATTTGAATTTTACTAAATCACACAGAAGTAAATCAAAGTTGGTGAAGGAGGGGTTAAAGAGAGTGTTGTTGTGGTAAGACAGCAGACCGGGATCCTTTGTCTTACAACCGACGCCATTTTCCCGTTTCTCACATTATTTTACTTAGTTGGGGGGAGTTGGGCATGGGGCGAGTTGACCTGTTACCTATTTTACCGACATGCATGTATTTCTAATCCCAAGAGGTACGGCCCAGACGTGTGTTATTTAAACATTTTGCAACGTATCTTTCAGTACAAATTTTCCCGGCTCTTAAAGCGATCAATTATGTTGCAATTCCTCGTGCCGACAGAAAGTTTTCGTGAATTTCCTGAGATTCTCGAAACGATCATAGGTTAGCCGGAAGATAATGATTACATAATGCCCTACGACTGTACAAGCTGGACGGGGGTGCCAATATTCAAGAAACTTGAAAACTACAGCAGCTCCTGAATCTCGTTTCCGAGGATTGAAATTTACTGCCGAATTCTTTCAGGCAAAAATCGCGGGCAATTTATATAATATCTGGCTTGGGTACATAGAAGTACCAATATTTCACACTCATTTGCACCTTGTTTATCTTGTCTGCTTTAATGGAGGACAGCACAACTCATTATAAGTCCGAAACAAACTCGTTCAGCCATGTGCATTGTCCGAATAGAGCACAAGCTTCATATTTTGGCCTACATCTTTTGATCTTCATGGAATATTTTGACGAAAACAACATGGGCCTGGAGAGCGAAACTTTGCCGCCATTTTGATGACGTCGTCTGTTCGCTCCAATCAGGCACACGGGAAATACGGAAGGAAAATGTGAGGAAATGTGACCCAAAATTTTGAGAATAATTTTAAATTTCACAGACATCGGCGAAAGAGGACTGTAACTAAAAAAATATCGCTATGAACATTGACTACAACTTCAACAAATGTTTAATACGTAAATTAGAAAAATACCCTATGAGGAAAATTTGCAAAGTTCAAAGTTCGGTCCCCGATAGTAACCTTTCTTACGTTCTTCTGATTTAATAGGGTATTTTGAGAGCAGTGTATAAGTGAAAAGTCACCGTATCCTCTCTGTAAGTGATTTTTGCTGTTTCTTGACATGAACACCATAAATGCGTTATTTTGAGAAATATTTAGCAATGTCCGTTTGTAAACATGAATACAGGGTCGCCGCCGGCACTCCGCCATGCCTTGGGCGGGGCAAATTCCCCTGACAACGCGGACAAAAGCATATCAACCGTACCACCGTGATGAGAACTTAGTTGTAACTGCCAACAAAAACTTGTTCCGGAAATTTCCATCGATGACCTTATAATTTCACTTTCGGTCCTCTGGCTGGACCCATGTAAATTCAAAGGCGCCGCCATTTTGTGGGATCGAAGTGAAACCTTCCCGTCAGTCTGTGCGTGAATCCCCTAGGATTCACGATTTATGCTCCCAGCATATCAAAGGAATCCTTTGAAGGACTAAAGGATTCCTTTACATTGGTACCTAGCATGAATCCTTTGCCAGGATTCCAGGCTTAGGACCATGAATCCTGTATGTATCGGGTGGCACTACATGCATGTACGTGCTGTTATTACAATCTGTGTCATCCAAAGTGCCCCGTGTCTCCCAGCATGCAATGAAATCAGTAAAAAGATCTTAGGCATTAAATTCATACGTGACTGTTATGACCAGCTGATACCTTATACATGTCCTGTGTGATAAACAATTTTAAATCAGTCTGGGTCTGTTGATTTGCATAGCGACGTCGATAAGTATTCATTTCTCGCTCAAAACAGTGCAGATTTGCAGGGCAATAGGAACTGGGCTGTATTGTCCTTGCATCAACAATAGTTGCATCTGGACAAATGCGCAATTAGAAATTATAAATCATCTAACAAAATAAATTTATAGTTCAAGTTTTACATTATTGTCACTGATTATCTTCTATCATCTAAATATGGTTTGTTGAATGTCTATTTCTGGCTTACGTATAAAGGCATAATTTCATTAAAAACGCACCTTTATGTGTGCTTTCAGCGTGCTTTTCACGCATCTCTGTTTGAATTCGAATGTTGATGTTTTGAAAGTTGTTCACTAGATGGTGCTTTAACTGGCTGTTTTTACTTTTATATGTAATGTTTTTAAACCCCTCATATTTAAAGACATTATTAGAAAATATATTACTTACAATATTTATATTTTTATTATGATATATTGCGATGAGGGGTTCGCCCACATTATAGGTCTTTGAAAATCAAAGATACAATGCAAAAGAAATTCTATGGCAATGGGGAAAATAAATACATTGCACATACCTGAACGCAATCAGTATTTTTTTTTGCATTTTTGCATTTTGATGAGAAAGCAACTTGCGAAAACCAACTTTTATCCTGTAATTTCAGACAAGAAAAAGTATAAGTGCTTGCTGTTCGAATTCTGTTGGGATAGAAAGGTTGGGATGCCTGTGTTGCAATTTGATTTTGAAACTCAACACATACTAGTTTCAACTGTGGGACACAAGTTACTAAAGATTGTGGACTTTTCAGAGTATTCTAAGTTATCGTGAATTCATCACAGCCATTAACATATGGTCCGTTTTCCTTTTTATTACTTTATATCATTTCATCAGCAAACCCAACAATACTGCAAACCCTCGATTTAATTCTCCATGTCGCTAAATTTCGTACGTTTTTGTTGTGGTAGGATTTTCAAGCAGGCTATGATAGTATCAACCACCGACAAGGATCGGAGACAGGCTTCTCCAGTACCAAGACGGATGAATTTTGTACGAGACATGCACAACTATCCCACGAATGCCCCCCGTTTGTCGTACGACTACTGTATGTCATCGTAAAACTATCAATATACGTATATCATACAAGCTCACCTCTGTCACAGTAGCTTTATTTGATGTTTTTTGGAGTAGCCTGTAATGAAGGACTTTCTTCAGCCCTCTAGTTTGTAACGATGAATGTTAGCTGCAAACGCTGGGTAGATTTTCCGTAACAATGTGACAAACAATATTAGATTATTCATGTACGTTCTGGAGGTGTTGATTGTCTGAGCTTAGTGTCGTGAATATTGAGGCTTATGGTGATTGAAGGGATTATTTCTACTTGTTTGTCCAAATGGTGGGCTCTGATTCGTTCTGCTTGTATACGGGTATACGCCTTCGGCTGGCGGGCGATTCGACCCGCAGTCCAGCTGCTAGCCTGAGTGATGCGGATTACACCAAGTCGTTTTATACTGATTGGTTCTATTTCGCACTGCAGCTATATAATAGTATAGAGGAGGAGGGCTTAGTATAAGCCGATTACGGTTTTTCCTTCCTCCTGCACCTATACTGCTTTTATGTATTCTTTTTCTGTATGGTTTCATGTATTTAGCTAAACAAACAAAACAAACAAACCCCCTAAAAGTCTTGCCTCCTGTGTTCCCATCCTGGGACTGCTGTTGCCCTACCGACATCGACTTGATGTGTCCTGTTGAGTTCTGCTCACGAAAAACACACCCTACACGTACCAAGCAAGACTGTCGCTGATTTAAGAGGAGCCCCAAGACCCAGAGTAATTTGCACCTCTCTTCAACAACATCCAAACAAATTAAAAGATAAAAGCAGTTTATATGTTTTCAATCACACTGCGCACGCACAGTCGAGACAAATTACTCAAATCGACAGGCTGGCAAATTATTGTTAAAGGTTACTTAATGCATATCATTATTTTACTCTCTAAACGTCTGATTATGCTGCCATAACCGGTTTTACTGATTTTCATGTTTTTCATCATATTGTTTTGTTTTCAATCATGTCAAATTTTCTCCCTTATATCTCATAGAGTCAGTACTTGTTTAGCTAATACTGCAGTGCCAATGTCGTCGAAGATCTCTGGGAAGGGTACATGTCATATTAAATATTAGCCATAAATATTCATGTATAAAATGCCTCCGCGCCTACGTGTTACCGATTTACATTTGCTTTGCTGTTGTTTATTCAGTTTATTTCACTTAGTATTTTGCTAATAATTTTGCATCCTAAAGGCACGGACTTAGCTCGGCCGACGTGTCGGCGAGCTACAACACTTTCAAAGTACTTCCGACGTCCTGGCGATTACTGGGGCTTCGGGCGACGTTTACGAGCTCGTCTGCTTTGATTTAAACCTCTGCATGATGATGTCAGCCTGCCTACCTACCTGCCTAAGTACCTAGGCCAGGGACTGGCCCCTTGCTCCGCTCTTGCACTTGACTCCATGAACTTGATACTCTGTCCAATATCCTTTGCAACTTGGTCCCTCCAGCGCTTTGGGGGTCTACCCCGTGGCTTTGGCTTTTGGAAATCCTGATAGTATGCTTTGTGGACTAATGTGTTCGGTGGTCTAACTACGTGTCCGAACCATCTTAGTCATCTAAGCCTGATGGCATCGAAAATGGAGTGTCCAATCCCTAGTCTATCTCTGATTTCCTCATGTGCATGATTTGGAATACGTATACGGTCACGGGCTGTAACACTGAGAATCGCCGTTAGGCATCTCATTTCGAAAGCTAACAAGAGAATCTCATCAGACTTTTTCAAGTTTCACATGCATTAGTGGCAATAGGTAGTATACGTGCCTGGAAAAGACGCATCTTAAGACATACTGAAACCCTTGCAGCTCCAAACTGTTTTTCTTAGCCTACCAAATGCGAATGCGGCCAGAGAGATCCTTTTCTTTATATCCTTTGTGGTGCCTGGTACAACACTTCCTAAGAAAACAAACTCAGGGACTTTTTCAACATTATATTTGTACCCTCTATGTCAGCCTGCACCAATAAAAAGGCAGGAAAGACAATTACTGAAACGTTCCAGAATGAAACACCTAGCCCCGTCCAAATTGTAGATGTTTCAGCGAAAAATCTACAGTCGACGCTCGGGCGATTTTGAAATTCGGCGAGCTCCAGCCGATCTGAAAATTCGGCCGAGCGTTCCCTTGAATTATGATTTCTGAATAATAGTTATTGAATTAAATTACGTTAATATAGTATTACACTCCCGGCCAAATGTATATTGAGAAGGCGTTGGGTTAGCGTAGGGGAATGAGTCATTCCGATTCCAAACAAACATGTATGGTTTCTACTAGATCAGTAGCACTACTAATTGGGACGAAGATTAGTGGATTAAAATCCCACGACATGAGAACATCCTGTGCAAACAATGTCTTTGCCCCACATTGGTAGTTCGCTACCTGCTGTCGCTTTGTTGTTGTTGTTGTTACTGGGTTTGTCGACTACTCTCTTTTCGCAGCCAGGGGCTGAATTACAAGGAGATTACAACAGGCGGGGCTAAATCACAAGGGTTTTGAGCGGCAGCGTGCCAATAAGTTCAACGCTAACTCGGGTGACCTCAATACGAAATTATTTTTCTGGCCATTTTTAAGTGTGTGCTTATGAGTATATCTCATCTCACAAATGTGAACATTGAAATCTATTTTTAATTGCTCACCAAGCACTCTATGCGTTTATGTAGGTTAGATATCCAGGTAAACAATATTCAAATACAACTCAATCTCCACAACTAGATAGAAAGGAGATTTACTTCCGGACGACTCGATTGACATCACCCTTCTTCAGCGTCGCTAGAATGTACTGGCAGAACTATCCAAAACAAGTACTAGAAAAACTGAATTGACATGTTCAACCATTTTTCTTTAGTTATCTGTAATTGTATCGAATTATCGTGCCAGTTCATTCTAGTGACGAAGAAGAGTGATGGATGTCATTCTAAACGTTTTAAAATAAATCTTTGTTTTTATCCAGTTGTAGATATTAAATTTCCTCGTATGGTATTTTCTGCAGCAAAACTGTGTGTTCTCGCGATGTTTGAAGTAATCGAGTCCTGATCGATATGAGAGAATTTTGTTGCTTCTACCCTTTCGCACATGGCTTTCTCTTCATGAAGGGTCACCGCGCCTATGCATTTACCGATGCCATTGAGTCCAATTGATTTTTGTCACATTTCAAACTTGGAACGAAAGGTTCTGGTGTGACCTTAAGACAAATTATATTTTTATCATAATTATATATATAACCGTTATATGTATATTTTACATAATTAACCTAATGGTATCAGAAAAGACACGATGATATCAGAAATAACATGACAATCAGAAAATAAAGTCAGTGAGATTTTAATTAAGAAATGTGTTGTTTACATTGTTCTGATTGCAAGTCATCCTTGGTTAAAGTAAAGCTACACTGGGCCAACGTGTTCCAATGATGTAACAGTGTTCCGTTAACCCGTGCACGTGTCTAAACGCCTTGAACTGTAACAACTTGGGGTGGGTACCGTAACAGGTACCGGTACATGACCGGCTTTTAGTCTTTGACCGGTCCAACAAAAACGGACCTGAACAAAATCAGTGCACCGGATATTGGACCGATTCGAAAATGAACAGATTATATCGGCCGGCGGTCATACGTTTTGAGGCTTGCCGGTCAAAAAAAATAACAAGGGTTAAGTAGAGCAGAGTAGAGAAGATTTTAGTCATTTCTACAAAGTTTCTAACTTAGGATTCTTTACATAAGATGTTATTTTAAAACAGGGGTTTAAAACAACAGTTAAAACAACAGATTCCTTTGTGGCGAAATGGACCATTGCTTTGAGTATCACCCATTTGCAAATTTTCGCAAACATCTAGGTCCAGATTTTCTGTACCGGTACCCACCCCAAGTAACAAACTCTTTGATGATTACATGTGCGAGTGCCAAGATGGCTTCATGGAAAAGAACTGTGAAATCAACATGGACGACTGTTAGAACGTTACGCGCCGCAATGGTGGAGGATATGTGGATGAAGTAGTCGGATTCATCTGCAACTGTCCTGATGGCTTCAATGGTCTTTGCGAGGTTAACGTGGATGAGTGCTCGTCAAGTACGTATGGCTGATTATACATTGTTCATCTAAAACCTCATCACTAACATAATGATATCATAACATTTGGATATTGTTGTGTATTATTTCACAAAGAGAAGAAGGAAAATAAAGTACAATAAGCGGAAATAATATGGTAACACACAGGTAGACAATAATACAACTTTACAAGAAGGTCAGAATCTTGAAAGCTTACATGTTGGCCACCCAACGAACTAACTTTACAGTACAAATGAAATAAATCTTTGTGCAAAAATACATGTTAAGTAAGGAAACTATCGGGACAAATGATAAAATAAAACAATGATGAAGTGAACTAATGATAGACTTAGTGGTGAGAACATTATTTTCATAAAAAGTTACGTATCATATACAACATGTATCAACATAACAAAAAATGAGAGTAAGCCAAATTCGTCACAGAACAAAGCGTATCATAGATTGTTAGATCCAATCTAATCTGATCTATACACAGACAATCCTTGTCTTTATTACAGAATATATATGTACTTTATGTAATTCAAACAACATGATCTGGGAGCTAATTAACTCAATTGCATCAACTTCATATTAACTTGTCTTAACCCTCCTTTCCTATTGAACATTGATTTTTGCTCTTTTTTATAATGTTATATCATAGGATATGAAACCTTTTCTTCAACAAGATCTCTTCAGTGTCACTGACGAAAGAGAACGGTTATCTGAAACGATTGACCGTTCCTAGTATTATATCCAGTTTCTTGAGTAATTGCTATTTGGTGTATCACCTAGATGTCAAACCTTAATCGACGTATACATTATGTGGCATTAACTTTCGAGTGATCGCCATAGCTCATCTCAGTGTTACATTGAACGACGTTATGTCTAACAGACCCTTGCCAGCATGGAACCTGTATGGATGCTGTTAACAGCTACAGTTGCCAGTGTCAGACTGGTACCAATTGGGAGCTGGACATTTATGAATTAATGTATTAATCCACCGTGTAAAAATGCAGCCTTGTGCGCCGACACACACTGGAACTACAAGTTAGGTGCTGTATATAAATTGATATTTTTCTATTTGGCCCAACGCTGTACTGTGTAGAGCCCCTAAAGCCATCGACTCACTTTACAACATATGCCAAACCTTTCCTTGCTCTAACGTTTCACCATACAATGTCATGTACTTGATTCATACGAGTTCTTTAATTCCAGCATTTAAAGAGTTAAAGGTATACCCCGAGCCCTATAATGCCATGTCTAATCATGACCATTAGTCATTGTGCTAGATTAAGCGATGGTCGGAGACTGACAAAAATCAACTACGTAACATACAACATCAGTGTGATTCAAGTTACCATAAAGAAAAAAACATCGAAGTAAATTGAGATCGGAATTAAATGAAAGCAGTAAACTAAAGTAAAGTAATGAAGAGGAAGCAGAGGTGATAAAATAATGTAAGACAAATGAAAAGATTGTACAGCAATATGACTACAACTATACTTTGATAAAGTGAATAACAGAACATCAAATCATTATAACAATATATTGCCCTTCCTTTTCCTGCCCACTGGTCATGACATCATTTGCGGTGTTTGGGGTTGGGTTCATTGATGTCCTGAGACAGATCAACGACCTTGTACAGTGAATTGGCATTTGAGGAAATCGTGCCTGTGCTATAAGATGCATTTCTAGCTTCCAAGGCTTCAGTGACAGGCTGAGGCTGTTCTAGCAGGTCTGTATGATCATGACCACCTGTCACCACAGCAGCTGTGGTGGTCTGAGACTGACCAATGGCCTTGTACATTGAATTTACATTTGAGGAAATCGGACCTGCTCCATAAGATGCATTTCTAGCATTCATGGGATCGGTGACAGGCTGAGCCTGTTCTGATGGGCCTGTCTGATCATGGTCACCAGTCACTACAGCAGCTGTGGTGTTTGTGGTGGATTCAGTGATGACCTGACACTGACACTGCCCTGTCTGATTATGTTGCTTGACATTTACATACTCGTTAATATGACAAAGTAGCTACTACAGAAGCCGTGGTGTTTTTGTTGGATTCAGTGATAACCTGACCCTGACCCTGACCCTGCCCTGTCTGATTATGCTGGCTCATATCTTCATACCGAATACCATTAGATATTTCAGCAGCCGTGGTGTTTGTGATTGATTCAATGATGGCTTCAGACCGGCCCTGCCCTTTCTGATTATGCTGGTTGTTCGTATTTTCATATTGGTGATCATGACCACTTGTTACCATAGCAACCGTTGTGATTTTGTTGGGTCTAGTCCTATACTGGCATCGCCCTCTCTGATCATGGTTACTGACAATCATTTTAGGTGTGGTTTTTACGTTGTCGACATCTTCATACTGGTGATCATGATCACTGACCTCTGACATTCTTGTAGTGTTTGTGTTGGACTCAGTAATGGCCTGAGACTGACCATGCCCTGCCTGATAGTGACTATTGGTCATTACAGTAACTGTGGGGTTGTTAAAGGCAAATTTGTTATCTTTAATTCCTGCAGGAATATTCCTGACCCTCCAGTTGCACCAGACTATGATAGCAATGGCGACAGTGAGAAGTACTATTAAACCAATAACAGCTGAAATGATAGCAGCTTGGTTGTTGCTCGAAGGACCCGTGATAGGAACCAGAGTTGGAATAAATCGTGGCATAACTGTAACATTTTGCAGCTCTTTTATTTGTGTGTCATCAGGCAACGTTGCAAATATCGAGCTGCCTTTGAAGTGCAAGGTATAGTTCTGGGTGTTATTGGTACTACTGGTGCAATTGGTAGCATTTTGCAATTGTGTATCATCAGACAGGTTGGCAAATTTGGAGTTTACAGTATTATGCACTGTTGGGTCAGTATTGCTCACAGTATTGCTTACAGTATTGCTTACAGTATTGCCATATGGAGAATACGTTGACACTGAGGATGAACTGAATGGGGCGTGACTATGGGACGTGGCTGTTGTTGATTTTATTTGGTCTTTACAAATCAGATCTTTGAGATCTATGTGTAAAATGTATTGTCCAGAGTGTTCGGGAGGTTGGTCACATATTATAAATGGGTTTATCTGCTTTTGCTTAAAGGGAATCATCTTACAGTCACACAGCCAGGGGTTGTCGGTAATACGTAACTCAGAAATGGATGCAAAAACATTATAAACTGATAGAGGAAGGGAGGATATCTTGTTTGACTGCAGCTGCAAATGTTGGAGGTTGGGCAGATTTGAAAATGTACCAGACTGGATGTTACTTATCTGGTTCTTGTCCAGGCGCAAACTCTTAAGCTTTGGAAGATCCGAAAATGCAGCAGCCTGAACTATACTTATCTTGTTGTATTGTAGGTTTAAAGTGTCGAGCTGGGGTAGATTTAAGAACGCTTTATCCTGAAGCTTTCTTATGTTGTTAGAGTGTAGATACAAGCATTGCAGCTCGGGCAGATTTGTGAATGTGCCAGATTGGATGTGGGTTAGCTTGTTCGAGCCCAGGTGCAACATTTTGAGCTTGGGTAGATTTGAGAAAGCACCTGCCTGAATGCTGCTTACCTTGTTACCATGTAGGTGCAACCATTGAAGCTCAGGTAGATTTGCGAATGTGCCAGATTGGATGTGAGCTATCTGGTTGAAGTTCAGGGGCAAATCTTTAAGCTTGGGTAGATCTGCAAAAGCGCCAAAATGAATACTAATAATCTTGTTAGAGTGTAGATACAACCTTTGTAGCTCGGGTAGATTTGCGAATGTGCCAGATTGGATATGAGTTAGCTGGTTGGAGTCCAAGTGCAATATTTTAAGCTTAGGTAGATCTGAAAAAGCGCCAGCCTGAATGCTGATAATCTTGTTATTTAGTAGGTGCAACCATTGGAGGCGGGGCAGATGCTCGAATGAACCAGTCTGAATACTTGCTATCTTGTTTGATGCAAGGTACAAATTCTCAAGCTGGGGGTGATTTGTGAATGTGCCTTGCTCTATATGACTTAACAAGTTGCCGTTAAGGAACAAATGTTTGAGATTGGGCAGACTTGAGAATGATGGAATACTACTTATGTTGTTACTGCTCAAATCTAGGTAGTTGGTGGATGTTGAGATGTTCTGTGGAAATCTGTTGAGGCCCAGACTTGGACATTTGCATACAGGGGATGATAAACATGTGCAGCCAGCTTCTGGCATGTTCGGTTCTTTCATAATGATGAGAAGAAAAATCACCATGTGCCGTAGCTTTCTTCCCATGTTGCCCTGTTATAAGACAAAAGAAGCAAGAATAAAACAAGGCATTCCCAGACTATGATATTTTTGGCGACGCCTCAGGGGCTAGCCTAATAGTATATTGTGTGTCTGTTTGACAAGAATTCACAAAACTCCAGGAATTTTCCACAGGCATTTCAGGAATTTTAGTTGCATCATCCCTTCAGAGGTGAATAACTCGGAATTGGGTTGACGGATCTTCATGATATTTGGAATGTAGATACCTTTAGAGATGTTTTGCACAATTAAACGCTAAGCATAAAAATCAAGGGCTAATTTACATAATACTTAGGACAGTTTATTAGAACACTGCATTCTTTCTTAGAATGCTAAAATATGTGCCATAATTATGTAACTCAAGAAGTGAAATATTTGGCTTACTGCTAAGTATAAAGCCGATTGGCAAAAAATTCCAGAAACTCAAGAGCTAATTTGCACAATTAATAAGCACAGTTTATTAAGCCACAGTATTTCATTACTACTAGGACACTTAAACATGCTATGTATAGCTAGAAAAGACAGAAATATCGACACCAATTATGCAAAATGTTACCTAAATTGCATAAATAATGAGAGATCATTATCATAGTGAAATGACGAAAATTCCATTCTTGCGACATTAGGCAACAGCATATACTTTAAGTTGAACATGCAGACGTAAGTCATCTAAATTGGGCTCTAATCGGTGCTTCAATAGGGGATTCACGCACAGACTGACGGGAAGGTTTCACTTCGATCCCACAAAATGACGGCGCCCCTGAATTTACGTGGGTCCAGCCAGATGACCGAAAGTGAAATTATAAGGTCATCGATGGAAATTTCCGGAACAAGTTTTTGTTGGCAGTAACAACTAAGTTTTCATCTCGGCGGTACGGTTGTTTTCGACATTCTCCGGGCCTTCCCCGCGCGGTCGCCGGGGAAGCGCGGAACACGTCGCCATTTGTAAACAAAATCCGCTCTTCCCTACGTACATCATATCCGCACCATACACAGACAAAAGTAACCGACAGAGTGCGGATAGTTTGACGATGAAGTCGACTATTGGAATATATTTTGTTTTCAAAACACATCTATGGAAGAAACACTCCTCTAGCTTGCTACATATCTGTGCCCTTGATAACTGTACAGATCAAATTACCGGCGTGACTCTGGCACTGTCTTGTTCTATCAGTATCAACGGCTCGGAAATACCTTCTCTTTCCGATTCAATAACGTATTCTTTCTAATAATTCCGTACACCAATGTATTTCTATAATGAACTACAGTTCGTGTGATTCAATACGAGCGATAACAGAGCACAAGGCGATGTTTAATGTGCCGGATGTGTATCGGCTTGCGTTCGACATGCATGGTGACCTTCTGCCAGTTCTGGCGTCATTGATAAGGAAATTGAAATAAAAAAAATAACATTTCTATAAATAAAAATGCAACGTGTAATAAAGCACACAATGTAAATCAAATTCTGGGGAAGAAAGGGAATTATTTGACAGGGACGCTGGATTAGACTGGTCGGCCCACCAGTTTGTTTACAAACCGACGCTAGTATAGTGTTTGCATTAATGTGCCGAATGTATCATCAAGGATTTTTTCACCTCCTTGGGATCATATACGGCTTACTTGGTAAACTTCTGGAGTCCTTTGCTTGAAAATGGTACATTACAGAAAAGATTTGAATTTTACTAAATCACACAGAAGTAAATCAAAGTTGGTGAAGGAGGGGTTAAAGAGAGTGTTGTTGTGGTAAGACAGCAGACCGGGATCCTTTGTCTTACAACCGACGCCATTTTCCCGTTTCTCACATTATTTTACATAGTTGGGGCGAGTTGGGCATGGGGCGAGTTGACCTGTTACCTATTTTACCGACATGCATATATTTCTAATCCCAAGAGATACGGCCCAGACGTGTGTTATTTAAACATTTTGCAACGTATCTTTCAGTCCAAATTTTCCCGGCTCTTAAAGCGATCAATTATGTTGCAATTCCTCGTGCCGACAGAAAGTTTTCGTGAATTTCCTGAGATTCTCGAAACGATCATAGGTTAGCCGAAAGATAATGATTACATAATGCCCCACGACTGTACAAGCTGGACGGGGGTGCCAATATTCAATAAACTTGAAAACTACAGCAGCTCCTGAATCTCGTTTCCGAGGATTGAATAAGAAATTTACTGCCGAATTCTTTCAGGCAAAAACCGCGGGCAATTTATATAATATCTGGCTTGGGTCGCTCAGCGAATACAATAGAAGTACTAGTATTTCACACTCATTTGCACCTTGTTTATCTTGTCTGCTTTAATGGAGGACAGCACAACTCATTATAAGTCCGAAACAAACTCGTTCAGCCATGTGCATTGTCCGAATAGAGCACAAGCTTCATATTTTGGCCTACATCTTTTGACCTTCATGGAATATTTTGACGAAAACAACATGGGCCTGGAGAGCGAAACTTTGCCGCCATTTTGATGACGTCGTCTGTTCGCTCCAATCAGGCTGACGGGAAATACGGAAGGAAAATGTGAGGAAATGTGACCCAAAATTTGGAGAATAATTTTAAATTTCACAGACATCGGCGAAAGAGGACTGTATTATTATCGCTATGAACATTGACTACAACTTGAACAAATGTTTAATACGTAAATTAGAAAAATACTCCATGAGGAAAATTTGCAACGTTCAAAGTTCGGTCCCCGATAGTAACATTTCTTACGTTCTTCTGATTTAATAGGGTATTTTGAGAGCAGTGTATAAGTGTCGCTTTTAGACTGAATATGAATGTGAAAAGTCACCGTATCTCTCTGTAAGTGATTTTTGCTGTTTCTTGACATTGTTAGGTATATGAAGGAACGTCTAGCTCTATGAAGAAGGTCCACTCTGAGTCATGTCCTGCGTGAGACTGATCTGGGGACATCTGGGTGCCCTCCTTTATTGGTTCTAATTCATAGCAGATGTCATGGGCTAACTGGACACACATGGCCCATCGTTACAACATGAACACCATAAATGCGTTATTTTGAGAAATATTTAGCAATGTCCGTGTGTAAACATGAATACAGGGCCGCCGCCGGCACCCCGCCATGCCTTGGGCGGGGCAAATTCCCCTGACAACGCGGACAAAAGCATATCAACCGTACCACCGTGATGAGGACTTAGTTGTAACTGCCAACAAAAACTTGTTCCGGAAATTTCCATCGATGACCTTATAATTTCACTTTCGGTCCTCTGGCTGGACCCATGTAAATTCAAAGGCGCCGCCATTTTGTGGGATCGAAATGAAACCTTCCCGTCAGTCTGTGCGTGAATCCCCTAGGATTCACGATTCATGCTCCCAGCATATCAAAGGAATCCTTTGAAGGACTAAAGGATTCCTTTACATTGGTACCTAGCATGAATCCTTTGCCAGGATTCCAGGCTTAGGACCATGAATCCTGTATGTATCGGGTGGCACTACATGCATATACGTGCTGTTATTACAACCTGTGTCATCCAAAGTGCCCCGTGTCTCCCAGCATGCAATGAAATCAGTAAAAAGATCTTAGGTATTAAATTCATACGTGACTGTTATGACCAGCTGATACCTTATACATGTCCTGTGTGACAAACAGTTTTAAATCAGTCTGGGTCTGTTGATTTGCATAGCGACGTCGATAAGTATTCATTTCTCGCTCAAAACAGTGCAGATTTGCAGGGCAATAGGAACTGGGCTGTATTGTCCTTGCATCAACAATAGTTGCATCTGGACAAATGCGCAATTAGAAATTATAAATCATATAAGAAAATAAATTTATAGTTCAAGTTTTACATTATTGTCACTGATTATCTTCTATCATCTAAATATGGTTCGTTGAATGTCTATTTCTGGCTTACGTATAAAGGCATAATTTCATTAAAAACGCACGTTTATGTGTGCTTTCAGCGTGCTTTTCACGCATCTCTGTTTGAATTCGAATGTTGATGTTTTGAAAGTTGTTCACTAGATGGTGCTTTAACTGGCTGTTTTTATTTTTATATGTAATGTTTTTAAACCCCTCATATTTAAAGACATATTAGAAAATATATTACTTATAATATTTTTATTTTTATTATGATATATTGCGATGGGGGGTTCGCCCACATTATAGGTCTTTGAAAATCAAAGATACAATTCAAAAGAAATTCTATGGCAATGGGGAAAATAGATACATTGCACATACCTGAGCGCAACCAGTATTTTTTTTTGCATTTTTGCATTTTGATGAAAAAGCAACTTGCAAAAACCAATAAGTGCTTGCAAAAACTATAAGTGCTTGCTGTTCGAATTCGGTCGGGATAGAAAGGTTGGGATGCCTGTGTTGCAATTTGATTTTGAAACTCAACACATACTAATTTCAACTGTGGGACACAAGTTACTAATAAGATTGTGGACTTTTCAGCACTCTAAGTTATCGTGAATTCATCACAGCCATTAACATATGGTCCGTTTTCCTTTTTGTTACTTTATATCATTCCATCAGCTAACCCAACAATACTGCAAACCCTCGAATTAATTTCTCCATGTCGCTAAATTTCAGTGTCTCAAATCT
Organism: Branchiostoma floridae x Branchiostoma belcheri; assembly: GCA_019207045.1. Classification (NCBI taxonomy): domain Eukaryota; kingdom Metazoa; phylum Chordata; class Leptocardii; order Amphioxiformes; family Branchiostomatidae; genus Branchiostoma; species Branchiostoma floridae x Branchiostoma belcheri. Next base: position 26,736,823 of record CM033026.1, on the reverse strand, counting down.
AGACGAATTTTATAGTATGGGCGTGGTCAAAGTCGTCGAAAGTCATCATGTGCGATCTTGTTGTCGTAGGATTTTCAAGCAGGCTGTGACAGTATCAACGACCAACAAGGATCGAAGGCAGGCTCTTCCGGTGCCAAGACGGATGAATTTTGCACGAGACATGCACGACTATCAACGAATGACCCCCGTTTTGGGTCGTACGGTATGTCGTCGTAAAATATCAATATTACGTATATCATACAAACTTACCTGTCTATTTAATCACAGTACCTTAATTTGATGTTTTCTGGGGCAGCCTGCAATGAAGGACTTTCTTGAACCCTCTAGTTTGCAACGATGAATGTTAGCTGCAAACGCTGGGTAGATTTTCCGTAACAATGTGACAAACAATATTAGATTATTCATGTACGTTTCTTGAGGTGTTGATTGTCTGAACTTAGCGTAATAAATATTGATACTTATGATGATTGATGGGATTATTTCTACTTGTTTTTCGAAAAGGTGGGCTCGGATTCGTTCTGCTTGTATACGTATACGCCTTCGGCTGGCGGGTGATTCGACCCGCAGTCGAGCTGGTACCTAGAGTGATGCAGATTACACCAAGTCGTTTTGTACTGACTGGTTCTATTTCGCACTGCAGCTATATAATAGTATAGAGGAGGAGGGCTTAGTATAAGCCGATTACGGTTTTTCCTTCCTCCTGCACCTATACTGCTTTTATGTATTCTTTTTCTGTATGGTTTCATGTATTTAGATAAACAAACAAAACAAACAAAACCCCTAAATGTCATGCCTCCTGTGTTCCCAGTCTGGGACTGCTGTTGCATTACCGACATCGACTTGATGTGTTCAGGTGAATTCTGCTCACGAAAAACACGCCCTACACGTACCAAGCAAGACTGTCGCTGATTTAAGAGGAGCCCCAAGACCCAATGTAATTTGGGCCTCTCTTCAACAACATCCAAACAAAATATAAAAGCAGTTTATATGTTTTCAATCACACTGCGCACGCACAGTCGAGACAAATTACTCAAATCGATAGGCTGGCAAATTATTGTTAAAGGTTACTTAATGCATATCATTATTTTACTCTCTAAACGTCTGATTATGCTGCTGCCATAACCTGTTTTCCTGATTTTCATGTTTTTCATCATATTGTTTTGTTTTCAATCATGTCAAATTTTCGCCCTCATATCTCATAGGGTCAGTACTTGTTTAGCTAATACTGAAGTGCCAATGTCGTCGAAGATCTCTGGGAAGGGTACATGTCATATTAAATATTAGCCATGAATATTCATGTATAAAATGTCTCCGCGCCTACGTCTTGCCGATTTACATTTGCTTTGCTGTTGTTTATTCAGTTTATTTCACTTAGTATTTTGCTAATAATTTTGCATCCTAAAGGCAAGAACTTAGCTCGGCCGACGTGTCGGCGAGCTACAAATTGACATTTCAGTTCGGACAAAGTACCTCCGACGTCCTAGCGATTACTGAGGCTTCGGACGACGTTTAGCAGATCTTCCGCTTTCCGCACCTTTGCATGATGATGTCAGCGTGCACCAAAAAAAGGCAGGAAAGGCAAGAACTGAAAAGTTCTAGAATGAAACAGCTAGCCTCGTCAAATTTGTGACAGGGTAGCGAAAAATGATGGTGTCAGCGAAAAATACAGTCGACGCTCGGGCGATTTTTTCGGCGAGCTCCAGCCGATCTGAAAATTCGGCCGGCGTTCGCTTGAATTGTGACGCGGGCTTTAATATACACTCCAGGCCTAATATATATTGAGGAGGTGTGGGAGTAGCGTGGGAGAATGAGTCATTAGCTTCACCAGTGGGTACATGTTACTGTACATTTTCCCAATGGTTTAAAGTTAATTATGACTAAATGTTTACAATCGTAAACATATGGTCCGTCTTCCATTTTGTTATTATTTCAACAGTATCTTACAAGATATAGGAATGTCTGCTGTCGTGAGAAAAAAAGTTCAAATTTATAAATTCTGCAACTTACCTTTCAAGCTTGACAGAGTGTTTTTTCTAGATCTGGGGAAGCGCGTTATTAAGGAGCTTCTTCGGCCCTCTCGTTGCTATTGTGCCTGCACATGCCAAATACGAACCTTGGGTAGTTTTTTCGTACCAATGTGACAAACAACGTACACAAAGATTTTAGGGTGGTGTTGATTGTCTGAGCTGAGCTTCATGAATATTTGCATTGATGATGATTGTAGGGATTATTTCTACTTATTTATCAAACTGGTGGGCCCAGAAATTTCTTTGCTTTTACCGACAACATTTCGTTTAGAAATCAAGAAGCGTCTACGTATCCTAAAATCTGCGCAGTAAAGTCGGGATTAAAGAAATGCAAATAAAGAAGTAGTTAATTGCGAGGCATAACATTAAGTCCTGTGATGTGTGTGTCTTGTTAATCCTTGGGGTTTTACTGATATTGCAGAATATGGCTGTTTAATATTAACAATTCCCTTGTTGCTTACTCCTCTTTGTTGTTTCTTACTGATGTTTTTAATTCAGTTCAATCAGGCGCGGCAGAAAAAAATGGGAATATAATCTCATTTTACAGCTTTATTTCTCGAGGGCTCTGCAATCCTTTTCTGATTTCAATTACTTTTTCTGGCCAGTTAATATATAGTCATAAGCACACAGATGTACACATTAAAATCTATTTCAAATTGCTCACAAAGCACTGTATGTGGGTTAGACATCCAGGTAAACAATATTCAAATACAATTCAATCTCCACAACTAGATAGAAAGGAGATTTACTTCCGGACGATTCGAGTGACATCTTCAGCTTGCTAGAATGAACTGGCAGAACTATCCAAAACAAGTACTAGAAAAACTGAATTGACATGTTCAACGATTTTTTCTAGTTACCTGTAATTGTATCGAATTGTCCTGCCAGTTCATTCTAGTGACGCTGAAGAAGATTAATGGATGTCACTCCAAACGTTCAGAAGTAAATCTTTGCTTTTATCCAGTTGTAGGTATTGAATTGCACCGTATGGTATTTTCTGCAGCAAAACTGTGTGTTCTCACCATGTTTGCAGTAATTGAGTCCTGACCGATATGAGAGATTTTTTTGTTGCTTTTACCCTTTCGTACATGGCTTTCTCTTCATAAAGGGCCATCGCGGCTATTTGATTAATAAGAATCCAATTAATTTCTATCATATTTTCAACTTCGAACGAAATGTTCCGGTGTCACCTTAAGACAAATTATATTTTCATCATCATCATATCTTATAGAATTGACATAATGGTATCAGAAATGACACAATGATATCAGAAATGACATAATCATATCAGAAAATAAAGCCAGTGAGACTTTGATTAGAAAAATGTGTTGGTTACATTGTTCCAAGTGAGTGCAATTCATTCTTGGTTAAAGTGTTCTAATGATGTAACAGTGTTCCTTTAACCCGTACACATGACTAAATGCCTTGAGCTCAACTTGGGGTGTGCTGGACCGGTCCGACAAAAACGGACCTGAAAAAAATTAGTGCACCGGATCTTGGACCAATTAGAAAATGAACAGATTATATTGGCAGGCGGTCACATGTTTGAGGCTTGCCGGTCAAAGAAAATAACAAGGGCGAAGTACAGTAGAGTAGAGTAGGGCAGGTTTTTAGTCATTTCTATCAAGTTTCGAAAGTCAAACTTAGCATTCTTTACATAAAGATAAGATTTAAAAACGCCAACAAACCGATTACGTTGTAGCGAAATGGACAATTGTTTTGAGAATCACCCATTTACAATTTTTTTTGCAAACAATTGGGTCAAGGTTCAGGTCCGTTTTCTGTACCGGTACCCACCCCTAGTAACAACCTCGTTTTAACGAGTAATTACCTCCATGAAATGTCATGGAATGGAGGTTATATTTTCTGTTATGTGTCTCTGTCTGTGTAGATGATTACTCAAGAACGGCTGGATGGATTGGTTTCATACTTGTTGTGTTGGTGGGGTGTGATAAAAGCTCGAATCAATGAGATTTTGGGAGCCGTATCTGTCGTTATAATCGATGTAATAATATCAGAAATCACCCCTATATTTGAGATATATTGGTACAGGCATCGTGCTTTATGTGTTTGTTAATGGGCTTAGCTCCAAGCAGATGGTGAGGTGACAGCTGTTAGCAGACGGGGTTGGCGCCATGTATTCATCTTACAGTTGGTGTAGGGCTGTCAGAGGAAAGTGTGCATCTCGTTTTTGTACCGTGTGAACAGCTGATGTTATGACATATTGGTGGAAAATCAAATCACCATCTGACTAAAGTTGGCCACATCCCTTCTTCTTTCTGAGTTTCCCAACTTCCTCCCACCACACCGCTCTGAGGCACATAGTCGAACCTCAATAATGCAGACAACCTTAGACATTTTAAATGCCAAACATCAAGCTTAAGGAACACCACGCTACCATATTCCGTCGACCTTTTAAACGCACATTACACAATTAAGTGTCACATTTTGATAATTACTAATCAGATGGACATCCTCTGTGTCATTAAATAAATACACCACTACTTTCCCATAACATTTATATTATATAACCATTACTCTCAAATACAACCGACTATAAACATACATACCATCCACAAAAAAGCAATAAATATTTCATGGAGGTATGAGGTCCCCGAACTCTAGTTAAAATTACTACATGTGCAAGTACCAATATGGCTTCGCGGGGAACAACTGTGAGATTAACATTGACGACTGAGACCTTCATCAGCCTCGATGTTGCAGGATGTGTGGCTGATCAAGTAGCCGGGTTCCTCTACAACTGTCCTGATGGCTTCAGTAGTAGTCTTTGTGAGGTTAACGTGGATGAGTGCGCGTAAGTATGTATGACTGGTTGCACATTATTCAACTAAAGCCTCAACACTAACATGATGAAATCATAATATTTTGTTAAACATGATGAAATCATAGCATTTTGATATTGCTATATAAGATTTTGATATTGCTATGTATTATTTCACAAAAGAAAGAAGGAAGATATACAATAAGCGAAAAATGATATGATGATATTACATAGGTACACACAACTTTAGAAGGGGATCAGAATCTTGAAACCTTACATGTTGCCACCCAACGAACTAATTTTACAGTACAAATAAAATAAATCTTTGTTCAAAAAGACATGTTAAGTAAGGAAAATATCAGGTCAAACGAAACAATGTTGAAGTGAACTCATGATAGACATCATGGTAGGAACATTATTTTCATAAAATGTTACGTATCATAAAACAACATAACACAAAATAAGAGTAAGCCGAATTCGTCAGAGAACAAAGCGATTAAATCAAATCAATTAAAGCTAATCTGATCTATAAACGGACAATCCTGGTCATTAAAGATATACTTCATGCATTTCAAACAACAATAGGTATTTAAGTCATTTGATCAACTTCGTCTTCACTTCTCCTACCCTTGTTTTCTATTGAACTACTAATACGTTGTCTTCAACACTTTTTCATATCGTTTCATAATTTTATATCATAGGATATAAAACCTGATCTTCAACAGTCACTTACGAAAGAGAGCGATTGTTATCTGAAACGTCTGACCGTTTCCAAAATCATATCCAGTTGCTTGAGTAACTGCTATTTGGTATATCTTACCACCTGGGTGTCTAACCTTAATCGACGTATACTTCATGTAGCATTCACTTTCTAGTGATCGTCATAGTCCATCTCAGTGTTACATTGAACGACGTTGTGTCCAACAGACTATTGCCAGTACTCGTTAACATCTACAGTTGCCAGTGCCCGACCTGTTACCAGTTGTAACGTTCCATCATACAGTACTTAACTGACACGAGTTCTTGCATTCTAGCATCTAAAGATTCAGTGATAGCCCAAGCCCTAAAGTTCCCTGTCTAATATTTACCACAAACTGGTACCAATTGTGAACTGGACATTGATTAATGCATTTAATCACCCGGTGTACAACATTTAAAAGTCATATATATTTCAATTTAGCTGCCAGGCACTTCAGTGTGTAAGAATCCAGTCCCAATGTGACAACACGGATACATTGGAACTGCAGGTAAATTGTTGGGTGGGAACTGATGTTTCAGTATTTTGTCCAAGCCATGAACTCCACAGCACAACATATGCCGGGTGCCAAACATTTCCTTTCTTCTACTTTCCACTACATTTATGTACATGATTGATATGAGTTTGGGCATTCTTGCATCTAAAGATTCAGTGACATCCCAAGCCCTAAAATGTTCTGTCTAACATAATCTTGATCACTGGTCATTGTGTTGGATTCAGTGATGGTCGGAGACTATCAATAATGGTCTGAAGCCGGTACAATATTTGTTTGTTTGTTTCTTTAGATCTCCATTAGAATGTACAATTTACATGTAAATTATATTCCTCCAGGAGTCAATACATTATAACACACAACATAGATGTAAATCAAGTACATGTATAACATAAACAAGACATCGATGTAAACTGAGATCTGAATAAAATGAAAGCGGTGAACTAAAAGATAATTAGAAGTGGTCGAGGTTTTAAGATAATGTAAGACAAATGATAAATAAAAATATTGTACAGCAACTTGACTACAACTGTACTGGGATAAATCAAATAAAAAACATCAAATCTTTATAACAATAAATATTTGCCCTGTCAAATCTTGACCAATGGTTATTACATCATTTGTGATGTTTTGTGTTGGATTCATTGCTGACCTACGACCTTGTACATTGAATTGGCCTTTGAGGAAATAGGACCTGTGCCATAATATGTATTCCTATCATCCAAGGCTTCAGTGACAGGCTGAGGCTGTTCTAGCAGGTCTGTATGATCATGACCACCAGTCACCACAGCAGCCGTGGTGTTTGTGGTGGCCTGAGACTGACCAACGGCCTTGTACATTGAATTGACATTTGAGGAAATCGGACCTATTCCATAACATGTATTTCTAGCACCCGATGGTTCAGTGATAGTCTGAGCCTGTTCTAGTCGGCCTTTCTGATCATTGCCACCGGTCATTACAGTAATTTTGATGTTTGTGGTCGATTCAGGGGTGGTCTGGGACTGACCAACGGCCTTGTACATTGAATTAACATTTGAGGAAATCGGACCTATTCCATAAGATGCATTTCTAGCATCCATGGGATCGGTGACAGGCTGAGCCTGTTCTGGTCGGCCTGTCTGATCATGATCACCAGTCACTACAGCAGCTGTGCTGGTGTTTGTGTTGGATTCAGTGATGACCTGACACTGACCCTGCCCTGTCTGATTATGCTGGTTCATATCTTCACACCGATGACCATTAGCTATTTCAGCAGCCGTGGTGTTTGTAATTGATTCAGTGATGGCTTCAGACCGGCCCTGCCCTTTCTGATGCTGGTTGTTCGTATTTTCATATTTGTGATCATGACCACTTGTTACCATAGCAACCGTTGTGTATTTGTTGGGGCTAGTGATAGCCCTATGCTGGCATCGCCTTGCCTGACCATCGCCACTGGTTATCATTTTAGGTGTGGTGTTTATGTTGTCTACATCTTCATACTGATGATCATTACCACTGACCTCTGACATTCTTGTGTTGGACTCAGTAATGGCCTGAGACTGACCATGCCCTGCCTGATAGTGACTATTGGAAATTACGGTAACTGTGGGGTTGTTAAATGCAAATTTGTTATTCTTAATTCCTGCAGGAATATTCCTGACCCTCCAGTTGCACCAGACTACGACAGCAATGGCGACAGTGAGAATAAAGATTGAACCAATAACAACTGAAATGATAGCAGCTTGGTTGTTGCTCGAAGGACCCGTGATAGGAACCAGAGTTGGAATAAATCGTGGCAGAACTGTAACATTTTGCAGCTCTTTCCTTTGTGTGTCATCAGGCAACTTTGCAAATATCGAGCTGCCTTTGAAGTGCCAGGTATAGTTCTGGGTGTTATTGGTACTACTGGTGCAATTGGTAGCACTTTGCGATTGTGCATCATCAGACATGGTAGCAAATTTGGAGTTTACAGTATTATGCACTGTTGGGCCAGTATTGCTTACAGTATTGCTTACAGTATTGCTTACAGTATTGCCATATGGAGAATACGTTGTCACTGGGGATGAACTGAATGGGGCGTGACTATTGGACGTGACTGTTGTTGATTTTATTTGGTCTTTACAAATCAGATCTTTGCGATCTATTAGTAGAAGGTGCCGTCCAGAGTGTTCAGGAGGTTGGGAACATATTATGAATGAGTTGAGCTGATTTTGCCAAAAGGGAACCATCCTACAGTCACACTGCCAGGGGTTGTTGTCAATACACAACTCAAAAATGGAATCCGATGCCAAAACATTATAAACTGATAGAGGAAGGGAGGATATCTTGTTTGACTCCAGGTGCAAGTATTGGAGGTTGGGTAGATTTGAAAATGAACCAGACTGGATGTCAGTTATCTGGTTCTTGTCCAGATGCAAAAGAGTGAGCTTTGGAATATCCGAGAATGAAGCAGCCTGAACTACACTCATGTTGTTGGATTTAAGGTCTAAAGTGTGAAGCTGGGGTAGATTTGAGAACGCTTCAGACTGAACTATACTTATGTTGTTAGAGTGCAGGCGCAGATGTTGAAGCTCGGGCAGACCTACGAATGTACCTGATTGGATGTGAGTTAGCTGGTTGCAGGACAGATCCAAAGACTCGAGCTTGGGTAGATTAGTGAAAGCACCTGCCTGAATGCTGCTTATCTTGTTACTGTGCAGGTACAGTCGCATGAGCTGGGGTAAATTTGAGAAAACACTAGCCTGAATACTGCTTATCTTGTTCAAGCCAAGGTTTAAAAACGCAAGCTGGGGGTGATTTGAGAATGTACCTAGATTGATGTTACTCAATAAGTTGCCTTCAATGAGCAAATTTTTTAGACTAGGTAGATTTGAAAGTGATGGAATACTACGTATGTTGTTATAGTTCAAGTCTAGGTGGTTGGTGGATTTTAGGAGGTTCTGGGGGAATCTGTTGAGGCCCAGACTTTTGCATTCACATTTTTGGAATGATAAACATTTACTATGTGTGCAGCCAGCTTCTGGCATGTTGGGTTCCTTCATGATGATGAGTAGAAAAATCAGAATGTGCTGAAGCTTTCTTCCCATGTTGTCCTGTCATAAGAAACAATGAGAAGGAACAAAACAAGGTAATCACAGAACAGTGTACCGGTACAAAACCAGTTTTTTTCTTGTTGGACCGGACCTGAAAAATCAGTGCATCGGATGTTGGACTGATTCGAAAATGAGCAGATTATAAGAGCAAAGTAGAGGAGAGTATGATAGTCGTGTTACAAAGCGTCTACGGTTAAACATGGTCTAAAACTGGCAGTTAGGGTTGTTTACATCAAGATAGAATTTTAAAACGCCAATGGAAGTCAGATACTCCATCAAACCGAATCCTTTGTAGCGAAACGGACCACTGCATTGAGTATCATCCATTCATTTCGCAGATAATTAGGTCCAGTTTAATCATCTGGACCTGAACCATGCCTGTACCTGAATTTTCTGTACCGGTACCCACCCCTATCACAGACTATGGTGTATTTTTTTTCAATTTGTAGTTCGTGTGATCATATTGTCCTGGCAGCCAATTAAAATTGATTTCTAGCTTTGGGAAAGGGGAACAATAGGAGTCTCGCGTTTCATTTCTCGCGAGGGGAAACAAGGGGGTACCTTTGGAGAAAGCAGAAGTAAGAGATTTAGCATACGCCACACATGGCCGCTAAGGCCAAAAGTTCAAAAAGATAGTAAACAAATATTTTTTTCAGATCCTGTGCCGATATTTCAATGTAATTTGTCTCTAATATCAAAGCAAAAATGCGTTTTGGATATGCAGAGTACCATCAGATACTACAGCAATAGAAAAATAAGTGGAAAAAAACTTACTGCTGGACGATATGAATACACATGCACTGAATGCATGTACGTGATCTATTGTATTCTGCGTTACCCATAGTGCCCCGTGTCTCCCAGTATGCAACAAAATCAGTGGAAAGTTCTATGAATTAAATTCATACGTGACTGGTAAAGCTGTCATTACCAGCTGTTACTTAATACATGTCTTGCGTGGCAAACAGTTTTAAATCAGTCTGGGTCTGTTAATTTACATAGCGACGTTGATGAATATTCATTTCTCACTCAATGTGGTGCGGATTTGCAGAGAAACAGTAACTGGACTCGATATTGTTCTTACATGAACAATAGATGCATCTGGACACATAGACACAAAACAATTTTGTATAGTTCAAGTTTTACATTATTGTCACTTATCATCTTCATACTAAATATGGTTCGTTGAATGAACTTCTGGCTTACGTTAAGCATAATTTCATGAAAACGCACCTTAATGTGTGCTTTAATGTCTGCTTTTCGCCCTGTTCTGTTTGAATGTTAATGTTTTGCAATTTGTTTGCTAAAAGGTTTTTTACTGACTGTCCTTACTTTCATATTTGACGTTATTTAGACCCCTCAGATTTAAAGACAGTATTTACAGTAATAGAAAATGTTGTCTTTTTATGATATATCGTAATGGATTCACAAACATTATAGGTCTTTCTTTGAAAATTAATGATTCAATTCAAAAGAAATTCTATAGCAACGGGGAAATGAATACATTGCAGACACCTAAACGCAATAAGTGGCGATAATAAAATTGTATCCTGTAATTTCAGACAAGATTTCTGCATTAGCAATTCATAGAAGCCTTTACCTCTTTGTTTTCAAGAAAAAAACAACTAAGTGCTTGATATTCTCTTCAGTCAAGGAAGGTTGATATGGCCGTGTTGCAACTTCATTTTGAACCTGAATTGTTATGAGCTCAACACATACTAGACCCACCTGTATACCATACTTTGATATAGATTGTGCAATTTCCATAGTAATCTAAGTTATCGTGAATTCATTACAGCCGTTAACACATGGTCCAGCTTCCATTTTGTTACTTATAATTTCATCAGCAAGCTCAACGATATTGCAAACTGTCGATTTATTATCCCATATCGCTAAATTTAATTGCCTCAAATCTAAACGAACTAACAGTATGGGCGTAGTCACATTCGTGGTAGAATTTTAGAATTTTGCATGACGCATGCACGGCTACCCCGCGAATGCCCCCCGTTTGTGATCGTGCGACGTATGTCGTCGTAAAAATATCTCTTATACATGTGTCATACAAGCTTACCTCTTAAGCTGGCCACAGTATCTTCGAATTCAGTTGGTGCTTTCCGGGGTAGCCAGTCATGAAGTAGTTTTCTTCAGCTCTCTAGTTGCAATTGTGCATGTTAGCTGTGAACGCTGGGTAGCTTTTCCGTAGCAATGTGACAAACAAAATTAGATTATTCATGTGTTTCTGAAGGTGCTGATTGTCTGAGCTCAGCTTCATGAATATTGACACATGTGATGATTGCAATGATTATTTCTACTTGTTTTTTTTAAATGGTGGACTCTGATTTGCTCTGCTTGTATACGGGTATACGCCTTTGGTCAGTAGGCGATCCAGCTGGTACCTAGACTGATGCGGATTACAAGTCGTTTTATACTGACTGGTTCTATTTCGAACTGCAGCTAGGTGTCGCTGCTAACAGATGCGGTCCCAAACGCAAAGTATTTTAAAAGATATTTACATAGATAGGTAGTCCATTCGACTCCTAGCTACAGTGCGAATGAAAACCTGTTAGTATTGCCACATGACCTGAGGATGGTGAGGGGTGGTCACCGAAACGTGGACTTGAAATAAACACTATAAGGGGGCTGTAATACGTGCAAAGAACTTTATCATCCCTACTAGTGCGCCATTGCTTACTCTTACTCAATCATTTATCTATATCTACACAGAGAGAAGATACCAGCTTTCGAGTACATGCGTCCAATCAGCCCTTAAGCTGACGTCATAGATGACTATGATTCTCGCTGAATTGAGTGGACCGTTCCATCGACCCAGCGCGCGCTCTGGAAAATCCATGCGACTTTGTGGACGACTAGAAATCGACTAAAGTCATAGCAGTCCTGATTGCCAATACATCATGCTATCATGATCATGATCAGCTTTTGTTTAAAGCGCTGTACATGCCTAGCCAAAGTAACCAATAGTCTACAGCGTTGTGACGACTATTCAACGAGCTTAATTTAGTTTCTCTGTATTTCATATATGATTATCGGAATGTAGTCATACTTTCTCGATTGAATAGTAGTGTCGCTTAAAATGTTTTAATACTTTGTTTATTTGTCAGAAATTTACTCTGCGTTAACACACACATTTGACAGCAATGTAGATTTGATTATTGTACTAGGACAATCGCCGATTGTCCTGAATCGCAATATTTACTGTGCCATGTATGCAAGTATCACTAATTGTTTTATCTTAATAGTAGTAAATTAGCAAGTGACAGTTTATTTGCTGTCAAAACCTATTTTAGTACAAAGCTGAATTCAGGTTTTGGACCATGTTTAGAAAAATAACGTTTTAAATACATCGGATATAGGTTAACCCATTGAACTAGCGTTACATTGCTGTCATTGACCAGCTATTGATGATTAACATTACAGTAAAAGCTTTCTTTCCTTGAAACGTTGGATCTAATTTGTAGACATTTTGCAGCAGAAGGAACATGCAGGTTCTAAGCTTTCCCAGTTTGGTAAAAATTAGTTCAGTTCAGTTCTACAAACAAACAAACAAACACACATACGCACAACGCTACCCAAAATATAACCTTAAGACGTAAAATGAAGAGCCGTGGGTATCATATTTGCATATTTCTTACTTGTATACATTTCTATTTTCATTTCCACAATAACAAACAGCCCGGCCGGGCCCTGGTTGGGAAATGTGTTATTAGCCTAAGGGTGCCCTGGTATGCCTGGCAGTCCTACGTCACATTTCCTACCTTTGGCCCGGCCGGGCTGTTTGAGGAAATAAAAAAATTAAAGCTTATGTTTATAAAGATGCACAAGGCATGCTGTTTAATACTATTTTTGGTCCGTTCTGGGGGTTCGTTGTCTTTTATAGCTTATCTTTCGTTCCCCAAAACTGCCCGGCTGGGCCCCTTTGTGGAAATGTGACGTTAGCCTATAGCGCATATCTGACGATGACGAAGCCGCATTGCACTACAAGCTTACGAAAAAGCGTTACACTCCGCCTCATCCTGACGCTTTTATCTCCTTTAATATACATACATTGCGCATACAACTTTGTATGCGTGTGGTGGGCTTTGGTGTGTCTAATACCCCTTCTCGTGCCTTCAGTCCCTAGTAACCAGCGCTTGCCGGTCACACTTTTGTTGAACGCCCTCGTCTCCACACATCCAACCTATTACCATCCAGGTCTCGTGGCAACACAAGTAAACATATCGACGTTGTCATGTCAACAACGTCGATTCGGTGCCTATCAACTCTAGCCTACAAGAATACGTCGTCCGTCACTCGGAACTACCGTTGACAACACGATGTTGAGTGCCTTCCTCCACACTCCCCTCTGCAGGACAAGCGCCATCCAGGCCATTGTGGAAACGCTAAAGCCAAGGGCACAACCTGCCGTACGTGCAATGTGTCCGTACGTTTTTTTTTGGGGGGGGGGGGGGGGGGCACGTCCGCCACGTATTTCTGAAAACGTTCAGGCTGTACAGGGCAGGCACGTCGCCCGTGCTGGCACGTAAGGGGGGCGAATCCACAGTGCATACAAAGTTGTACGGCGTGTCTGGGTGCTCAAAAATCCGTCGGATTCCCTACGAGTTCGTACGGAGGCGGTACTTACCACTTACGGATCAAAAAAGATTGCCCACGTTTTGGCACGTAGACAGCATGCGTATTTGCACGTCCGGCGGGTTGTGCCCTTATCTTTAATGAACTCTAGCTGAAATTTACTCCTCAGTGACACTATTACACTTTTCCTATCATTGCCTCTGCATGGTTACTTGCTTTAACAAATTTGTCTTGTTTAGATTTTAAAAGTCTATATAAATTTTAAGCTTGTGAATAGCAGAATTCTTTGATTATCTTACTTAAAGCCAACACAACAAATTCGTAATACTTCCTTCAAAATGGTATTTTCACTAGAAACTATTGTTATGATTTTATCATTGACCCATTGTTTTAACGCCGTTCGCAAAGTGCTATTTGCATGATCCACTATTCTAATGTCCTCGCAATTCAGCCTCCCAGACTGCTTGGAGGCCTGTTATGCGTATATACGCTTGCTTAACAAACTAGTCTACTACTACTACTCTACTACATATCCAACCTGTTACCGCCCAGGTCTCATGGCAACACAAGTAAACTGACACTGCACAAAAAGGCAGATTTCCACAAGTTCCCAACATTGTGCACGATGGTGAAACCTGACGTGCCCTCACCGTGGGCACGGGTTTCCACGGACTGCCTGTTCCCGCGTGCCCCTACAATGAAAACCTGTGCGCACAAAAGGGCACGCCAAGAGTCCGCGCGTCCCACTGTTGCACACTTCCCGTGTTGAACAATTATCGTTAACAATAGAGGGCTGAGAAGTGTCTGATAATTCAGTTATGTGAATTGTCAAGTAAAAATACCCAGAACCCTTGCCACATTTCGGTCTGTACTTGTGGGGAAATCAATAATGAAACCCACGCCAACAGTACGCGAAATAAGATTTGCAACAGAATCGTGCCGTATACACGAAACTCAACAAACTACTTTACCTCTATATACAGATCGCGTGTAAGATTAATGTCACTACTGAAGCAACATATTCAATTTCAACGGAGTGTGTCCGATTTCTGTAACTTATCATATGAATTGTTTTCTATGCATTACATGAGTTGATTGTCATCTAGGCTTTAATCTGAAGTGCGGCGCCTATCAACGCATAGATTCTATTAGATTGAAAGTGATGTTCTTTGGTCGGTCGGCTTTGTTTATACAGTATATCAACGCCGCATTCCGACACCATGTTGGATCTGCATTATACTCACTCCTTGTTTGTCAAAAAAAATCGATTCAAACTTTTTAAAAGATTATTAGGTTATGGAGAACTAGTTCAATATTTGTATAGTTCACTTTCAAAGTTTAATTTTGGTTTGTATCGGTATTATGGAGATTGTCTGCCTGGCTTGGTTTTGGGTTGAATATTTAGGGGCGGAAGTTTGAATACTAATGAACTCAGCAAATGCCTGTTACAAGTGGGTAATACATGTATCGACGACCAATGTGAAAAGCAAGAAGGTTAGCTACAGGACTTCCACCAGCACCCCTCCCCCAATACACATTTCATTGTTTTGTTTTGTTTTGAAAACATGGTATCCCGACGCGCGTGTCTGATAGCCTCCTTCGCAGGCTACGAGGAGGGTTGGATTTTATTTTATGGGGGGTTCTAAGGTAAAATTTCTAAAGCCGGGAAAGTAATTTTGCCATGGAAGGGAGTTTAGCGGAGGGCTACATACACAGGGTTTTAGTTGGTCGATAATCTTAGGTACCTTTTTTGTTTTGGTTGGTAGGCTTTCTGCAGACACAAATGATTTATCTAAAGCCCAAGGTATTTTGAAAGAATATTAGAACTTATGCAATTGTGTATTTGATAAAAACAATGATACACAGGAAAAGCTGAAGCTTCCTTTAGTGAACTAAGAATACTTGTAGAATGCAGGGCGTTATGTACAAACTCATTGCTGTGACATACACACAAATAATATATACAATGAGTTATTGTGTCTGTTTGTATTCAAATACCCATCCGAAGTAGCCAATCGTATTTCACACATGAGGCGGGTGTTTGAAAATGTGGACCAATCAACAAACGTGTCCAAATTTTCAAACCTGTGACGGTTTTCATTTCAAATCTTCTCATTCAGAGTGCTTTCGCGCAGTCCGACCGGCCGTATTTGATCGCACCAATCCGCACGACAAACAGCGCAGGTAAACTCATTGAGAGACCGGACATTATCTTGCCATCGAATTGAATTCCACTGGGACCAAGTTCTACTTTTAGAGCAACAACTGTCCTCCTGACTATTACCCAGTCTACCGAGGGTCGGGCGGGCTCTCTGTGGGTGGGGTGTGGTGATCCCCGCCGCACGGATCGCCAGACGCGCCCCTGACTGTTAGCTCTACGTGGTACACAAGTTTCTGTCCGGTCGGCTTGGGTGATTTGGAGTTCCTTTGGCTCCATGGAGGCCCTACATGTTTCACGATGGATTGGATACCACTGTTACGAACTTGCACGTCCACGCTTGGAATTCTGCAGCGACTTTGTGATTTTATATGCTCCTGATCATGACTAGCAACTGTTTGTCTAAACAAGGAGGTTAAAAAAAAACTCCTTGGTTTAAAGGACACTTGGACATCATAATGTACAGAGCAGGAATGCTGAATTCAAGAGACCTACAGGAATTTTTCTGCCATCAAACTTGGAGCGACTGCACAGTGGAGCAAGGACAACGTTTAAAACGTCTTTGAGTGGAGCGACTACGGATAACCACCCCAAAACAACAGGATGGTGGACCGACGAACCTCTGGAAGCCAAAGGAGCGACAGCACTAAGTACATATGAAGGAACGCGTCAGGAGCGGTCGACTCTCAAAAATAAAAAAAAATAAAACGAAAAACAACGAAAGATAATTCACAATTCAGAAAGAATAAAAGAAAACACATTATATAGAGGGGAAGGGAAAAGTCGGCAGGGTAAATGTTTGGGCTGGGAAAGCCCGGGGCAGTGCAAATGGCGCTGCTTTTAATGACAAAGGGTGTAATTACGGCGCGGCCGAGGCCCGGGGAGATAATTAGCCAATAATTAGCCGCTAAGTTATGCACGAGTCATTCGCACACAAAAGCATACGTCGATAGTTTCCACGCGTACGCACAAGTTTACTAAGATTGCACGGCTAGTGCACACGGGTTTCCACAGGAAGGGCACGTTATGCACACGCGAGTGGTCCGTTTACTCGGATTTGCACGGGTGCCCCATGTGGGGGCACGTCACGTTCGCACAGTGGGCACCCGTTGAAACCCGTGGAAACTCTGAATTTACTTGCATGTGTACACGGGTTTGCAAAGCGGAAATCTGCCTTTTCGCGCAGTGTGAGGCATTTTTTTTCTTCCAAGCTATTATCATCCAGGTCCCATGGCAACACAAGTAAGCGGAGGCATTTTTAATCAACACTTTGCAACATCTCGAAGTTGTCAAGTCAACAACGTTGATTAGGTGCCTGTCAAGTCTGACCTACAATAATTAATGCGCCGTTCGTCACCCAGAACTACCGTTAACAACACGGTATAATAAACTAGCCTGGTTTAGTCGCGCATCTATACGGCCCACCGTACATTGCTGGCGTTACACAGACTAGGTCTATACTGTTGTAACCAGAACTCTGTCCAGGCAGTCGAGACTAACATAACAGACGGCAATGATGTGGAAGTTTCTGCTCCTTCTCGCGGCAGTAGGCACCCTGCCCCCCGCTTCAGTCGGTGAGTACATTTTGTACCAGCATTTCGTCTGGAATCGATGCCAATGTATTAATTATACTGAGTTTATTGAGTTTATTTAGATGCCCTTTAGCTCAGATTGAGTAGCTCAGATTGAACTAATCTTCTAGGGCTCATACTATAAAAATACGTAGAGTATATACAAATACATGTACATAAACAGATACAATAACATACAAATACATACATCAAGTCTAAAATCACGAGTGAGGTCAGAGGGCACATATGTTATATACACTAAAAACCATTATGATCCGTAAAATTGGTCTACCATCCTCTTCAACAATCGCGTATCAGAGACAATCGTGAAATCTCTAGGTAGCAAATTCCAATCTTTACCGATCTATAAGTAAATGTTCTCCTCCCGCTGTTATTCCTAGTATTCGGTAATCTATAAGCATGCAATTACGTAAAAGATATTCGCGTCCGAAGATGCCAAGCCAAACTTACACGCAAACTGTGAAGACTACAGTTGAACCGTTTCATTTTGTGCTAGTGGCAGGCTACCTGCGTTCCTAAATCAAATCGCTATTCAGTGCTCGTGGTAGAGGAGTGACGACTTTGTTTCTTTGGTGTTCATTCAATCACGTTCAATCAATATTTCGCTTCAATGTATGTTAAAACGTTTGTTAAATATTTTAGAAACATCGACATCTTCATGTAGAACTACATTTTTCCGAATGATTTGGTATTCATTTAATTATATTAAATCAAAATTTTGCTTCAGTGTAATGAGTACAAAGATAGTTGAAATAACTATTTATGCCACTGTGAGATAGTCATTTGTTTAAATGTTAAAGCACATCGATACCTGAATGTAAAATGACATTTTTGTTCTGAATGATAGACGGATATCTGTATGGTTACACCGCAACCCGATTGAAAAATATATCAACACAGAAGTGAGGACTTATTACCTTCTGTGGAGTCACTGTCTTAGTCCCTATTTTTTTACATTATTTGATATATATAGTCTACTTAATTCAACGCTAAGGGCCCAACCCGTCGTAAGTGTTATTTGTCGTGCTTTTTGGAGGCCACGTCCGCCATGTTTTTTCTGAAAACGTGGGGAAGAAATGGCAAGAGCAGGGAGAGTGCACGTCTCAACGCACGTCACCCGCACGGTTGCTCAAAGTGTAACCTTGCCTTGAGCGGTTGCATGCATAGCTCGTTGCGCGCAGGCTTCGAGATCGAGTAAAATCCTTTCCACGGCAAACTCCCTTTCCCGGCTAGTCAATGTTGAAAATCGCGAACCAGAGGCCACGCCCCCTGAAAAAAGCCAGTCCGCTCAAAGTCTGCGACGTAGACTATCTTGTTCCCTATTTAAACAAGAATGGCAATACAAACATGGTTGAAATGGCGACGATTGTCTCGCACAGTCTGACTGGAGGTGAACATAAGACAAACAAACCCTGGGGAAAATGTTCTGGATATTTAGTCCTGTGGTTTAGCAGCAATTTTTTTTTATTTTTTCTGTTTTGTTTTTTCGTGTTTTTTCGCCCGTGCGCATTAGTTTTGGAGTCTCCAGAGGATGTCATCCATATTGAAGATGAAGTCGGTGTGGCCTAACCGTCATCTAAATAATACATGTGCTATTTGGTCATAACAAGATGTCTCGCTCTTTTCAGGCCAACAGGTGTACCTGGCCACGATTGACACCTGGTCCTTTTGGAAGATTCGTGCGACAGGACAGATGACCAATGCTAACGTGAAAGCCACGTGTGAAGCGGCGGGGATGAGGTATCCAGGCTACCGGACAGGTGTGGATGGGTGTACCTACCTGTGGGCATCGGACTGCATCACGTTTCACCATGCCGAATGTACAACGTTCGGGGCTCTCTCGAGTGAGCTGTGTGGACACACGGACGGGGCTGGCAGTCAGTGTCAGCCGCTTGATGACACCTTTGTGAACATCCCTGGCTGGAGTTTATACGGTGCGTACGGACTGGATTACGACACTCAGACCGCAGGCCTGCAAGGAGGGAACTACAACAACATGTACGCGCTGTGTGCAGGTGAGGATGTAGCCTCGATGTCGACTGTCAAAAGACAATGTCAACTTCTCTTTTTTTCCTTTTTCGGGGTGGGGGTGGGGTTTTTGATCCGACAAATGAGGTCAGAAGATGCATGAAATTTGAATTATTAAGAAAATAACAATTGATCATGACTTGGCTGAGATTAGACGGGGCTAGGAGGGGTGAAACATACAGCAGTGGACAGCACTGAAGATCCGTCCCTGTCTGTATCTTGTGCTTCGTTTCGTTCTCGAAGCCAATGACAAACTTGATGTAACGCTAGTTCACCTTTATCCGCGGGATAACCTATATCCATTCTTATATCAAACTGCAATGATGTTAAATATTGGGCTAACCTAAATCCGTTGTTTAATCAAAATGCAAATGTTTTTAATATATTGTACTTTGAAACCACCGTCCGTTGACATAGTGCCCCTAAATACCCCATTTTTAAAAAAAAGCAACGGATATAAGTTACCCCGCGGATAAAGGTGAATTAGTGTTACACATCTCTGTCTCAAGTCCCACTATCCGTCGACTTGATATCCCTAAATACCACATTAAAAAAAAGCAACGGATATAGGTTACCCCGCGGATAAACGTGAACTAGTCTTACACATCTCTGTCTCCAGCCCCTGCGTGTGTCTGTGTCCATGGAACATGTACAGACGGTTCAACGTGTACCTGTGAGGACGGCTGGACCGGACACAACTGTGATCAAGGTCAGCGAGCGCTTTTCTGTTAAAGCAACATATGCGAGCATAAGCTGACATCAACGATTGTACATATCCTAGGTTCTAATCATTTACATCGGTTGACATGGTAACTGCGTAAGACACTTCTAATGTTATGGTTCATCAGATTCTATAATCATCTTTGAGTCTTTGTTTACTATAATTCAGACATAGACGAGTGTGCGAGCAACCCTTGTTGGCTGGGAGGGACCTGCCTCGATCACGTGAACGGCTACAGCTGTGCCTGTCCTGAAGATGTCACCGGGAAGAACTGTGAAACGGGTAGGACATTTATTGGCCATGCGGTAAGGTTTTCTTTTGCTTGCACTCGAACAGCAGCAAAGCAAACAGCGACATGTATGTTGATCATCATCATCATCATTGCGGGCTGCTTGCCCGGACCAAGTCCACCCTCTCCTTCCAGACATCTCTGTCCCCCATAACGTTCTGTAAGTCCTATGTTGATACTGACTTTCATCTTGATGGACATTTTAAATCCCACGCGCTTAAAAGAGCCCACCAGACTTATCGGAAAGAGTATAGGGAACCTTCCCGGTGTGCGTGGATCAAAAACTTACAGTCTTGTGTACGCCTTACGTACCGTGCTTGCAGCCCTAAGCCCAATGAGGTTAAGCTCGTATAACGAAGAAGAAGAAGAAACTTCTGGTCCATCTTCAGGTCCCCTTCACTTAGGGTTACATCTTATAATAGGTGCGCAACAACAGAGCGAATTCTGAACATCTAATTGCAATATTATTCTCAAATTTGAGGCCGGCCCACAAAACGAAAGACAACTTGAAGGTTTCTGTCCATCCACCCCAGCCATGTTTTCTTTCATTGTTATTGTTTGATAACTTACCATCTCTATAACGTTACAGGTGTATCGACAATTGCAAAAATATGGTGAATTGATCCATTTATAGTTACATCAGGTTGGTAAAATACTCATATAGTAAGGTTCTTCAAAACACAGCCAGAATCGTACTCACTTCCAACGTTTCGATGTCTGTCAGACACCATCATCAGGGTTAGAATGGCTGGATCTGATTCTTGCTGCTACTTATAGCCGGTGTAAGTGGCGCTGCAGCAGTAAGAATGCCGTCCCAATCGTGGCTCAGCTCCAGTCATGAACAGAGACAAGGGGGGATACAAACTGAGCCACGTCTAGGACGGCATTCTTGCTGCTACAGCGCCACCTACATCAGCTATAAGTAGCAGCAAGACCCAGAAAAGTGAGTCGTGTTAGAACCTTACTATATGAGTATAGTAAATTGAATCGAAACTAAATGTCTGCTAACTTTTCTTTTTCACAAATGCCAGTGCTCTATACCGGAGAGTGTTACCAGTTCTCCCCCACATCTGCTGCCCACCCTGACGCGGCCCGAGCCTGCCGAGCTCAGGACGGACACCTGGTGGATATAACAGACCAGCAGCAGCAAAATTTCCTAGCTGACAAGATCGCGGCTACCTCCGGCGTGTCGAACTGGCTGGCCTTCAAAACAGCACCGGCGGTGTTTCTCTACAGTCACGGGGCTCCTTTATCAGGTACTTCAAATTGAAGCCCGTATAACACTCGTTCTCATTGAAATGTCGAAAATGGCATTTTTTTGGTCAAAAAATAAATCGGCTTTATTTTCAGTGAAAACTACCTGGTTAGTTAGGGAAATTCCTCTTTTAAGCATGGCCAAAAAATGGCAACTTATTATTTTCGGTCCCATTGGTAATGCATTACAGGGCAGGTAACAAACGTTACCGGTAACGTTTGTTACAACAGTAACCCTTTTTTTTTCAAAAAGATTAACATTATTGGCTACATCATTTCGTCATACGTTGACGCCCCTAGGGACATTTAAAAAGTGGGCAGCATTTTTGCACCGGGTCAGACAGAATGCTTAGAAAGCATCAAACAATGGTAACGTTTGTTACAATCATTTCTGTACAACATTTTGTAAGCAAGGTGGGATACAAATGGCAGTCAATAACCCTTTTTCGTTTCTTTAGGAAACCAGAAAAACTGTAAAGCGTCACAAAAACGGCCATTTCTAGTCTTATACGTGGATAATATAACCGTGGCAACCATTGTACTCGTGGTGCTAACGTCTGTTACCGAATTTGGTGACAGGCATAAACCTCCTCACACGGCCTCTAAGATCAGTGATAGTAGCGATCTGACGTGGTCGAACGGAGGGCCTGGGTAGCTGGTTTCATCTGCCGACCAATCATTTTGGAAACTGAATTGTTCCATTTTTGGCTACTATCTGAATTCTTCATATCCTATGTGGAAAGGCTTATTCTTGATAGATCCTAATCATGCCGATAGAGAAAGGAACCGGCACATTCGAATTCCATTCACGAAAATTATTGAGACAATACTGCCATGCGCAATGCCTGATATATTTTTACAAAATACTTGTAAACAACCAAGTCGGAAGCTAATGAATTTTTGTCCACCATCCACCAGTCCCCCTGCAGTGGTCTGCCAGTGAACCCGCCGCTCCCTGTGATGACCTGTGTGTTCTCCTGGACAGCTCGGACAGCTTCCTGGCCAAGACAGCACCGTGCACGGAGCAGCACAACTACGTCTGCCAGGATGGTAAATCAAGTCTGTGTTTTGCATCTAATTTAGTACAATTCACACAAAAACACTACTCAGAATGGTAAAGAAATGATGGAATAATAACAAGGACAACACATAAGTCGAAAGCAAAATCCACGATGGTTATATATGTTACTAATGAACATTTGACTGTCAGCTGGAATGACAGAAAAATAGAATGAGTTCGGACAAAACGGCAATGAGGAAATTGTAAGCTGAAAGATTTCATAGTTACCAGAATCAGGTGTTTTACTGTTTGAACTGCGAATGAGTAAAATCGTAGACCATGAATCAGCTTATTACTGACAGTGAAATATTATTTGAGATATGTAATGATGTCCGGCGCAATGGCCGAGTGGGTAGAGTGTTCTCCTTGCATTCGGTAGGTCGTGAGTTCGATCCCCGGCCGAGTCATACCAAAGACTTCGAAAATGGTACATGCTGCTTTCTGTGCTTAGCACTCAGCATTTGGGAAAGAGTATGGGAGTTAAACACACATCACTAACAGCGGACTAGTCCCCCGCTGTAGTGACTTGCACAAATGTGTGGCCCAATGGCTACAGAAATGGAGATGGGCACCACCCCTGAGCATCTGCACAGATGTACGGGCAACTTTGACTTTAATAATTTCAGACCTGAAACCGTGCGGGCAGAACATCTGCCAGAACGGCGGCGTCTGCACGTCCTGCTTCAACGACTCTGCCGCCTTCTGCGACTGTCCTGCCGGGTTGGACGGGAAGACTTGTGAGATAGGTAAGTACTGCTGTAGTTCTCAAGATACACAGTGCTTCCTGGAATCGCACGTTCAGTAGATTCTCTCTCTTCTGTAAAAGATAACACTTCAGGAACAAATCGTGCAATAGAGTTAATCCCAATTATGGCGGCCATGTTGGATTTCCCGGGGTCATCCGCGGTCAGAACGAGGCTGCAGTTGGGATTCTGTGTATACTATATAGGCTGTATTGCAGACATAAGTATGCCATTCGGGACTGCATTTGCCCCTCTAAGGTGAAATACTGCAGAAAAAGTGCTTAACCTGCCTGCTGTGACTACACAAGGACATGATGATAATGGTCACAATAGACAAGATTCCTGATGCTTATGTTAACGGAAATTTTCAAAGTAATCCATTAGACATTTTCTTCAAATGTTTGCCATATCCGGCAGTTGTCATACTCATATATCTTTGTTTATATGCTTTCATAAGATCATTCATACTCAACTCGATACGTACATACACTAGATGCCCCTAGCTGTTGTTTTATGACACGCATTTTAATGACAACCCTGTTCTTATGCGCATTTCCATAGACATTGACGAGTGTGCCTCCGGCCCGTGCCAAAATGGCGGGAGTTGCCATGACAACATCAACTCCTACACCTGTCAATGCCCGATCGGTTACCAAGGAGACCACTGCGAATCAGGTTGGTGTGATAGGAATATGGTTCTTGTAACAAGGCCTGCGGAAAACCGTTGGTTGGCGTTTCGGTAACTCTTCAGTAATCGTTCTCAGGGTGTCTACTACGTACAGGCGATTGACTGCCCACTTCTAATGTAGTCTGTACCAGACTTATTATTATTATTATTATTATTATTATCAGCATCATCATCATCACCATCATCATCATTATTGTTATCATTATCCTTATCATTATCATCATCATCATCATCATTATACAGAAACGGATTGGTGTTCCCAAGTCCAGTGTCCTCTTGGATTTGTTTGCCAGGACTTTACCTTCTACTTCGTCTGCGTTCGTGAGTAAACGTTCATTACATACTATGATAGTTGTTGCATATATCAGTGTTCAGAATAATTTAGTTGCTAATGCCATTTCTAATAATATTTCGATAGCATTATCATTTTCAAGTAGCTTTGCAAAGCACTCTACATGAATACTCATATGAATGGTAAACTATTTATAGATACATGTGTGGATGCCATGATTCCATGTAGCCAGTTTAACTTTTCTGAAAATGTTACATTAATCTTTTTTTTCATTTACACATAATTCTTTAAAACACATACTGTAACGTACAGTACCCATCGACAGCATTCACCTTTGCATGACAAAATATCAACAAATTCACCCTTATGAGCACTGTGTGCATCTAGACCCATCTTCCACCACTCGGGGGCTGCCTTACCAGTGCAGCAGCGCCTCCTGTCCGGATGGCTTGAACTGCACCCCTGAAGGCGTGGCGGCCTTTTCATGCAGGCCTGAGTGACGTCACAACCAGGGCCTCCGGCTTGACGACGACCAGCCAATGGCTGCTTTATGCACGCCTTGAAATTTAGCGTTTTTGCCTGATTTAGAGTCTAACCAGAGATAGAAGCACCGCATGGAAATAGAATACGTTACATCAATAAACCACCTGCAGGAAAATCATGCTCACCTGTCCATTTTTCCTCATATCTTTTACAAGGTATGGTAAACAGCTAGAAATGCAGCATTTGAAATCTAACGTTTACTGTTTGCCTTCACATGATCTAGCTTTAAAAAAACTGCTGTTCTGAGATCCTCATTTGCATAAATTATCAGGAAATGCGATAAAAGCCTTCTTTCTTAACATAGATTGTGTACGTTTGTTATCTGGTGGAGGAGATGATCAACTGAAATAATCTATACAAATAAGGACCATATTTCCATGATTAATGACTAACACAATTAATACAGCAGCTGCAGTTGTAAAGGTTAGGATCATTTGGCGAAGGTATGGGGTCGT
Organism: Branchiostoma floridae x Branchiostoma belcheri; assembly: GCA_019207045.1. NCBI lineage: Eukaryota > Metazoa > Chordata > Leptocardii > Amphioxiformes > Branchiostomatidae > Branchiostoma > Branchiostoma floridae x Branchiostoma belcheri. The sequence continues at coordinate 26,711,286 of CM033026.1, read as the reverse complement.
GGAACTTTAGTTCTTTAGTTTCCAATTATGTCAATATCTTCTCACTGATATGATATCCCATAGACACCCCGACCAATCGAATGGGGACATCCCTCGCGAATGTGCACACTCCTCTAGAAAATAGGACACTCCTCGACTTTCAAGGGGGCGCTCCTCTTGGAAAGGGGATGTTTCTCCCTCAATTAGGGGACGCTCCTCCGGAAATGGTATGGTCATCGGGCATAGGGGACGTCCCTCCAACACCCCCGCCGGCCAGTGGAATCGGCCGCTAACCCGACAAATCCCTTTCTAGTTCATCTAAATCACAACATCCAAAACTTTAACCCCGTCAGTGCTCTCGACAAACGTCATACCTCGCCAGGTACGGATAGTTTTTTTATTAAAAATTGAGGCATGTTGGAAAAAAAAACGCCCGCGCGGCAGAACATCACCAGTCTTCAGTGTTAAAATGGCGGCGTACCGCACGCCCGGCAAGCAAAACATCGAGTTTTAGCCTAAATATCCGCGTGCTTGTCGAGTTTTAAGGCCTCTCTCCCCAACACACGTACATGGGAGAAGTTTCTAACACGATGTCAGACGTAGTTATTCGGGATTTTTTGTACAACGCGGCTACATGGCCCGATACCGTATCCGTGTGCTTGTCGAGACTGGCTTCCCTCCCCAGCACACGTACGGGCGCCGAGTCTCTGTCCCGGTAAGCCGTAATACCGGACGTTTCCAGTAAACCGCGGCCTTTTCACAAGCCATAACAGATAACTACGCCTGACATCGTGTTAGAAACTTCTCCCATGTACGTGTGTTAGGGAGGGAGGCCTTAAAACTCGACAAGCACGCGGATATTTAGGCTAAAACTCGATGTTTTGCTTGCCGGGCGTGCGGTACGCCGCCATTTTAACACTGAAGACTGGTGATGTTCTGCCGCGCGGGCGGCTTTTTTTCCAACATGCCTCAATTTTTAATAAAAAACTATCCGTACCTGGCGAGGTATGACGTTTGTCGAGAGCACTGACGGGGTTAAAGTTTTGGATGTTGTGATTTAGATGAACTAGAAAGAGATTTGTCGGGTTAGCGGCCGATTCCACTGGCCGGCGGGGGTGTTGGAGGGACGTCCCCTATGCCCGATGACCATACCATTTCCGGAGGAGCGTCCCCTAATTGAGGGAGAAACATCCCCTTTCCAAGAGGAGCGCCCCCTTGAAAGTCGAGGAGTGTCCTATTTTCTAGAGGAGTGTGCACATTCGCGAGGGATGTCCCCATTCGATTGGTCGGGGTGATAGAGTCAGTGGAAGATCTTAGAGAATGTTGTTGGTACATTCATATTGAACATTAGCAGTGAATATCCATGTGTAAAAAGCCCACGCACTTACGTCATACTGATTCATGTTTTGTTGTTATTTGCTTACCATTTTGCGTCCTTGATATACATTCCCGGCCAAATATTTGATAGAACGTTTCACTCCTATGCAACTAGGCACAATACAAATATATCATTGCAGCGAAGCTTTCCCAAAGTCAGACTCGAATCTGGCTGAATGAAATTTGCATACAGAGGTGCATTTTCCGTTAGAATGACCACAACTGACCACTCTTTATAAAGAAACTTCTAAAAACATCAATGCTGACATCTGACCCCTGATCTTAGGATTTATGGTACGGATAACGACTATGAGCATGGATATGATTTTGTTTTGTATGATAGTCTTTGTTTGTTATGTATATACATTTATTGAACTATGCAAACACTGCATATGGAGTGCTTAGCCACTGAGAGAGTTACCATGGTTAAAGAGTACAGATCTGAATTGAATGGATAAATAGATGCATATTTAACGCATGGGAATAGCGTACAGGAGAATGAGTCATTCTGAACAAATATATAACGTTACGTTTTCTAGAGCAGTAACAGGGCAGGATTAGTGAAGGGATTAAAGCCCCACGACATGAAATCGATGCGTTTGCCCTGTATCGGTAGTTCGCTACCTGTAGCTGTCGGGCTGTTACTGGGTGGGTCGACTACACCACTTTCACAGCCAGGGGCTGAATAACAAGCAGATTACAATAGGCTTCCTGAAGCAGTAAGGTCCTAGAGCGATCTGCCATTCGGCGCTAACTCGGGTGACCTCAATACGACAGCAATTTACCCAGGCGTGGCCAAAGAACTAGGTTTTGATTCACTCACACCCGTTCTCTTTTTGATAAGTGTTTCTTAACAAAAATGTGACCAACGAGGTCAAGTGTTTGCTTTTGTCTTGTAGACCACGACATCAGGTGATTTTAATATATAACGACATCAGCAGAGACAGAGGACCAAATCAAATAGTTTGCCGTCGTGAGCTAAAGGTACAATTACTCACATTGGATTTCAAACATAGTCGTTTGTACAATTGAGACTAATCATATCATTGCTAACGTTATATGGTTCCTTATTGTTTTGATCTGAACACGTTGAAAGAAAGGTTACACATTCTCCATTTCGGACAAAAACAATACGTCTGCTGTGTCTACGTATTTACAACATTGAACATTTTGGAGAAAAACGTTTTCTATACTAAGGCCACAAGAACTTTATTCCATGGATCTTCATCATCGACAGATGGCTACATTTTCAAAATGGACACCATAAACGGCCAAATACAGTAGTCCCTAGAATAATACGCAAAGTCCAAAAATAAGACGCATATTTTTGCTCCAATCCTGTACATTTGTTTCTCATGTCATAATGTCAAGTCATCATTATTTCAGATGTCCTTTTTTTTAAGAAAACGTTTAGTTGTAAAAAGAACTGAATCAGATGTTATGTATGGCCGTAAGCTCATGATCCCCGTGGAATGAGTGACAAAGGTCGCCACGTTAATGTTTGATCAGTGTTATGTGACGTAAAATGGCCTCTGAAACCGGTACAGATCCGGACCGCTGTACGCCTCAGGGTGTGAGCTACAGTACCGTACCGCACATTGTAAACTCAGACGGACAATACCTGTACTGTAGGACGTGGGAACCCACCCAGAAACTCAGGTGCGTCATTTCGATCAAGGACATAAGTCTTTTCTGGTCTGTATATCAACTGGTAGCAGCTTCACAGTTGAGCTCCTATGTTCCAATTAGACGTTAATGATTCGGTCGTATTTTCATACTGGGGCCCGGCCGGGCAGCATTCAGGAAGGAAGAGTATAGTACAAAAAGACAACAAGACACACAGGATATGAAGAAATTATCCCTGCATATGAGCATAATTTGTGTATATTTCTTGATAAACACATTTGTTTAACGTTTCCGCAAACATCGCTACGGCACCGGTTTGAAAATATGACCGAACGGGGAGACAGACCCCGGTTCGAATCCGGGGAACGGACCATGGTTGGAACTGCAACGTCTTTCGGGAGGGACGTAAAATGGGGGCCCCGTGTGCCTCGAGCACAATAGCCCCATTACTCAGAAACTTGGTAACAACTGTCTGTAATGATACAACAAGGTGGATTATCTAGTGGATAAACAAATATAAGAGATCAAAGGTCATATGTTGTTATCTAAAGCACAAATACAGAGACAGTGCTGGGCCAGTTTGTTTGTTTTGTGTCCGGGACGCAGGTACAACATAGGAACCTCTGGATGGATTGTTTTGATATTCAGTATGTGGGTAGATGATGTCGATATTAGGCCTCTTGCGGACTGACCCTGCCCTGCAGAAGAACTTCCGATTTTTGTATATTTTGTCCTGGACAATCTGCGGCCTTGATTAGATAACTTTTGATGCAAGGGAAAAGTAGTGTTGTCCTCTATTTCGGGTCTTATTTTTTTTTGGAGGGAGGCAATAAATCTCTGAATGGCTAGTTTATCCATACTTTATATCTGACTGTCTCTTGGATAGTGAAATATTCTAATAATAGTATATATTTCAATAATATTTTTATTCGAGCCCATAACACTGAGGAAGCCACACGGCGAAACATGTTTGTTGTGTGTCGGTTCGAATAAAGTTCCTAAACGGGGAACATGCGGCTCCAGCGTCTTTTCTGAAGATGTGGCGTAAGTGTGAACGGTTGGCTGAGGTCTCCTTCTCCACATATAATAGTATATATTTCAATAATAGTTTAAGATCCTTATCATTCTGTCCCGTTCTAGAGCTTTGCTATTCTTGTCTCACGGACGGGGAAGTCACTGTGGAGTCCTCGGTCCCATACTGGCGCAGCTTCTCAACAACCATGGGTTCTTAGTCTTCGGGCATGATCACGGTAAACATACATATATACTTTAGTCATACACACTTACATGCAGTTACTTCTCAATTAATAGATTTGGACGTCATATGTGATAAAATGGATGTGATGTCGTCTTCATTGAAGCCGTGATGAAAAACTGGCCGCGGGTATCCTTGTAATAGTCACAATCAAAACATATACAACCACATCCGTCTGTCACCTTCCTCTGTGCAATACTGACTGGTTCTATTTTGTACTGCAGCTAGGTGTCGCTGCTAACAATGCGGTCCCAAACGTAAATTAAAATCAAGATATGATATTGGCCAAAACGTATGATTTTCTACGACTTCAATGTAAATACTGTGAACGTTTCCCCATATGATATATTTGAATTCAGTTGGCCATGGTCAAAGTGAAGGAGAGAGACTGTGCGTGGAAAACTTCGACATCCTCGCCAGAGACATTCTTCAGCATGTGGACGTGATGCGAGCTCGATACCCGGATGTACCGATCTTCCTGCTCGGACACTCAATGGTAATACACACAAAGCAACAAAATAACTTTGATAATGTGCGAAATAGGTGTACCAAAAGTGCGAAATGGAACGAAATAGAAAGTTTCATTTCGTTCCATTTCGCACTTTCGGTACACGAGGTGATTGTGCAAGTTCTGTATAATACTAGTTCACCTTTATCCGCGGGTAGCCTATATCCGTTGTTATATCAAACACGCAATATTCTTAGTATTGGAGTAACCTATATTCGTTGCTATATCAAACTCTAGTATTTGTAGTTTGTAACCACCGTCCGTTGACTTGACAGCCCTAAATACCCTGTCTTTTTTAATAACGGATATAGGTTACCCCGCGGATAATGGTGAACTAGCGTTACAGCTTTAAAGATAGATATTTCTAGCAGGCTAACCGCTTGATTCTGTTGTTTTTGTAGTCTCTAGCAGAATCCCACCTGGTCGAATAGTAATAGGGGACTGGCCAAGTTAGGAAATACGCATGCTGAAAACTGTTAGCGGTTCTTCACTTTGTAAATTGTCAAAACTGATTCTTTTAAGTTTTAACTGTATGATTCGTATATCGGTCGAAGAAGGGTTTATTTTGTTTTCTATACAAATTCTGTCATCTGCAGGGAGGCTGTGCGGCGATAGTTGCAGCATGCAAGCGTCCGGGTCAGTTCGCCGGGATGGTGCTGACGTCACCCGCTATTGAGAACGCCGTCACTTGTTCCTACTCCTTTGTACGTTATGTTTACCCTCATGGAAGGGAAACTATTGTTTTTCCCATTTCTTTCTCTTCGATCTTCTTTTTGCCCTTCTTCTGGCGCTCCGAACAAATAAGGCAAATAACAAGACGACTGTCAACATGGTTATTAGTATAGTTGCACCCTGTGGTATTCGATTACATTATGTAGCAAGTGACAGGACAAAATTGAAAGGGCTGGTCACAATAAGAGAAGTTTGTAAGGCTAGACTTTAACAGTATTTTGCTAGGCTAGAAGTTGACCATTGTGTATTTGCTCGCAAATGTTGCCTTTTTAGTTTTCCTCCATTATATTCTCCTCCATTTTCAGATGAGAAAGATAGTGTGGAAAGAAGTTATTGTCATTCTTGATATGATTAGATTGTATTTCTCGAAATCAGTGACGTCTTCATCAAATCCATATCATTCTTTACTCATCTGTTCCATCGTTTCCAGCGGGCCCTGGTATGGGTCGTCTCCAAGATATTACCAAATATGGAACAGTGGGGCCTCTGTCCAGACCAACTTACCAAGGACAATGAAAAGGTATTTATCACTTAAGCTATCCACTCACCAGAATCATGACAATCCGTCAAACAATATAAGTCTGACACTAAACCGGCTCCTGCAGTTCCAAAAATAAGCTGCAAGGGGACCAGAACCTGCACCACTTACCTGCTGCCTCCCCCCCAATAAAAAAATTACGACCCCTAAAAAATCACGACCGTAGCATGTCAAGAACTCGAGATATCAAAACAGGACGTTCCGTCGCATTACTGTAACAAACCGCTAGGGGGCACAATATCTCAATTTCAAGGTTACCAACCCACATACCAAACATCAGTACAATTAAATCCATCTAGGCCATCTAGAGTTATGCTGTCAATCCACAAGCATACATACACAGATATATGCATTGACGCACACACATACGCTACCGAAAACATAACCTTCTAAAAACGTAAAAAAAATTACAATGATGGCATTCCAAGTGGTGCATCATTCATGTTTTTGCATGTTATAATTATTTACTGACTTTGTTGTGTTTTTCAGCTCAAAACGTATGTAGAGGACCCATTGGTATCTCAAGGAGTACGCACAATGCGCATAGGAATGAAATTTTTATACGGTATGGAATTTTCGACGTCGTGTGTGTGTGTGTGCGTGCGTGTGCGTAGTTTGCGTGCGTGTGTGTTGTTTGCGTGCGTGTGTGTTGTTTGCGTGCGTGTGCGTAGTTTGCGTGCGTGTGTGTTGTTTGCGTGCGTGAGTGTTGTTTGCGTGCGTGTGCGTAGTTTGCGTGCGTGTGTGTTGTTTGCGTGCGTGTGTGTTGTTTGCGTATTTCCATGAGTGTGTGCGTGCGTCCGCGTGTGTGTGCATGTGTCTGTGCGTGCGTGCGCGCGCGCGCGTGTTTGTGTGTGTTGTAGCCTGAATTCATATTTTATTTAACTTTACTTGCTCCCTGACCTGTCCTGCGGGATGCAGGTTACAAGGGTTATCTGGGAAGTATTAGACAATAGAGAGAAAATTTGATAAACGTGGCAAAGACACATAGATCTGAGCTGTGATTGCATAGGAATAATTGTATTGTTGTTGAGAAGCGTGTGGTCTTTCTTTCTTTTGAATACGGTTGCGTTTTTGGCGACGCCTCAGGGGCTAGCCTAATAGTATAGAGAGCGTCCGTTTGACAAGAATTCCCCAAATTCCGCAGGCATGTCAGGAATTTTTCTATAAGCATGTGTAGTTGCATCATCCCTTTAGAGGGGAATAACTCGGAAATGGCTTGACGGATCTTCATATTTGGAATGTAGATAGCTTCAGAGTTACCTTACATAATAAAATGCTAATCATGCAAATCAGGGGCTAATTTGCATAATTAATGAGGACAGTTTATAAATACACTGCATTTCATGCTAGAATGCTAAAAAATATACCATATGTAACTCTAAAAGAGAGAAATATCAGGCTTACTGTTAAAGATAAAACCGATTGGCAAAAATTCCCGAAATTACACAGCAATTCGTCCGCACATGCAAAATTGCACCATCCTTTTGAAAGGAAATAACTTGGGAAGGGGTTGACAGATCAGCATGATTTTTGATATGTAGGTAGCGTCGGAGATGCCTTCCATAAATAAGGGCTATTAATGCAAACCAGGTGCTAATTTGCATAATCAATGAGCACAGTTTACTGTATTTCATCAAGACTAGGGTACTTAAACATGGCATATGTAACTAAAAATTTACTAAAGAGAGAAATGTGGATAGACATCAATTATGCAAATTGTTGCATAATTTACATGATTAATGAGAAATTGTTAGCATAGTGTTAAATGACGAAAATTCCATTCTTGCAACATTTGGTAGCATCATGTACAACAAGTTGAACATGCGGACATTAGAGCCATTTACATAATTTATGAGAAAATGCTACAATAGCTGAAAACGCAGAGTCGAAACCAAAGAGTAATGTACAGACCGCGAGTTTGTCTCTGCGAAGGAGAATGGGTTTTATTGTGATTGTACTTGTGATATAAACTTTGACTTGATTCAACTACATGTATAAAGTTTACCTCACCACTTCATAACAACGCTGTGTAATATTCCTAATGTGTGGCATTCCGACCAGACATTGACGTTGTGTCTTACAATTGTGCAGGAATGCTAGCAACACAAAGTCTACTTCCCGAGGTTGATTGTCCATTCTTGGTGCTACATGGGGGAGACGACGAGGTAGTCGACGTATCCGGATCGTGGAAACTATATCGCCAGGCCAGGAGCCAAGACAAGGAAATTAAGGTGACTCTGCACTTAGGCTAGCGCTAGTTCACCTTTATTCGTAGGGTAAACTATATCCATTTTTAGAACAGGTTATTCAGGGATATCAAGTACTCGATGGACGGTGGTTATAGATTGTACTATTTTGAATAAGAATAATTTTGAAATATTGCGCTTTGAGGTTGATTTGTTATCTTTATATACCTGTTTTGAAAGCAGCGGATATAGGCTACCCCGCCGATAAAGGTGAACTGGCGTTCATTCTGATTTGAATTTTTCATTGTCTTTTTTTGTGAAATATTGTGGCAAAAATCAAAGTCAAGATAATTTTCCTGTCTCTTTTCTATTAAACATTACCACTCAAAATCAGATATCGATTTTATATCTTTCAACTAAATGATGCGTTTTATTTTTTATTATTTTTCTGCCTGCTTTTCATTTTACGCTACTGATTTCCTTTTATGCGGCCTATGATATATTCCTCGATGAAGCTCTGATAAACTGGGCTGAGGTTTCTCTGTTTTCTTTAGGTAAAGGCGTTTCTCTGATTGGCCAACAACTGGTTGTAGGCTCCGCCAACAAAGTTGAAACCTCAGTCCCGTTTAGCAAAGCCTCCCCCAAGGTATATTGAATTTTATAGGCCATGGGCGAGGCTACGCATGTAGGAGAATGGGACAAAGTATAACCTTAAGATATATACAGACGTGGTTCATTTGATGATATCTTCTTTCTACACATACTCAGGTATACCCAAACTGCCGGCATGTCCTGTTACTGGAGACTCCTGAAGATGTGGAAACGGTCAAACAAGACATACTGGACTGGTTTTTGGCCAGGCTCAACCCGGAGAAAAAGTCCACTTAGTCCAAACACACTAATACACAAAATACACTGTAGTTGGATTGATCAATGTAGAGTTCGGGGACATCATACCTATATGAGATAGATTTACTGTAAATGGCTTACACATTTACTTAAATTATGCATGGTGATGTTCACCCTCTACCTATGTTCACATGTGTCACAAGTATGAAGTTCCTATCATTTATCAAGCATTCACAATGTATATGGTGACTAGTTCCTCCAGCTCTGACCTGCATGCCACTTGCTATATGCTATGATAGAACAACAAAGGGTGTCCTCTTCAGTCGCCATGAAGAATGAGAGCAAAAAGAATAATAATAATTGTTATTGTGTTTCCCTTCTGTGAAGGTACAAATTACATTGAATTCAAACCTGATAAAAAGATGCATTTTAATCAAAGTTAACAATATACATTGCACTTTCTGGACATATGTATCTCAATTATGGCTGTATTATACTTAAATTGTCTGATTGTATAGTAATTGGCAGGTCATGTTACTGTCAGGTCATGCATTTGTTGCTATGTAATTTTAAAACAATATTAAAACCTTGTTGATTGTAAAATGATACCTCAAGGTTATTACATTTTCAAACTTTCAAACTTAAGAATTTCATAACTGGTCTTAACATAAATAATGCAAGATAGATAAAATGATAAAAACCTACAACAGAATGAAACATCTATTCATGTATTAAATATCCTGCTTATGTGAGATACTATATTAAGTGATAATTTTCTTCTTCCAATTGTTTGCCTTAATACACCATAACAAAGCTAAGTTTGAGAATATATAATAAACTCATGACAGTAATCAATTATCATGGGAATGTCTGAGATAAATAATCAAATTTATTTCACTCTTAACCATATTTTAAGAAAAATATCATTAAAACCTTTTATACATGGTTTACTTCCAAAGAGAAGTTTTTCTACCATTCATGTAAACAGCTCAATAAAAGTTTAACTATACAGACCATCTTATCTCCGAGCCACAATTATCTGAGACACTGTGGCAGGAAAATCTGTCCTTTTCTGAGATAGTTTGTAAAGAAAGCATCTAAAATAGCTGAAAATAAATATCAGCAATAAACTACATTGTAACAAGCATCTTTTAAAACCATCAACAATACCTACACAGAGGGTCTCCAGTTTACATCAACTCTCATTATTCCGATAGGTGCCACCTCTTGAAATTTTGTGTAATGGCTGTTCAGGACAATTTATCACACATGGCTGTAATTCATCTGAAGGATATTTGTTATTAGGTACTTGGGGATTATCAGAATATTGCTGCTGTAGTATGAAACTGCTGCCTAGTCCCCCCAAAAAATCAAATTTAATTTCAAGTTGGCAATATAATCATTTTTGGAGGATTCAGAATCAAATTTTTCTGCCAAATCAGAACTCTCGCCTCTAGAGTTGAGTTCCGTTAACTTTTAAAAACACTGTGTCATCCTCCAGGCCTTCTCAGACAATCTTGAACACCTGGGTATCTTTGGTCTGTCCGTATGTTGAGGTTTACTGATACTGTATTTAAGTAAATCTCTTCAAAAATAATGCCAGTTCACCTATATCTGCGGGGTAACCTATATCTGTTGCTTTTAAAAACAGGGTATTTGGGGAGATCAAGTTGATAGCTGGTGGTTTCAAACCGTAGTATTTAGAAAATGTTGCAGCTTGCAACCACCGTCCATCAACTTGATATTCCTAAATACATTCTTTTCAAAAATAACGGATATAAGTTACCCTGTAGATAAAACTGAACTAACGTTAGCAGTCTTAGGGTACCCGGCAGAATTATGAGGGCTGATGTTATGATGTTGGCACATTTCATTAGCCCATTCCATTCTTATTTTGGCTCTTCTAGATGGCTGTCAATATTATGGCTTAAATTTCATTTTGACCATCCACTATGGATGACATGACAGGAAAAATGGAGGCCTATAGTAAGTAGAGGCCTTTTAAAGGCTCAAAGTATAAGTAGATCCAACCAAAGAAGAGTAGGCTCTTCAAATTCTGGGTGCTGCCCCCCTTCCACTGCACACAAACTTGTCATTGCTGCCCCCCTTCCACTGTGGGTGCTTGTGGGTGCAGCGCCCTTACCATTACACAAACTTGTAAGTGCTGGCCCCCTCCCACTGTGGGTGCTGCCCACCTCCCATTACACAAACCTGTAGTCGCTGCCCCCCTCCCACTGTGGGTGCTTGTGGGTGTAGCACCCCCTACCATTACACAAACTTATAGGTGCTGCCCCCCTCCCGCTGGGACTTGATCCATCGTAGCCTGCTGCCGCGAAGGCTGAACTGGGACCAGGCTAGGAGCTGTAGCAACGCACATGCTGGTGGAACAAGGGAAAAATATCATATATTAAAATATTTAATGTTAAACTGTAATCACTATGTATATGTCATGTTTTTGTCATGAAGTCTAGGACATGTCACCAATGGATTTTCAGATAAAATCTTCAAGTCCCAAAACATCACTGAACCACTACAAATCTCATTCAATCGATTCTATGTGTTGTTCTAGTCGATATACAAGAAATTTTCGTCACAAAGAATCACTAACAAAATTTCAGAGCAGACAGTTTAACATCGATTCACAAAGGTACCTCCTGTGTTTAATCGCCTAAAACAAATTGTTACCAAAGTTTCTTCACTTGAAGTGAAACATATGGTTTACAATGTTAGAATATGGTAAGAAGTTAAACACGAAAAATGACATTTACTGATGGTCACTTACACCAGAGGTGGAACAAAAAAGGATATTCTTTAAAAAAATTTTTTATTGATTTTCAGAGAAAAAGAAGCATACAAACACATGCATGGCACTTAAACAAAAACAGAAAGACACACATGAAAAACTATAGAACTGATGAGTAGAAGGATATTTACCGATAGGGACATACACCAGAAGGTGGAAGCAGCCTAGTCGGTGAGAGGTGAAAGTGCCTGTGTCCATCTGACTGGTATTGGCATGGATGGAACCAAACTTGTTCCCTGTCTGGAAAATATCATGGCCTGGAAAAATGTGAGAAATGGAGATATCAACTTCAAAATACCTATGACAGCCATTCCTATAATCACATTTTTCATATAGAAAACTGAACTTAGATAAAATTACTGACATTAAATCACCTGCTGGATGCAAATGTAAAAAATAAACAGCAATTTTAAGATTGATAAATATGTGGTTGTGCCAGGTGGTTCGTACAGCTGCTCTGTTGTGCCACAAGTGACATAGACACATCATCCAGGGTGCCTAAGCCTTCATATACATATCAAATATTATGGAGAACACATAAAGCACTATGTGAAAATGCAACAATCATGACAAACAGCATTTTATTGAAAGTACTACCTGGAAGAAAAAGGTGTCCCAGAATGAATTGAGAAGCTCACAGATTATTGCACGTAGTATACAATATGTATATATATTGTTGACGATGAATATAGAATACAACATGATGTATTCCGTATCACCCAAGGTACCAGCCCGACCACGGGTCAGATTGCCCTCCAGCAAATGTTTCAAATGATTCAAATGTTTTTGCATAGTGCTTTGTGCTTTTTTCATAATTTGAATGAGCCAACCAAAAACAATATCTCCATTTTTACAGAGGTAAAAACACTGTTAGTAACAAACCTGTTTGCACGGAGAGTATCCATGTGCCCATGAGAGGTGCTAACGTCTGACCAGGTTTGGACAGGAAGGCCGCCATGCCGAACACCAGGGCGGAGACGGGCTGTTTCCTGTTGTTCAGTACGTAGTCCTCATCCACAAGATCACTCACTACCAGGTTCAGTAGTCGGCATGTGCCCTCGGTGAACACTCTGTTACTGTATAGGACAACAAACCAAAACAAAAATATTAGCCCCCACGTTACTAGTAACAGTAGGACTCCAAAACCCACATGTCTTACTCAATGACTAGTGATTAATGACTTGTTCTACCAACTTTGAACTGCACTTCCTGCCATTCCAGCATGTCTGACCTTTGTGTTTCTTTTCATACTTTACTGCTTAGTGCCATGGTTTACTGACAGTGCATTGAAATAATGATGGACACACAAAAACATACTAGTAAACAGACACACCAAAAACATAGACTGACCATACACATCTCTAGAGTTAAAGGCCCTCTATGTAGGACTATGAAAATACATTACAGAAAGTAGATTTTCCAACCATTTCTTTACGTATTACGTGTCGTAAGTTAAATCAACCCTATAGTGCTGCAGAATTGCTTTAACTGCCGACTACAACACTGCAGAAACCTCCTTTTCCCTCCTACCTACAAAGTTAGTCAATGCAAAAATGAAAGAATTCAATACTAGTTCATAACCTATATTCATCGCTTAAAAACAGTATTACCGGGTATTATTTAATCGACAGGTGGTGTTTTTTTTTACTTTTTCAAATTACTTTTTCAACACATAAAAAAATATTGCAGTTTAAAACCACCATTCATTGACCTGATACCACAGCATACCCTGTTCTTTATAACAATGGAAATAGGTTACCCCACAGATAAAGATGAATTAGCCTACCTGGCTATAAAGAAGCAGAGTGCCCAGGTGTAGTGTTTTTGCAATAACGGATATAGGTTACCCCACAGATAAAGGTGAACTAGCCTACCTGGCTATAAAAAAGCAGAGCGCCCAGGTGTAGTGTTTTTATAACAATGAATATAGGTTACCCCACAGATAAAGATGAACTAGCCTACCTGTCTATGAAGAAGCAGAGTGCCCAGGTGTAGTATTTTTATAACAATGATTATAGGTTACCCCACAGATAAAGATGAATTAGCTTACCTGGCTATGAAGAAGCAGAGTGCCCAGGTGTAGTCCGGTCCGACCATCATCATGGCCATACTCAGGACCAGCTTGACCAGGAACAGCCCGCGGATCACGGCGTACGTACCGTACCTCCGACACAGGGTCAGGAAGTACAGGTTGTTGATGTGGGGGAAAATAAAGGAAATACCTGAAACAGGAAAAGTATTGTATGGTATGTGTGCTTTAGTAATACCAAGGATGACTTGCAAAGGGTACAAGAAACAAGAAGTGTGTAATCTGAACTGTGAACTCTAAAATTTATAATTTTGGGGGTCCTAAAATTTAAGGCCTTAGGAAAATAATGTTGTGTTTCCCGACCTACCCTGCATGCTAGCCTTTATAGGGTAGACAGTGGAGTCGTATAGTTATAGTACAACTGCTTAACTTTCTTCGAACACAAAAGTAAACACGGATCAAATTTTCCACAACCACTGTCGCCTTCTTCTGGATCAATACAGAAGACAAATTAATTACTTCAGAATGTAAACTCGCGAGAGTTATGGACACGTGATCTTATTAACATGTGATGTTGTAGATATGTGCCATCAGCAATTGGTCAAACGTGCCAGGAAGTCATCAGTATTGATCCTGAAGAAGGTGACAATGGTCGTTGAAAATTTGATCCGTGTGTACTTTTGTGCTGGAGGAAAGTTTACCATGATTACTACCAACACAGGTGAGCTTCCTCGATAATTTGAGAAAAGAGTCACATAGTAATCGACATATATCAGTACATACCGAACACATAGTGACTTACCCAGGAGCACTGAGCACACTGATGGAGGAATGCCCTCTAGCAGATTCTCCAGGAACAGCGGGAAGAAGTTGCTGTTGAAGTGGCAGTGAAAAACCTGCACCAGGTTCATGGCAGTGAACCAGAGGAAGTTCCTGTGAGCCATGAGCTGTCTGAAGTAGCCTCTCACACTCAGCTGGACACCAGAACTGCCCGACGAACTGGACACAAGGATGCTGGAAATACAAACTCACTATGTTAGCGTGAATATTTCTCAATAGCTATGTATGATTAAAAAGTCAATGTGGCTACCCATTGGAAAATTACGTGGCCATCTTGCGTGGATGGAATACTTTTAAAACCTGGAGATTTTTTAAATCTGGAGATTCTTTTTTTTTAAATCTGGAGTTTTTTTTTTAAATCAATTCTGGAGATTTTTTTAAATCAGGAAATTTTTTTAAATCAAGATTCTTTTTTTAATCTGGAGATTTTTTTCTTAAAATCTGGAGATTATTTTTAAAAATTTCCGATTATTGCAAAAGATCTTCAGATTGTTTCAAATAATCAGGAGATTTTGATAGAAATCTATTGTTTTTGACTAAATATCCAGATTGTTTCAAACAATCTCCAGATTTTTCTGTGTAATGTCAAAGTTCAATGTTGAAATCGCATTTTAGATTAATATCAATCAATATGAATATTAATCAGAATGGTTTCATGTTCATGTTATATTTGATTTGGGAAAGTTGAGAGGGTTTTGTACCTTGAATGGGGAAAAGGAAACTAACCAATCCTGAATAGCTTCATTCTCATAGTATTTTTTCATAACTTTTCAATTTCTGTAAATCTTATACTGACATTAGAACCATTCTAATAGAGGGGAACCCACCTTTGCAATGGATCCGGCTCTTTCTGATGGTGCCTGTGTATGAACTGTCCCTTCATCCAAACTGTACATAGAAAAAATCCGCCGATAGAAATACACACTAATATTGCACAGAAGACGCGGAAGTTTCCCAGGTTCTCCTTATCCCATATTGCATAGGAGAGAAAGACGGAGAGCGATCCGAAGGCACTGAATATCGAACAGTACGAGTTGAGTCTGGTACGCTCCTTGTCCGAGACGGCCAGGTCGGCCAGTAAGGCATTGTGGTGGAGGTCGACCATGGTCAGGAATGTGTCGTACAGGCAGAGGCACACGACGAACTGCACGGCGGGAACGGCCCACGCCACCCAGAACGTCAGGAACGAGAGAGCGAAGAGCGGTCCGTTGATGAAGAGGGCGCGGAAACGCCTCAGGACTATCTGGGGTGAAGAGCCATGGTCAGATGAGCTGTAAAACAAAAAGATGTATAAAAGGTCAAACAAATTTATGATATACTTTTAGGGTAGCCCCAGAGGCATCGCCAAAAAATCAAATGTCGTGTTTGGTCATTTCAATTTGCTTATTGTATGCATGGCCATATATTGATTGAGCTGTTTTACGATAGAGACAGACCCAAATTACAACAGGATATACATGTATGTGGTTAGATAACTAAAAGGGTCTCTATTTGCCTTGCTCACCTATCTGCCTGCAGAAAGCCTTTGTCACTCATCCACCCAAACAGCGGGTCGTTCAGGGAGTTCCAGATCAGGAAAATGGTCTGAAAAGGCATGGAGAAATACATTCATAGGATCAGAGAAGATCTAAACAAATCAGCTCCTGTACCTTTGCCATTAGGCAATACTGACTTGATTATTTGGATGACATCTGTGCATCAATTTCTTCTGTTTCCAGAACAAAACAAAAAAGTTTAATTTGTAACCATACTATCAAATGCACAAGTATGAAATAAGCTGCAATATGAGAAAATACATATACATGTATGCTGTAGATTAAGAATATATTGGAAAAGAACTAATGAGCAAAGTCTTGCATTTAGTCAAAGGAGAAAATATAAAGAATTCATTGTTCTACATGTGTTCAGTCATTTGTTCAACCTTCCAGACCAAGTAGATTTCATAATTTCTTTACACACTCACATCTTTTTAAGGAGCCCAGAGGACGTCAGCTATATAATGGAATCAGCATGGGCTCATATTGTATTCTGAAAGACGGTCTGTATGCCCTTTTTTGAAAGGCAATTAGGGCACTCCATTTCCATGTCTCTTAATGCATTAGGACCATCTTAAGTTCAACTGTGTCTGACCTTAGACCATTAAGGCATCAGATTACTGAGGCCCTTTACACAGACCTGTTGTTATATATAAACAAGGGAACAGTTGCAGAACCATGGGTGTACTGTTGTAGTAAGTGAATGTCCAAAACAAACCAAAGTCTAACCTCTGCCTGGACACGAACAAACAAACACTAGATTTACATGAACAGTACTAAGGCCTAGGAAAAAAAATGTTGTGTTTCCTGTTTCAGTCCTGAAAAAATTAGGGTCGGTAGGTAGGGGATATCTTTTTTTTTTTTTAATTTTTTTTAGGCTAGCCAAAAATCTAGTGATACATATTACAATACAGTTGAACAAAGGAAACTGAAATGTATGAGGACACTTGTCTTTCAATGTCAAACTTTGATTTTGTGCACAATAGATACATTAATCCTTCATTAGATAGGACAAGCAGACTGTTTTTACTTCAATAGGAAGCAGGCTGAATAAAAATTCTAACTGGAAGCTTTGTGACTCCACTGCCCACCCAAAAAAAAGTCTAGGGTCGGCAGGTTTTTCTAGGGAAGGTAGGGAAACAGGAAACACAACATTTTTTTTCCTAGGCCTAACCAGCTGGGAACAGCTGTTACAGTAAATCTTACAATATCTTTGGTGGTTATATTTTTGTGGCTTTTGCATACTGCCTCTCCACCACAATACCATAATGTTGGAAATACATGTTTTGCCCTGTCAATTAATTGTTTCAACTGTTAATTTGAAGCATTACATGGAATACTAATGTCTTCAGGTCCTACTACTTAGTATCGCAAAATGAGATACCTCCAAAATAAAGGGACTTTACAGTATGAAGGGTCTGCCTTATCACCTCTAATGATTTTGAACAACCTCAAAGTCAAACTGCTCTAATAGGCAGTGTACTTGGGGCAATCTTGTGTGGCGCTCTGGAGTTTGAATTTGTTTTATGTGTTTAGGCACACCGGTATGTTAATTCTTACCTCCCCGATCCAGAAGGACATCTTGTCGATCTTGTAGACAGACACGAACACGTCCACATAGTAGATGAGGAACACGTTGTGTAAGATGGCAGTGAACAGCACCAGGGCTCCATAGCAGAGTGGTACGGACAGGAGGGGACCCATGTTACTCATGGTCCCAACTCGTCACAGATGTAGGCTTCATGACATCAACTTGGCTAATTGAAATGCAAACAATACATGACTTGTATTAGAACATCATACAACATGAATATAGAAGAGCATATGTCGATAAAGGTTAGACATCCAGGTAGTAAGATATGCAAAGTTATCCTTGTAACCTAAGCAACAGTAGAAAAAATTTGGAAATGGTCAATTCTTTGTTTCTACAGATTACATGGTCTAATTCTAGATTACCATTAATGGTCACAATGAAACGTCTAGTTGTGTCGCTGTTTGCAACTTCTAGTTTAGATTTTACAAATGAAGACTCAGATATACCATGCACAGTGGTCATCAATTTATTGTTATTAAACCATTGCCGGCTTACATCTTAAGATATCAAAATTGCCTAGGTTCAAATCTATCAATTATAGATTTACAAACAGGATATTATGAGATAAAGTTGACATATTTGTTGGCAGAATTCTCAATCTCAAGCAGATAATTTTCCCCGTAACTTCTGCTTCATCAAAAAAGAGGCCTGCAACTCACAAATCATACATAATATATTGAGTGAACTGTAGAATTTCAGGTCTAGAGGTAGGATTCTTTATCTATATACTAGCGACTATACTACACTATATATATAGAAGGACGCCAAGCCAGGTTTGATTGCGCTCGTAAGTGTCGTGTTGTATGTCTTGCTATACTTGAACACACAATACACACAATGCTAACTACAATATACCAGGCTAGATACAATGGTCTATACAAGGTCTACAGAATGGTCTAGTTACAATTACAGTTACACAGATACAGCTATTCTACAATGTTACTACAGTGGAGCTACAAGATGCGTGACTACTGACCTTAACCCATGGCTGCAACTGAGAGAGTTTGAATCTTGCCCCACGCTTAACTATTCTCAACAGCTAGTCTACTATTGGCTGCTATTTCCAGTCTGTGCTTAATATGGTTTGATCACATGGTCTACTTCTAAATATGGGCTGAACCTCCTTACATAACTAACTTCACATGTGGTTTGGATTTATCCGACAAGTACAGTACTCTATCTATCATCACTGTTACACTATCCCCCCTCCTCCAATCAGTGTGCGTCCCCGCAGACAAGCTATAACATCAAAACACAGGAGGAGAAAGTAAAAAAAAATGAAAATACAGAGAGTAACATGTCACTTCTTAATACAGCAGGTGTAATCCGTGTGTACGCTAGAAGTACCAAAAAAATGTTGCGAGCCGGCTACCCAACCCCACTCTATGTATGCCAATAAGATTGCCAATAAGAATGATAGTTCGAGGGGGAGGTACGATTTTTCCAGTGCTCCAGTCCAACTGCAGGTGTTGACTCACCTGTGGTACTTCATTCACGCATCCACCTTATCAACAATACATAACCATATCAACAATACATAACAAGTTATGAGTACATCGTATACATATCGAACGCAAGAGATAAAACAAACAATAGGTATTTACAAGTGTAACTATCAACTTCCCGAGTGTGCTTCACAAGAACCAAGACCACGACGTTTACGGCGGGGACACGCGCACAGCGGACGACAAGGGGACAGACGCACCGGCAGCACCGGGCATGCGCACCACACCAGAATACCGGTCCGATCGCTTAGACTGCCGCCTGACTAACATTAATACATACACACCTGGTCCGGGAAGGCACATCGCAAGGAGGGAACTTCCTCACCTTACGTAATTACGTGCTAGGTTAACCTCGGCCAGAAACAAGAGAAGCGTTTCCGCATACTCACCCTGAGGAGAGGTTGACTCACAATCTCCTAGGAGATGTGATACTCGATCCTCATACCATACCTGAGGGATGGACACGCAGCACGCAAACGCCACCAGGTGGAGGTCCAACTCACTGTACTGGCTACGACGTGCAAAAAAAAAAAAAACGTGTATACTTACCATCCCATCAGCTCCGGGAGTACATCACCCGACCTTGAATACAACTAGGACTTCACAATAAACACTAAATACAAAAGAGACCACAAGACAGGATGTAGGCACAGCGATACACAAGGCCTGGCAGAGGCTGACACATAATCGGCACCCCGACGCGCGCCACCCCACCCAGTCGAACACTCTGCGCCGTCTTAAACCCAAGGCACGAAGTGGTTTGCAATTGCTACGCACATCTCGGTTCGGTCAAGTTCAACTACTAGTAATCAGAGTCACTACAGTCATAGGTGACAAAGTCGTCCAGGCGCGGAGGTATGCGTCGTCGTCGACGAGGTCTCGGTCGCAGGGCATCGTCATCAGGGCTCGTCGCAGAACGTCGACGTGGCGACGGTGGCCGGGCGTCGACGGCACGGTGCGCTGAAGTTTCCTCCGGGTCGCTGGTGTCGGAGTCGCCACTGGAACCGTCCGGATCAGGATACACCGCGTCCTGGTTAGCAGGCTGTCTCTGCCTGGGTTGCACAGGAACCTTAGGCCTCGTCAGCTGTCCGGAATCGTCATCGCCTACATCAGACTCGTCGGACCCTGAAACGGAAGCAGAACAAGTGCCCCGGGAGGACTCCTCCCCGGACGTTACGGGACTCTCTGAAAGAGAAGGTGCTGGACGCCGGTTACGGTTAGGACGGGCGGGTCGACGGAGACCGTCATTCCGCGGGTCGTAATCCGGGTCCACCTGTGTAGGGGAGAAAGGCAAGAGGTTTTCAAAACTCACTTTCTTCAGCTCTCGTCTCCCCCTCGTGTTACGCACTTCGTATACCAGATCAGAAAAGCGACGCACGACCTCAAATGGGCCGTTAGACTTCGGCGTCAGTTTCTTGGCAAGCCCTTTTGGTACCTTCTTGTTTAGGAGAAAAACGGTGTCGCCAACATTATAGGGCTTACCATACACTTTCTCGTCATACAGTTCTTTCTGTCTACGCTGCTGTTGTTGTGTCTTCTCCTGCACAAGGTTGAATACCAATGGTAGGCGGTTCTGTAGTGCCTCCACGTACTCGTGAACTTCACCGACGTTAGTGGGGATTCGCGCCATGAGGTGGATGGGGAGGCGTGCCTCACGACCGTGCAACAAAAAGTATGGCGAAAACCCGGTGGTTGCGTGGCAGCTCGTGTTATACGCGAAATTGACCGCCGGCAAGTGCTCATCCCAGTCGCGCTGGGTTGACGACACGTACGCGCGTAGGATGTTTCCCATGGTCCTGTTGAAGCGTTCAACGAGACCATCTGACTGGGGATGAAACGGCGTCGTCCGGGTCTTATGAATTTTCATCAGCTTACACAGGTCCTCCATTAAGTCAGATTGGAAGTTAGAAGCCCGATCTGTATGGAGCGACTGTGGGGGACCGTGGACGCAAATCCAGCCCTTATAGAAACACTGCGCTACGGACTTCGCCGTCATATCCTTCATTGGAAACACCTCGACCCACCGCGTGAAATAGTCTGCCGCAACCAAAATGTACCTATTACCTGCGCGCGACGTAGGAAGTGGCCCAACAATGTCCATGGCGACGCGCTCGTTAGGGAACCCGACTACGCTAGGCTGCATGGGACCTCTACGCTTACGCTTTCCACTCTTGCTCCGCATGCAGGTTTCACAACCTGACACGTGGGCAGTCACGTCGTGGTGCATGCCGGGCCAGTGGAAGGCGGACTTAAGTTTGTTAATGGTCTTCTCTACGCCTAAATGACCGCCTAACGGGTCGTCATGGACCATGTTCAACACGCGAGAGACGAGCGCCCTTGGGAGCAGCAGTTGAAGCCGCGGTCCCAGGCCATCATTCCTATCCCAGTTTCGGTATAGGACGCCGTCCCTGAATTCAAGACATTGCCAATCGGAATAGAGCGTGCGCTGTTCCCGGGTGAGCCTTTGGAGGCCGAGATTGTCGGGTTTGGTGCCTCTTTGCATGTCCAAAACGAGGCTAGCCAATGTTGGGTCAGCACGCTGGGCACGTCTAAGCTCATCTAGAGATAAAGCAGGGATCGGGTTAAGCCCACCGTGATCACCCTGCCGGGCCGCAAAAACCCTAGGCCGAGGAGAGTCGATGTCCAGGTCGGTTTTGCCGCACTGGGGACACCGGCTCAGGCTATCGGCGTTGCCATGCTGGGCTCCCGGTCTGTGCTCGATGTCGAAATCGTATGTTTCCAAACGGAAAAGCCAGCGCGCGTACTGACTGGAGGGGTTTTTCATCCTCCTCAGGTACTGTAGCGCGCTGTGATCCGTACGCAGCAAGAACGTGGGGCCCTGCAAGTAACATTCATGCTTCGTAATGAACTCGACCGCCGCTAGCATCTCGCGCCTATGCACGCAGTAGCGTTGCTCAGCAGGGGAAAGCGACCGGCTGTAATACGCAATCACCCGCTCAAGACCGTCCTGGACCTGGCTCAGCACACCCCCAATGCCGACGTCGGACGCGTCCGTGTCGACAATGAAGGGTTTTGAAAAATCCGGATAGGCCAAGATTGGTGCCGTCACTAAGTGCTGCTTGAGTTCACTAAATGCGTTGTCGCAGTCCTCGGTCCACCTGAAGGGAGTGTTCTTGCGCGTCAAGGCCGTTAGCGGCTTGGCCTTTTTAGAGAAATCTTTGATAAAACGCCTATAGTAGTTAGCTAACCCGAGGAACTGCTGCACCTGACGCACCGTGCGCGGCGTAGGCCAGTCAGCAACTGCGCTTACCTTTTTAGGGTCGGTACGCACGCCTTGGCCGGAAATGACGTGGCCGAGAAACTCCACTTCAGCGACGAGGAACATGCACTTACCCGGGTTGAGCTTTAAGTTCGCTTCGCGATAGCGCTGGAACACAGCCTCGAGGTTGGCTAAGTGGTTGGCCACTACGTCATCGGAGTGAACAATGTTGTCATCCAAATAGGCCATGCACAGGTGGGGCTGTAAGCCTCGCAAAACGTTCTCCATTAAGCGGGCAAATGTCGAGGGCGCCCCGCAGAGTCCGTAGGGGAGCCGGTTGTACTTAAAACAGCCAAGATGCGTGCAAAACGCCGTCTTTTCTTTCGCCGACTCCTCTAGGGGCACCTGCATGTACGCCGACCTCAAGTCCAAGGTGGAGAACAGTTTTGATCCTGCCAGGGCGTCCAGGGTATCATCTATGCGCGGCAAGGGCCAAGACGACTTTTTAGTGACATTGTTCAGGCCTCTGTAGTCCACACACATTCTCTTTGTACCGTCTTTTTTGTTGACCAGTACGATCGGGGCTCCCCAAGGCGACATGGATTCTTCGATAAAGCCCAATCTAGTCAGTTTATCCAATTCCTGACTAATCGTCTCCTTCGCCTGTGGAGAGACACGTCGGGGTGGTAGCCTCACCGGGAGGGCGTCACCAGTTTCAATTTGGTGGGAAGCCTTGTTAGTGACACCCATGTCGTCCGGCGTACGGGAGAAGATATCCTCATACTTCACGAGGAGATCAAGCAGTTGTTCTTTGTGTGACCTGTCCGAAATGTGGCTCAAGTCGAAAAGGGGCTCAAGTTCAGCCCGAATTTCCTCAGGTGACCGAACCGAAAGAGGGTCGCATGTCAGGTCCGCACGAGGAGGGTGGGACTCAAGTTCAAACGGGGTAGTCGATGCCACGGTCAACGTACCACAGGGGGGCGTGTCACTTTCGATGGGATGGAAAGTCCCTATGACAGTACCCTTGGGAATGATCACAGGTTCCGTGCTTTCATTGACCAGTAACACTCGTGTTTTATTGTGCTCATCGGGGGAGTGAGCTGAAAATTCCCCCAGCAATCCCAGCTTCTCAAGCGTCGGTGCAGGCTGGACGATACCCTGTGCCGTGCACGTGGTCTTACCCCGTCTCCGCAGGGTACCGGGCACCAGCTGTGCTGTCCGCCCTGCCACGTGCCAAGAACGTTGGGTGATCACACGCTGCACCCTATAGCTCGCTCGGCGCTGGATGGGAACTGTCACATCCCCCTGGCAACCACGCAGCGTCAGCGTCTGATGGCGCAACGAAACCTCACATTCGTATTCGGTCAAGAAATCGGTCCCTACCAATAAGCCAGTGGCCGCATTTGCACAAACTAAGAATTTGACCGGAAAGAAGTGCCCAGAAATTTCAAAAACAATGAGGACAGTACCGACCACTGTCAAGTGACCCCCCGCGACGCTTAAGAGAGGCTGGCCCGAGTAAGGTGCTAGCGGCGGGGCAGCCGACGGAAAGAGACGTCCGAGGGCATCCTGACTAATGATCGAAACATCAGCCCCAGAGTCGATCAACACGTTCACAGATTTGCCGTTGGCCAAAGCACAGAAGTAAAAACTACCGGTGGGTGAGTGTGTGTATCCTTTATTCATCTGTCTGTGGGTCGCAAGGGTCTTTACCGTTTTGGAGACTGACTGTAGACCCGCTAAGCCAGTCTGGGGCCGTTTCCCGGACGCGTAGGGCAATTTGGCTTAATGTGGCCGAGCTCATGACACGCATGGCAACGCAGATGCTGGTGACGTGGGTTGTAGCTAACCGCGGGAGGATCTCGTGGCATCTGCGGCTGGCTGGGCAGGCTCGCGCGTGCACCGTCCTGGCGGGGGGTCGGGTTCGGACTATCTGAGCCGAGCGACTCCGGGCGCCGTTGGAGGGCATCAATCCGATCACGCAACGTCGCAAGCTCCCTCTCGTGGGCGAGCCGCATGGCTTCCATCTGCTTCCTCATCTCGTCCACCCCAGCAGCGGAAGCCTGACGCACGCGTGGCGGCGGATGAGCGTTACCCTCCAGGAGGTCCTCCAAAAACTCCAGCTGGACGCGCGCGTCGTACAACGTTTTAGGGCGGCCCTTCCCCACCTCCAACGCGAGATGGGAATCTTCTAAAGCTAATTTATCCAGGAAGACCTGGACGCCAAGGTCGTCGCGCATGCGCTGGTCAGCTCCGGGGTAGGCCAGAGCGACCGCCTGGCGAACCCGCAGTTCAAACTCCTGCGGGGTCTCATTCCGCTTTCGGCGCAAGGCCTGCAGGTCACCCCGATAATGGAGTGGGTCCTGCGGGCGTCTGTACATCAGTCTTAGATAGTCTAAGATGACGTCAGCCGGGCCATCGCGGATGTTCGCCGGCGCACACGAAAATGTCAGCAGGGCCCCCCCAGATAAATGTTTCAAAAGGACGGCTCGGCAAGTCTCCTCCCCCCAACCAGCAAACGCGCGCTCAAGGGTGAAGTGGTTCTCAAACTCCTCCCAAGACAGTTTGACAGAGCCGTCGAACGAGCGACCCAGTTGTGGAATTTTACGAGGCGCAGGGGCAGGCACGGACCGCGGCGTGGAGGCGATCGCTGCGGGGGGGACGACGTGGGGTATGGTATGGTGGATGGAGGGGGCAGGGGCGGGAAGAGCAGACGGTGGGGAAGTAGGGAGGGGGATCAGAGGAACGGAAGAGACAGAGGGGAGGAAGGCAGGCGGAGCGAGGAGGGTCGAAGACGTAGGAGCCACGGACGGCACAGGCAGGAAAGACGAAGGCGGCAGGAAAGTATGCAGAGAAGCCGCAGGTGGAGCGAGAGATGAGACAGGGAGAGGGAGAGAGGGCGGCACGGGGAGGGCGGGAAGCACAGGGGCAGGGGCCGTAGGGGGAACAGTGGTGGGGAGGGTGGCCGACGCAGGGGCAGGGGCCGCGGAAGGGGCGGACGAAGGCACAGCGAGAGAGACGGGAGAAGAAGCAGCAGGAATCCCCGAGAGAGGGGGAGGCACAGAGGTAGGGGCGGGGGGGATGGAGGCCGAAGACACAGTGAGAGAGACGGAAGGAGAGGAAGGCAAGGAAATCACAGGCGGAGCTGAAGAAGGTATCGGGGTAGCGACCGAAGCCGGAGTGGGGGGGTGGAAGGCCGCAGGGAGAGAGACGGAGTACGGGACGGAAGGGGGAGCCTGGGTGGAAGAAAGGGGCGGGGCAGACGCAGAGACCAGTGGGTCAAAGTCGAGCAGAGCGCCCTCCCATTTAGGAAAGTCAACTTCAGGGTCATCGGATTTGGCAGACGCCATCGTAGGTCTAAAAAAAATAGAAGTAGAACGCCAAACAGAAAAGGAGAAGAGGAAACGTGGGGCTGAAAAGGTCGAAACAGAATAGGCGAAAAGTAATCAGGAATTTTGTTTAGCCAAACAGTCGAAATCGGAAGCAGGGGAAAAAAGAATGCAAAAAAACAGGCCTACAAGTTGGGGCAATTTGCGGAGAGGGCGGCTCGAAAAAAATAGACCACTGAAACAACACCGAGACGCAGTGGGGGAAGATGGTAGAGATAAACAAAGCGGAGATGGACACGGAGTCGGCTGGATTCAATTAAGGCGTTAACGGACGCAAGCACACCACCCAAGTGGAGAGAATCTAGGAGCAAATATGCAACACTGTCCGCACAAAAGCAGATTTAGCAGCCAAACAGCCGGACAGGGAATGACAAGAGTACAGGAGCAATAGCAACACACGAAATGCGCAAAAGGCCTACAAGCTAGCTAACGTTGTGATAAGAGACGGCCGAGAAAATTCCAGCAAGCGCACACGTGGGGAGTCCGATAGCACAAAATAACGGCCGCACAACTTTTAAGAAACATACGGTGAGATGATATCATTATTTCATGACAAAAAACTCTCTCAAGAGTCAAGGGCAAAGAATGGCCGTTTGTTCAACTTCAACATGACTAGAGAAACATTACTTACTCATGTTGGACACACGGGAATCCATCCCCTCCACAGTACGAAGCACTCACAGATGAAGACGACAGAAAAGGACCAAATTGTGGATCAATATAAAAACTGGAGGAAGTTTTGACCTGCCACGAGCCACGACTCACTTCCGGGTGTACCATTTGAGCGCATCAACACATAAAACAGAAAAAAAAGACAACTCCATCTCATATCAGACCGACAAACGTACCATTCACAACTTCAGACCTTTATATTATTTCTTTGATAGATATATTGTCATCTTGTTAAATCTTGACCGGTATTTATCAAAATCATTCTGATTCTGTTTGCATGCGGTGTTAGGAAAGTGATGGGACTGCACTTCATAAAGATTCCGCTAGATGACGCTGTGACACTGTCTCCTTTCATCCAAGATGGCAGCGCTCAGTGGGAACGTGCAGGAAAACGTCTTGGAATTTGTACAAGGACAGCAAGATAGCGCCTTGCAGAATGTCGCTAAAGGTTGGTGATTGTTAAATGAGAAGTTTACAGTCTACTGGTAAATATTGGAGCAGAATTAACGTTTGAAAAGCCGGTTAAATGGTAGCCGTGATGGTATGAATTATGAGACAAAGGGGGAGGGGCATCAGTCCAAAACTTGCATAAGGCACTAGAATCTTTCACCTCTTTACCAGGACTTTTACCTTGATGACAAATATTTGTTATGATAGCCCTCGAGTTAAAGAGCATTGCTTAAGTTCACTGTGTTTATCTTAATGCGCAAGATATTGGAAGAGACTTTTTTTCAAATCATTTTCCTACTACATATGATTGTCCATCTGACTGTATGATTAGTATAACCTAGATTATTTTGTACATTGCAGCTGTGTTTGATGGGGAAACCAGCCTGTTACAACTGGTGGAAAGTCTAGGGTAAGTCAGCAGAGATGCAAGATAATACTGCCCACAAAACAAGTCTAAACAAGACAAACAAACAAACTCAATGTACTACATTCAACATTGTACAATACAATAAGTTGAACATCAATATGACAAGGTCTAAATGGGTACTGTACCCCTAGCAACCAGACATTACTGTGTTGTGATCCACTGGCAGGTAATTGTTTTCTGCCTGGCTACAACATTGGACCAGGGCCTAACCAGACATCCAACCCTCAAAGTATCTTATTACACCATTTTTGCTTTACACTACGTAAGTTACAGCCTGCTAGGCTGCTCTCCAGCATTATTCTCATATAACTGCGGACACACACTAAGACAAGCAAATAATCACACTAACTGATTACGATGACTTCGATTTCACATTTGTTAGGAAATGACATTGCCAAAGGAATATTGGATGGTGTGAAATTCATAGAACTAATGCTCCGTTATTCTACATGTAACATTACATTGTTTGCGAGAAGTAGGACAGTGTATGTAGTATGGGTGACTACATGATCACAATTTAAAGTTGTACATTGAAAAATAGTATGCATGTTTCATGCTTGCTGTGTGGTACTGATGCTATAATTATATTACGAGAGAATTTACATGAATATTATTAGCGTTAGCCAAAAGTCAATCAAAGTCCCGGTAGTAAAAAAGTAGTGGTTAAAAGAAATAAGATTTTTTATCAGCTCTTCACCATTTGCACTTTCTAGATGATTCACATATTCATACTGAACACACAACCTTTGAAACCCCCATACAGGTCCTCCCTCACCAGCACTGAGGTGACAACCCGAGCGAGAGCCACCCAGCTGCTGGCAGAGGTACTGCACAGGTCACCTAGCAACAGGCTGACAGAGAAAGAAGGTCAGTAAACACATACAATGTAATTCATAGGTCAATGTTAGATATTGAAATCTGCAGGCTGCAGTACCATAATGGATCACTAATTGGTGCTTCAGTACCACCAAGTTGCAGAGATTTATTGACATAAATGCATATGGTACTCTATAACAACATTATATTATTTTTTTTTTCCATGTAGGTTACCCTAAAATGCAACCTGTCTGTATTTGCTTGCTTGGTTCTATCTTTCAATTTCACTTTTTCTTTTGTTGTAGCCGAGGTGTTGTCTGCCTTCTTCTGTGATCGACTGTTGGACCATCACTCAGTCCAGCCACATGTACTACATGGACTGTTGGCCCTGGTAAGTTTTCTTCTCTCATCTATTGACTAAACTTAAATTTATTTTGGGGGGGGGGGGGGTTCAAAATCCACCTGATATGTTCTTATTTTGGATGGTATGTTCCTTGTTTTTCTTTTTTTTTTTAATCAGGGCTTTGTGAACCAGGAATTCCCTTTAATAAGTATTGAAACTTAAGGCTTTCTGATTATATTTCCATTGAAATTTTACTGCCAATTCGCTGTTTTCGGGCCGAGCAAAGTGGATTTCTCTGCATACAGCAGGGCTCGAAATTAACATAGTCCCATAGGCCCGGGGCACCAAAAATTTAGGCCGGGAACACTAGAAAATCACTTTGGGACCTTTTTGGGACGATAGAAAAGTAATCAACATCAGAATGTAAACCCCATCAGTGTTCAAAATACCCGTCTGCAATCTGCAATTTACAGATAGATTTTCAAGACTACAGAAGAAAAATGAATAAATCTACAAATGTGTAGAATGAAAAAAAAATCAGTTTACGACTCTCAAAAGCCCCCCAAATTAGATCCGTGCTCCCCAAGTCTAGTGTATTTCAGCGCATTGTGCATGGAAATCCTGGCACATGAACCTCAAAAAACAAAGTGAAAAACAATGCCATCATTTTTGGAAATGCTTTAGACTCTGTAATATGTCCTATAGTGTTTTTATTAAGAAGTTAACTGGGGTTACAGGAGCTTGGTGGCAGCTTATTTACTGATGATCTGCTCGATTCTCCCAAGGAGGTTAAAAAAAGGATTTTCCCAGCTGCGCGCCACAGCGTTTATTTACATGGAGTAAAATCTTCAGAAGGAAATTCGACATGTAAGTCTTAAAGTTCTATACAAACAGTGTACATCTTTAATGTCAGAAGATAATAATTCTCCTTCTGATGGCCCAAAATCACCAGTTAAAAAGTTTTTCTTCCCAACTTCAACTTGTTATGTTTGGTTTGTCTCAAACTTCTGGACAAGACACGTTGAATCTGCATTGATTTTGAGTTTATTGTATACATGTAATTGACAATTAGTTGTACAGAAATTTTGTACTCTGAGTCTGACTCAACATTATATTTATTGTTGTAATACATACTTCCTATTTGGGACCATCCATCCTCACTTCGGGACGATTGGAAATTATTTTTGGGAACACTTCTGGGACAGTAGGGGGAAAAGTTAATTTCGAGGCCTGATACAGTATGTATATATAGGAGAATTGAAATTCTTTTATACAACCAGTTTGTACTTACTTTCAAAGTTTGCATACATTGTCTCAAAGTAAAGTAAGTGCAAGCTATTCTGCCAACCCGATGAAATTGTTTTGGGATGTATGTGGCTATATATAGCACTGTGGCACATTCAAAACCACTGCAAATGCTCCATTTTCTCCCTGCCATAAAACAAAATCCCTGTGAACTTCAAGGTATTTACAGCTTCAGCTCTTCAGTGAGCTAGACTGTTTGTTTCACTATATAACAGTTGTACTTTGTGTCCCTGTTTTTCTCATACACAGAGTGCAGCTCCACAGCTACCACAGGGAGAGGAGGTCAAGATTGTACAGGTCATCTTTAAGGAGGTGTATGTCCAGTCCTTGGTGCAGACAGACAGAAGGGCCATCTATAACATCCTGGCTAACTTCCTGGACACCAGACTTGAAGGTATATAGTACTGTCACTGTAGTCCTCAGATACTTTTGGGTTGGCCAACTGCTGTCTCTTTGCAGCCAGGGGCTGAATTGTGTTGCAGCCAGGGGCTGAATTGCGAGGAGCTTACAATAGGTGAGGCTAAATCGCATGGGTCTGGGGCAGCATCCATTCGGTGCTAACTTAGGTGACCCCACTTAATGTACATTTAAGTGTAGTCAAGCATCAGTGTTAAAGGAGTGGTCATTCTATAGTGCTGTACATATAAGTGGCCTTAATAACATTTCTCTAGCTTTCCCATTGAGGTCTTGCAACATTGTGTTAAGGTACTACATATTGACTGAGATATATCTTGATAATACATGTAGTTTTGTATTATGTTTACCTTCATATGCACGTAAGGAAAGCACATTGTATTATTCTTCCTCTTCTTTTTCTGTTTCAACAAATAAGATCAATGGCCTTGGCCAAATGTCTGTCACTAAAATATAAGTGGTGTTCAATTACATAATGTAGCAAGTGGCGACAGACCTGGAAACTGGTCACCAAACATAAATGTGTTTGAGTTAGAATGAACAATAGACAAAACAGAGCAGTATGTATTGTTAGACTTGAACATATGAAGGTAAACATAATGTTTGTTTTTTGCCTAAATCATTACCATTCTAGTGCTTTTATGATGGATAAGTTTTTTTTCTCCAACATCACATTATGACCTCTTAAATTCCCCCAGCCCTGCAGGCCCTGGGTGCAGACTTTGTGTGGGGGTTTATCCAGGCCATGGACGGAGAAAAGGACCCCAGAAACCTCATCATAGCCTTCAGCATCGCCAGGATCATCGCACAGGCTTTTCCTATTGGTCAGTCATGATCACATGTTTCCATAAAGATTGTCATTCTTCTTTAGTACTTGTGTCATGATTTGTTGCAAAATCAAGCAATCATAATTCTATTTTGTTCCTGTCCCAGAAATGGTTTATAATTGTATGACATATTATTGTTGATAATATGGAAAAATCAAACTGTTCACCAGGGCTGTTTACAGGACCCGTCCCTCCGTCTTGGGATGGAAGTTTGCTAGTTGGGACGGAAAAATTTCATCATCTTTCCAAAAACATGAACTTTATGTAATTGAAGAAAAAGCTTTGAAAAGGTCGAAAAGCAAACTTTTGACAATTATTTTTATTAATACTTTTTATTTGAAGAAATTCAAAGCTAGTCTACAAAAATGAAATATGAAAAGAAGAAGATCGTAGTGCCATTCAAGAGCTTGGAATTGTATTTTTCTCCAATAATTAACACATTATCTTTTACAGGAACATTCACAGAGGAGTTGTTCGAGGTCATCTCTTGCTACTTTCCAATTGACTTCACTCCGGTAAGTGTCCAAGTTGTCGCTAAGGTACCATGATTATTGCATTGAGTACGGGACCGGAAAGAGTTTTAACTAAATAAACAACAAATATGGTTCCCAGACTGTTTGTGGCAGTAACATTAGAAGGAATTGCCCCATCTCTCACCTAGACAAGTATATCATAAAGTTTGTATTTTATCAGACCCTATTTTGCATATCTTAAGTCTTGTATATCTTGGAGATTAGTTACTGTAAATGCATTATACTTTCCCTGTATCACTGTGTCACAGTTGAAAGGAAAAGGAGGTTTTTACAATGTTCTAAGTTTATGTCAGTCAGTCAGTTCTATTTTTATGATTAAAACAATTATATGCCAAAATCATGTCCAGTTGCTTGAATAATCATTAGTTGGCATATCCTATTATCTGGATTTCTAACCTAACAGTACATTCATATTTGTTGTGTCATGAATTCACAGTGGCGAGACCACAGCAAAAGATAAAACCACAGTGAAGTTTAAAGAACTGATGTACAGTGCAATAACAACTTAAGTTAGAAGTTAGATTTGAATTAATGTCCCCTGCAGCCAGCTGATGACCCCCATGGTGTAACGAGGGAGGACCTGGTGCTGGGACTCAGGCAGGTGTTAGCTGCCACACACCAGTTTGCACAGGTAACGTATCAACTGTACTAAATAAGTACGGGAACATTTGCAAGCAAGTACATAATGTTTAACTTCACAAAGTTTAGCTTAGTAAACTAAACTAGTAAAGTGTTCTTATCTGTTTCTTCTTACTCAAACATATACATTGTATATAATTGTGACCAACCCCTCCAGCACTGTCCTGCCACTTGCTACATAATGTAGTCAGACACCACATGGGTGTCTGCTGATTTACCAGTAACCATGGTGAATTGACTTCATTTGTTTGGAGATGAAGAAGAAGAAACAGAGCAAACATAATGATAAGCTTCCATGAAGGCATGCAGCCAATCTCTCATTGGTCAAATCCCTAATTGCATGCTATGCTGTCATTGGTTGAGTAACTGATTGACTACCTGATGAGCTTTCATGTTAATACAAGTATATTGTTTTTCTGTTCCCAGTACTGTGTGCCCATGTTGCTGGAGAAGCTGTCTTCTGATGTGACCAGTGCCAAACTGGACTCTCTCCACACACTGGTAAATATTCAACGATCAATTGTCTCATGGCCAATTGATCAAAGTCTCATCAATTGAGGAAGAAAAACCCCCCGTGTAATACAAACCCTTCACAAACTTTAGAAAAGTGAAAAACTAAGAAAAACATATCAAGCCTTTTTTTGTGTGTGTGTTAAGATTTTCGATCAGAAGGTGCAAAGTACATATGTCGGCAGAATTTGGAATCCTAATTAAATTAACGTCAATTTAGATCAAAGTATGGACTTGAAACTAGTCTACATTGATAAATCCTAATGTCCTCGTCATGATCTCTTCACAGATCTCTCGTGATCTATTATGGGACACAACATCGGGAAATTATACTATTATAATAACATACACAGTCCATACGCAAAACAGTGAGCCATCTTATTCGGTCAGTCATCATGAAACAGGCCTTTAGCATACAGATAAAAATTCGATTTTGCTTGAGTTCAATAATATATATAGATGGGATATCATCCTCATATGGATGCCATGTACAATGTACATGTCAACTGTCTTAGATGATATGTTCTGTCGAAATGCTTTAATTTGTGATGATGCCTTGGTTTTGTAGTACAAAAAGTCCTTTTTCTTCTCCCCACCCCCACATACAGGCAGCCTGTGCAGAGGTATATGGTGCAGACAGTATGAAGTCTTTCCTGGACCTGCTGCTGTCTGCCATCAGTAAGGAGGTGTACAGCTCCATACACCAGGATGTGGAGAACGCAGCCCTGGCCGGGCTCACCGCACTGGTGGCAACACTGTCACATGCTGTCACAGAGGTAGGTAGAGATGTTTTCTTCTTAGCTTTAGGCCATACCAATTTAATTAGTTGGTTCTCGGAATCGCCGCTTCTATTTTTCCCAATTTAAAAAAAAAAAAAAATTCGAATTTGCATGTTCATGAGAAGAACTCATTTGCATGTTCGTGAGAGTTAAATGGCCCCGTTACCTACAAGTTGCTTGACAAACTTCGGCTGAGTTAAACAAAACTTCTGAAATAAGTACTGGACATGCAAAAACAACTATCACCTGCTTATGTTTTCCTTTGTGTTGTAAATCATCGAAAACCACCGATAGATCGTGAAATTTGTGCTTGAAAATGACGAAAATAAATGGCCGCCCAAGCCAGCATGTAGTTAGTCACAAGTATGTAAATGAGATGCAATTTCATGCAAATGAGTACGCCTCTAGCGATTTTTGTTTAAACTGCAGCTTTCACAAAGAGAATAATGAATCAGATGTTTCAGCAAGGAGCTTTCATCAGGTAAAAGCTCCTTGGTTTCAGGCACTCTTTTATTTTTTGGGCGAAATGAAGTCATTTTCTTGTTGTTGCTAACATACATTAGACATTATACTATGCTGAAAAAGTTTTTCAACCTTTTTAAAAGATTTTTTAATGAACTGAACTGAACTTTAATGTTGTTAATGATTTACTATGATGATTTATTACAACTGTTAAGCTTTATTACTGTGTGTACTTCTGTAATACTGATTGCATATTTTTTTCATTTGTATTGTTGAAATTATATGTAAAATGTATGCTTACATGCAAATTTTTTATGTAATTGTAACTGGATAAATATTCTGCCACACATATACCATGGTTTCAGGTCTGGAATTACCAACCTGAAACTCCTGACCTGAATCCAGACTTGTTGCAAGTTTTTTTTTTTTTTTTTTTTTTCGCCCTGTCGCTCCAACTTTTTTCTGAAAAAATCCGAGAACCAACAAATTAAATTGGTATGGCCTTAGCATTAGTGAGCGTAGTCCAACCGTGAGTTCATCTCAGCCATGAGTTCGACTCATCTGTGAGTTTGGTTGTGTCGCTCACCCAACATGCATACAACTAGAAAGCGTTGCACTCCTAAAGGGTGGGATGTTTAGCCGTGGTCCACTTTTCATTGTACCTGTCGAAAAGAGCTATTTCTCCAGTAAAATAAATTTGTAAATAATATGCCTAGCATCTGTCTTCTCTGTCATGGCCAGTGATAGCTACTCAGTAACTCGGGATCACTTTTTTTTTTTTACTGTAAATAGGAAAGTGTAGGTGATGGTTTTATATTCACATCGTTTTTGACAGCCACCATCTTTTGCTTGAAACAGGGCCCATTCTGACTTTCAGGCACCTTTGAGCTTTTGGTGAAAACAAATTTAGGCTTTGCAATTGGGTCATTTCAACTTGCCAAGGATTAGAGGACCGATAAAAAGCTTGTTGTCAAGATCTTTAGCTTCATACAACAACAAAAAATTTCTAGGTTTAGTCTACATGTATATTGTTCCTTACAATATTACCACCATTTGTATTACAGACTGGGTCTGTGTTCTCCCTGCACCACTTCTTGGACAGCCTCCTGAAGGGTTGTAAACACCACCTGTGTGAGCCTGAGCTCAAGCTGATGTGGCCGAGCGCCAAACTGCTCCAGGCAGCAGCGCGAGCCTCTGACCCTGCCTGCGTCCATGTACTGGACACCGCGGTGCCCCTATTGGTGGAGCAGTTTCAGGTCCACCCCTACCCCCAGCACCGTCACACCATCCTGGAAGTCACCATCGCGTTCATCCACGTAGCTCACGCCTTTACCTCAGGAACTGACGCTCCCAATCCCGTCGCCCCCCACGGCGACAACCTCCTCACCCTGTTCTACTCTGTTCTCGAAGACGCCGACGCGGGACTGCGAAGTAGTGGGGTCGGCGGGATGGCGGCCATGATGGGCGTTGCTGATGTTGTAAAAGGGAGACATTTAGATTTGTGCGCAAATCATCTCGGCAGGCTAGTTCTTCACGACGCAGATCCCACAGTACAACGTAGGAGCACGGAGGCGCTTGCTGCCATGGCAACCGCCCATCCTGACGTGGTACGAGAGGAAGTACTGTCCAAACTTCTCCAAGTACTGGAGAACAACGGCCCCAACGCCATGGACACAAACCAGAGCGAGCAAGTCTGTGCCAAGCATGTGACAAACCAGTACGTGTTGAACACTCTGGCTGCTGTCTCGACTCACCCCACCATTGTAAGATGTACAATCCCCAAATTGTTGAATCACCTCCAAGCTTTGATAGAAAATCATCCAGACCAAGCCACCCAGGAAGCCATTGCTACGTTAGACTGTGTTCACAAAATAGTAGAAAAAACTGTGATCAGCGACTCTAATGTACAGTATTTTGTTGATACGATTGTACTAAATCTTATGTCCATGGCTCTAGCGGCCGCTGTGAATACATCAGATGAAAACTTACTACACGATATGTCACTTCTAGATATTGTAGCTAAGGTGTTGAGGGCAGTAGCTCGAAGCCTACCTAACAGTACAGGGAAGGGTATTGTGAACAGTACTGTACAGGCCTTCCTTTATGGCAACTTGGCAGCACTTAGTCTTAACACGTCGGCAAGCTTCGAACCTCTAGACGTTTCCTCACCATGGCAACAGACCCAAACAGTTCTTCTCCTCAGCGCTGTAGTATGTAGCGTGGCACGGAATGTCGACATTCCCTCTAAAAGTGAACTTGCCAAGAAGTTACTGGCATTGTCTTGTGCATCCAACCACGAGCCCACCTCCCTCGCAGCTGCGAAGTGCTTGTCTGGTGTGGTCAACAAGTGGGAGCAAGGGGAACAGCTCGAGACATTTCTACAAGAAACGAGAGGTCATTTGGAAGAAATGCTGAGAAAAACTGAGGATGAGAAAGCGAGGTTTCAAGCTGTAACTGTACTAGTCTGGTTGACCAAGGCCCTGGTGATTCGAGGTCACCCCTCAGGTTCCCAGTTCACGAAGATGCTTATGGCACTCTTCGAGGATGAAGCAATAGGGAGAAGGGCAGCTGAAGGTTTCTACGTCATCCTCAGCGACTCTCCAGACGTACTGTCTAAAGAATCGCACGCCAACATCCGCCTGATGTACAAGCAGCGCTTCTTCATGGAGAACCTTCCCACCCTGGTGGACGGTTTCAACCAAGCAGACGACGGGAGGAAGCAGTCGTTCCTGTGCGCCGTTTCCCACCTCCTCACCTTCATACCACGTCAAGTTCTCCTTGGCGCGCTTCCCCCTCTGGTTCCCCTCTTGGTACAGTCCCTGCTAGGCGAGGATCCCAGTCTCCAGGTGTCGACCCTGGAGATGTTTTCCAGCCTCGTCCAAGAAGCACCCCAGGTGATTTCGCAGAACGTAGACGCTCTCATCCCACAGCTACTTGAGCTGTCGAAGAATGGTCCGACCATGAAGGTACGAATGGCGGCCCTGAAGAGTGTGGGTAGCATGACGAGCCTTCCTCACGCAGTCGTGTACCCGTACAGAAACAGGGTGGTACGGGAGCTGGCCGTTGCAGTTGGGGACAAGAAGAGGATGGTAAGGAAGGAGGCAGTGGCTGCAAGAGGAGAATGGTTCCTTCTAGGAAGTCCTGGAGGAAAATAACAACATACTAGAATATGTTACCTCCTAAATATAGCAAATCATGACTTAATAAAACTGTTCTGCAACTTGGAACAGTGGAATTTTTTACTGTATTGCTCAGTCCTCCTCAGCTATCTGACAGTGTACCAATTAATGCACTCCAATCTGCTGTGTATGTGTAAGCCACTGCTTCCGGAACTAAAAGCTGTGAGTTTGTTTCTGGCTGTGTCACCCAATTGACATACAGGCTATGGTCCACTGTTCATTGTACTTGTAAAAGGAACTAGAGGAATCAAACCTTCTAAAGAAGACCGGTGGAGTCATGCTGTTTAGAATTCCGATGAGTCTATCTTTTAGAGTTGGAAAACAGCCTTTTGCTTCAAACTGCATGTTACCAAGATAAACTTAAAGCACAGTGATTTCCTCAAAAAAAGGCAGACTTGTTTGTAAGTGACACTTTTTATTCAATGTTAACAAGAGCAACAGCCAGCTCTTATATAGTGATTATAGTTGCTAGTGGTTTACATACGTTTCAGGTCCAATGTCTTGCATAGTAAGAATTATCATGTATGATGTGTGATCACCTTTTTATATGTACATGTGAAAGAACTTAAATTAAAGAAATTTGCAAGTTCCAGGTTATGGTGATTGTATACATGATTCAAAGAATACGAGCGATCGCTGTTGTACAGTTGTTTATATCCGGGGTATTCGACGGCTAGTGCCTACCACGACGCCAGTAGATAGGATTAGAAATTGATATTTAAATTAGCAGATCAAATTACTGGTTAATATGTAAATCAATCTTTTGCCAAACCCTGTTTTTTGCCTACCACTGCGTCACCGTGACATCATTGCGATCGCTCGTATTGTTGTTCGTAACAGTTACTGCCACAGTGAAAACATATGAGAGACACCAAAGAAGAGTGTTATACATGTATATTATCAATGTAGACAAATTTACATTTACATGTATTGTTACTGTAAGTGTAACATTTCCTTATCAAGATGATTCATGATTAAATTTTTATGATAACACAATCTCATTTGATTCAATATGTTTAATAATTTCAGGACAATGATATTATTAATTTTGCTGCTTCGTAGGTTATATTTACTCAAATAGTCAGATGCATGAACTTGAAGAAAAGGCATGGAAGGTGTGATTGTTGACTGTGTGCGAACAAAATAAGTATTCTCCTATATATGCCCCCTTAACCTGCGTTTTCAATCCTGAATGTCTTTATGAAAACATATTTTCTTTTCGAGGAATTGGAAGATGGTTTGGCTGTAACAGTTGCAATAACACATTTGAGAGTGCATTTTGGAGCCTCCTTTACATTTGTTGACTAAAGTATTCATCATCTTTGCCGTTCCCCTATATATCATGCAGTGAAATTGTGAAAAGTACGAGTATGTGTTTGACATGAATGGTGACAGAATGAATTTTTTGGTCCACTTCAATGATTTTCTACAAAAATTTAACAACAAAATTAAATTGTGGTCTTGGGTTACTACTTTTCTTGATTACAATAGCAGCTTCAAATTACATGTAGATTCATCACATTAAAAATGACTTCAATTGATATTACAGTATGAACATAATTGTTCCCAAGATGATAGAAAATTGGTGAAAGTCAGGCTTGTTACCAAAGTAAACTTAAAAGAAACAAGGCTGTATATAAATGTATATTAAGTACACATTTGGTAACCCTAAACCTCACCTCACAGCATAGTACATTATATTCTATTGTAATCTTTTGTGCTTCAATACTTCTTGATCACATTTTTTTGCTATCAGAAAGTTGATTCAAGGATAGGCCTACTGCAGAAAAATCTGCACATCATGATATCCCTAATACTGAGAAAGAAAACAGCAGCAAAAAAAACATCATATAGCCTACCTTGTAGCTAACAATGGTCTACAGCAAAAAAACACATTTTCAAAACACATTTAGGTCATTTGCATTCAAGATGCAAAATTGCATATACA
This sequence comes from Branchiostoma floridae x Branchiostoma belcheri, assembly GCA_019207045.1. NCBI lineage: Eukaryota > Metazoa > Chordata > Leptocardii > Amphioxiformes > Branchiostomatidae > Branchiostoma > Branchiostoma floridae x Branchiostoma belcheri. Next base: position 26,672,017 of record CM033026.1, on the reverse strand, counting down.
CAAAAATCCCGAAAATGTATAAAGCACATTTTCGAGCCCAAATCACTTTTTTCCTTTCACGAGGGTACTGTCAAAAACATAAAATTCTTGCATAGGTGAGTAAAAAAAAAGAGAGATGGAACATCATACAATTCTAGGTGCGTCTTCATAGCAGCATGGTCAGGAAGAAAGATTGTTCCATTTCAAGTGGTCCCTTGAGTTAACCATGAAACTACATAATTTATACAATGTATTCCCAGCACTATTGTAGGAATGTCAATTTAATTGCCTTTTTCCTACAACTGAAGCAAAGCCTCGCCCTTAACCTACATGTATATAATGCTCATTCACCTTTACCTGTGAGTTAACCTATATTCGTTGTTTTTAAAATCGGTATTACGGGACATCGACGGACGGAGGATTCAAACTGCAGTATCTGAAATAGCAATACATTTTACCTTGGGGAGACTGTTGAACCAGGCTGAGTTTTCCACCTGTGTGGACGTGGCCTCTAACCAACTGTCAGCCAATCGAAGAATTGTTTTCTTTAAGTAAATACGAATTGCTTTTAATGTTTTCTAACTTTAGGTAAGTAGGATGGATGGTTAGGGGCCATGCCTACAAAAGTAGAAACCTTAGCCATGGTTAGCATAGTCGCCCCAAAGTGTTTTGTATACTGGCCACAGGCCAGGCTCTACATATATAGGACAAATCAATGATCTTTGCACAAATACTGCCTTTCAATATCTCCTGGTGTATTTTCAATATATCTCTGTGAGGTTATAGTTATAATTTGCTATCAGTAATTATTCACAGCATTTATCCATAACAACTGGACTTGCTCCAGTTGGCCTTGCCTGGACATCGCTGACCGACTACACACCCCTGGACACTGCTGACCTGCTACACATGTTGTCCATCCTTTTCTTGAACACTTGTGACAGAAGTCTGTCCTCTGCCCTTGGCTGCCCTGTAGTACATGTACATGTAATATCAACATCACTTTCACAAGGTAAACTGAGAAAATACTGACTGATTAAGGTCTCATTGATGTATTACTCCGCTAGTGGATACCCTAAAAGAGATCCGAGCCAAAAGCTAAACGGCTGGATGGACGCGTGTTTTAAGCGGTGAGAAATTCCCTTTTAGCCAACGGAACTGATATCAAAAGTTAGATTGGTGAAATTTTGTTTCTAACTGAAGAAATAAGCAGGTAAAGTTTGGCAGCCGCGCGCTAGATCGGAGGTACACAGTCCTGGGTTTTGAGTGGTGTGGTTGACTGGTGGCAGCTAAAAAGTGCCTGTTGCGATGCCTGGCTAACTGCATTTTGTAATTGTCCTAATAAAAGACTGTACGCAAAGAAGCTGTTGGGAATTTTTTTACATGATGACGAGTAACTGTGCTCAACAAAGAATTAAAAAAATCGATCTATTTCAGGTTGGTTTATTACGAACGCGCCCATGTAAAACACGTATTATACCATATAAGTCTATGGGAAGAAGAAACTCATCAATGAGACCTTAAATAAAATCGAAAAATATTCATAAAAAATCAACGATTATAGGTGGAGCCAGAATTTCAGGAGTGTATATAATCGGACGTCACGCCGCATTTTTTGGGCACAAGTCGTCCTCTGTATCTATCACCGTTACCATGGCAACGGACGAGTCTACATTTCCGAGGGGTGTTTTATTACATTTTTTTATTGTGTCGTGCTTTTCTAACAATTTGAAAGCCATTTGAAGGAAGACTATGGTTGCACATCGAAATAGCACAAAATCGACTTCCATTTTATTGTTTTCATTACGTTTTGTGCGAAAAAATGAAGTGTTAAGAAGCACACGAACGCACGGGTCTATTATTGGCAGTTCACCGTGTACAAGCAAGCGATATCGCTATTTCTCACAAAATAACGGCAAAATAGGCTACACAAATACACAAATAGCACAAGATCACTCATTACAGAGTCGCGTGGATACCGTTAGTCTGAAAACTATATTTTACATATCAATGTGCTTCGCTTTTCTGCTAATTACGGGTTGATTACTTGTACAAACAACCCCCCCCCCCCCCCCCGGCCTCCTAGATGTGATAGTTCACACCGCTGACTATCATAAACTGTGACCTTCTTGCTTTCAAACACGCTGGATGTGACAATGGCTGCCTTCTACCGACAACGTCCCTCTAATGTACAGGAAGCATCATTGCGGTATCGAATAGTCACGAAGACTTTTGTCTCGGCTGAAGGGTGTATCATCTGGAAAGGCGCAAGAACAAGGAAGGGCTACGGGAAGATGAAGGTGACTTCAGGGGGGCGTGAAGAGACCCTGAGTCCGCACAGACTGCTGTACTTCTTGGATTCCGGACTTGACAATCTTGACCCAACAATGCAAGTCAGTCATCTCTGTCATGAGAAGCGCTGCGTGAACCTGGCCCACCTGTCCTTGGAGCAGAACGTGGTGAATCAGCAGCGAAAGAACTGTTTCGCGGAGAAACACTGCATAGGCCACCCGCAGCACCCTGACTGCATTATCATTCACTAATAAATAATATGCATGGCATGTCAACGATGTCTGTTTCTTTTTGATTTGATACTACCAGCTCCACCCCCCCCCCCCCCCCCCCCCCCTGCACATCCCAAGTAGACTGCATCTAGACTAAAAGTTCCAATCAGCCCGATAAGTTTGTCCGGCATAGATAGACTGAAATCCGGCATATTGCAATTAGGTACATTGTAGTCTACCTTTCTAGACATAAATCTCTAATTCAAGCCATAAGCGAAGAAATGCGCTTTCACTTGGACTCGCTATAACCGTGTTCATCTGAAAAATTAGGATGGAGCTGTTCGGGCCTGTATCCAGATCCCTTCTTGGCATTTTGCTGCCGCCACCAGGAGTGTGCGCGTCTCCCTCTGAAATAGGCAGTGCGTTGCCTAGCCCTGTCCGCCTTAGCTTTCTTGTCCGCCCAGCTCAGGAACTTACTGGCCGGCCCGCCTGGGCGCAACTTGCATCCAAGGGTCGCTAAAATCCTCACAAGGTGGAACACTGAATGAGCGGTGGTCTGGAATGTTCTCTCCGACGTCGATGTTACCGTTATCAGAGCTTTCTAACTTTAACTTCTCTAACTCCGTAGGGTCGGCTGGTAACGGCCGCAGCCTACCTGGGGTGGGGTTGACGTCCTCCTCACGCGCCCTTCCCCACACATCCTTCTTGAGGCGACATATCTTCTCGAACTGACCCTCATCTTCCTCAGTAAGGAGTCGCTTCTTTTGTTGAGTATTATTCTGTTTAAACCGTCCGGAATGAGGCTCCTTGTCACGTCTTCTCTTTCTCCTCCATGGGTTCTTGCCCATACTGTTGACGCGCTGTCTCACTCACTCCGGTAAAAACAAAGGAAAAATGCACAGAGCACACTCTTCAGACAAACTCATCAACTGACCGATTGAATAACTGTTTCCGACACGTCACAGGGGTCAGAGAAACTTAACTTTTCTTTCCGGTCTGTACCGCGTTTGTACTTTGTCCAAAAATTGATAGGTGGCGCTTTCACGTCATAATTGCACCCGTTTTCAAACAGGTGTCAGAGGTTAATACGATGACGCACGACACCCAAACTTTCATGGATGATGGAAAAGACAGTATTCTTTCGTTTGATAGATTTTATTATTAATACATTACAGTTAAGGTCTCATTGATGTATTACTCCGCTAGTGGATACCCTAAAAGAGATCCGAGCCAAAAGCTAAACGGCTGGATGGACGCGTGTTTTAAGCGGTGAGAAATTCCCTTTTAGCCAACGGAACTGATATCAAAAGTTAGATTGGTGAAATTTTGTTTCTAACTGAAGAAATAAGCAGGTAAAGTTTGGCAGCCGCGCGCTAGATCGGAGGTACACAGTCCTGGGTTTTGAGTGGTGTGGTTGACTGGTGGCAGCTAAAAAGTGCCTGTTGCGATGCCTGGCTAACTGCATTTTGTAATTGTCCTAATAAAAGACTGTACGCATAGAAGCTGTTGGGAATTTTTTTACATGATGACGAGTAACTGTGCTCAACAAAGAATTAAAAAAATCGATCTATTTCAGGTTGGTTTATTACGAACGCGCCCATGTAAAACACGTATTATACCATATAAGTCTATGGGAAGAAGAAACTCATCAATGAGACCTTAAACTTTAAACTTAACAACAAAAGTTCACAGTGACACATATAGGCACATGCGTACACTCCAACACACACACATGCACATACACTCACACAGACCCTAACACCGAAACAAATGTACGCACACACATACAGACACAGACATACACAGACTGTAGACACATACACATACACACAAACACACACACTAACACTAACACTGAAACAAATGTATGAACACACATACAGACACAATTCACACAAACATACACAGACTGCAGACACACACACAAAATGCACACACACACACACACACACATTAACATACACACGCACATTGGATTCCTTGAAATTTCCTCCTATAATTTGAGGGAAGTTTGCTATCATCCCTGTTTGATCGTAGATGGAAAAGTCCAGGAATGCCAGAATCATTACCTGAGTTGTCCTGAGTGCTGTGGCATGTGAACACTAGTAGTAGTACTAGTAGTACTGTTGTGCTGTGCCCGAAGGTGTGTTCGGAGGGATCGTTCTGTGGCACACATCTTCTCACACAGGGGGCAGGGCAGGTCTGCAGTCTGCTCGTGTGATCTGCGGATGTGCCTCTTCAAGTCACCTTAAAGCAACAAGAGTTCCAAGATCACATATCTGCATGAAACATTCTTCTTGTTATCATCCTGTACTTGAAAAGAGCCACACTTTAAGCACATCTAAGACCCCAGTGCCCACTTATTGAAAAGAGTATGGGTATGTGGAACAAACCTTTGTACTGGTGTTGTGCAGCTTGTACAAAACTGACTAGGTGTGTTACACCTAACTATAAAAAGGCATTTTACAAGTTTTGCTTCTATTTACAAACAAACAAACCTATAGCTCAACTGTTAGCAGCCCCCTTTGGAAGGGACATAAAATGGGGGGTCCCATATTTGAGCAGCAATCCCTCCCTGTAAATGTACCTTGCTACTGAAGCAGCAAGGAAACATTCTGCCTTGATGTGCTACTAGGTGCTACAACTAGATGTTACCTGACTGGTAGTAAGTCTTGTTACACAAGGCACACTTGAAGGGTTTTGCCTTGTTGTGGAACCTCAGGTGAGTGCTGAGATCGCTGCGGCGTAGGAAACCCCGCCCGCACAGCTGGCAACGGTGCGGCTCTGTGCCTGTACAATGTCAAGTACATTCAGTAGGTAAGTTTTATTTCATATTCAATATAGCAGGGCTCGAAATACTGAGTGCATGTGCACCCAGGTACACCCAAAACTGGAGTTGTGCACCCAATTATTTTCTTTGGGTGCACAGGGTGCACCTAAATATTTTCTTAGGTTTATGTATGTAAAGATATCAAAGTGTACCAGTATACATCATATTCTTGACATCTTAGTGTTAGAAAGATAATAAAAATGTCTGTCATGGTACTTGTTTAACAATTTGATAGCTTCTAGCTAAGTTTTATTATTAGGTTATTACTTAAGTTTAAGTGGTGCACCCAAAATTTTTTGGTGCAGCCAATTTTTAAGCTGGGTGCACCAGTGAATCTAATCCCAAAAATGAATCTCGAGCCCTGAATATGATATAAGTGATATTGGTCAAGAGCCTGATGAAGCAAGAAATCTTTTAAAAAATGTAATAAATCATACAATATTCATTATAGTTACCTTCACAGAAGGGACACATATTGTTTTTCATTCATAGCTTTGGGATAATAAAGTCAATTTCGACTTTATTCGTCTTTCTCAAGAATATTGTTTTTGCTCAGTTTCTTCTTCTTCCTCTTTTTCATCTCTAATCAAATGCAGAAAGTTTAAGGTCAATGACCGGGACCAGACAGCCATCATTACTGGTAAAAGTATGTGTAGCAAACAACCTGGTTGGTCGATTACATAATGTAGCAAGTAGCAGCACAGAGGTGGTGGTGTTCATCAACATATAGCTATATAGATTGATGTGAATGCGTGAGTACTAGTAAGAATAGACAAAGCTGTAGTTTGTTAGGTTAGACCATGTGAACATCAGAAGTACTACATAAACATCAGAAGTACTACTACATATATTTGCTTTCAAATGTTACCTTAAAGTTTCTAGTTTTAATGTATCCTGCTTGCAAGGGGTTAACCTATCTAAAAATTGGATTTGTTGTGTGTATGAATAAAATAAAAAGCACAAAAAAGGATCACAACACCATTATACTGTGTCTTTAAAATGGCTTGTAGATGTACATGATCACCTGTATGTGTATGGAAGTGTCTCCTCAGATCTGACATCTGGTTAAACCTTTTGCCACACAGTTCACATGCAGGTCTGTGGTCCTCCTAAAGGAAAAAGAGAATGATTTATTTTCAAATCACAATTACAACTTCTTACATATGCTGATTAGTACCAGTTTTCTGGACCTGTTTTGAGTCACAATACAAATTTACAACATCCTACTACTTAGTAGTAGATCCGAGTCCCAGAAAAATATTTTTGCTTAGACTCGAGATCTAATTAATGAGTGATTTGGCAAAAAAAACGAATAAATAAACTATAAAAAGCTTTAAATTTCTTGACAAAATAGGATACAACCATTTCCATTCCATTACATAATCTCACATGCCATCCAAATTTGGATCTAGGCCAGACTATGATTGAATCCATACAAGGATAAACTGGCACAGAGACCGACAACAATACCTCTGTTTTAACAGAGGTAAAACAAACCCCTCTAACCTCAGTGTCAGCCTTGTGGAGTTGCTGATGACGAAGGAGGTTGTGTTTTGTACTAAACCCTGCGCTACAAACATCACAAACAACTCCGTCTTTCCTTTTCTGTTTCTCCCTTCCTAGAATGGACTTGTCCTTCACAGCTTGCATCTTCCTTGCGCTACAGACGCCATTTTGGTTCTCCATTTCGTGCGGTAGTGTGACGATGATGGAACCAGGCGGTAGCGTGGCCATGGTGGTACACGGTACGGAGGTGGCCGCGATGGGCTGCATGTTCAGCGGTACCCCTTGTACCATCAGTTCCTTCGCCGGCTGGGAATCGGCCAACCGCGAGTTACTGAAACTGATCTGCCCCTGTCCCTTCGGCGTGAGGATGACGATGGATTTTGCGGTGATTTCTACGGTTTCTTGCCCGCCGCTGGGGTTTGCTGTATGGGAGTTTGCCACACTACTGACAGACATGTCATGCTGGCTCTGTGGCGCTCCCGGGCCGTCCGGTACAAGCGAAAGGGACTCGAGGATATCGGACGCAGTCAAGAGGACAGAATTTCCCCCTCTCGTGTTTTCTGAAGAAGAAAAGTCTCCCTCTTGGCCAGGAGGCATTCTTGACAAACTCTCTCCCTGAGGGACCTGGTTAGAGTTGTCAGTTCCAGACGCGCCATTGGTGGATGGGACAAAGAAGACTTGTGCCAATTGGTCAGATGGTGATGATGTATCCAATGGCATAGCCCCACTCATCTCCTTCTCTTCTGTTTGTTAGCTCAGTGTTTTAAACCTCAACACTGTGCAAGTGATGACTTGCTGGATCTTGCATGACCTGCATGCAGAGAAAAAAGGTAGAAATATACAATATCCAATGGCTCCATGTTGAATTGTGTCTACATGTAATTAGGCCATGTTAATTTGATTATATGGATGACATCCTAGATGGGAATCCAAAAACTGGTGAGAGCGTGCAAATAAAAAAAGTTTGGCCAAAAAGCTGCCTTCATTATGACATCTAAGTGGTCTGGAAGGTTGAACAAATGACAAACACAGAGTATTGAATAAAAGATTCTTCATTCTTGTTTTTACAGTCTTCTTCTTTGACATTGGAATTGATGTTGACATTTAGTACATTCATCTTTTAATCTATGGCACGTATTTGCTCCTTTCACATCTGCTTTGTACAATCCGAAGCATGGTTGAAAACTTTTTTTATCTTTAGAAGCGTACGAAAATTGATGCGCATGCAGATGTCATCCATTTACTCAAATCATTACCTCCTTCCCAGACTTTATGAGCAGTGGAGTTTACTCTACCATACCCGGGTTGTGGTAAAACTCATTTTCCCCGAATCTTTAGCTCATTGTAAGAAAGGAGTAGAAACAGAAAGAAGCTTTAACATGTCGACACCCAGGATCAAACCCGGGCCGGCAGATCACAAACCAAGCAGTACTAACCACTATGCTACGAAAGGCTGACCAGCCAATTGGCGTTGTTGTTTGACGCTACTAATATACCTTCCACTGTTACACCATGTTGAAACTCACAAATCAGCGCTCTCAAAAGAAATAAACTTCAAAAGTCTGCGAAGTAGGCTAAAGTTAGGTGTGAAAATGGCTGGCAGTACTGTTGTAATATCTCATTTGAATGACAATCCATTTGCAATAATTATCAGCACCTTTCAACTTGCAATTGTGAACTAAAAAACTAACCAAAATAATTTCAACACACCTGTTAGGACGTTAGATAAATCTTGCTACCCATTAATTTAATCAAAATGTGCATTTTGCTATTTTATGTAAGAGTGTTACACAATTATATAGGTCATGTACACATATTACATGGTCATGAATGCTGTGAAAAACCCCAAGGAGCACCAACATCTGCAAAACTTGACAAGCAGACACTCCAAGACATTTTACAATCATCTTCAAGAGCTGAACTTCCTTACAAGTGCTGTCAAGGCGTCAGAAGGAAGGAAATAGGTTCGAATTTCCCACCTTGTCTTATTTCTTACCTCTAGGACCACTGACAGGCATGGCATACGAGCGATCGCGCTGACGTCACGGTTACGTCACGTGACGTCATGGTAGGCAAAAAGCTGCTGGTGGGCGAGGAGGGCAGGCTGAACCCTCCTCGCCCACCAGTTGCGCGCGGGAAACGCAAACATGCCGACCAGTTGTTGTGCGCTGAATTGTACTAACCGGAAGGATAAAGGCAGTAGAAAGAAGTTTTTTAGAATCCCTGCGGAACCAGGACGAAGGGCTGCATGGCTTAGAGCCTTAAAAAGGTCAGATTTTGAGCAGGGAAAGAAAAACCCGACCGCGGCGTGGACACCACGAGGCCACGAGAGAGTGTGCAGCGACCATTTCATCTCAGGTTTGTGATCTATATGTTTTATATTTTGTTGTTGTCCCCCTTGCATAAATACATTTTTCGTGATGTAATAGTGTACTTTTCGTTACACATCTGCGGAAAGCTTAAGTAAGTTTTGTCGCTGATTCATGCCATATCAAGGATAGTGAATATTAATGTTACATGTATCAAAGTTTTACAGCGCGTCCACGTGGGAGGGGGGGGGGGGTCTGACTTATAAATAGTGGTAAAGTATCTGGGATGGACGTATACATATATAGTATACCAGAAGTATAACGTACATCACTTAACTGATTGACGAAGACATCTACAAATGTTTTAAAATGTCTTTAAAATCATCTACATCTACATGGGAATACCCCCAGATGGCCCCTACTGGAGCATATTGTGTGGGGAGGCCCCCAGCGGGTAGACCTCCACCTTGGTCCGGACCATTGTGGGATAGTGCAGGGGAAAGAAAGAACCAGACTGTGGAGTTTGATCCACTCACACCGGGATGATCCCCTGCTCTTTTCGATAAGTGTGGTGGGTTCTTTCAGTTTAACATGCCAAGGTGTGTAGCCGAAGCCAGGTACTCATTTTTCACCTTAGTGAAGTGAGGAAATAGGTGTAAAGTATGGTTTAAGTACCTTTCCCAAGGGCACAACAACAAAGTGACCTATCAGGGATTCCAACTCATACTTATCTTTGGATTATGAGTCCTACACCCTAACCACAAGACCAATTGCCACCTCATTTTAAAATCATGTTTATAATACTGACAAGTTCTTTGCTTCTTGCATTGCAGGGAACCCTTCTAAAGACCCTGCAGATCCAGATTACGTCCCAAGCTTGTTTAACCTCCCAACCTCAGCAAGTTGCAATCGTTCAAGAAACCCAGTTGCCAAGAAAGATCGGTAGGTAACATTGGGGTTTTCAATGTTTCTTTATTGAAATTTGATTTACTGCTCATGCTGTTCATGCAGGCAGGCTGTTCATGCCTGTGTGAAACATTGCTATACTCTACCTCCTTGCCTGAGAAGATGACCATGAAAGTTTTACCAAGGATTCAGTTAAATCTCACAGAGATCCTGTAAGTTACTCATGTTAGAGTTTACACCTAGTCAAATGTTTTATATTTCATAACATTCACAGCAGTAATCACTAAATGCTATGCTAACAGAATGTATGTAGGAAACAAAGCATGCAACTTTGATTTACAACTTACAACATGCTTCATTGTTTGCAGGTATATGCGTGCAGCAAAAAGGCTGCGGGTGTCATCAGAGAATGAAGCCCCACCTACATCACTAAATGGTAAGGGCATTACAGAGGGAATAAGAAAAGTGTCTAATGGATACAATCAGTAATCCTAAACATATAAATTCTTGATCAACAGTTTAATCTATCATTCTTGCTCAACAAGTAAATCTATCACTTGTCACTTATTCAACATGAATCACATACCATACACACAAGACTACTTGCTACAAAGTTTATCCGCTTGGTTTTCGGAGTGGGGATATAGATGTGAATCAAGTAGAGAAGCATGCAACCTGCATGAGTAAAATATTGAAACAACAATACATACATATGAATCAGAGTTTAGAACATTCAGTTCAGTTCAGATATATGACACTCATAATCACATAGCACTTTCATTGAACTTCGGATTTGCTTTATTTCAGATGAAGAAATGATCGCTGACCCTCCTCCTGAAAGTGTAGAGACTCTGAGAGACCCCCTTCCTGAAAGTGTAGAGACTCTGAGAGAACAGCTCACAAAAGTACAAGAGGAGAAATGTAAGTTGGAACAGTTTTGCGAGTCCCTTCAAAGTGAAGCTGACAACCTTAGGGAAGAACGTGATCACCTTCAAGAACAAATCAAGAAATCATCAACATCAGCCTCCAATCTCACAGATGCAAAATGCAAGCTCTTCACTGGAATACCTACTGTTGCACTGTTTATGTTTGTGTTTAGACTTGTTAGTGATTTCATTGCTCCTCTAAAGTCCATGTGTCAGCAGGATCAAATACTCATGACTCTCATGAAGTTGAGACTAGGCCTCAAAAATGCTGATCTAGCTTTGAGATTTAGTGTTTCTGCCTCCACAGTTTCAAAAGTCATAAACCGTTGTATTCCAATCTTAGGTTCTTTCATTGGTTCATTCTTCCAATCTTTGCACAAGGTAGCTTCCAGGTACTGTTGCCTTGCCTTCTCCTCCTGTTTCATCCCCCATTGTATAGCTGGAACCTGAAAGTGAAATTCCCTATTTAGAATTTCTGACATAGAAAGCACAAATGAATTACATCTCTAATATGACACTATCTCGCATTGACTGAACATTTAGACTGTCACACTTTGCAGAAATATTTAGACTCCTGGTATTGTTTAAATCCAAATAAAGATCAGAGCTACACTTGCTCTGGGATTATTATGGTACATGTTCCAATATACAGGGTAATGTTGTCTCTTTGTGTGCCTTAATTACCTACGAAAAATGGCTTCCTGCAAGTGTACACTGTACTAGTTTTCAGTTAACTCACTTGGCTCAAATCCTTGCAGTCATATTGCATGACCTTCCGTACTGCAGTGGTGGGGTTTGATGCATGAAGGACATCATGCATGGATGTAGAAGTCACACGACCCTTGCGTTGCTGACGCCATAAAGCAGACTTGGACTGCCCCACTGTAGCTTTGTTGAGGTTTGTGATTTGCTCGGGGTTGCACCGAACATCCTCAAGGATGCTGTCTACACTAACACTAGTAACAGGGACTTTGGCTGGATGACAAGACCTGTATACCACAGGGGGAAGCGTCTCTGTGTTGACATCTGACTCATCTTCTGATGCTGTGTCTGTGTCCTCCTCCTCTTTAATGACAGCACTGGCAGTGGGACACAGCTTCCTCAGTTGTGAGAAAGCAGAAGCGGCCTCTTCTTCACTGAGTGGTGGCACATCACACTGCGGCTTCCGGCGCGCCTTCTTGATCTGGACTCCATGTTTAGGGTGCGAAAAGTCCATGTCCTCAGCCCTTTGTGGATCAACCTGAAAGAAATAATCCACAAAATGAATTATCAATAATATATGTGAGAAAAAGCATTATACAGTGGCCATGTCAAATATTACACTTTACAAAGAGGAACATCTTAGCCTGCAGTCCAACCTTGTTGTGCTTTAGTTCGCTCCCAAAGGTCGCTACCCCATGGCATTGACGGGGTAGCCACCGTTGGGAGTGGACTAAAGCACAACAAGGCTGGACTCCAGGCTAGGAACATCTACTATATTGCTGTAAATCTATAGTGTAGTGCTATATATTGTGAATTGGATACATGTAAATGCCACATGATTTTGTAGAAGCAAAGAAATCCATTCATTAATGTAAGTTATAACAGTCTACTTAGGCAAAAAATTGTAGACATTGAAAAAAATTCTACTCAATTATAATGCCCAAATATGAACAGACCTTATCTTTGTAATATTTGTTCCACACGGCCTTTCTGCTGGTGCATGACGTCCGTTTTTCCTGAAGAGACCTGGAGGCCTCCACTGCGAACAGCTGGCTGCGAACAGAGGCTGCAGACCTCTCCCAATCTACATTGAAATATAACAAAAAATGAGTATACATTATAGGTACTATAGTCAGGAGCAATTTTAGAGTTAATGGTAAAAGGAACGGATAAGTTGGCCAGCTTCACAGTACAATGAAAGATTTGCCTTATCTTCTCATTATGGAAGTCTCTGTGATATTTGAATATTTCTACTATATACACATTTCTTTTAGCATTATCTACATCTACATGATGATATGTGTTAGTATACTCACTCTCAGGAACTGTTGATAACTCCAAATTACCTAGAAAACGAAACACATCAACAAGTAAAACCTGCAACAAGAACATCAACAAGAAGAAATGCATTTGCAACAGGTACAAATACAACTGGAAACCATCAAGCACAAGAACATGAACCAAGGAAAAAAATTAAGACAGTTATCTTGCCACATACAAACTGCATGGTCGCTCCTCCCTGGAAATATACGGAGGAACATTTACAGGTGAGTACTAGTTTGACTTTCATTATTTCTAAAACTGTTTCTTGCCATGGACCTCATCTGACGAGAACACTGTTAGATAAAAATGTGTCTTTTTGGATATGATGGTCAATGCAGTTATATTACCTACCCTGCCATACAAGTGCAGTGAGCTGCCATGACATAACCCTCTTTTTTGGTCAAACACACCCATGGGTTGTGAGGAGTCTCTGTTACTCTCTGTCCTGAAACACAAATGTAACAGAAAAAAAAGATAATACAGTAAATATAAAAACGTATCTGACAGTTAAATACTAATCACGCATCTCATTCTTCATCTTCAAGAGTTCTCACTACAGGTACATGTAAGTAGAAATATTGTTCCAATGCACTCCAACACCCACCTGGCACAACCTTGGCCTTAAGGAAGCAGACCTTCACATTTTTTCCAATAGGGTGGTACCTGCACTCCCTCACATGGCCACTTATAAAGAGATTGTACGCCTCCAGGGATTTATAGGCTTTCATGGCTTCTCCGTTAAACGGACCTGGAGCCTCGATTAGGTAGGTGTAGATGCACCCATAGTCCGTATCTGGCCAGAGGCTCAAATCATCCTTCCAACCTGTATAACATACAAATGATAATAAACATAACGTTACGTAGCCATAATTTCTAGAGATTAGCAACAAACACATTTACACTTACTCATGTTTTTGTAACCTTTATCTGACACAAAAATCTACCTTATCAAAATCTAGAAACACATGTACACATGATCCTCACCTGTCAGACTGTATGGGTCAGGTAGGCGTACACCGTCACCAGTCACCGCCGAACCAGTCACTTCCGGGTTTGAACTATCGCCGGCGTCTTCGACACTTCCCATTAATTTCTCAAAATACCTGGTTCGGTCATTAGGCTCCAAAGAGCTAATGTAGCTGTTTGAAGAACTCATATTGATTAAACGTATTAATTAAACCACATTAGGAACAGAAATATAACAGCCCGGAACGGATGACAGAAAGCCCGTACGGCGGGAAAATCAAAACAACCGGAAACACATGACGGAAGTGAAGAGGGCAAGGGTCATTTTCTCCCAAAATATTACACAAGAAAAAAAAAAAAAAGACTAAGAAGTAGTGAAAAAAGTACAAAATCTGAAAAAATCCCATGGATGCGATAAAAACGTGGCTGAAAATGCGCAAATTCGCGTAAACAGTACGATCTGCTTCCGCGCCGGTATGCTAATTAGTAATCTGATCTCCTAACGCTTTTTGCCTACCAGTCAGCGCTCGTGCGCCGAATACCCCGGATGTAAACAATAACAGCGATTGCTCGTATGTCTTCAAGGCCTGCAGCCGACCTTTGACCCAGACTGTTTTACTATGAAAAAAGGGGGTTCATGTTATTTTTAAGAATCACACTTTACTTTATACAAAACGATTTAGATAATCAAAACATATAAATATATATATAGTACATATAGATTTTGGTCTTATTTTTATAATTTATCATTAATGAAAAGGTAATAAAGTTGTTTTGAAAATTGTATTTCCCCTTTTTTTGTAAAGTGGGTTGTACCAGATACGGAATGGCGGACGGGTTGAACTGTTGAACTTTGTGAAGAACTTTGCAACGTTTGATTTTATTACCACGCAGTTTGCAGACAGGTGTTTGTCTACTGCAACCAGACTGGGAGCTCCTTTTAACCCGAGGCCCTACAACAACCACTCTATACGTGGCACTATTTATCATAAGGAAACTTTGTCATAAGTCCGAAATTCCATGAAATTTATACAGATTTCCTGAATACTAAGTAACGTAGTTATGGTTGTAAGTTTAAGATCGAACTTTATCCAAAATGATAGGAATTTATTGTTTGACTTGCTCGAAATTAAATCCGCAATGAAGAGCTGCCCAAATTAGAATTCTACGAAATTCTACAAAATATGATTCATGGTCCCCGAATACCTTTTTTCTGTGAGATGTTGAATTAAGCTACTAGCTGTATGTTGTGTTTAATTAATCATAGTCGGCGCAGCTTATTTACACCTTACGCATTGTCAGTAAGTTACTCATGAATTGGTCTTAGTTGTGTAGCACAATATTTCCTATTCTGAATTAATCAAAAGTGCTATAATAGTATTGGCAAGTTATCTGTGTAATGCTAGTACTTTGCTAGTTCACCTTTATTTGCGGGGTAACCTTTATTCGTTGTATTTAGCACCAGGGTATTTTGGGATATCAAGTCGACGGACATGTACAGTGGTCTCAAACTGTATTACATTACTAGTATATTGAAACAAATGCAATTTAAAACCATCGTTCATCAATAGATATCCCTAAATACCCTGTTTTTAGGTACAACGGATAAAGGTTACCCTTTGAATAAAGGTAAACTCAAGCGTTATGACCAAAATCCTCCTTGGTATGACCAAGGAACCTCCTAGGTATGACGAAGTCGAACGCTAGATTGTCCCAAAACTGCAGCAGAGCCAGACACCCCATGAACACAATGGATGGATCCATTGAAAACGTTTTGCAATTAATTTACCGTTGTCAGGCTCCTGTTTAACACTTCTGGGATCCCCCCATTCAGACCCTCATAAGTTCCTACGTATACCTTGCTCTAATCTCCATATGCTGTCTCTCTTGAAGTTTTAATAAACTTTATTTGTGACAAACCTTCCCCAAGATGGATGGATTTTTTTAGCGGTGTTCATGTAATTTTTTATGTGTTTTGCAGGCCCAACTGATTGGATACAGTGTGGACCAATCAAAGTTAATCTGATTAAGTGGTGGACCAATCAGCAGTGGGTAAATTGTGTGACCATCATCCCATCAGCATCTCTCTAGATTCCAACCTCCCCCTGTGCGTGTGTGCTCTCTACCTCCACATCTACGCTTCCACCATGGCCTTTGTAGTGAATAACCTCAGAACTCTGTCTAAGCTCGGCACTCTGGCCGTCCACCAGCAGACTTTCCTCGTGGGTGGTGTGAGGGTGTTGGACTGTGTTCACAGAGGAATGGCCAGCTTTAAGAAGATCGACCTGTCCGGAGTGTTCCCACCGCTGCCCACGCCGTTCGATCAGGACGAGAAGGTCAACCACGAGCACCTCAGGAACAACGTCGCAAAGTGGAATGAGATCGACTTTAGAGGTAAAATGTTGGTACTGTTCTGTATTTGGAGGGCAAGTTGCAAGGGTGCAAGTTCATGCACCTGTTTTGCCCTTTCTTAGACATTGAGTTAATACAAATGAAATAAATGAATGAATGAATGAATGAATGAAGACCTTTATTATACGTTTTTGCTTTCTAACAAGCTAAGTACAGGTCAAGGTGAATAGGATACATCTACTGTAGTGATTTTAAGTACAATTTGTGTAGGGTGTGATACATGACTTAGACTACAGACTAAAGTATACTGGTACTACTACTAGTATATGCACAGGTTGAATTTAACAATAAATGTAAAATGGTAGTTAGGAAAAGGGAAGTGACGTTGGAGGCACGTAAATGAAGCAGCCGGTCGCAGGTACCAGATAACCTGTGTCACCCCCCGACTACGTCTCTGATACCTACAATTATGATACCCTGCTTCAGTGGCGTATCTCCAGTGTCACTTCCCGTAAGCCGCAGTAGATAGGTCCATTCTGGATGTCAGCTGAAAATTTAGGTCAGTCTTAATTACTAGACTTCATGTTTGGTTAAGTAAAAATTTATTTATTTTAAGTAAAAATTTATTTATTTCATAACTGTCATTTACCAACACAGATGAACTTTCGTACTAAGCCTGAACTCAACTGTTCTTGACATGTAAACTCCACATACATGTACATAGGCTATGTTGTGCAAGGCTCAAACGGAGAGTACACCTACCTGAGCGATGAGGAGCGTGTGGAGTTGGTGAGAACAGTGAAGCAGGCCGCAGCACCAGGCAAACTCATTATTGCTGGATCAGGCTGTGAATGTGAGTATAATACCGGTACAAGTATATCCATGCACACTTCTTTTTCTTATTCTTTTAGCGGTGGGATCTTGCTTCAACGTTGTGGTCGAAAACTTCTGATTAACTGGAGTCCTGTCTAGCTAGCATAGATTATTTCAGTCTACTGTATTAAAAGACTTACCCCAAGTCTAATACGTAGCCCTACTTGGAGCAAGACTGAGACAATTCTGTTGGACTGAAACGTAAAATTGAAAGACTCACCGCCATCTTGAACCAAAGAAAGTCAATTTTATGATATTTTCTTCTCTTCTCCCCTGTCTACTGCTACTATTTTCCAGCAAAGGTTCGTGAGTGTCAGATAATAACCTATGTCGCCCCCCGTCTCTGCCAGAAGTAACAGCAGAAGATCCAATCCGTGAACAAGACTAATGGAGCACAGCCAAAATTTAGGGAAAGCCTGAATCGAGTCTAGCAAGCACTTGGTTCCACAAAGTTTAGTCCTTTTCAAAATTTGTCTGTAATATTTTTTACCAACACATGTTTTTTGTTCAGCCACCCAGGCGACCATTGCCATGACTCAGAAGATGGCGGAGGCAGGAGCAGATGTCGCCATGGTGATCACACCTTTCTACTTCAAGGGCAGGATGACAAACCAAGCCTTCAAGTACCACTATGAGAAGGTATTCTTTAGGTTGTTTGTTTTGCATAATCATTAAACTACCTTTTCATATGAGCAGGCTTTTAGCCAGACATGCAGCCAAGCATCATTTGGACATGCTGTACTAAAACTAATAAGAACCTGAATGCACTAGATATCCATACAGATCCTCTGACAAGCAAAAATTCTGATTGACCAGGGATGCCACCAGGTCACTTGTGGTCACAATTGAAGACCTCAGTCTCTGACAGTAATTTTGCCCCTCAGGATACCTTAGAATGCTTAAAATTCTCTAAAAGTTTACTAGTAAAACTCTGCACCATGGAAGGTGGATGTCTCTGGGCCCCCCTACAATACCCGCAGCTATATTGCTTGCTGCGACTCACCAAGAATTATGGACCCATGTGATAAGATCCTAGATAAACCCGGCAAGTCATTCAATACACCAGCTTTGTACAGTAAGTATAAGCTGCACAAGACCATAGTGTGGGGTTTGATCTTTTTCACCTTAATGGAGTTCTACTCTTTTTGATAAGTGTGTTGGGTTCTGTGCCCGAGGTGTGGCTCTCCTCAAACACAAGACCTATAGCTTCAAACCCCATCCAAGAGGGTGTCCTCAACTGAAGCTAATTAGTAATACTTATTTTCACCTGAGTTGAGTGAGGAAATCTGATATAAAACGCAGTTTTAACTAGTACAAGGTACCGGCACCCACCCCTAGTACATAGTGATTTACAATGACCATGGTCCTTGTTATTCAGGTGGCCTCAGCCAGCCCTATCCCAGTCATCCTGTACAGTGTACCAGCCAACACTGGAGTGGACCTGCCTGCAGATGTGGTGGCTGCACTCTCACAACATCCCAACATCATCGGCATTAAGGACAGTGCAGGAGATGTGAGTTCTTGGAATACAGTAACTGTTGAAAAAGCTGTTTAGTTGCACATCCCATTTGCCAGTATATTTCATGCAATTATCCGGGTGTTAATGCAAAGTTATCCAGCTGGACCGCACCGGTTTGGGAGTCCATGCAATTAGCAAAAGTGTGCTGTAATTTGTTGTGCAATTAAGTGGCATCTAATGTACTATCTTTGAACTCAATTCCAAGACCTAAACATAACATCAGATTCAGGTACAGGTTATGGTTCAGAAGATTGAGATATACACTTCAGACCAGACTTGTACCTGTACCTTAATTATTTTACAAGGTAACCTGCGTCTTCAGTTTAATGATGAGAGAAATATGGAACTAGAGTTCGGGGACCTCATACCTCCATGAAATATTTATTGCTTTTTTGTGGATGGTATGTATGTTTATAGTCGGTTGTATTTGAGAGTAATGGTTATAAATGTTATGGGAAAGTAGTGGTGTATTTATTTAATGACACAGAGGATGTCCATCTGATTAGTAATTATTAAAATGTGACACTTAATTGTGTAATGTGTGTTTAAGAGGTCGACGGCATATGGTAGCGTGGTGTTCCTTAAGCTTGATGTTTGGCATTTAAACTGTCTAAGGTTGTCAGCATTATTGAGGTTCGACTATGTGCCTCAGAGCGGTGTGGTGGGAGGAAGTTGGGAAACTCAGAAAGAAGAAGGGATGTGGACAACTTTAGTCAGATGGTGATTTGATTTTCCACCAATATGTCATAACATCAGCTGTTCACACGGTACAAAAATGAGATGCGCACTTTCCTCTGATAGCCCTACATCAACTGTAAGATGAATACTTGGCGCCAACCCCGTCTGCTAAAAAACAAGTACCATTGGCTACGAAAGAGACAACTAACAACTGTCCCTTATCGTAACGAAATCAGAACATCTGTATCGCCCATAAAACTTCTGACACCCAACCCATCTAAGATGAGAGGACCTAATGGCATTTTAATCACCATGTCACTCAAATCAGCAGTACAGTATGTGAGACATCCATACCTGTTAAGCATTACCGTTAAATGTACCTCAACTTCTTACAATTATACTTACGCTTCACATCTCCATGATATCCTAAGCAGACATAAATAAAACTAATTATCATATTCAAAAAACTCGGGGTTCCCCAAACAGCTGTCATACAAATCACCTCACTATCTGCTTGGAGCTAAGCCCATTAACAAACACTTAAAGCACGATGCCTGTTCCAATATATCGCAGATATAGGGGGGATTTCTGATATTATTACATCGATTATAACAACAGATACGGCGCCCAAAATCACATCGATTCGAGCTTTCATCACAGCCCACCAACACAACAAGTATGAAACCAATCCATCTAGCCGTTCTTGAGTAATCTTGTACACAGACAGAGACACATAACAGAAAATATAACCTCCATGACATTTCATGGAGGTAACTACTGTGCCAACTGTTACAAATATTTCAAACAGTCCTAAGCAGACATAAATAAAACTACGGGGGGTTCCCCAAACAGCTGTCACCTCACTATCTGCTTGCATCTAAGCCCATTAACAAACACATACAGCACGATGCCTGTACCAATATATCTCAAATATAGGGGTGATTTCTGATATTATTACATTGATTATAACGACAGATACGGCTCCCAAGATCTCATCGATTCGAGCTTTCATCACACCCCACCAACACAACAAGTATGAAACCAATCCATCCAGCCGTTCTTGAGTAATCATCTACACAGACAGAGACACATAACAGAAAATATAACCTCCATTCCATGACATTTCATGGAGGTAATAAAAGGCGGGCAAGCCAAAGTGGCAGGCTTGTCTGACAGGCCTTTACAGACATTGCAGGTTGGGGGATGCAGCAGCAAACCTGTATTTAGACTTGAGGTATCTTATACAGAGTACCCAACCTTTATTTGTTGCATTCCTACTGTATGTAGCATGTCATCTGCTAATACAGTCAAACCAAGCCAAGCAACCACCTGACACAGTAACCACCTGCTGTAAGAGGACACAAAGAGACAGTCCCGTCCATTTTTACATAGTTAAGACCCTTTCCAAGCAACCAATTGTCTTACCCAACCAGCAACCACCAAAAGGGGCATTCGCCCTCCACTTAACAACCAAAATTGGTTGACAGCAGCTAGCAGCCACTTTAAATTAGGATTTCTGCCGGCACCCGCACCTTGGGCTTCTTTTGTTTCGATTTGTTACATCTTGGTAACGTTTTTGCTCACCTTGAGTGGTTTGCTTAGGACAGGTATCACTGTTTAATATTATGCAAAATAATCGTGTTTGTTTTATACCATAGCAGTTTTATAGCAGTTTTTAAAGGTACATGTAGTACAGAATGACACCTCCATCTTGAAGGTATGGAACAGTCCACAGCTGTTGTCAGTAAGTGTTGTTGTTGTTGTTGTTGTTGATGGTTGGATGATTTGTGTGATTCCAGGTGACAAAGTTTGGTTCCATGGTACAGCACACTCAGGCCTCTGGTTTCCAGGTCCTGGCTGGGTCTGCCAGCTTCATGCTTGGCACTTACACTGTTGGTAGGTTCAGAACAACTTCATGTCACAAAATGCTAGTCGTACATGCATTTTTCTGTGCACTCAAGTTAGTGAATTGACATGATCAATGAGTTTTTCTAGTTAGCTGTACTTGTATTGAATTGTTTTGCCAGTTCATTCTAGTGATGCTGAAGAAGAGTGATGGATGTCACTCAAAATGTCCGGAAGTAAATAACTATCTGTTTTTTATCCTGTTGTAGAAATTGAATGGTATTTGAATACCCACACTGTTGTGTTGGTTGCAGGTGCAGTTGGCTGCGTTGCAGCTCTAGCAAACACGCTAGGTAACGAGGTTTGCCAGTTACACAAGCTTTGTAAGGAAGGGAAGATGGAAGAGGCCATGAAGCTTCAACACAGGCTGATAGCACCAAACTCTGCAGTAAGTCATTCTCCTATGAAGAACCCTGCCAGTGGCCTATATAATATACCTTAGGGAGACTGCTAAACTGAGCTTAGATTTCCACTTTTGTGGGCATGGCCTTTTACCACTTGTCAGCCCTATCAGAGAATTAACTTTACAAAGAAAACATTATAGGTATTTCTTTCACATGTCCTGACAGGTAATATAGTAGTAGGCATCCTTCCTGACAGGTAATATGCAATGCCCACAAAAGCCCGATTTAGCAGAGCCTTTCCAAGGTATTTGAATCGGCAACAGTTGAAGGAATGAACTTACAGAACATATTAGTACTTAGAATATCATGAATCCATGATACAAGTAGCTGAGTTTGCATCTTCTTTTTGTGTGATTGAATGGTCTCTAATTTTTTTGATTGTCAAAATTGATGAGTGCATGGATGTCATTAATATATCCAAGTCAGTGTGGCCTTATTTTAACAACACTAACATGCAGGGGATACTGTAGACTAAATCTATTTCTTGGTCATTCATTGTTCTTCATGTGCAAGCATTCAGTTTGTTCATGTATAGTGTTTTCCTGACTTAACTTTGTGCTCTTTCCAATGCTATATTCAATGATAATTTTTTTCCTCGCAGGTGACCCGTAAGTTTGGCGTACCGGGACTGAAAGTTGCCATGGAATGGTTCGGGTACTACGGCGGCCCGACCCGTTCACCCCTCCTCCCTCTCTCTCCTGAAGAAGTGGAGAGTATGAGGGCTGACTTCCAGAAAAACGGATTCCTCTAGGAAAAAATAATATGGTGTCATTCTTGTATTACTCCAGGTGTACACCCTAAAAGGGTCTGGGCAAAAAAAAGATTAGGCCCAAAAATCGTGTGTTTAGGGGGATCACTAATTCACTTTCATCTACCCTACTTGTTATAAGAAGGATCTGAGATGAAAACTTGTCTATTATTGACAGGATTAGTCATCAGAGCAATAGTTCAAACATGTACGTTCTTTCGTCATGAGTGATGCAGTCAGACGCTAGTGGACAAAGAAGGTTATACTAATATACTATGTCATGGATACCATTCCTTCTATTAAATTCAGGGGAAATTTCATTGCCTGAAGAAAGTGTGCTAGAAAGCAAAACATTTCCAGAAAGTCAGATTGTTTTTTGGAAATGCTGTCATCAATTTGATTAAAGGTGCAACTGGACAGAGCTGCATGGTGTGAAGACTAGCCAAATACTGTATACCCCTGTGTCAGGGATCCCAGCAGCAGTATACTGTAGTTCAAAATGGATACTACTATAAATAGTATAATTGCATATTTTTCTATGGAAGTCAATGGAACAGCCTTATTGGCACCATGGCATATGATGAACCAATAACACAAGCTGAAGAAAAGTTAGTCTGTGTAACGCGAACTCCGCTGTCCAGGGCTGGGGGCCGGCGGATGTTGGGCCGGCTGCTATAAGCGAGATTTAATCAGGCTAAAGAAAAGTTAAACAGTAAGTTACGTCCCCAAAAAATTGGACCTACCCAAATTGGGACTGTGCAACTCCAGTCTCTGTCAAGAAATAAGCGATCTATTGCTACTGTGATGTTACATTATACAGATACATGTACATGTACTACTAAGTAGTAAACCATCATACTTTAGTTGCAGAGACAACCTTCCCTTGATTGAGACATGGCACCCCATGTCTCAGCTATTAAAGCTATAAGTTCTGATGTAAATGACTTCAATGATTAATCTAATGACCTGGCAGCAAGAATCAACAACTGGAATTTTTTTATGGTTCAATGTTCATTACCCATCAGAACTTTCAGAAGGGTGTTTTTTTGGTGTAAGAATTTCAACTCATTAGATTCTTGTTAGAGACAATAGAAGGATACACTGAGTCAGAATTTAGATGTACTGGTGGGATGGTCAATATGGTGCTTGAATTTTGATTTGCGAGTTTCCTGTGTTGACTTACAATATGCATATCTAAATTGAAAATTTAATGAGGAGGTGAAATGTAAAACCAAGGAAAACTGAAACTTCTTTTTTTCCAATGGACACTTTGCTACATGTACAATGCACTTTTGGATGGAAAAAAATCATGTGCCACAAAAGTGTGTAAAAGGAATTAAATGAATATTGTAACAATGTAGAATCGGAATATGATAATGATTTGTCAATTATTAATAATATACTTCTCATCAGAAGAAGATGATCCAATACATCAATCAAGCTGTTTGTAAACATTGTGCAAATAAACTTTACGACCATTAAAGACTTGCGTAATTGTATGTTTGTGCAGTTTTTTAACTGCATTGAAAGATTTCATAGGACAATGATCTTTCTGACATTCATGACATGAATGCTAAGACTTAGTGCAGATGCAAAAATGATATTTACAGTACTGAATTTGATAGCAACATGTTTTGCTTGGGTGTTTACAGCTTTGTGGTTGAATGTTACTGTAGCATAATAGTTTGCTTTACACTGCAATATTTAGATGCAACAACATTAAAGTTTTATTGACAACAAAATATTATTGTATGAAGTCAATCTTGCTACTTTCATATTGTTGCACCAAAGTTTTTGGATTGATTGTCGTGCGTAAATTTTCTGAGGGATGTCTTGGAGAAGTTGGCAGGTGGTTGTAAGAAGGTTGAGCAAGCATCTTGGCACGCTTGACAGGCAGTAACCAGTGGAGACAGGTAAAGGTACAGGACCCCATAGGTGAGCATTCTTGTGCCTGATTCCACAACAGAAGAACAGTACATTGTATAATACAGAAGGGTCT
Source organism: Branchiostoma floridae x Branchiostoma belcheri (assembly GCA_019207045.1). NCBI lineage: Eukaryota > Metazoa > Chordata > Leptocardii > Amphioxiformes > Branchiostomatidae > Branchiostoma > Branchiostoma floridae x Branchiostoma belcheri. The sequence continues at coordinate 26,647,588 of CM033026.1, read as the reverse complement.
TGAGTGGTAGCTGTTTTAATACTAATAATTTTTTAATACTTAAAGTGAGGAATAATTGGAAGACTCCAACAGCCTTAATATCCTTCAATGTAATAATGTTTTGAAATGATATACAAATGCATTGAAAGGGTAAAATTAGAAATTGGACAATATTACAATAATATTCCTTTGAGTGGTATAATATCCCTTTATATAAAATGGCATAAGCACCTATTGTCACATTGAATTTGGAAATGGAAAAATAATTAGCATCGTTTACATGATGATTCATCTATCATCAAAAAAAGTTATTGCCTTCCAAATATCATATTTCGCATATTTCTTTCAATGGTGTACAATCATTTACCTCCCCTGTTTCATTCTATTATCGGTACAGATAAATGAAGACAGATATTTAATCACACTTTGACTTATAAATCATAATTGCAGCTACTGTAAATTGTCTGTGTCTTGTCTGCAATGTGTCTGGCCCTAGAATCATCAGGCACAATTTTGGGTGACGTATGGAGTGTTTGTCCCGACATGCACCGCGCGGTCTCTGTTTGCTGGACATCGTCGCCAAGATGAACCCCACGTAGAAAAGGACGCGGCGATTCCTGCACGATTTCTGCACAAATTTCGCTCAAATTTGGCTCGGAACTTTGGGACAGAATGGCGAGCGCCAGTGGCTCGAAAGCAGAGTTCCACGTGGGAGCAGGAAAGTACAGACTCGTACGGAAAATCGGCAGCGGATCGTTCGGGGACATCTACCTAGGAATCAACATAACAAATGGCGAGGTGGGGCCTCTCTCTCTCTCGTCGCCAGCTCAGTTTTTCTCTGCCACTTTGCCCTCGGGAATACCAACCGAAAATCCCTTCAAACCACCGGTCTTCTCGTCTCAAAAAGATCTACAAATCTTCCATTTTGTGTTTCAGGAGGTAGCAGTTAAGTTAGAGTCACAGAAGGCCCGGCATCCACAGCTCTTATACGAGAGCAAACTGTACAAAATTTTACAGGGAGGAGTCGGGATCCCTCACATTAGGTGAGTTTCTTTGTTCGGTTATATTTTTTTGCGAGTTATCACTCCAAAAATCGTGCAATATTTGTCACGTAGATGATGTAGTAGATGTCTATGTATGCTTTTCTGTGAGCCAAGTTGATACAAATAGTCATTTTAGACGGTAAAAGAACGATTGGAACAGGGAAAGGGTGCGAAGCTAGCAATGGCGTTCAGTTGTGAAATGAAAGTGGGGATCCCCACATATTCATAACCCAACTTATCGCTTATTTTCTCTCCCCAAAGATTTTTATCTGGTATTGTACAAACAAAACCAGCAGGAAATCTATAGATTACAAATCTAAGATTTTGTGCTACTGATTGTGTAACGTGGATGATTATTTTAGTCCCATTTCCTGGGGTATACAGAAAAGCTGGGGGCTAAGTGTGACGTAGTCTTGTGTAGTCTGTTGGCAACCAGGGTTTTTTGTATGGCCCGAATTATTGGGTGGGGCTGTAGGAATATTTAACTATTACTCATAACAGAACACTCTTTTGTCATCGGCTGTAGACAAGATAAAAACAGGTCTTAGGGTCGGGGGTGGTAAAATTGTTCAATTGTATGAAAAAATTGTATTTCTGCGAGATTGCACCCCTACTTTTGCATGTGCAGTATATGTTACTACGTGTTTGTTTGCATGGTTAGACAACACCAATGTGACTCACTTGAATGCAGATTTGAGAGATTTTTTTTTTAATCGAACTGCAATGCGAAAAATCAATGAACAATCGTTCCATGTTGCAGCCTTGTTTAATGCGAATGGTTGTTTTGTATGATTATGAATATTTGGAATCCATAGTTGTACAGTAGAAACTGGTATGTGGTATGCTAGTACTTGTAAAATCTGCTGTAGCTAGACATTTCTCTCAAGCAAGAAAACTGACATTTAAAAAAAAAAAAGATTCCTCTATTTGATATGGAATTGCACAATACATTATACTACGAATTGCGTTCAGGTCACCTAACGATGTACTATTGCTAGTACTTAATGCAATCTTGGTAAAAAGGGCCACTGGAAGAATCTTGCCTGTATAGTTCATTGATGTATTTGGTCATGTGAGGCACTGAACAGAATTACTAGGGACACCTGTCTTACCAAAACAGAAAACATGGCTTTGTAGTTATGCCCATTGTTTGTTTGTTTGTGCCAGGTCCATGTAAACAATGCATTGAGACCAAGGCTGCCATTGGCTAGCCAGCCTCCAAAACAATTTCTGGACTCAAAATATATTTAGAATAGTTGCTAACTAACACTTTTCTTCATGGACAGGTAATATGAAACCTGGGCCAAAGAAATTATTCCTGCATTGATTTACTTCATGTATGTGTTTTGTTGACTTTTAATCAAATTGGTTATTATGGTTATTAAGGGATAAGAAACCATTTCAAATCATTATTCAACGTAACATTTCACATGTAACTATTTTGATGTCATACCTGGGTTGCGAAAAAAATTGATGCTGGTGTAACAGACTGTGTGATAACTTGGGTTATCACATGGGGCTCTACTGTTTGTTTGTTTTTTAATATGTTTTTTTTTTTTGTTTTTTCTTATTAGAAACAACAACAACAGTACATTTGTCAACCACTAAGACTAGAATTTGTACAGTCGAGTACTATTGCACATAGAGGGATAACATACACTGGTGTGTCTGGACGAATTGCATGTGTAACTTAACATGCAGTACTAGGCCATGGGTAGTGGAACAGTTAGACAAGACAGATACATGCAGTACATTTCTATAAAAACTGGGGAGCCTTAAGGAATATGCACAGTCTACCACTACACTATGATCAAATATGGAGTAGTCTAACAGCTGGTGGGGTTCATGACAAAATATCAATAGTAAATTTGTACAGTGGAAGCCAGCTATTTGCAATACGCTTAGTCGCAAAAATCGGTTAGTTGCAAAGAATTCTGAAATCCAAAACCATTTCCCATTGGCGCTATTGTTTACAGCACCCCATATTTGCAAAGCCCAAATCGGCTAATCGGGAAAAAAATTCAAGTTACAACGCATGTTAACCCCGAAATATGCCAAACAAATCACCAGAATCAGCAGGAATGAACCAAAATTTTCCCGTATAAAGATATCAGATCGCCAAAAGTATCAAAACTACCTGTTTTGAGTCCGAAAAGGCCGCGATTTCTATTCAATTTACGTCGCTAGCGAGCGGCCCGGTGGTTGCCGCAGGGAATCATGGGATACTACACATGACGCTGCGTCCGCCATTTTTGTTTTCGTGATGGAAAAGTTTTGAAAATGACGCTGTTGACTGTGGCAAAATTTCAGTGTAATCTGTGGACATCGTAACTGGAAAATTTGTAGATATGAAGATTAACAGTTTATTTATGCGTTAGTCATGAGTATTTTGGCCTAGTACATAAAGTTTGTCTGAAAACCAAGAGCGTTTTCGTCCTACGTAGCGATGTTTTTCGTCTGTGTATCACATGTCGACAAATCTTACGTAGTAAGCGCGTGCACTGTACCCTTGATCAGTCCTCTATTAATCAAAACAATTGTTCATTTGGCAAATTTAGAATACGTTTGCATATGTACCTCGTTTTTTTTTCGGTAGCTTAACGTGTTTTAGCAGTGTTAATTTCTTTGTTTTCTTCAAGCCGATACTATAGACGAAACGTAACAGATCTTTTGATGCATCGCGATTCGTTCTTCGACACTAAAATGTGATAACAATATCACAATTACCGATAAAAGATAAATTTGCTGAAAGTGGCTAATAAGTATATTTTTGGGAGTGGAGTTTAATGAAATTATGTACTTGATTATTTGTGGTAGAAATGATTGTGTTGTATTCTTTGTGTCAATGCGTGCGATGCGTTCACCGATGCCCCCCTCCCCCATCCCCACTCGGTTCATAATTTTCGAGCAACATCTTTTAATCGGGAACGCCGGTTAGTCGGGAAAATTTAGCTGGCAAATGGCCTTCCCTAATAAGCGACTTCTACTGTACAATCAATCTACATTGACAGTCAGCCTACTATGGTACATGTATATACGTTCTCTACTCTACGGGACTCTACTGTTATCACATCCATAGAATAATTCAAATGTACATGTATTTCAATTGCGCCATTGTTGGGTGGGCATGAAAAAGGTTGGACTTCAGGTGATACAGAACACGCTGTGTAGTACTCTGTATATAAGCAGCAAAAATCCACAAACACTTAGAAACACATGGAGAATATAATTTTACATGCATTATGTTATGACTGCATGTACAGGATGTTTTTCAAGCCCTGATTATAGAATCCCAATACTCCAGTTCAAACAATTTGATATTGTTGGTGGTGGGTACGGATGTTGTACTGTCAAGGTTTCGTTAAAAACCTAAACAACACGCTATTCTGCACATACAAAAACATGAGATAGCTGTATTGTGATTTGAAGCTCGCTGAAAGCATCCACAGGAATTTGATATGTAATGGTAGAAATTTCAATATCTTTGACACGCCATTTCCGTAATGAAAGTAAAGCTTTTACTAGTTTTAGTTTTAAGTTCTGTGCAGAAATAGTGTGTGAACTTTCAACAATGTTGATAACGGTCGCAGATGACAGATATGTTGAAAGAAAATCACCTGATCACTTTATGGAACCTAACAATAGAAAACATGTCCTTTCAAGCTTTGCAATAATCAATAATTTTTCACCTCTTTTCTGGGCTGTCTCTAGCTATCGATTTTGTTTTCCGTCTCACTCATTGTTTGGGAGCCAGTGTTGTTAATTTCCATCGTTGAATCTGTCATGTTAAGCTTGTGATGTGAAGATGCAATATCATGTCATGAAGTTCAGATTTTTTTAGATGGACAGGATTGTTATTTTCTTTGAACAGTAAGCCTCAAATTCAAAACATGTTTGTTTATTCAAGCAGGGAAAACAAGTAACCTCATGGCCAGTATTGTTATTGTTCTTAATCGGTAAAAAAAAACAGTCCACTATAGTGTTGTTTTTTTGTTAAATTTCTGTTACTGCTCCAGCAAGATACAGTACTGGTTCTATACTTCAGTTCTCACCACTTGTACCTGGTAAAACCACCAACCTCTGTGTAAAATAAAAATATACATTAGCTTCTGCCATACAAAGAAAAATGATAAACCTAGCAACATGGAAATCATGAAGGCACCGTTTGGCATGAAATTATTGGGATTAAAGCATGCACAGCTGTCTCAGTCATTTTCTCATTACTCATTTGCATCTTTGGTTGCTGTGCATACCATTCCCCCCTCCGTAAAAGGGGTGTGGTCCCGACACACTGACATATTTCCTTGTATGTAATTTTATATACTAAGCTGTGAGAAATCAGGTGTACGTGTATATAAAATGTTTGATGACGACATGCAAGACAAAGGGCCCCTGTCCCTAGAGATTAGTGTCAGAATGATGTCATGACCTTTGTGTGAGCAGGTGCTTGTGTGGTATGTGTGTGCGTGTATGCACATATGTGTGCATGCATGTAATTATTTATGCATGTGGGGGGTCTATGTTTATGTTTATGTTTGTGTGTCGCTGTGTGTGTATATCTGTATGTTCCTTACCATTCAATTGCCAGTTTGATGTCTACCCCACCTGATTCAAACTCACAAGTCTTTTAGCTCTACTTTCACAGTACATGTGCTGTGGTAGGAATTACATGCGATTCTAACAGTAGAAATCACGATGGGGGTCTGTAATGATATTTTAAAAAAAAAGATTCCACTGAAAGACAGAGCTTTTCAACTTCAATTCATGTCACTTGCGATCAATGTATTTGCTTGAAATTTAAGATTTATAAATGGGAGACCAGCCTAACACATACCTACTGTGTTTCTAAATCTCTACCATAGGATTCTGTGCGACTGAGAGTGGAGTCTCTACCCTAACAATAGTAACATATACATTGACTAAGGTATCAGGTATTTTTGGTTAGTGACAAGACAAGTGAGCTTGCGTTGTCTGGACGGTTTCCCCTCTGGATGGTCTATGTTTGTCCAAGTATTCAGACAAAGAAAAGGACCACACATGAATAACATGAACGTAATTTGTAGCCTGATTTGCATATTGTGTAACTTAGACTTTCATGTAGTGATGCAAGGTTTTAATAATGATAGCAAACACCATGTAGATTATGGGCTGTAGGCTTACATTAATGATTAACAAGTCGGAGTCCCCAGTAGCTTCAGTAGGTGTGTAGAGCCAAGCTGTCTGGCTCACGTTATCAGGTTAGGGTTCAAGCTAATTAGCATATAGTGCGGTAGCATCAGTCTCACAGAAATGGCGGAAAACGAAGGAGACCACACCAAAATGAGACATAAGGATAGGATGCAGAAGATCATTTCTTACTTTAAAGTTTAAAGCTTCAATCATTAAAAATAGGTATCTTTGTAATCCCGACAAGTTGAAAAATTTCACTACACTGTAGGAATCAGGATCTAGCTAGAAAGGAAATATACCATGCAATTGGTCACAACTGAAATCCAAGCGTCACTGGTGTACTGCGATGCATTGTACACCTTACAAGGTGTGTAAAACTTAAAATTTTGTCAGATAGAAGAAAACTTTGTAAAGTGGGCCTGTATTTCAGAGATGGCTCACTGACAGCAGTACTCATTTCAAAGGTAAGTTGGACCCTGGACTGCTGATTATTTCTCACTCTCTGTCCCAGTATTAAGCAGCTTTAATTACCAGCTTGGTCCCAGGGTAGTTTGGGAAGCCAGGCCATGGGTGTTGCAGTCAATAATGACTGGTGGTCTCAGCTGTTTTAAGTTGATTACTAATGATAGTGGTAAATGAGAAATCAAGTAATCCCTAGGCATAGCTGCAAGGCATAGTGTAGATTATATTACACATGTCTGGATATGTTTTGATATGATGTATGTCAATGTATAGCATTTGTAGAAATGTTTGGACATTGTCGTTACAAAATCTCTGCATACAAGTTAATACAACAATTCCACGAAATTGTCTTTGGAAGGGACGTAAAATGGGGGTCCCGTGCTCAAGGAGGCACCTCGACCATGTAAATCAGCCTCATTACCCAAGTATTGGGTACCTACTGGCTGCATATACACCAGATATTATTATTATCATAAAAAAATCTCTACATGGACAACTGCATTCTTTAAATCTCACGTTCCATAGGAAATTAATTCGGATACTGAAAGACGGTTTTCTAGTGTGGTACAGGCTTATTAACATGTTAACAGAAAAGCCGTCGTAAAAACCCTTTTCCCTCTTAATACCCAAAAAATTAGGGTGATGATGCAGCCAACGGCATTTACATGTCCGATTAACTGTTGACAGTATAATGTTGGCCTTAGGCCCAATCTATACACAGTTTTTACCGATATCGGTGGATGTGTCGGGAGGGATCTGGAACGCTGGCCGCGGGACACCCGTGGCGCTTGCAGTCATAAACAGCTATATAGCCTAATGAGCCCGCGTTGTATGCTAATGAGCCTTCCCGAAGTCGGGACACATCTACACGCGCGCGGAAGCTGTCGGGGACCCCTGCTAAGCTATCGGGGACCCCTGCTAAGCTTTCGTACGAATGGTCCGGACCTTTCGGGAGAAATTTTCCCGATATCGTAATGGCGATATAGCAGTTCCATCTAGACGATGAAAAAAAGCTGCCGGCGAATGGTTGTAGGCTCGCCGATATCGGGAAAAACTGTGTGTAGATCGTGCCTTAGTCTTGTGCAGGCAAGAAGATAACAGTTGGGGAGAACATATGCAGGACATGTCCTTGGCTGAAAATGGGTTCACAGCAAAATAAAAGTGTCCTGTGCAGCTGTCAACAGTGCGTTTTCTATTTCAGCGCTTCTAGGAATTGTGTGTGTATTGTCACCAATACCAGTAGTCCACGGCAACTAGAGCTTTAACAAAATGTTTTGAAGTGTGTGTATGTAAGGGATTGAATGAACAGGAAAACTGCATATGGAGATGCAAATGTTTTTTGTTTACTGTAATGCATTTACGTTTTGTGGTTGGAAGAAAAAAGATTGTTCGCAATGTCTTTTTTAAATTTGTGGTTGAAATAAGGGATTGAGAAGAACACTGAATGCTAGACAAGCATTTTTGCGATAGTTTTGAATCTGGGATAAAAGGGTACCATAAAAACTGTAAATGTTAAACCACCGCGAACGTTTCAATATTTACAGTACTACACAACAAATCCTCAATTAGTACAGACAGTGATTAAACGATAATCATACCAGTGTTGATCAAACGATAATCATACCAGTGTATTAATTTGTGCTACCAGCTGTTCTCTTCAATTAAGCTTTGTGGAACGAATATGGGTCCCACGGTTTTGATATTGTTGTCTATAGCAATGTTTTATTATATACTAGCAAAATACTGAACTAGCCATATGTAAATGCTGTGAATGTTTTGCATGTACATTTATCACATCATACATATTTTACATAACACACTGGTTTATCTTCTTCTATGTACAAAACAAGATTTTTAAAAACATATATGGATTTGTTTGGACCATATAAAGCTTGGCCCTGTTGCTAATAGGATATCATTTACGATCCAACCGGAAAATAGGACAGCCAAGAAATAGGTCAATTATGGTTACTGCCTGCTGTATCTTGGTAGAAGAGGATACACTCTTTAATCATACTAAATAAAGCTGTGAGATTGTAGCTGGCATTTAAACATGTCCAGAAGAATTATTTTAATACTTACGATAGGAAAAGTTATAAGATATTGTGTTGCATTCTATGATTTTAAAACAGAAGATTTCACCCAGGGCCATCTACAACTGTTAATTTTTGTCCCACTCAGTGTTTGGGAGCCCATGTTAAGTTTATTTTTTATGAATGCGTCATTTAAGCTAACGAAAATACTGTACATTTTTCTCAGCGTGTACTAGTAGTATTTCATGTCATGAAGGGTTTTTTTTTTACCTACATGTACTAGTATTTCATGTCATGAAGTTTTTCTACCTACGTGATAAGATATTTCTCTGTTCTAACAAGCAAATTTCTGCCTTTTAGAACAGGAATGAGTCCTGGCAACAGCCCTGATTTTGCCACATCACTTGCTAACATACAGCAATTGTTCCTTTGTAGCAACAAGTATATGAAGAAACATAACCTTTGCTGGAATGCAGGGGGACTAGGTCCCACAGCCATTGTATCAAAGGGAAGCTTGTGATTTTTTCTAACCGGATACCTGTAGAAATCTTTCTGCCTGTGTTTCCAATGCGACACAAGTTACGTAAATACCCCCTGTACTCTGGTTGCAACCGGGCTATTGTTTACCAGCGAGGGTCAAGCGCTGGCTTTGTTTATTTTAGTTTATAGGTAAACAAACGAATGCCCGTGGACAATCCAGCACCCAACACTGAGGTGTGCCCTTGTTGTGTTGTGTCCTTCAGGCTCTGTGATGACCTTCAAGAGTTTGGCAATGGTCTAAGATAGACAAAGTATTTTAAGCATGTTCTCTCCCAAAGTAATATGTTGCCAGCTGGCTTGTAGCGTACTGTAAATGTTGACATTTATGTGTCGGTTTAAATGTTTTGTCACTGCGAAATTGTAAACACCTAAGAATTGACTGTTCTGTCATCTACCTTGTTACAATCGCAAACTAAAAACTACAACAAATGCTCCATTTTGTATCTACCACAAAATTAGGTCCCAGTGTTAGTGTGAACTTATGGCATTTACAGTGTGACTTTTCCTTGGCACATACCAAGCTCTACTGTGCTCTACTTTAAAACTGTGTAGGCAAATGAAGGAAAATGCAATCTGTAATAGAATACACTTACTTTGTACCTATTGTATGATATTGGTCAAGAAGCTTTGTGACTCTTCCATTCAAATCAAAAGGGGTATCAAAGTTGCAACTTTGGTTTAAAGTTTTAAAACAACATACCAGTATCATAGTAATCCAAGTACAGTATACTCTCTTGAGTTATGTTGTTCAACCACAACGCCACAAACAAATGCTACGAATTCGGAAAAACCTAACTTTCTTGGGGAAGCCAGAAAGAAATTGTGCTTGTACAATGTAAAAAAAAAGAGAGAACCCCAACCTGTTAGGATCAGAAACACAACACTCATTTTTCAAGGCCTAACATTAGTAACAAAGGTGTGTCTATTCTATATAACCTTTTCTCGTCTGATGTAATTGTGAATGTGTCCACACAACTGGATGATCAAGTACAATAGGTGCAGGAGACTCCCATACAGGTGAAATGGTTCAGATATAATCAAGGCATGGCCTCTGCCCTATGATGGGCTATATTCGTACAAAACTTTGTACAGGTGATCCTTTCACATGGGAAAACTGAGTCATGTCATCTTGTGTTAGTCAGCATATTTGTATTTTGTCATTGCTGTGTTGAGATATATTTGTTACAAACATGTAATTCTAAGAACGTTTTGAATTGGGTTGAGCAAGTTTTTGTTTGGTTTAGTACTTAAACTTAAAGATCTGTGCTTTGTATATCATTTCCGATGGTAAGTCATCATAGAAATGGGAAGAAATTTCCAAGTCCCTGTAGCTCAACTGATAGCAGCCTCACAGTTGAGTTTTCCTGGTTCCAAGTAGTTGGTAACTGGGAGACTCAGCTTCAATCCTGGGTAGGGCATCTTGTTTGGGGCGGGAGCATCTTTCAGAAGAGGCATAATATTGGGTCCTGTGTACGAGGAGGTGCCTCGAGCATGACAAACAAGGACTAGCAACCCCTCTTTTATGCTATTAGTACCACTGAAATAGCAGACCTATAGACTTGCGGACCTATGTGCCACTAGGCAGTACAAGGTGAACAACAATTGAGAGAAGTGTTCATGTGCACACACAATGAGAAGTGTTCATGTGCACACACAATGAGAAGTGTTCATGTTCTCACCTGTATGTAGTGTACATGTACATGTACATGCAACATTTAGTAACTACAGATTGTAAGCCTATGTACTGATGTAGGCTTCATCTAGAACAGGTGTTACCGGCTGTAAATGTCAGTAACACAGAAGCTTTTATCTATCGCCCCCGGGACAGTTGGCAAGTGTGCGTCATTGTATTGTAATTGATGGGGGGCGGCCGTATTGTCAAGGGTGCCCTTGCGTCATAGCTACCCGAGCGTTATGAAAATGCACTCGTCAGCAAAATGGCTGCATAGAGAAATATTAAAGCCCTGCTGCATTCCGAGGAATAATTACGTGACGAGAAATTTGTCCACGGAGGAATATCATTTTGATACTGGGTTATGAGCAAAAGCTTTATTATACTATTTATAGAAATTTATTAGAAAGTGACATGAATGTGTTAATGGCCTAAGGGAGAGAATGTAACATTATACATAGCTGGCTGAATTTTGTACCCCACCCATTCATAAATAATGTACATGGTTATCATCAGACTGGGATAGGTGTTCGGTAATGTATGTCTTTGTGATTATGACAGATAAGACGTGATACAGTATGGACGTCAGAAATAATGAATAAATGAAAACCTTTGTTTGACATTTTTGACATTCCAACTAAGCTAAGTACAGGTCACAATAACTTGACATGTTTACAACAAATACATGTTGGTACTGTATTGTAAGTTTTGTAGCATATACTAAAATATAGGTTTGGCTTCTTCTCGCTTCTTGGTAGTGGTGAAACTGAAAGTGGGGATTATGTAGGTTCAGATACAGTCTGTTTATAAAAAATTCAATGCATGAGGAATATGAATTTTTCAATGCTACTTTGAACTCCTATACTTATACCTAAAGAGAGGAAAGCTACTACATGTATCGGTATAACTAAAACTTTCTCTAAAAGAAACATTTGTATCATAAAACACACAGTACAGCCTATGATGAAGTCATCCTGTACCATATAGAGATTGCACACGGCAGCTATATCAAATCATAACCAGTGTAATTTGATATTTAATTAGGCAGTGGTATTTCTGTCTGCCCAAAGTAGGACACAAAATGCTCTGTTACATTTTCTGTATTTGAATGAGATGTACTTGACCAAAAAGTCACTCTATTTCGGTGTTAGACTTGAGTTGAAGTGGGCAAGTTAATGTACTTGCCTTCTCAGCTCTGAGTAAGTTGTTGTTAATAGGACATGATATGACACTAGTGATAGACTGTCACTTGAATTATAAAATGTCAAAAAAAGGGGTGCCTTAGCATTTGCAGGAATTTTATTTATGAGATCCGAACGGATTTTTTTTAAACTGCACAAATCACTATGCAAGAAAAGTATGAGTTTTAATAAAAATGCACAAATCACTAGGCAAAAATGTACAAATCTTATGTACAAATCACTTTGAAATGCACACATTTTATGTGATACACACAAACCATATGTGAAACCGACCATTTGTGTGTTTCACATTTTCACATAGGATTCATGCCTCTTTTTATAAAATTCTTAAGTTTTTACATAGTGATTCATGTGTTTTCCATTAGATTTGTATGAATCTATTAAAATTCATGCAAATGCTTAGGCTGACTCTGCATGGACAGATTGTGAATCCAAATCAATTGTCTAGAAACAGCAGAATCTGAAGACCATGTGTTTTCCTTCTTGTTTTATCACAGATGGTATGGCCAGGAGAGGGACTACAATGTCCTGGTTATGGACCTGTTGGGGCCCAGCCTGGAGGATCTCTTCAACTTCTGCTCACGGCGCTTCACAATGAAGACAGTTCTCATGTTAGCAGACCAGGTGGGCAGACCTTTCCCATAGTACTGTACTGAGATAAAAGAGATCAAAGATCTCCTGCTTCCATGATATATTTATCATAAGTCTTATTTATTAACATTGCATCTGTCCATTGACTACTGAATCCTGACTGCAGTTAAACATATATGGGAAGTATTTGACTGTAAAAACATAGATAAAAAATGCTGCATCCCCATGAGTAAGTAGCCTCTTCCATTGACCCTGTGACCTGGACTGTCATGTCTGCTTGTGGCTTAAACAACTATTGCTATTACCTCTGAACTCTGCTTCCTGTCAGTCACCCCAAGTAGACTGGCCTTTGCAGTGACACCATTTTCCCACTCGCCTTCTGCTACTCTACTGACACTGTATTCAAATGATTACAGACAGACCCCAGAAAACATATCATTCGTTTTCATGCAGTCAGTTATGATGATTGAGGTATTTTCAAGTCAGTATTGTAACAATGTTGCCTTTTCTTTTGTCTGTTTCTGCAGATGATAGGTCGTATCGAGTATGTACACAACAAGAACTTCATCCACAGAGACATCAAACCAGACAACTTCCTCATGGGCATCGGCCGCCACTGTAACAAGGTGAGGCAAAGACATGCCCAAAATGCTCAAAAGGTAATTTTACACAGTTGTGGCCCTCCAACAGCTTGCAAGGCTTAAGTTGTTGGCATTCCTCCGAAACCATCGCTTATAAAGCTTCTTCTCAGTAGAAACTATATATGCTGACTGAAAATTGGTCTTTGTCTTGTTGGTTGGTCACGAACAGACAGAAATGTTCTATTGTTGGCCACAGGACTGTGCCTCGAGGAACACTCCTATCATTGAATCTTCTGTGATTCGTGTATGGAAAACTCATTGCAAATTACAAGTTGTAACATCTACTTTGGCAAGAATCCTTTCTAAGGTGCATCCCTTTCAAATTAAAGGAAAAAGATGGCTTTATATGTAAAAAAAATCATAACGATCACACAAAAATTACAGAGTTTACTGTTTAGTCAAAACGGTCAAATTGAGTTGAAGGAAAGAGAAGGCGTAGACTTACTCCCACAACGTAAGTTCTCCTTTGATTGAAGACTAGGAACATTTTGGGTGTGTAGAGAAGAGTGTGCTGTTCTGTTTTGGAAGAAGACCTTACCTCTCCTCTCCTCAATTCCCACCACATTTCTTCCTACTGGACTTCCCACTCACCCTCCACAGTTAACAACAACATCGCCGGGTGTGCATTATTCCCATCACTTTGTGTACTACTACTGTAACGGACGAGGTTTTCTCTCCCTCGCTTTGGCAAACTTCAGCTTTGCTTGAGAGGAGGGCCACAGCCAATTGGCCTGAATGGGTCCACTCACGCAGTTTTTTTCATTTTTACTTTCAGCCCACATTTGTCAGCCATGTTGTTGGAAAAACCACTGACTGTGCCATTTAGTAAAGAGACATAGACATGATTATATGCATGAAGGCAGGATGTGAAATATAGGTTTTTTTAAGTATGGGCTCAAAGCACATTGTGCGTATGCAGTTTTGTGCACCCAAAATTGTAGTTGCGCACCTAGTTTTTGACAGTGGGTGCAACAGTGTACCTAGATAAATCTTTGTAGTGGTACGTAGGTATTCAGATACACTTAACGTATACAGTTCACTATTCTTTATGTTTGAACATCGGAATAAACAATACTTTTGACGCCAATGTAATACTTGTTTTAGATTTCAAAGTTAGCTATAGAACCTTGGTTTATGGCAGTTTTTCAAAGTTTGAAATTCCCTATGTTGGCACTGCATGCTAATATCAAGTGCGCCACACCAACTACTGGTATCGGCCTGAAACTCTGGACAAACAGCACTTTTTCTTCTCTCTTCTCAATTTGCTGCCATTCTACTTTATGATATATTGTGCACCCAAATTGTTTTCTGTGCACCTAAATTTTTATGTTACATGCACACTTCTAACACAATGTTCTTGGGTGAACTGTAGCTCTTGAAACTGTTCGGGTGGTTTTATTTTCTTATTTCTTTTTGATAAACTCTCCATCTGCGAATTAATAACATTTCAAAATATGCATTTCCAATGAATAACTACTGAATAACGACTATACTACAGAGTTTCATACGTAAGATTCAAAGCTTCTTTTTACCTCATACCGAAATAGGCAAAATAAAACTAAGACAAAATTAAATTCATTTACAGTATTCTTAGATACACATGTCTATGCCATCTCAAGATCAGATATAAGGAATACAAGCCCAAGATGTAACGTTACAGAATTGTGGGGAGGTCAGATACCTAGCCAAACCCAGACATGTTTGTGTTGGCACTGTGGCTTCCCAAGAGCAGCGCCTCCTTGCATGCCCTCTGATGACTGCAGTCAGTTGAGAGAAATCACTGCAGACAGATACGGGGCAAACATTTACATAACAAAGATCATCACGCGAAATACACCTTTTTCACGTGGCCACCATGATAAATCGAAGACGAGGTCAATGAGGCAAACAGACAAAACTTGTTTCTAAAATCAGCCCCCCATTTAGTTTTACCTCAAGCCACACAAATTTTCACAATATAAGATAAAATGCTAAAAACAGATATAGCAATTAAGAGTAGCATAGACTGATCCCATTGTCCCTTAAGAGATACAAAATATAATCATAATAATGGAAATATTTGACGGACATGCAGCCATTCTCTTATTGGTAGATTTTCTAATTTCCGTGCTTTCATTGGTTGAACTGCCAATTATGATGGCCAGTCTTTTGTTTGCCTCATTGAACTCGTTTTAGATCTATCATGGCCACCGTGTGAGAAATGTGTATTATCAGACATTTCATTTAAACATCTAACACATACAACACCTGACTGTCTTTCTGACTTTTTTAAATTTTATTTTGTTTATGAGTTGTTGAATTGAAATACTTCTTGATCATTTTATCATGTTCTCTTTGTCAGTTTTGATGCTTCTTCAATTTCTTGTACTGAATACATCTGCCTGTTTGTAATACCAGTCTTGTTGTTCCAGGTTTTCCTGATAGATTTTGGCCTTGCAAAGAAGTACAGAGATAGCAAAACACGACAGCACATACCGTACCGGGAGGACAAGAACTTGACTGGCACGGCCCGCTACGCCAGTATCAATGCACATCTCGGAATAGAGCAGAGGTGAGTGGGGTACTTCTGTCTAAAGCACCCAATGCTCGAATATCTGAGTAGGAACTTTGGGGTTCATTGTTTGGCAGAATTCTATCACTTATGTAAGTGGTTACAAACTAATTATAACATGGCAGGATTACAATGAAATTGTCAATGTTTTCAGATGTTCTAAGTGTAAAACATGTAACTTGTAAGTACATTGTAGTATGGAAAATTCATTGCTGTTGTACTAAAAAAGTAAAGGAAGGAGCCTTGTTTACCTTGTGATCAGTAGTAAACACAAAATCTTGTTCATTTGCTCACCTCACAAGTTCTGCAAGTTGCACTACAACTGGCCAACCACAGTTTCACACATGTAGCTAGTTTGAAAGCAGCATAAGTCATTTCACAGATTCAACTGGGCATGCTCAGCAAGATGCATTGTGGGTGATTTGTCAAAGGTGATGGCCCCTAACTTGAAAACAATTAATGGAAACATACATGTTCAGATGTAGTATGTTATATGAGCCTTTGACATACATAAAGTTACTTGTATTTTGCTGCACTGGAGCATCCGGAAGAACTCAAATTGCTATCCAGTATTGGAAACTGATTTGTCTGTAAATATTGTTAACCTGGATGTCTAACCCTCATCGACGTTTGCTTTTGTTGTTCCCTCCCCTCCCAGTCGGCGAGACGACATGGAGTCCCTGGGCTATGTGCTTATGTACTTCAACAGGTCGAGCCTCCCATGGCAGGGCCTGAAGGTAGGCGCTGTGCGTACTTGTACTAGCTGTCTTCTCCCCTCTGGTTGGTACGGCTGGTCGGATGGTAGATATGCTCCAAACGAAACCCCCACTTATAGTACAGTCCCCAGTTGGAAAGGGGACCCTCGGTGTAGTAAATAGGCTGTTTTTTGGTGCTTACTTGAGTGGGCCCTTTTGGACACCATGCAGTTACCAGACTATTTTGGGGGCACGGTCGGGCCCTGAATTTTTTTAACTCGTTAGTTAAAATCAACTTTTATAAGTTTTTTTCCAATTTCAAATTTCTTGTAACTGCTACATGATATAACTTTTCTTGCCCATGTTGCATATGACCAACAATGTTCAAATGTCAATATCAGAAAAGAATCAATTAGGGAACTACCTACGATGTACAGCCAAAAAAAAATGTATGCATGGCGAACATTTTAAATGGTCAAATTTGCCAAGTCAGCCTTACTTCAGAGGTTTTGCCAATGATTTAATAGGGAGGTGAACAGCTAAATTCCTATGTTCGGCATAGTGTTTTGAAATGAAAACGAAAAATGTATAGCAAGCTTTTTAATGGAGCATTCATCCTGAAGGGTGTACCAGCCTTTGCATAACTGTTACAGTAGTTCTTAGTAGTGTGACTGTATATGATGGGTTTGTGCATGTTGCTTTGACTGCACAGTTTACAATAGAAAACAATGTTTCCCTGCATTACACGAAAATATTAAGTCCCTACCCATTTTAACATTTACTATGGTTTCCCTATTGTCTTAATCGCATTATTCCATTTCCTTAAAGTTTAGCTAAGCCTTAGTTAAGTTTAAGTCCTTCTCGCACCAGATGGTGCATCACTACGCCCATCTCTGTTCCTGTAGCCCTGGCCCACACAACTTTTTGCAGTCACTATAGCAGGGGGCTAGTCTGCTGTTAGTGGTCTGTGTGTTCAACTATGGGCCACATTGAAGTATGCTAATTGAAGGCTATTAAATGTGTCCTCTGGTTAGATAAAACAAAACCTGAAACGTTTGAAGGGGGTGGGTTGCGTAAAATGAAAGCTGTGTATACATTAATATAAGGTAGGTCTTTCCTCTTGCAACACAAATCTCCCTACTCTTAACATAGTCATCATATAAAATAGTAAATCTGTATATATCTTCAGAACTGACAGAAGAATTCAAACTTTTGTGTCTGGCATTACCCCAGCAATTTTGCCTTTTTTGGTCAGTACAACACAAATTCTCCCTACTTTCAACATAGCCATACATATAAAAAAGCATGTCTGTTTAAAAGATAAATGTTTATCTACAAAATAATTCAAGCTTTTGTGTCTGGCATTCACCCTATCTCCTTTTTTGGTGGGTCTTCAAAGTCAGTTGACCCATATCCTGGGGGTAACTCAGCCACAAGAGACAGAGAGTCTTCAGTTTTCCTTCAGTGAAGCAGTGTGCATTCATTATTTCTCATTTTTATCTCTTTGTGCGATCAGTTGCCCCTTTCTCGTTCCATTCTGTAACTCTAGCCCCCCTTTCCCCTAAGCTATGTCTCCAATGATGGTTGAAATTTCCCCAGATAAGTTGTGTATGCTGCTTGTCTTGATGTGACACCTTCATCTTTACATATTATACAGTTCTTAAAGGTTGAGTCTGCTTTGAGTGTCTGCCCATTATTTTTTCTTACTTTATTGAACATGTAGACAAGTATGTTGCTTCCGAGAATATCATAGGGTGCACAACTTGTCACAAAGCTAACACCTTACTCCCTCTCTTCAGAACTTGAATTGGAAATTCTATAGCTCACTTCAAAATTTAAAAATGTTTGACACCACAAATGTCAGGAAAATGCTGTATGTACACAGATTACTCTTGTAAAATGATACCTTTATGTACGTAAACATACACAAATATTGTAGGTGTATGGACAGCCAAAAAGTAGGCGTACTGCTCCAATTTTACTTGCGCCCAGTATTTCTGGCTCTGGTTTATCTAGTTAACTTTCTGAAATACAGAAGCGATTTAAAACTAAGGCTTTGTTCATTTTACAAATGAAATGTAACGATAGACAAACATGGGCAGAATTCCCGCACACTCAATCTTTAAATCCTTAATGTCTCTAGGGTACTGTGAGTAACTTAGAGGGCATCGAAGGTATGTAGATGTGCAGTTGATATGTTCTTCCCATAGTGACAAGACCAAAATAAAGTTACGCAACTTCCCGACCCCTTTTCCCCATATATTTTGACATAACGTGATAAAGATAATTCCAAGTACACTACAATAACGCGGGGTCTTATGACGACAACTTTATTTTTCAAGCATTTTAAGCAACATTATGTTGTTATTGGTTTTGGTTTTGTTTTTCCTCTTATATCTTGCATTCTGCAAAAAAATTTGAGGCATGTGTTCTGATTTGCAAACTTTGACACACACAACGACAACTGAAACAATATGAAGCAAAGTGATATCTGGGTTAGTTTAAGAATTATGCCTAATCTGTTTGTTTAAGTCAGTTTGTTGCTAGCTTTACCCATTCATACAGTACTACCAATGAAGTTTACCAAAGGCCTTTCGTCTAACATATTGTTAAGTTTCACGCATAATAAATATAGCAAAATGATCATTGTCGAAAGTGCGGCATGAACAAACAACACTCGTATGTGTGTGTGTGCATATAACAGCCTTTATCGTTTATGTTTCTGTATTGTGTAAGGTGGCCCCACTTTGAAGTGCTTATTAACTGCAGGCTATTAGTATTACATTCAATCTAATGTACCCAATTGTTGTTCAGCGAAACATACAAATAACGTCTTCGCAATTATCCCTCGTTTCTACACAGGCCGCGACCAAAAAGCAGAAGTACGAGAAAATTAGCGAGAAGAAAATGTCGACGCCAGTGGAGGTCCTATGTAAGGTAAGCGATAGAATCCGTTCCACGTGCCATTTCGTAATGTCTGTAGAAATCTGTAGTGTTGGATAATGTCTGAACCACAACCTTGTCTGCCCATGGCTTTCCACGTGAAGAAAATGACCACTCCACTCGAAGCTCTATGTAAGGTGGGTAGTCTATAGTCTCTTCTCGCCACTTGGAGGGGGAGGTGGGAACTCTGCTTGCTATCCGTAGTTGAGCGTACTAACGTTACAACAGCGGTCAGTTGTTACTGTCCAGCAAAATGTCAACAACACGACGTTCTGTGGTCAACATCTCTGGTCAGCTTGTGGACATCTAGGAAAACGTACCAGAGGCATTTTTGTCCAAGTTTTTCAGAGATGTGATTTTTTTTTTTCAGTTTTCTTTGCGAGGAATGAAAAACAAATTGCATTTTGCTTGTCACCCATGGAAATCGTACCCAAAAAGGCTACAAATTTTCGCTGTTTATATGCAATTCTTAACAAAGTCTTGACAGTCAGTTCGGCATCAAATTTTCCATTTAATGTCAGCATTTGTGGACTTTTTAGTCTAGAAGTCAGGAGGAATTATTTGAACACAGTGAAACCTATGGCATAGGAATGTTTGTTAAATTTTGGCGACACCACAGGAGTGAGCCTTATAGGATATCTAAAACTTAACTTGTCCTACAGGGCATAGAAATTATCATACCTCCATAGGGAATGTTTGTTCATTTTTGGCGACACCTCAGGAGCTCGCCTGACAGGATATTTGCAAATTAAACCCTGTCCTGTAGGGCTTCCCGGCGGAGTTTGCGATGTACCTGAACTATTGCCGGGGGCTGCGGTTCGAGGAGGCACCAGACTACATGTACCTGCGCCAGCTGTTCCGGATCCTGTTCCGCACCCTGAACCACCAGTACGACTACACGTTTGACTGGACCATGCTGAAGCAGAAGGCGGCCGCGCAGGCGGGGAGCGCAGGGCAGGCCCCCATCGCACCCACACCCACCAAACACACTGAGAGCAAGACCAAAAGTAAAGGTAAATCTTTACACCTATACCCACCAAACACACCGAGAGCAAGACCAAAAGTAAAGGTACATGGAACAGCTTTAATATACAGTCTTTGCACCCACACCCACCAAACACACCGAGAGCAAGACCAAAAGTAAAGGTACATGGAACAGCTTTAATATACAGTCTTTGCACCCACACGCACCAAACACACTGAGAGCAAGACCAAAAGTAAAGGTAAATCTTCGCACCCACACCCACCAAACACACCGAGAGCAAGACCAAAAGTAAAGGTAAGTCTTCGCACCCACACCCACCAAACACACCGAGAGCAAGACCAAAAGTAAAGGTAAATCTTCGCACCCACACCCACCAAACACACCGAGAGCAAGACCAAAAGTAAAGGTACATGGAATAACTTTAATATACAGTCTTTGCACCCACACCCACCAAACACACCGAGAGCAAGACCAAAAGTAAAGGTAAATCTTCGCACCCACACCCACCAAACACACCGAGAGCAAGACCAAAAGTAAAGGTACATGGAACAGCTTTAATATACAGTCTTTGCACCCACACCCACCAAACACACCGAGAGCAAGACCAAAAGTAAAGGTACATGGAACAGCTTTAATATACAGTCTTTGCACCCACACCCACCAAACACACCGAGAGCAAGACCAAAAGTAAAGGTAAATCTTCGCACCCACACCCACCAAACACACCGAGAGCAAGACCAAAAGTAAAGGTACATGGAACAGCTTTAATATACAGTCTTTGCACCCACACCCACCAAACACACCGAGAGCAAGACCAAAAGTAAAGGTAAATCTTAGCACCCAATGCCACCCATACCCACCAAACACACTGAGAGCAAGACCAAAAGTAAAGGTACATGGAACAGCTTTAATATACAGTCTTTGCACCCACACCCACCAAACACACCGAGAGCAAGACCAAAAGTAAAGGTACATGGAACAGCTTTAATATACAGTCTTTGCACCCACACCCACCAAACACACCGAGAGCAAGACCAAAAGTAAAGGTACATGGAACAGCTTTAATATACAGTCTTTGCACCCACACCCACCAAACACACCGAGAGCAAGACCAAAAGTAAAGGTACATGGAACAGCTTTAATATACAGTCTTTGCACCCACACCCACCAAACACACTGAGAGCAAGACCAAAAGTAAAGGTAAATCTTCGCACCCACACCCACCAAACACACCGAGAGCAAGACCAAAAGTAAAGGTAAATCTTTGCACCCACACCCACCAAACACACCGAGAGCAAGACCAAAAGTAAAGGTAAATCTTAGCACCCACACCCACCAAACACACTGAGAGCAAGACCAAAAGTAAAGGTACATGGAACAGCTTTAATATACAGTCTTTGCACCCACACCCACCAAACACACCGAGAGCAAGACCAAAAGTAAAGGTACATGGAACAGCTTTAATATACAGTCTTTGCACCCACACCCACCAAACACACCGAGAGCAAGACCAAAAGTAAAGGTAAATCTTTGCACCCACACCCACCAAACACACTGAGAGCAAGACCAAAAGTAAAGGTACATGGAACAGCTTTAATATACAGTCTTTGCACCCACACCCACCAAACACACTGAGAGCAAGACCAAAAGTAAAGGTAAATCTTTGCACCCACACCCACCAAACACACCGAGAGCAAGACCAAAAGTAAAGGTAAATCTTTGCACCCACACCCACCAAACACACCGAGAGCAAGACCAAAAGTAAAGGTAAATCTTCGCACCCACACCCACCAAACACACCGAGAGCAAGACCAAAAGTAAAGGTACATGGAATAACTTTAATATACAGTCTTTGCACCCACACCCACCAAACACACCGAGAGCAAGACCAAAAGTAAAGGTAAATCAAATGTGGAAGAACTTAACCATACTGTCTTTATTAGTGTACATCCTTTTCAGTACACAAAATAGGGTCAAAACCAAATGATGTCCTTTCCAAAGTTCCACACATACACATTGAGAGCAAGATCAAAAGTAAACGGAAATGGAACAACTTTGCCATTCTGTCTTTATTGTTGTACATCCTTTTCAGACTTTTCAAAATCAAAAAGTTGTCACAAGTCTTTCTGTGGGTGCATATTTTATTTGAGGATATTTTCCAGACAATATTGGAAAAGGACCTGAAATCAGACAGAAATGTAGTTGCATAATTATGTAGCTTTGAACAGCTTGGAAATACTGCATTTTGCCTAAGACAACTGGCTAAAGCCAAATCCCTGCCCGTAATGACCGGAACATTTTTAAGCTTGTGGAGACATAAGTCTTGTCTCCAATGGCTTGAACTCTGATTTATTGAAATGCTTAAAATCTGCATCCACTTCCGTCCATGTTGGACCATGGCATCACATGAAAATGCTCTATATCAAATAGTATATGCCATCAATTTTTGCTAAAAGCAACACCATATGAATGCAGCACTGTTACATAGACTTATAAATGATGTATTCTTTCTGATGTATAGACTTATAAATGACGTCTAACCCCCATGGGATGGGGAACAACAGACGTTAAACCGGATACTGAGTGAGTGATTTTCCTTCTCACTTCACAAGTTAGCCTGAATTGTATAATTCAGACATTATGCTTTGTAGCCCGAAAATTTACTTTTTTTCTCTCCCTTCCCTACAGGACGCTGAGGTGACATTCAGTGCAGGAGTGAGGAAAAACCACATGATTCCTGATGTGAATGAAGATGGTTGTTTCGACTAGGGGGAGACTGAGAGATGTAGACTTGGTTTCCCCGTGTGTGCAGGAGAGTAGTAGAGACATTATTGCAGTGTTCCATGAAAAAAAAAAACCTATCTGGGACTGAAGAAAGAAAACACGACAGAGAGAGAGAGAGAGAAGACACCTTGGCTACACAAGAATACTTAAAGAAAAAAACACACTGTTGTTATAAACTCTTGACTTGTATAAATGGAAAACCTACTTACCGACATGCGAAACTCAACGTGGCCCCCTGGCGGTGATTTGCTGTACTGACTAGGACGGACGGATGTCGGCGCTTAATAAGTAGACAACTGTAAATATGTATAAGCCTTGTTATTTTTCTGATACTACTGTCAGCAAAGTTTGTATATGTTTTAAACCCTGCGGAGGATGGTGTTGGGAGTACTTTAATAAACAAATAAGTGAAAAATGGTACCAGGAGGCCGCTTCTGTCCGTCCTAGCCAACAACGAATCACCGCCCGGATGGGCCACCCACTTTGCATATATGATAATTAAGGACATTTTGTTGCCTCAAGTATTGCTGTATGTGATTGTGTATGTTGTCTGTTGTTAGTCCCATGTTGTACAGTGAGGCTGTACAATAAGCACTAGTTGTGAAATTTCCAGACCCAATCCTTGTAGATGTATTTTTTGAGACAGCTCTTCAGTCAATGAGAAAGCCATTTCAATCCACTGTTCTTATATACACACATGCACCGAATAATGATGATAGCAAGTCCTTACGACTAGTTCTGCACGGGAAAGTTTCTTCTCTTAGCACAAAGGATCCTTTTTTTTTCAGTTAAAAATCATGCAGGCAAAGTTGTAAGGTAGAGAGAAGAGAGAGCCTTTCTTGGGAAAGGGAAATATAGACTGTCCTTTTTTGTACTACATGGTAATATGGTAAACTTAGTGGTAAAAGTTCGTACACATTAGGAGTAACTTAAGAACAAGAGCTGTTGTTCCCTTTTCTCCCCAATGCCTTTTCATTCTCCATGTAGATCTTCCCTTTTTTCATTTGTGAATCTTGCAGTGATACATAAATTAAAATGTATAAAATTTTCAATGTGTCGTGCTCTGTTGTTTTGCAACAAGTCCATATTTTCATGCAATTTGTCTTATTATCAAAGTCGTATTTCTTACTAGCATTTGAGCAAAAGTATTTAAAAATTTAAGATTGAGGTATTTGCGTGATTTGACTTGCCATACCTTGTTCGGGTGTAAAAAAAACAACCAAAGCACAAGCTTTTTCCTTGTGTTAAAACTCAAATTTTGTTCTGTTCAGAAAAGCTATATATATTCTAAGTGCCTCACAGACTACCATAACGAAAGTCTTATCTCCAAGTAGATCTACATGCATTGGTGGTAAGACAGTACCCATGAGTCAGGACAGTATCCAACCGGCCAACAGCATCAAATTACAACAAAATGGCACCAGAGCAATTGGACACTGCAGGTTGGGTACTATTCACAGCGATACACCTGTCCCTGTGCGCCACAGACAGGTGGTCAATTAACTCAATTTTGGATGATCATCAGAGGAGTTATGCACGTATGCTAATGAGGGCAGGGGTATAAAAGGGGAAGATAATATCACAATGGCGCACAGTTTGCCTCATACAGGACTTGAAATAGTTTTTTTTTTCTGCATACCTGCACTGGTGCAGGTAACATTGAAAATTACCTGCACCACTCTAAATTTAGGAAGTAAGGATCATACTAAAATCGTTTTTCTTTTATACTCTATAGGCGGTAACAGTCAATGCAGCTAATAACAATCCATATACACCTACATTATAGGACGTTGATGTATAAAACCCGGTACATGGACCAGTGCAGGTTAGGTGCATGTAGACAGCAGAAATACCTGCACAGCTCCAATTTTACCTGCATATGCAGATGGTATTTCGAGCCCTGTCATACATCCATGAAATATTCAGAGCTTTTGTAAATTTTACGCAAATGACTTGCACATTTATCGTCTAACCTTCAGCGACGTGACTTGCACATTTACATGATTTTTTCATGGTGATGGTTATCATTGACAAACGTGCACATGTCACAAGTATCAAATTCCCATGAAGCGATTTTGCAATTCTTGCATATATTATGCAAATTAGTTCTACATTTGCATGTTCGGTATCTGCTTGTGTTACGTCTATTTACATGTGTTGCATTATTGAATGTAATGATACAATTCCCTCGTTAATTATGCAAATCAAGTCTTCATTTGCATAACATGATTATGAGCATGTTTGCCTAAGCTACCTGCATACCTAAAATGATGGCAATCTGGATCCGTCATTCCTTTCTGCAGTTATCCTCTATGTTTTCCCACTTTGGTGCTTTCTCGTCATGTTCACCACCGGTAGGGAAGAAATTCCTGGGTTTTTTTTTTCAAAATCAGGCAAAAATTGATGAGAGCTCTGATGTCATCCATAAGATTTACTTGCTGTGGCCTTAACTATGTTTTAGTTGCGAGAACTCTGAACGACAATATCTCCTTGTGAATAATGTACTTTAATATTTATGTTTGAATGTATTTGTGTGGAATGAAGCCAAAAGGTATCCGATAGCAAGGATTAAGCTTAGCCTCATTCACCGGCGTCTCTGGGGCCTTGGCGAAAGTTGTTTTTTTTTGGAGTTCGTCGATTCGCGATTTTATCCGGGAATACGACGGGAAAGGCAAATATGCCGGGAAAGGAAAATATGCGTCGATTCGTATATAAGGGGACCATGATATGAGGAATAGCACGACGTGAGGTTTCTCTTCACACGAGGGTCAACACGAAACGTGCCATTGCTCGCGTTCCGCTATCTTTGCACGCTCGCCCCAGGTAAAGGCCCATTGCGTGCGCTTCTTCAATTTTAGCGGTGTTCGCACGTAGCCGTGGCCGGGCATTCACGGCTATATTTTCTCGCCCCGGATGAAGACAATCCAGCCCCATTACGTGCGTTTCTTCAATTTTAGTCGTGTTTGCACGGAGTTCTGGCCGGGGTAACACGGCTAATATGGCTTTATTTCCGCCCCGGCAGACTCGGCACTCAATGCGGACCCATTACGTGCGGTTTCTTTTTTTATCAATTTTAGCGGTGTCTGCACGTAGCCATGCCAGGCAACACGGCTACTAGTATATTTTCCCCGACTCGGCACTCAATCCAGACCCCTTACGTGCGCTTCTTCAATTTTAGCGGTGTCTGCACGGAGCCAGGCCCGGCAACACGGTTATTTTCTCGCCCGCCCCGCCAGACTCGGCTCTCAAACCAGACCCATTACGTGCGCTTCTTCAATTTTAGCGGTGTTTGCACGGAGGCAGGCCCGGCAACACGGCTATTTTCCCGCCCGCCCCGCCAGACTCGGCTCTCAAACCAGGCCCATTTATACGTGCGCTTCTTCAATTTTAGCGGTGTTTGCACGGAGCCAGGCCCGGCAACACGGCTTTATTTTCCCTCTCTGAGAGCGTGAAGACTCGGCACTCAATCTCAGGGGAAGTGAAAGTTGACTTGAAACTGACTATACCCAAGCTCCTGTATGGCTCGTATTTGACCAAGGAGGTTAAAATGCTTGATTTAACCAAGCATAGTGGACCAATATCCAAGCCATGGCGGAGAAGGCACGCCGGTAAATGTTATCATTGCGACGTGAAATCATAAACAAAGATCGACACCATTTTGTTTCCTTGTAGAATTATCGCACTTAACACATTTTCTTTCCGTTTATTATTATTTCACGTTTATATTCAGTATCTTGCCGGTACTCGATTGGGCAAGCGACATTTATCGTGTAGTACGGAGATGTCTTGTTTACAATCGGTAATCCTGGAGTATTATGTGACGCTTCTTCTCGGTTAACCTGGAATCCAGTCTACTACTGGCTCGGCCTACCGTAGTTAGTTTAGGCTCTCTACGGGGCCAGTGTAGCTTTCAGCCGCCGGGGTAATCATTCACACCCGGTAGGATTTTCACGCGGTTAGACTTGGCCCAGTGGGAGTTGATTGCCGGCCAGCAGTTTTTTTATTAATTTTAATTAAGCTATTAATTAACTCCCATTGGGCAAAATCCTACCGGGGAAAATGCTACCGGGTGTGACTGATTACACTGGCGGCTTAGAGCTGCACTGACCCCGTAGAGAGTCTACACTAACTACGGTAGGCCGAGCCACAACTTGACTGGATTCCAGGTTACTTCTCGGTGTACGTCGCCGGCAAATGGCGTGCTTGGTGTGCTCACGAGATATCATGATTTTCTTCGTCAATGTTCAGTGACAAGCTTCGTATTTGCTTACAAGGAGGAAAGACGACTCAAAGTCGGAAAGAGTAATGAAACACAATTTCTGATAAAGCATCTCATAATTGACTTTATCCCGTTAAACTCAGTAGATAAACTGTTGTTTGCGAAACTTGACAAGGAAAGTCACGTTTTGTGGCTATATATGTCAGTGTTAGTTTATCCAGATATTTTCAAACTACAAATAATTTTTCCACAACATGCGAGAATGGTCCTTCCCAGACACCATGGCGCCACCGCTTTGTCGCGAGCCCGAGGCGGCATGACCAAAGGCGGCCGCGGGCTGTGCGGGAAACTTGAATGTAGCAGACTTCTCACGGTTACGGTGCACGAAATAACACTAACAGAATATGTGGGGCTTGTATCTAATCTCATTCAGCAATCGCAGACGAATTCAGCGATAAACACATGTTACAAGGTAATTCTTACTGGATATAACGTTTTTGGTTCGGCGATTGAAATGGACTACGAAGTTTTATTAAAACAATGGTTAAAAGAAGGAAAAGTCTGGGAAGTGTGGTTTGATCAAACGGCTGGATTCCTCTGACAAATTAAATCTACGCTCAGCTATATATAGTGTTATTTCATTTCAACCTACATGTAAAACCCTACCGTTTTTTAAGGTGTTGTCAACTACCTTTGAGATGGATAATGAGTTTCTGTTTGTTTTCTCTCCAATACGCAGGTACAATATATCGAAGCTCAGTGGTTTGAAGTGTCGGAGCAGGAGGTTAATTACAAGTATAGCCTCCTTGGTCGAAGGAAGAACAGTCTGCCAGCAGTTGTGTTGTTCTGAAGTGTGTGCATGTATCTGTGTGTGTCGTTCAGTTCTATATATATGTGTGTGTGTGTGTGTGTGTGTCGTTCAGTTCTGTTGACGATATTTTGTTAATCCTAACACTACGTTCGTTTATCCTAACCTTCTGGTTTCAACTAAGTAAGACGCATTTTGTATATAGAGTAGTTTATACAATAGATTATATACAGTAACAATATTGAATAGACTTTTATAGTATATAGATTGTAATATCGCTCCTTCACAAGAACAAGAATGCCTGAAGCTTGTGTATAATAATTGCCAAATACTTCCAAATAAATTCAAATACTGCTATTCGAAATAAGTTTTTTTACTAGAAATGTCAAATCCCAATACCACTGTCCCTGTAGAATTAGCCCTTTATGCAACAAAACAACATCTGGTTTTCGGATTGACGAACTAATGTCTAATCAGCAAATCAATCTCGCAAAACTGGTGACAACGTGGATGGTGTTTTTTATGGCAAACTCGGGGGGGGGGGGGGTAAATGTTGGTTTCTTGTATTTTGCCACGAAACAGACAAAAGCCAAATATTGTAATACACATCTGTGTCTAGAATGTCACGTCCAGGACTCTGGTGCACACTCTATTGTTCACAACTCGCTGTGACTTGAATGTCCAAAATGTCCTGCAACACATCAGCGCTAACGTTTGTTAAAGCCGACAGTACAGTCTGACCGTCGAGTCGTGAAATACACTACACTATAGACGTCTTCATTCATTCATCATTGTCACCTATCAACTTACCTTTTGTTATATGTAAGTAAGTCGGTGTGAACTGTCGGAACAAGTCGGAGCAAGGAGGTTAAAAAAACAACCTCCTTGGTCGGAGGAAGAGTTTCTCACGCCCTTTTACTTGTATGTTGATCTCTTTCAACTTCTTGTTCTGACGAAAAATTTCTGTTCTGGTTTGCATGAAGATTGAAACTTACCTTCTATTAACTGTGTTCAGAACAACAGTTTTACCAAGGAGCTTGGTTTTACTAACACAAGTTGCGTCTTGACTTACCCTACAATAAATGACATTTGAGGAACAAGAAGAAAAACGAAAAGTCTTTTCTTGCAAATTAATGGTTGATTCTTTCCGTTTTCCACCTTCGAATAAGGAGATTCAAACTGTTTTTCTTTAAAATTTGGACCTTGTTACCCCTTCATTTAATTTGGTGGTAGGAACTTTATAATAATTCCTTTCACATTGTTTTCCTTACTAACGATTACATTGGATCCATTCCAAAATACTAAAGTATACGAAGTACGGAATAAACAAGATACGGTAAATCACTAGTATAAAGATAAGCGCCCAAAGAAAAAACAACCATCCATGAAAGCTGCTTGTCAGTATAACAATAGAACAGCTTTACTTGGAAACAACAGCTTGAAACAAAAACAATGGGAAAATTACCTTGGGTAGATTTGTGTTGAGTTTGTGTTCAAGAAAAGCTCTTTGGTTCAAAATGACATTTTTTTAAAAGAATTTGTTTTCATTTCTTGTTTATTAAAAGTTATTTGTGTTGGCGCTGGCTCTTTGCGTAAATTAACATTACTTCTAGTACGTATTACATGTACATGTATTTCTGACACGTCTAAAAACTGTTTTTTTAGGCTGTTTTTTTATTAACAACACTTGTGCATATACTAGTACATGTACAGTACGTCACGACATACTAGTGTCGTTACTTTTGAAGCATCAAAGGTAAGTGTATACCATGGTCATAATTCGTCAGCAACTACTTCCAGCCGGGCCGCTATTTCAAACGTCGGAAACACGGTACGTTGATAATTTAATATATAGAAATTTACAAGTAAACTGATACATTTGAAATGAGACATATTGGAAAGCAAATGGATCATGAATGTAAAGTCCTTTCCAAATTCTCTGATCGTGTCTCCACCGACAGGAGCAAGTTGGAAATAGAACACATCGTACTTCATTCAAATCAGCCAGATAGACATTGATTTGCATGCCATGGAGAACGTTGCCGATGCAAATACTTAATACATTATACAATGGTGTTCATCACTCGTCGGCAACACGGTACGTTGATGATTTAATAGAAATTCATAAGTAAATTGATACAAATTTGAAAATTGAGACATGTTTGAAAACAAATGGATCATGAATGTTTTAAGTCCTTTCCGAATTCTCCGATCGTGTCTCCCCCGACATGAACATGTTGGAGATAGAACGCATCGTACGGAGTTCATTCAAAAGACATGCGTATATTCAAGACATTATAGAATGATTTCCATCACTCTGTATTATAAGCTGCTAACAACACCAATAACCAACCAAGGATAAAGAAAATGTTTCGTGCAGGATGTGTCACTCAAATTGATCGACGCGGTGAAATTGTCTCCACCCATCCAAACTACACATTCGGTAGGTTCTCTTTTTGCCATAACACGACCGGCATCTGAACAATTAAGTCGAGTATTCGTACATAAGATGTATATAAGATTATAGATAGATATAAAATGAAACATCTCTACCAAATAGACGGGGAGGTAATAATTGTATCAAACCAACCGTAAATAAATTCTGAAATGGAGTATTTTACAATGTTAAAAAAAAGGTGACTCGTCCCAGGGAGTCTCGCGGATTGAAGTGGTAGTTCGGAAAAAACCCCAAAGAATTCGTCAAGGGCAGGCTATTATGTGAAGTGACACAACGGCCAGATGGAGAGAACTACATGATACGTATCTTTTTGTTACGATCGCTTGGCTAGAGCCTATATTAAGAAGCTATTAAATTCCATCTGAATTTCCCGACACCTTCCGCTAAGATTTTGTATAAATAGAATTAAGTAATGCTTATTCCTATATTCGGGAGTTTTCTTGGCTGGATGTGAAATGAAAACTGTAGTTATCGTTGTATTTCCCTTGCCAACATTTACCCCCGACGTTTCAGCCAACAGGTTATAATCTGTCGTTTTTCCCAAGAAATGTAACCTTATTAGTGTTATCGACATAAGTTACAACATTGTTACACTGTATCTATTGACTTGGTTTCTCAGATTATCTACAGAAAATGTAACACGGTCTTACCTTTTTATGTCTCCATTGAGTCCATTCTATATTTTGGAAATAGTCTCCAATCAGGTCGCATTAACACTGCTATGCCGGTTCCACTCCTCTGCCAGCTTTTGATACTATCTTATGCTACCGTAGGATCTCCTTGGACATAATCTTGGAAAATCGAACTACCGAAATGCTGCGTACGTTCGATCGATAAGTCAACAATCTTCCAAGTTTCCACCTTAAAAATAAAGTAAACACAAAGTAGCATGGCGAAGTTAGGGTACAGTGGCGAACTTGGGATCATCCATTATTCATTTCAACCATATTTTTTTTTTGCAAAATATAAATATCACACTAACTTTTGTGTGGACTGAAAGCAATGAAATCATTTCTTTTAGCAGGGATTAGGATGAAAT
This sequence comes from Branchiostoma floridae x Branchiostoma belcheri, assembly GCA_019207045.1. Lineage (NCBI taxonomy): Eukaryota > Metazoa > Chordata > Leptocardii > Amphioxiformes > Branchiostomatidae > Branchiostoma > Branchiostoma floridae x Branchiostoma belcheri. The sequence goes on along the minus strand of CM033026.1, from coordinate 26,615,774 downwards.
CTGTCCATCAATTTTGCCACAATGCGATACCAAGGTGATTAAAAAAGAACCTTAGCGATACTAATAGATTCATTATTACATGTATTATAGTATACCTGACACCCCTCAAAATAAATAGTATCGCCCAGACCGAGATGCTTTGCGCTTGTTGGTTGCCTAGGTAACACGTGGGTAAGCAGCGCGCATGCGTGCATATTTTGTTTAGCCGCGTCATTCAAACAACAACCATGTTTACAGTCGGGCCGTTCATTTACAACCTGCGTCACTACTTGTTTCGAGTCAGCCTTTGGGAAGCTGTGGTTTAGTCACACATAGTACAAGGTATGAATTCTGTTTTGTAATGTTTATCATTTATTTTCAGCTACGTACGCCGTAAATAGATTGGTTAGATATAGTAGAAAATGGTACGGTGTCGGCGGAGCATTTCCTCGTATCGTTTGTAAGTTTACTACTCGCTCCTCCAAAGTACCAAACTAGATCATCAGTTTTCGTTGTAAGTTCTTTGTAAATAAGTAAAAATCTACTACTAGCTTGGTATCGCTGCGTCAAAAATGTTTGTTTACACAAAATATGTCGTTTACGCTGTGCAAATCCTGGGCTCTGTAATGAGGAAACGCACGTCGTGCGACTTTCGGTTATAATGAGAAATTGTACGCCCGACCTCGCAAAGCATTGTGCGTTGCAAAATAGCGGCAGATGTTCCAATCTACCGCTGTAAACTCCTGTTTTTTAAAGGAAATTTACGCATTTCAAGTCCGACGTTTGCGACACGTCACTCATCGTATCAATGCGCTCCGTTTTACGCCACCGCTTTCCGCTTCTTGTGTACATGGATTACGTGCCAATTCGGGTTGCTTTGAGGTCATGCACGTGTCTGTTGACTACGCGAGGTACCTCGGCACGCGCAATGTCGCAATGTCCGCCGCTATGCCCGTCGCTTTTGCGCCCACGAAAATGCGTGTCCGTTCTGTGCCCAAGCGTGCGAAGTCAGCACGGAGCGAGGTAATGCACGCGTTCGGAGTTTGCGTGAAGTTGCTCAAAACTCGTCAATCGGCACGAAACGTGCTATTCTTCAAGCGACGCTATCTTTACACGCGTGCAGTTACCGTCACGCGACAGTAACTCCGCACCCGTGCAAAGATAGCGGCGTTTGAGAAATGGCACGTTTCGTGTGGAATGACGTGTTTTGAGGAACTTCACGTCGTGTTGTTCCTCGTTTCGGGTACCCAAAACATATAGACCGGTGCAAGCCCCCCGGTATAGATTCCTCTCCCGACATGTTTTTTTCCTTTCCCGGTATATTTTCCTTTCCCGTCGTATTCCCGGATAAATATCGCGAATTGACACACACAACTCCCCCCCCCCCCCAAGAAAAAAACTTTCGCCAAGGCCCTACAGACGCTAGTGAAGGAGGCTAAATTAAGCTAGTCTAAAAACATTAATTGTTTCAGACATCCCATCCCAGCCAACGCCGATATCAAGACGTCAGTGCTCAAGCCATGTTTTGATTTTTGAGCGAACTTTCAAGCTAAGATTCAACGGCACAAAAGTTACCTTCTGTCAATGGTTACATGGTACAGTGGTACTTAACCATGGAATACGATCAAGCCTGTCTATATCGGCCAATCAAGGGACTGAAGAAATATGGTCTCTATAGACAGGTGGCCACTATAGAGAAAATGCTGATCAATTGACCACGGGGTTACACATGATTTCAGTACTCACTAATCTTTCTCACCCAGTAACATTGTCTCAAAATTCAACTGACCCTATCAAAGTCCAATCTACTGATTGATATGATTGATATTGTCATGCGAAATGTTGGTACATTCACCGACAACGACTTGCGCTATATAACGTTCAAGTACGCGTATCTTCCGCTGCTGTCAAAATGATTCTGTCGGGAACTCCAAATCCTCTGGCAAACTACAATATCAAACTCGGCGCAGGTTGATCTACGGCCCCTGTATGGTCGCAATAGGCAGTGTATCTGTATCTACGACATCGGAAATCGTGTGGCCGTGGCCGCGTCGGACAGGTGGCCGCTATAGACTATTTCTTAATGCTTAGATCAATGGGAAAAATCCAAGGGACCGACAAAAAGTGGCCGCAATGGCCAGGTGGTTGCTATGGAAAGGTGGCCGCTAATTACAGGTTTGACTGTATGTAATACCGGCTTTATTCCCTTTTAATGAAGCAAAACTCTGACACGTTGTTAACCTTAATGCCAAATTTTATTTGAAGTCACCAAAATCATCAACAGGAATTCTACACCTTTGCAAAGAAAAAGTAGTTTTATAGAGCACAGCAATGACTAAAATACCCTTGTTTCGAGATGGTTATAAAAGCTTTATCTTGCAAACTTATCTTAAGGTGGGGTCACACCTGCATATACATCTAAGTCCGTATGAGGCGCGCATGGGAGTATTTGCCTCCACCAGGCCCCACAGGTCGTTAGAAAAATAATAGAAATTGGACAAACGTAAACAGGTAACATGTCAGATGAGTTAGCTTGGTCGCTAACCATACTTCTCGGTCAGTTAACTCATCTGGCATGTTATGTATCTATATTTGTCCAATTTGTACTATTTTTTCCCACGACCTGTGGAGCCTGTTAGAGACTAAGAGCGTCATACGCACCTCAAACGGACTTGAATATATTCGCATGTGTGACCCCACCTTTACATACCGGGATTTACCTCAATGAACTTAGATAGTAAATCTAAATACATTATGACATGTGACAACCCCTGTATGGAAAATATATCAAAGAATGTCTAGACGCTAAAAATCACTCTAATGATTGTGAAAGACCATTTTCATCCCATACTATGCACCCTTATAGAACTGTAGTTATGCATTAGTAGATGCCATGCTTTGTACCTTGTACAATTGTTGCGCAATAAAGTTATTATGTAATATAAGAAACTAATAAAACTGAATCCCTCTATCCCCTAACACACCGATTAAACTTCGTGTGACATGTAGGCGGCGTTCGACTTGTCACAGTTATAGGGCCTTCACACTGAAACCGAATTAGCAGGAATCAAGCAGAACCAGCCGGAATGAAGTATTTGAAAAATTCGTGCCACATTCGGGTGGCTTGCCGTTTCGGTTCTCCATCGAATGAGATAAGTTTGTTTGGAATGTCGAAATGCCGTAGAATGCAGCCATATTGCAGTTAGAATACATTTAGAATACACATTGATTGGCGTTCGAAATTTTTTCACTTCAAATGCACCCCGAAAGTTTTTAACATGTCAAAAACTTTCGAGCCAGTCAAAAGAACGGGCACAAATATCTGGAATGCAGTTAGAATTTCTAGAATGCACTACGAATCCCCAGGAATAGAAAGGAATTTTCATTCTGACGGCATTCGGCTCATTCTTGCTCTCGTGTGAAGGGGCCTTAAAGCATCGCGTAAAGGAACTAAAGCTAAACAAAGGGCTATAGAAAGAAATTTCAAGAAAGGCTTTCGTTTCACATGATTCTTTTCCTTTTTTAGATTCGCTTAAGGTCTCATTGATGAGTTTTTTCTTCCCATAGACTTCTATGATATAATACGTGTTTTACATGCGCGTTCATGATGAAGCTATAAGAAACCTCCCCATATTATTAATTCTTTGTTGAGAACACTTTTTTCCCTAGATCGTGAAAAAAAATTGCCAATGACCAATAAACACACGTTTTTTGTTAATAGTAATTACAAACTACACTTTGTCACTCCCCGAATGAGGCACTTTTTCGCTGTTCGTGTGCAACCGCACAACTCAGAACCTAGGACTGTGTACCTTCGACATTGCGCGCGGTTGCCAAACATTAACTGCTAATTTCTTCAGTTACAAGCAAGCTTTCACCAATCTAATGGGCTGGCTAAAAGGGAATTTCTCACAGTAAAAGCACACGTGCGTACAGCCGTTTATTTGGGGGTGGGGTGGGGGGTGGATCTATTTTAGCCCACTCGGAGTAATGCATGAATGAGACCTTAACGGTTTTGTGAATGTAATGTGGTGATGGGTATTGTTATGCTGTTTCAAATATTGATGAACAGTTATCGTTATGGAAACTGAGGGGCCCTTTCCTTTAGACGGCGATCGTTGAGCAACCGTTCAGCGACCAAAATTGGATTCGTGTGATCCTTGATTTTACATACATGTTTATTGGAATATGATGTAATATGTAAAGTATGACTTGAAAGAAAACAAAACACACAAAAAAGTGAAGAAAAAAAATCGTTCTTTGTGAAATTCGTTGAGCGATTTGTGAAATCTTTGGTCGCTCAGTGGTTGCAGAGCGGTCGCAGCCTCTAGTGTGATAAAGGTGGGTTCACACATGCGTATATATTCAAGTCCGTTTGAGGCCCGTATGGAAGTTTTAGCCTCTGCCAGGCTCCTTAGGTCGCCAGAAAAATAATAGAAATTGGACAAATACAGCCAGATAACATGCCAGCGAAGTCAGCTGGTCGCAAGCCGCACTCCTCGGCCAGCTAACTCCTCTGGCATGTTATGTGTTTATATTTGTCCAATTTCTACTATTTTCCAGCGACCTGTGGAGACCGGTAGAGGCTAAGAATTATATACGGACCTCATGCCAACTTGAATATATACGCACGTGTGAACCAGGCTATAGGGCCTTCACACTGAACCCGAACTAGCAGGAATCAAGCAGAACCACCTTGAATGAAGAATTTGCGCTACGTTCGGGTGGGAATTCCAAATGGACCTTGTATCCCCTTCACATGAGAAGGAATGAGCCGAAATGCCGTCAGAATTCTATTCCTGGGTATTTGTTGTGCATTCTAGACATTCTAACTGCATTCCAGATATTCTTTTGGCCACATTCTTGCCGTTTCGGTTCTCCATCGAATGAGATCAGAATGTTTCGAATAATGTTGGAATGCCGTAGAATGCTGTCATACAGCAGTTAGAATACACTTTGAATGCCGTTCGATATGTCTCCACTTCAAATGCATGCGCACCTCGAAACTTTTGAGCATGACAAAAACATTCGGGACGACCCATGGCCAAGAATGGGCAGAAGTATCTGGAACGCAGTGAGAATTTCTAGAATGCACTACGAATATCCATGAATATTCAAAGAATAGCCATTCTGACGGCATTCCTGCTGATTCCGCTTCTCGTGTGAAGGAGGTCAAAGGAAAACATGCAGTGAAACGAAAGCTTTTTAGACTCGGCTTTACTTGACGCAGACCACGCAAGTGAGCTCCCTCCCCTGCACGTAGGGAGGGCACGGCAGGGACCCACAGTGGGCTTCCGTGGGGTAGAAGAGCGCTCCGTTCTGGTTGGTGTGGCCACTATGTGCCGCTTGAGGTTGCTTATCCATGCAGACGAACTCCTTGGAGCCGGCGTGGTCTTTGTGGCTTGCCATCAGGTACCCGTCGTACTCGGGGTACCAGCCGGCGGGGCAGGTTTTGCGGGCGGGGATCATCAGCACGCTGTTGTGGTCGGTGTGGCAGACGGAACACACCACGTTCTGGTTGTTCATGGACCGGTCTGCGAACGGGACGTCGGCTCGTATCTCGTACTCAGCGCCGTACATCCACGCCGTGCCTCCTTGGAATCCGTCTTGGTATTTTCCCCACTGCGGGTTCTTCGGAAGACACAGGTAGTTGGTCCCACCGCCGGCCTGCCCGTAAAAAGTACCGCCTGCAACACCTGGGGAGGACAGACGTCCACATCGTTATTCAATCAAATTATCAATAGATAAGCTATCTACATATCGAAAAATCATGACGATTCGTCAACCCCTTGTTATGTAACCTTTATGAGCATAATGACCAATATTGTTTTCGCTCAGTTTCCAGCCCCCTTGGGTCGGGCTGGTACCTCGGGTGATACGGAATACACCGTGTTGTGTTCTATATTTATCATAGTGGCTTCAAGAGTTATTCGTTCATTCTTGAAGATAAGCATAAACATCTTACCACTGTAGACAGTAGTAGCGCTCGCAGGACAGCGGTTCCTTCCCCAACGGATGTAAAGGCCTCCTGTGTCGGGAGTGAAAACACAACAGGCTGATTTTGGTCCTTTAAGTAGCCTTTTTTGTAACGTTAGTTTGGACATAAATACTAAACAACTGTGCTAATTATGAGTGAGTTGTACATGCATTTCATAACTTGTGTCGTGAATTCTGCGGCGTGGTGGACGAAATACATCCAAATGCATTATAGCAGGATTTTGACACAATTAGCAATTCAACCAATGAGAGAACGGCAATTACTGCTTTGACCAATAAGAGAGTGGTTGCATTAGCCTGGAATCTAGCCCTATGATACGGCTAGATTCCAGGCTATGGCTGCATGTCCGTCAAATATTTGCATTTTTTATAGACGGGTGCACGTGTCTATCATAGACTAGCTATAGCAACGTACTTTGATCTCCATTGTCTGTTTCACTTAAATGCTTCACGAGTAACTCTATGTTTATACACTATCATCAGCCTGATCTGGCTTACAGCGGCCCTCTCAATATCGGCCCACCCCCTAGCGGGGAGGGGTCAGTTGCAGCCCTGGACAGCAAAGTTTGCATTAGCCATTACACAGAATTCACTATCAGTAATTGTTGTTCACTTGCAGGTAGGGCAGAAATCCAACCTAACAAGTAGTTTGCCAGTACCTAGAGTTAAAGATAAAGTACTCAATGGAAAAGTGTATTTATTCTAGTCTCTACCAGACTCCATAGGTCGCTGGGAAAACCATAGAAATGGAACAAATAGAGTAGTACAGCCGGCTAGGGAACAACTTACGACCTACGGAGTAGGAGGTAATGATTGTTCTGGCCGGCTGACTCCCCTAGCCTGCCAAGTGCTATTTGTCCAATTTCTACAATTAGACCACCGATCTACGAAGCCTGGTAGAGGCTATATCTATTTACCTGTGGTTGCCACATGTCGTTTCTCGCCAGGCGCACCCTAGCGAAATAAATGACGTTTCAATAGATGATTCCAACATGTTTAAACCAATATAATTCAAGTGAGTTTTCAGATATAAAGGCCACATAGCCGGCCATGTTAAAAAATATGATACTACCCGCTGCCCAAGCCTATTGGAACATTGTATGTCTCAATTATGTCTCTAGCTAAATACGTAATTTTTCTGTCTTAGATCAAACATAAGGATAATCGGGTTTGATGAAACGGCTGGGCTGTCTACCAGGCCTGCCTACCTGGCCTGTCTACCTGGCCTGGCTATCACGTCAGGCTACCGAGATCCCCCATTCATACCCCCACAAATGGCTAGCCTCTCGTGTAGCTGCGACCTCTAGCGGAATGGATGTCATTGCATGTACCTAATACCGTATTGTCAAGACATATACAAGCAAAACAAACTGATATATATTTACTTCTTTGAATTTCTAAGGGTCTGCAAACAGATAAACAGTAATATAATCCCATAGTTCTTAAACATGACAACATCACACGAATTTTCCAAATCTTGTGCGAACTCTATTGTTGACAATTTACATTACACAGTACTGATGTGCTAACGACTGAAATGTGTATGTACTATGTAGGTATTTGAAACTGGAAATAAAGGTGTTAAAGAGAAAGAAAGAAAAAGGCCACATAGAAGAATCATACAAAGTGCTGAGACCATTTCTGAATACAAATCAAGATGATTTCGCTCATGGATAATCGCTGATTTTTTCCATACCTGGGATCCGGTGGGAAGTCCGTTTCGCAATTCTATTGGAGAGCAAGAAAATGGGACTTAAGGAACAAAAATTTTCAAGAACAGTCCGATTCTCTACATGACTCTTTAACAGTTATTCTAGCAAAACTTACGCATTGCTGATTTTGCCGGTATTCATTTTCATATCTACTAATGATCTGTAATTATTAGAAAATGATTTTTTTTTTAAATTAGATGAATACAATTATGTTCTAATATCAATTGGCGCAAATGTGAGTTTGTAGCCTTCGTCATTATGCACACGAAAACCATAGTTTAATTGCAGTGGTATGTACCAAAGTGCTGTATTTTCTCATAGAAAAAATAATATTAGGGGCAATAAAACCTGATGACGTCATCCATATAGCCCAAAAAGTCAGATTTAGAATTCTTTCATGCCCATCTATCAATATTCGTTACAGTCCCATTCTTTCTTTTAAAATTCATTAATGAGAAAACAATGGAAAGTCAAAATGCCAATTTAGCCACCCCTGAAACCTTAATATGTTTTGTGGTGGCGTGGAGGCAGGCGCTAGTCTCGTTAATCTAGGCAGTTCTATTCTTAATAATCATCCATTATAAGTTTATTTACTTGTGTCTGAGAGGTAGCAACAAAATGGATAAAATAACAAGATTCTAGTGATTCTAGATTCTAGATGCTAATGTTCGTTGTATCATGGCTGATTGAATAAACCTTTCATTATCTTATCATTACTATTATCATAAACAAATCAACAAACGTCTGTCCTAGATAAACGTACCTGAAATCTTGGTCAGGATGTCGTCCAAGTTGGAAGAAGACCTCTTGTGACGCTTGTTTACAGAGTCAGTAGCAGTGTCGTCACCAGGGACTGCTGCCTCCGGGCTCTGCACAGAACCAGTCTGGGAGGGAACACGTGCCACAATGACATAGCGTCATATATGAGATCTAGAGTTCCACGACCCCATACCTTCGCCAAATGATCTTAACCTTTACAACTGGTGTGTTAGTTATGTTTGTCATGAATTATAGGTTACTTTAGTTGATCATTTCCTCCCGCCAAATAACAGATGTACATAATCTACGGTAAAAAAGAAGGCATTCATTGCAGTTCTCATAATTCATGCAAATGAGGTCCTCATTTGCATAATTAATGTTCAATGATGTTCACCAGTACAGAACTTCCAAATTGTACAAGTAAGAAGTTCCCGTCATCTACCACGACATTATAGCATTTTCTCATTAATCATGCAAATTAAGTCTTTATTTTTGCATAATACATATCTATCAATATTCTTCTCTTTCTCAGTTACAAATGTCACATGTTGCAATGGTGCTATAATGGAACTGAGCGTGTTTAGACGATTTCCTAATTAATTATGCTAATTGGATTACAATTAGCATAATTAACATGTAATTATATGAAGCATCGCTTTAGCTATCTACCTACCAAACATCATGACAATCCGTCAACCCCTTCTAGAATTATTCCATTTCAAAGTCTGACACTAAACCTGCCTTGCAGTTCCAAAACAAGCCACTAGGGGGGCAAACCTATACCACTTACTCTAGGCATCAAGAGCTGTTTAACACTAAAAATCATAGCCGCAGCATGTCCAGAACTCGAGATATCAAACCCTGAAGTTCAGTTGAAGTACCGTAACAGGCCGTTAGAGGGCCCAAAATCTAATTGTTCAAGGTCTCATCAAGACCTACCCACATACCAAATATCAATACAATCCATCAAAGCTTTCTCAAGTTATGCTGGTCTTCTACACACATGACTTACACAGGTCACAATGTTGACAATCCAATCATTTACCACATGTACTTAGAATAATTATGGCACTTTCACATTAATTATGCAAATTAGGGAGTTATTTGCATGATTGGTATCTGCTTATTTTCCACCTGCCACAAACTACACATGTTGCATGTATTTGAGTCCTATAATGGAAAACACTGTAAATATATATTGTCCTCGTTGATTATATAAATTAAGTCCAAATTTGCATGATTTGCACTTCAAACTGCCAAAGATACCTGCATGCTAAATATCATGGAAATCCGTCGGTCCGATGTTCCGTTATGCTCCTTGGAAGATTTTGACCAGAATGCCCCTGCAATTCCAGAGCAAGCTGCTAGGGGGCCCCAAACATACATCACTTCTTCTTTACATCACAAGCTATTTGCTACAAAAAAAACAAGACCATAGCTAGGTCAAAAAATTTTACAAACTTTTCAAACGATACTGAACCCCCCAAAAAAGGTCGGTTAACTCTACACGTTCTCCGCGACAGGTAAACCCAACATGCACTTAGACTTGGCTGCTGGCAAAATGGACAAACACGCCCAAGACCAAAAATACAAGTACTGGTATGCAAATCATACTTGGGTGTGTAAGTATGTGTTGTACTGCTTGATGACCCTGCATGGGGCTTGCAACACCCTGGAGCAATTAAGTCTGCAAGATTTGTTCCTGGGTGTTTCATAACTAACATTTATTATGAGCGATCTACACCTGAACAAATGGTAACTTTTACAAGTCAAGACTCAAGGCTCTGTGGCCCAGTCCAGGGTGTACACAGGCCAGCTCCTTTTCTCTACTCTAGGGCCAACATACCCCCAAGGAAAGTTTACCCCCACCCCCACCCCAATTGCGGGCTGGGGTCAGACATCCTGGCTAGAAAACAATTGACACGTCCGTTTTTATCTAACCGTACACCTGTGCGCCCCTCATTGACATTGGTGTGTGTGTGTGGAGGGAGGGGGGGATCTCTTTTTAATTACCTTCGCCAAGAAGGTTATATTTTCGGTAGCGTTTGTTTGTAGAAAAGCACCATAACTCGAGAGCGCCTAAATGGATTGCATTGATATTTGGTATGTGGGAAGGTCTTGATGAGACCTGGAAATGATTAGATTTTGGGCTTCCTAGCGGCTTGTTACGGTACTGCAGCAGAACTTCTAGGTTTCATATCTCGAGTTATGACCATGCTGTTTATGTGGTAGATAGCTCTTGGGGCAAAAAATAAGTGGTGTAGGTTTGTCCTCTAGCGGCTTGTTTTGGAACTGCATGGACCGGTTTAGTTTCAGACTTTGAAAGGGAATAAATCAAGAATGTGTTGACGGATCGTCATGATTTTTGGTATGCCGATAGCTTGAGTTATGCTTCATTTGGTTTAATATTAATTATGCAAATCGATATCTAATTTGCATAATTAATGAGGAAATTGTGTAAATCCGCTGTTCCATTATAGGACTATTGCAACATATGACATTGGTGAATGATTAAGAGAAGAATATTGATGGATTAACATTATGCAAATAAAGACCCAATTTGCATAATCAATGAGAAAATGTTATAATCCTATTGTGGTAAATGACAGGAATTTCTTACTTGTGGCATTTGGTAATTATGAACAGACGAATATCATTGCATATTAATCATGCAAATGAGGACCTAACTTGCATGAATCATAAGAAAATGATATTAAACCATTCTTTCTTAACATAGATTGTGTGTGTCTGTCTTTGGATAGACTAATATTATATATGCAAATTAGGACCTTATTTGCATAATCAACAAAAAGCACAATTGAAACACGAGTTGTAAAGGTATAAATCATTTGGCGAAGGTATGGGGTCGCCAAACTCTAGTTCTACAAAGGGCTAGCCTGGGACACGGCACCCTGGGTGCCATTCTTTTTCGTTTAGCGCAAGCGGAGCTCTCACAATCGCACAGTCAGATAAAATAGAGAAGGGCGTCGCCTGTAAACACAAGATAACGCCAAAATCTTTGGAAAACATTTACATGATTTATGGATGGTGATGTTCATCATTGACTAACGTACACATGTCACAAGTATAAAATTCCCATCATTGATAATTAAGCGGCTTTGCAATTTCTGCATATGCTATGCAAATTAGTTCCTCATTTGCATATTTGGCATCTGCTTATGTTCCACCTATGATAATCTACATGTGTTACATTTATTGAAGTCCAGTTATTGAAAACTATGGAATTATACTGTTTCCTCATTAACTATGCGAATTAAGTCCTCATTTGCATAACATGTATATTATTATGAACATCTTTGCCTCAGCTACCTGCTTGCCTAAAATGATGACAATCCGTTGTTCCTTTCCGTAGTTATCCTCTTTGGAATGTCTCAGAAGATAGCAAAACCGAAGGTTACGCTGCAATACCATGAGAAGCCGCTAGGGGACCAAAATCTAATCATTTCCAGCTTTCATCACATCCTACCAACACACCAAGTATGAAACTAATCCTCCCAGCCTATCAGGTTTTCCTTTTTATTGTGCAACTGGTAGCAGCCTCACAGTTGAGCTCCTTGTTCCAACTAACTGTCTGTATCTATATAGCCGGTATAACCGCCCTTTGGCGTAACACACCAGCTTCGCAGGCACGTGGCGCGGCAGCAGCTGGTTATATTACACACAAAATCGCGCTAGTTATCATAAAAAATCGATGGAAACCTCAATTTTGAAAATGATGCGGTCGTTATGGATCCCAATTTGGGCCGGTCGCGGTCGCGTTGGCCAGATGGTCGTTGAGAAAAGGTCGCTTAATGCTTACATCAATGGGGAAAAAAATCGGGACCGAGAAAAAGCGGTCGAAATGGCCAGGTGGTCGCTGAGAAGAGGTGGTCGCTCGGGCAGGTTTGACTGTAGTCCATAGCGGCCACCTGTCCAACGCGGCCGCAGGCACAAGAATTCTGGTCCTGTAGATACAGAAACACTGCATATTGCGGCCATACAGTGGCCGTATACGTATATCAAAATGGTAGTTTGCGAGGATTTGGAGTCTTTGTCGGTGAATTTACCAACATTGCGCAAGGCAATATCAATCATTTTCGGTAGATTTGACTTTGGCAGGGTCAGTTGAATTTTGAGACAATCGAGACAATACTACTTGGTGAGAAAGATGAGTGGGTACCGAAATCATGTGTAACTTGTTTCTCGTGGTTTCAATTGATTAGAATTTTCCCTATAGAGGCCATCTGTCTATAGTGGCCACATTTCCCCAGTCCCTAGAGTGACAGGTTTGACTGTATGTGCTACCAGGAACTACAGGGGTCTGAAGAAACAACAAGACTTTTTAAGAAAATCATTGCAATCCAGATGCTGGGTGTAATGTTGGCAGAATGAAACATAAAACAGTAAGTTAGTGATAATGAATAAAAACCAACATATTTTAGAAATTCTGAACTTTTTTATAATGAACATCATCTAGGAAGTCACTTGATACAAGTTGATAGTAAAATAATCTTACAAAACCATATTTGGGAAGTGAAAGGTAAAATTTTGCAGTCTGGCACAATGTGTTCTAATAGGCAACTGTGTCGGGAACTGTAGATGTTCTTTGTTCCAGAAAATGTCATGATTTTGAGTGGCAGATATCTTTTGGTCTCATAAAGTGATCCAAGTTTTCATACCTGGAACCTCCAGTTGTGCACTGCTCTTTAGTTCAAAGTCCAGCAATGCACTTGTTCTATTATGGCCAAAACTGCAACCTGTTTGTGCTATGTACATGTACATATTTAATTGATATATAATTATTGCAGTCTGCTCATAAAAACGACATTGAGAAGCACATCTTTATTATATGTTTTAACTACTGGAGGAAAAAGTAGGTGCCAGTAGAAAGTCTGTCACAGTGATAAAAGTTATAATTATGAAAACCTGAAGAAAAAAACAACATAAACATTAATAAGCTTGGCTATGGTTCTAATATTTGCTCTTTCGACCTCTTTTTTTCCTTGTTTTGTTGTTCAAATTGTCATCGCTGCCCGACTGTCTCTCCCACTCTTTCCGTAACTTATCCAGCATACTTTGCGTAATCACGCCATCCTGAACAAGTTTGTCACTCAAGCGATGTTTATGTCCCCTTTCTTCAGTCTCCGAATCACCCTCTATTGTTTTTGTTGCTCCGTGTTTCGCTGGTGAAACCTTTACACCCTCCACCATTTCGTCGAACTTGGGGATCCCCGACATGTGTTCCTTCGGCCTCCTCGTACGCGGAATCTCGTCTTCGCTGACGGACGTGCCGCTAGACGTCTGTGATTCGCTCTGCCGGATGAGTCTGGTGATTCTGTACACGGATTCCTGGATGAGTAGGTCCAGTTCGCGCTGGATCATTCGGATGAGTCCCCCATCTGGGAACATGTCCATGAAACGGTAGCTAGGGGACAGAGAGAGAGAAGATGTTAAACTTAACATTGTGGGAATGTTTATATTTCATTTCATTTATTTGTTTTACCAGAGTGCACGTGTTAATTGTGTTCCTTTCCCAAGGACACAACAATTGGGCCTGCTAGAAATTTGAACCCTAAGCCATTACTTGCATTAGACCACCTTGCCATCTTCTTCTTCTTGAAAGATAATACTGTATTAGCAAAACAAATTTGGTTACAAGGGTCACAGCACTGCATTCTGATGGGAAACCAGGAATATACAACCTGTCACTCCTCTAGAAAAATGTTTCACAAGTTGGCTATCCCTGGCTTTATGTCTTTTATACAACCGAATAAAAAAATCAAATCAACACGGCGATACCCCCCTCCCCATTATGTCTCTGTGGCGCGAGCGGTAACGCAACTCTGCTGCTTGGATCCAATTCCACAGGCCTTAGTTTGATCCCTGGGTCGGCTCAGCTCGAACATGTCTTAAGGGATTTTATGTCATACCTGTGATGCGAAAATGTTCGAAACGGGTGTTCCGGACCGGGCCATAACTTCCGTATCAGACCGGTTCGAAAGGCGTATCACACAGGCTCCATTTGAATAAATTGAACTGTTTCAAGCGGGCCGAGTGCGGCTCCATCGAATGTTCGAATATCTGATTCAGACGTTGGAACATTACTGTTGCAACACTTTTTGTTCGAGGGCACCAAATTTGTTCAACTTCTGGCGCATTTCGCATCAAAATAGGGGGTTTCTTAGGTGGGTATGACATAAATAAAATACAACACGGTGTATTCTGTATCACCCTCAGTCCCAGCCCTCCCGCGGGTTGGGCTGATACCTCAGGTGATACGGAATACACCGTGTTGTATTCTATATGCATTCATCTTTCGGGGTCCCGTGTTCGAGGAGGTGCCTTGAGCATGTAACCAGGCTCATTACTCCGATTGGGTACCTACTGGCAGCAATAATACACCAAGGTGAATTATCATGTCAAAAGGAATGTGCACATTGTTACCTGAGCCACAGGTACACGTCCAGGACGTCATGTATGGACTCCAGGTACATCAGCTCTCGGATGGTCCTGGGCATGGCGACAGGCCAACCAATCAGGCGACACACCCAGTCAAACGTGATGGGCTCCCCGCGGCTGAACTGACGGGCAAACTGCAGGGACACAAATGTAGCACGAGCTCAAAAAGTAACCACTTTTTTTCACTCAAGACATGAAGAAAATGTTGTACCACAGCAAAATTATCTCTTTTTCTGCCTCTGCATTCTAGATTCATATCCAGTAAGTTGCTTCATTCACTGCTATTTGGCATATCTTATTACCTGGATGTCTAACCTTCATTGATGTGCCTCTTCATTGGTTTTGTCAATCATTATGTATTCTGTGGCATTCTCCTATACAGAGCCTCGCCTACAACCTATACAACAGGGGAGACTGCCAAACCGGGCTGACGTTTCCACTATATACTGGGCATGGTCTCTAATTGGCAGTCAACCAATCAGAGAATTGACATCATTTTGGTGACTTTCTGATTGACTGACAGCTGGTTATGGGTCAAACCCACAAAAATAGAAAGCTCAGCCTGGTTTAGCATAGTCTCCAAAAGGTACATTGTGAACACTGCCAGCCAGGCTTTGAGTAGCAGAAGGCGTAATTGCTGTTTTTACCTTGAGCACTCTTACATGTACAATGTAGCCCCATCACAGTTTTTTTTTTTCTGGAAAGTGAATTGTCAGAGGAAAAAAAGGGGTTGGGTCCCTCAACCTACCGACCCTAATTTTTTCAGGATTGTAATCAGAAACACAAAATTAATCTTGAATGGTACAAAAAAGCCATGTAAAACTACTTTAGCACTATCTTTGAACCATTGTGTAATGATACCTTGAGGAAGGATGTACAGAGGAAGGGTTGTTTCTTGTTGATGGGAGCGCAGCAGAAGACATAGCGGGCTCGCAGATTCAGGGGGATGTGCTGGATCATGTCTGCCAGGAACTTGAAGTCCTCAATGTTACACACAAAATAACGAGGGTCCACCTGTGCCAGGTTGATGAAAATGTCCTAGGGATAGGAAAACTGTACATATAAGAAGTGCATGTGATGTTCCTAAATAAACAATGAAGAATCATGACTTTGTCTTTGAAAAGCTAATTACAGTCTCTTCACAGTCTCTACTATATGGAAATACTAGTAGATAACTGAAAAATAAAAAACAGACTAAAAAATAATTACCTCTACAAAAATTAGCACTGGCCTATTCCAATGTCCATGACTGTCAATTATGATTAACAACTATTTCTACCAACTCTGACCTGTACTTTGAATTCTTCCCAGTCTGACCTTTGTGGTCATCTTCCAACTCACTTTGTGCCATTGTACTTAATTGGGGACACACACCAAACATAGACTCCAACTTGCAACTTTACTAGTATAAGGGCAATGTTTGACTTAGACAAAACCCTACATTGATTACAGTTGTGTGTTTACTAAAAAATTATGTATTTCAAGGGAATGAGTACTATAGGAGGTTAAAAACTGTGGCTACTTCTATTCTGACACATGAAATAGTCCGGACTCGGAAGACCATACTTACAATGAGGTTGGACATGCTGGCATCAGGTAGCTGGTATGCAAACATCTCCACCTGCTCAGCAGTCGGATGGAGTCCAGCAGCCTGTAAGAGAATGTTGACAACTGTCATCATGAATCAGGTGATTCTTTACAGGTTATGTTAACTTCAATATCCACTCACAGGGCTCGAAATTCATTTTTGGGATTATGGACTTAAGAAATTGGGTGCACCAAAAATTTTTTGGGTGCATCACTTAAAAAACCTAATAACAAAACTTAGTTATAACTTATCTATCAAATTCTTAAACAAGTAACATGACAGACATTTTTATCATCTTTCTAACACTTAGATGTCAAGAACATGATGTAAACTAGTATACTCGATATCTTTCCATACATAAACCTAAGAAAATATTTGGGTGCACCCTGTGCACCCACTGAAAAAGATTGGGTGCACAGTTCCAATTTTGGGTGCACCTGGGTGCACATGCACCCAGTATTTTGAGCCCTGAACTCATTTGTAGTGTTCAAATTCTACTATTGACAGTTTACCTCGATAGGCTCTACCGGCTGTTGGACGATGTCGTGAAGCGTCTGTAGGTCCTCCTTGTGCATGGTGGTGACCTCCCCATCCTGGAAGTGTGTCCCAAACCTCCCCGCCCGCCCGCCGATCTGCAGGGCCTGGGACGTGCTCAGGTTGTCCATCTCCTTCTCACCCTTCTCATTCAGGGTGGGCTTGATCAGGGAGTTGAAGATGACTCGCTTGATACTCCTAAAAAAAAAAATTAAATAAGAGACACACAAGAAGACATGTGTCAACTTAGGGTGTGGTCACATACTTCATGTGATCATTGTACCATTACAAACTTAATTAAGGTATTTTTTGGTGACAGCCACGCTTGCTACACAAAAGGCTTAACTTGAAAGTTCATCTGTGTTGGTAAAAGTCATGATTGGACTAGTTAAATTGTAACATCCAACACAAAAATTGGCCTCACCCAAATTTTTGACTGAACAGCACCAGTCTTTGTCAAGGAATGAACAATCCACTGCTGTCGTGACGTCATGTGACGTCACTTCCTTCAACGTATGATCCACTGCTAATTGAGTCACGTGTTCTATCTGCATAACGTGACGTCATGACAACAGTGGATTGTTCATTCCTTGACAAAGACTGGTACTGTTCAGTTGAAAATTCGGGTGAGTCCAATTTTTGTGTTGGATACTACAGTTTAACTAGTCCAATAATATAATGCCAATTTATTTAATATAGATCCTTGATTCAAACTCCCAACCTCTTGGTGCAGAGGCAGGATTGCTAACCACTGGACTACACACACACACTGCAATTCAGGAACCCGCACATTAAGCAACATGTACCCAACAATATATAATACACCCGTCCTGATGCTACAAGTCTTACCTGTTTATAGCAAACTTAATGATTCCATTTTTCTACATAGAGCCTTGCTGTACGCCTATACAGTACTGTTAATGCAGAAATGTTCGCGGTGGTTTAAGTTCGCGGTTCACACTTCACCGCGAATTCAAAACAACCGCGAGCATTTTTTCATAACAGTAAGAGAGTACAGTGCATGGTGCCACCACAAAATTAAAACCACCGTGAAAAGTCAATTTTCCCGCTTCTGAGAAATTAAATCTACGCGAAATTAAATGCATTTACAGTTTGCTAAACTAGGCTGAGGTTTCCACTTTTGTGGGTGTGGAGTCTAAGAAGCTATCAGCCAATCAGAGCATTGCCTTAATGTTTTCTTTAGGTAAAGCCAATTGGCTGATTGGATGACAGCTGGTTAGAGGCCAAACCCACAAAAAAATAAGCCTCAGCCCAGTTTAGAAGAGCCTTCCCTAAGCTCTGTTTAGGAGAATGCCCACTACAAATGGTGAGAGAATCTGATAAAAGAAGGGAAGGTTTCTGGAAAATGATAACAGCTCATGAAGAACTCACAAGTTGATGCCCATGCCTATAGCATCTGTGGCCACCAGAATCTTGCAGGGGTCATCGGGGTTGTTGAACTTCTTAGCCTGGGCTAGTTTAGTTCCTGGGGGGAGGCTGCCGTATATAACCGCACACTCCTGGAACCATGACAAGATGGTGACATTCAGATGATCAGTAACTTTAAAACATAATACAACAACAGTTGCTTTTAACGCTGAGTCTGACAACAAAACCAACAAAACAAAAAAAGATTGTTTGTTTTAAGCATATCCCTGCTAACTAGGGATATGTAGCTAAATATAAGGCCACAGCAAGTAAATTTCATGGATGACGTCAGCACACTTATCAATTTTTGCTTGATTTTTGTTTTTAAAAAAAAGAACATATTTCTTCGTCAGAGATGGTCAACTTGATGAGAAAGTATTGATTGTACTAAAAAAGTGACACTAGCGGGGTAGCCATGACTGTAGGACCTGGTGTAGAAGTGAAACTAGTTGGATAGTTGTAAAAGTGGCACCAATATGGAAGCCATGAGTGTGGTTGCCAACTTGGTAAGTGATACCAGTGTACCACACTAGTGTCTCTTCTGATACACCTGAGTGTGCACTTCTTGAATACAGGAATGAATGGTTTGTTGGCTGTGCTACCATGTTTTGTCACTTCAATTCTTGTCATAGGTTTATGGTGTCTATTTTGTGCTTTAAGTAGAATCCAGATGTTACAAGGTTTATCTTTTGTAAGAATCATTTTGCATTATGTACATAATATGTGTATGCAAGAACAATGATAATTGTAGAGATGACTGAAATTGCCCATGACCTACCTTCCCCATGGCCTCTATCTGCCTGCTCAGCTGGAAGATGTCAGCCTTGCTGAAGCAGACGATGGCATCACCTGGTCTCAGGTTGTTTAAGGAACCCAGTGGCTCCTTCAGGTAGGTCAGACCTGTCAGCCTTTTGTATCTTCTGACCTGGAAGATGGGAAGAACAATATATATGGAGGCTGTGACAAAAAGGCGAAAGTGATATCGTTCTAATTTAGCTCACTGAAGAGCTAATTCTTCCACTGATCGTGACAGAAAAGACGATCACGCTATGTATTTACGGGTTCATTGTACAAGGGAAATCCTCCAATCTACAATGAACAGTGGACCACAGACTGACTTCATATCCTAGGGATGATGAGTAAGTGATACAACTAGGATAGAGCTCACGACTTCTAGTTCCAGAGGCAGGGCCGCTAACAAACAAACCAAAAACTCTGTACAGATTCTAGTACTAAGGTATGGAACCTTAGTAATGATATCGTTAGTACATGCCCATTACCTCCACCTCCTCCCCTGTAGACAGCATCAACTCTGTGACCAGATCGATGGCTGCAGGCTCCCCCAATAATAATAATAGTAATGACCATTAGTGTACCTCCACCTCCTCCCCTGTAGACAGCATCAACTCTGTGACCAGATCGATGGCTGCAGGCTCCACCAATAATAATAGTAATGACATTAGTGTACCTCCACCTCCTCCCCTGTAGACAGCATCAACTCTGTGACCAGATTGATGGCTGCAGGCTCCACCAATAATAATAGTAATGACATTAGTGTACCTCCACCTCCTCCCCTGTAGACAGCATCAACTCTGTGACCAGATCGATGGCTGCAGGCTCCACCAATAATAATAGTAATGACCATTAGTGTACCTCCACCTCCTCCCCTGTAGACAGCATCAACTCCGTGACCAGATCGATGGCTGCAGGCTCCCCACACAGGTGGATCTCCTCAGCACACAGA
The DNA here is from genome assembly GCA_019207045.1 of Branchiostoma floridae x Branchiostoma belcheri. NCBI lineage: Eukaryota > Metazoa > Chordata > Leptocardii > Amphioxiformes > Branchiostomatidae > Branchiostoma > Branchiostoma floridae x Branchiostoma belcheri. The sequence goes on along the minus strand of CM033026.1, from coordinate 26,595,574 downwards.
CCCAGCAGGGCGCGGGTCCACGCCCACCCTCGCTGGGGGTCCTTTATCATCTGGATCTCGTCCACAACTGCAACTTCATCTGTGACACAACATACTCTTTAGGCATACAGCAAATTTTAACAGTAAATCAAGGATGACGGAAATGCTTAGGATAGATCTATGCCAGGACTAACTCCAGGACCTGTCCCTTCCTACTGGGACAGAAATTGATGAAGGGACAGAAATTTGCTTCATGGGCTGGAAAAAAATTTTGTCTGTCTTTCCAACAAACCTGAACTTTAAGACCTGAAATTAATAAAAATGTACTTTCCTAAGCTTATGACAAAACCAAAAAAACATTTTACAATAAGTGGGATAGAAAAATCTAAAGCTGGAGACGGCCCTGATAGATGCACATTCCTATACACAATGGGCTAGATTTAGTACCTTAAGTGGTAAAACTAGGCTACAAACAACAACACGACCGGACATTCTCTTGTGACTTTTGGGCAATGAGGCATTCGACAAAATGATGTGGAGACTTTGTCAATGACATTTAACGATGAAAACTAGATAACCTTTAAGTTAGCTACAGGCTAAGGCTGCTTAACGCCTGTTCTGTGTGTAAACCTGTTGTAAGTAAAAGGACCATTGAGTTTCTCCTTACATGGCTGGTGGATGTTGGTCATCTCCACGGTACAGGACACGTGACCGGATGGCTGTCCGTCTTCCCGCGCGTACACCCTCTCTTCTCCCGTCACCAGATCACAAGGGACCCCCTGCAGAGGCCAGCCAACATACTTTCTGTAACTCTTACTACATGTAAGACTTATGCTTAATGGTAATGCTTAATTAGTGGTAATGTTAGAATTTGAGGGGCTGGCATTGTTAAACAGTGAATTAAGGAAAGTTGGAGATACTGTACAGTAAATTGACACACATGCATGATATATGGATTTGGGAATCTCAGTTGGTGTTTTAAAGACTAGGCTGTTACAACTTACAGACTAATTAAGTGGTACATGTACATAGAATTGTCAAGCGATAAATTCTGAATAATAACGTAGAGTGACCAATTATGCTTCATAAAATATACTGACACTGTCACTGACTCTGAGCCTTTAATATTGATCTAGAATGGGGCGGCTACAATTTACAGTTAAAAATAGCTTTCTACAGCTCATAGAAAGAGGCATGCAGACCTTCTGACAAGCATTCACACTGACTAGGTAAAGTCCAAAACAACCTCACTATGCTTTCCTTTAAACCACAATAATAAGTATTAGGTCAACATATTTAGTTGATAGCTTTGCTTGTGAAACTGACGTACCGAACATTTAAAATGATATTGAGATGAAAAAAATTATCAGTTTCTTCCATTAAAATACGATCCGATGCATTAAAAAAGATATATTAATAATTATGAAATACATATTACTTTTGAGAGCCCCTACCCTGTCGTTTGTTTTTTGGTGCACCTCATTGGCCAGTAGTTTGAGGGGTCCACAGTAGATCCCAGACTTGGCCTGTGAGAACCTCTCCAGTGCGTGGTACGTCTTTCCACTGTTTGTGGGACCGGCATGGAACACTATCTTCCTGTGTATGGCACGCGCCTCAGAGTACCTGAGTTACAAAACAACAAGCAAACAAGTTTCATACAACTGAGTGTAATATTTCTGACAAAGTGTTAAGTGGGAGAATCTTACTGGCCTGTGTACATTGGCAGTACATTGGTGGTACGACGTCTAGCTCCTGCCGGTCATGTGATGCGTTAAGATGAGATGGCTGCAAGAGTCCTTCTCTGGTGACCCAATGACAAGCTAAGATGCAGTTGACGGTTGAAGGTATGTGGACTGACAGGGGTCGACCCACTGGACAGAGCCGCATGGAAGCGGGGTGTGAAGACTACCCGACTGCTGCCTACCCCTGCGTCAGGGAGCCCAGCAGCAGTATAATCAAACAAAGGATAGTGAGTGTGAGTGAGTGACCATCCCTGACCCTTAGGAGGTTGATCGAGGAGGATTGTTGGTCATGTGCGACAGAGTCATCTAGAGGGACTTCATAGACCAAATGGATTAACTGAACTGAACTGAACGGCACCTTTGTACTTTTGTCACCAATGTCCCTTTGCGGTCACATTCTCAAACTGACATGTGGTGAATTTACATTTCAAGCCCAGATAAACTGGTGAATGGAGTAGGTCAGTCTCCAGTTTGGTTCAGTTCATCCTCGTATGTATGAGGTGCAACGAATACTAGTAATGCTGTCCCAGACAACTCTGTCAAGCATGGCGGCCAGCAGGTCACGGTCCTTAAGTCCAACAGTCACCAACATACCACAAACCTACGAAAGTCCAGTGAAATAACCCCTATAGCACTTTGCTTCTGCCAGTACGTTGTCTGGTAAAAGATATTTTCGACAATTCTAAGCGTAAAGCGGTAATGTTACGTAAGGCGCTATGTGACTGACCAGCTGGCTGGGTCCCTGGAGTCGCTGATCTTGCGGAGATCTTCCATACAGTCCAACATGGGAAAGATCTGTTTACAGTGCTGCATGAAGTAGGGGAAGATGTCATCCACATGGCCTGGTGATAGAGATAGAAAATAGGGATGGTATACAAATAGAATACAATATTCTGTATTGTCCGAGGTACGGCCCGACCGCAGGTAGGATGGCATGAAGGCCGGAGAGCAATCCAGCCCGCTGAAGGGCCAGGAATGAGGGCAATAAGGAATATCTCTTGTTATATTTTATTAATGCCAACCCAAGGAAAAGAACTGGGCAAACAGTCGAACAGCTATACAAATTTTTGACAGCAGCGCACACCAGTTGCAATCGTTGCCCCGGGCCATACTGTATACGAACCAGTTGGAACACCGATATCAAACGTAAATACAGCCCAGGTATGATAGAAATATTGAATACAACACAGTGTATTCCGTTCGACCCAAGGTACAGCCCGCAGGAGGGCTGGGACTGTGGGTGATGCGGAATACACTGTGTATTTCACTTATGTCATACCCAGCTAAGATAAAATACATTTCAATGTGAAATGCCCCAGAAGTTTGAAAATTTGGTGTCTTAAAACAAAAAATTGTAAGAATATCAATCCCAATGTTTTAAACTTGAAGTTCTCCTCTCAGATAGGATGTGAAGCCAGAGAACCTTGTCCCATGTTTAGGAAGACACATGCCTTGCGCAAGTTAAAGAACCCACTGCACTTGTGAATGAATCAAACCTAACAGTGCAGTCTTATGTAGCTTGTAATTACTGTACAAAACTGGCGTGTTATGCCTTGGCGTGGCTGTGATACGAAACAAAAACAAAAACCAAATTAAGTTGCTTTGATAAAAGCTCCTTGCAGAAACCTACCTGACCCTCGTAGAATATCGGACAGCATGATGTGAACCTCGGGAGGAAGGACGTCGGACTCGACGATCCATTTTCTGAAGCTTAAGAACCCTTGGTGAAACAGGTGATCTGCAAGGTGGAACAAACAAGCTAACAAGTTAGACAGTCACAGGGGGTTTACAGAAAAAGCTAAGTATACAACCAGGCTATGTACAGCTGGGATTGCCATTTTCTCATGGTAATTTGATTAGAGACAAACCCCCCTATGAATGCCCTTGGATTCCAGAAAGGGTGGCCTGGTCTGCTTGCCTGGTAACCTGGCCTGGTAGCCTTGCCTAAAATATAGCCCAAATTTTTCCAGAAGCCCTTTTGACAGGACACAAACTTACCTCAAGTAACACTAAAGGAACTACATGTACGACTAGGAATCTTGAGGTCCATCATCAACAATGTCTTGTAAAAAAACAAGCTTTCTGGTCATGCATGTACATTGTACCTATTCATAAATCATCAGATGTTCTACTTGAGCTAGCTATTGTACTACTCACTGTCCAGCCCATTTTCTGCTCCTAGAGTCTGGATTTCTTTCCTCTTGTAAAACCTGTTCAGTGCCTTTAACACTTCACCTGAAAAGGAAGATAAAGAACACTGTAAATTTTAACAGTATGATCTCTAAAAAGACAGGATGATCCTAAAAATGCTACGGCCGCGTGGCGCGTTGGTACACCCGATCCCTCGATCTCGGAAGTTAAGCAACGCGCGGTCCGGATAGTGCTTGGATGGGGGACCAACCAAGGACGTCCGGATTGCTGTAGCCTCACGAAGTTTTCCACGAAATCGTCTTCCGGGAGGGACGTAAAACGGGGGTCCCGTGCTCGAGGAGGTGCCTCGACCACGTTAAACAGCCTCATTACTCATACTTTGGGTACCTACTGGCTGGCAAAATACACCAGACGATTATTATTATTAAACATTACTTCGCCCCCCTCCCCATCCTTCCTACTTACTTTTCTCTAGTGGCTCTCCCGTCAGCTCAAACCCTACATTGATGTCGTCTGCGTTATTAACAGTCTTGATGGGCACAGGGATGAACAGTGTCGTATCATAGTCCGATGTGCTTGACTTTGACCGTGAGAAACCCTGTTGTGTCCATGTCAGTGATGATGCAACTGGAGGTCGAAGCCTTGTTCTCAAAGAGTACGCATTCCCTACGCGTACAACCGCCCTACCCAGCCGTACAAAACTCATGCTGTCCAAGAACTAGAGCTCAAAAAGTTTCAAAGTAACGCTGTGTCCAAGAACTGCGTGTTTACGACCCGTTTCGCAAGTTAAAAAGGTGAAAAGTTGTCAACATGATATTTTTTCGACCAGACGTCCACCATGCTGGAATGGTGCATAGTGGGAAATGGGTTGTACCACTTCGAAGTAGGGGTGCTGAGATGTTTAAGAAAGTTGTGTTTTGTTGGCATGTATATGTATGTATATATGCATGTATGTAAGTATAAATCTATGTGGTTATATACATAACGTTATATGTAGAAAAGAAACGCGGTTTCTGTCGCAGTCAGTGTAGTGCCGTTCTCACCCACTCACTAGCGCCACCTAGCGAAATTATGCAGAACTGCGTATCAAACATGGCCGAGTCACCGATGGAGGTCCAAGTCAAAAACTCGGCAGTGTTCGGGCTCGTCCATGAAAGCTGGACGGCGTTTAGTCCCGCTTCAGTTTGCGAAAGTGAAAAGGAGGGATGTCGGACTCTTCTGGAACTGTGCGCAGCTTCCATAGCCAAGTACCAGTCTCTAATGCAGATAGCGATGAACACCGTACCCCGCGTACTATTGTGCATGTTGTTGAAGTAAGTGGGGGTGTGGAGTTTCGTAATAGGGATATCTAATCTTTGAACATTTTTGGAGCGTAAGTCCATTCATTCAAGTGCCTAAAGAATGTAGAAAAGAAAACATTCACCAGTCCAAAACGACCCCTTTTGTCCGGTCGCATGTGTGGTCGTCTTGAGCAGATTTGACAGTAACTGTTTTTTTAATACATAGCTTGTCCTAAATCATGCCCTAAAGCTAATTGCATGTTCAGTCTCAAAGACTAAGACTAGAAAATGAATGATGAAAGTACTTTGAAGTACAACATTTCTTCTCATTTTCCACAACCACGAAAGGAAATATTGTTAACGTTACAGCACTAGTAGTATGTAATGCAATTACAGAAAACCGCACACACTGTTTGCTTCTAAAAAGTATTTTTTGCAAACTATAGTGCTAGTTTCTGAATTAGTTGTCACGTCATTGACAGTTGCATGTGGGTGCTCAGCCCTGAATGCAAACATTATAAAATATCCTTCTTTTTCTTCAGAGAAGCCCTGCTGAGATCGCACCACATGTGTATCCGAGACTTGATCTCCAACTGGCCGGAGAGATCGCTGGATTTCAGCGAGATCCTGGGATCTCAGCACAGACAGATCCCAGTTATTTAATGTTAACATTATGATGTTTGTTTTGCTTCAGAGAAGCCCTGCTGAGATCCCACCACCTGTGTATCCGAGACTTGATCTCCAACTGGCCGGAGAGATCGCTGGATTTCAGTGAGATCCTGGGATCTCAGCACAGACATCGTGTACAGGACCTGCTGAACTGGGAGTCTGGTCGTGCCAAAATCATCATTGACAGCTTATTGAACTGTGAAAGTGGAGTGCTGCAAGTGGTGGATTTGAGAGAAGCTCTGCCAAGTATGTTCACAAGGCCATGTTTCCTGTTTCTCGACCTACCCTAGAAAAACCTGCTGACCCTAGCCAATTGTTTTGGGTCGGCAGTCACATAATGTGTTTCCAGTTAGAATTTTCATTCAGCCGTATTGTATTAGTAAGAAAACTTCTATCTATCTAGTGAAGAATAAATGTATCCACAGATTTGTAACAATAATGCAAGTTTGACAAAATATAAGTGTCCTCATGCTGTTCAGTTTTATTTTATCAAATTGTATTGTATTGTCTAGAGCTTTTGCCAAAGTCTTAAAAAAGGAAATAAAACAAAAAGGATAATTCCTCCGTATTTTTCTCAGGACTGAAACAAGAAACACATTACATTTTTTCCACAGGGAAGAAATAAGACTGACATTGCTTATCTCACACATGTAGATCGAGAGGCGACAGTCAGCTTCGTGGAGGCCTCCATACAGTCCCACAGACAGCAGCGTACAAAAGGTGAGGATATGGCATTACCATGTTTTCTTGATTGTATCATGCACTTAAAAAAAATCTTTTTAAATTCAAAAGTTGTTAACAAAGTCGGGTGTGTACTTGATTTTAGAATATTGCATGGATATTGATTGTTGACGACCTGGGAATTTCTCACCGCAAAAACGTGTCCATGCAGTCGTTTAGTTTATGGCTCAGCACTCTTTTAGGGTTTCCACTCGTGAATGAATGAGAACTTAATACGTGAATATGGGCTAAACTATTACAAAGGTGGTGCTGCAACACAATGTTGTAATGGTTTCAGATCTTCACGTGTACCTGAACATGTGGATAGACAGCCATCTGAAGGAGGGAGCCGGAGGGAAGATAGCGAAGTCACTGTCACCCCAGGGGAGGGGAATAAAGCTCCACCCCTGTCGGGTCGTCACAGTGTTCCTGGGTAGTATCCTGGAGAGACTGGGAAGAAGATTGGATCCACAGGTCAGTATAACAGGGTTTGGTTTGGTTTGGTTTGATTCGGATCTCCATTAGTGACTGATAGCTCACTACTCTTCCCGGAGTCAGGGTGAATGATGTAAAGCTAAGGGCACAACCCACCATACATGCTTTTCATTCGTACGTTTTTTCGGGAGGCCACGTCCACCACGTTTTTTTTTTAACGTGGGGAAGGACTGGCAGGGAGTACACGTCAACGCACGCCACTCGCACAGTTGCTTAGGCAATATGTATGTGGTCTGCGTGCCGTAAGCGGCTGCATGCATCGTTCATTGCGCATGTGGTAAGTGAGTTCTGCGTGCTTACTTTAAGTTACAATGTACAATCTCTGTGCGATAGCTACGTTACCGTATGCAGGGTACAGCCACGTGCCGCGCTACAGGGACATGCTCTGGATATCCACAATGTGCTTCGAAGCACGACTTGTATTTTAGAAGCGCATCTTGGACACAACATTTAGTGCCTCTGTTGTTCCAGGTCCTGACTGGGCTAGAGTTGAAGTCTGACACATTCGAAACAGCTGACTCGTTCGCTGCCCTTCTTGGGGGTGGAAAGTTCCCAAACCTCTCATCCCTCAGCCTTCCCAACTTTGCTGAAAGGTTTGGCCATGAAGACTTCCAGGTAAGGGAGGTACTATCTCACCATAAATGCAGTTTTTGTTAAACTTTGCCCCCGGAAATATGAAGACAGTCCATCTGAATGTGAAAACTTGGCCCAACGTTAAACATTTTGACCCCTCCCCCTGTACATACCTCCTGAAGTTTGTACTATGATGACAAAATACTAAACTAAATGTAGTTGCTAGCACAAATACCTTAAAGTTAGTACTATTACTAACATCCCTTGGCGGAATATTTGAGGTCAGAAGATATTACCATGATTATCCGAGCCCCTAACAAATCACCATGCCAATATCACTCTATTGTAAAACTGGACTTTTCCAAACTCACAACACCTCCGACTTGAAGAGGTATGTAAGGGGGGTGTTGTGTTATAGGACAATGACTAGTCCCAACTTTTTTTATTCCTATGCGTCTCCATGTTTAAAAATGCGTATTTGAGAAAGTTAAAAGTAATACCTTCGGTCCCCCCTATTCCAGGTGCTAGGAGAAGTCCTGTCACGCCTATCAGCACTACGTAGGTTGAACCTGAATGGCCTGCGGATGACGGGGCAGCTGCGGCAGGTGCTGCAAGACATGCCTGGACACCTGGAGCACCTGAACGTCTCCCACTGCAGACTCAGTCCGCCGGACATTGTCTTCCTATCCAACTCTCGCCACGCTAAATCCTTGCGAGAACTCAGCATTTCTGGTATGACTGACTTTGACGCCATGTGCATTTTGCTAAGAAGTGTGGCCCCACAGCTAGAGTGGCTGGACATGAGCGGTTGTAGGAGGTGCTTCTCAGAAGACTATTCCGACAGGATGAACAGACTAGTACAGCAGTGTTCATTCTCAAAACTCTGCACCCTCGACTTCAGAATGAATTTCTTCGGGGGAGAACCCGCCTACTCTATCTTTGAGGTTTTTGGAGCGTGTGATAAGATACGTACTCTAAGAACGCTGTATCTCGACTCTCTGTATGCAGCGGACTGGAAAATGAAAGAAGCTAGGTTAACTCTAGGTGAAATGATGTATAGCAGAGACAGACCCATGAATGTACAAGTTCGGTTGGATCCAGACAGGGATGAATACTACTTCAAAATCTGTTGGACAGATACAGACACATAGGCTTGTTCTTGGTATCGTTGTTTGAAGTTGCACTCAGAATTCATTTATTGAAATTCCAAGTCATATACATATTGCATGACTATCACTTTTACTGGAAAATTATCTTTTGCATAATGGTTGTGAGTGTTATAGACTAGAGGCATATAACAATGACAATCTAGAATTCGAATATATTTTTTAGGAAAAAATGTCAAATACAAGGCTCTTCAAACAATCAATTAATCACAAATTCAATGTTAAGTTACATGTACAGTGCTAACACTAGGACACCTTTGTCCATGGGTGAACCTATATCCGTTGTATAGGTGTTTAAGAATATAAAATTGGGGACGTGTTTTCAAACTGCAATAATTTTTTGAATATTACAATTTGAAACCAATTGACTTGATATCCCTAAATGCCACATTTGTAGAAACAACGGATATAGGTGACCCCACAGATAAAGGTGAACTAACTCCACTCCATTCTCATTCAGCTGTTTGCAGGTTTTGTCAGTCACCGTTGCCAGCAGAACGAAAGCAGCACATTTGGAAATTCAGCTAATGTGCCCACAGTCTGTCTCTGACAGCTTTTCAGTGCCCGTTCAATTTGACATTTCTGATCCTAACATGATAAATTTAGGTTTCTTTCGACTTGTGCAATGACTACTTATTTACAAACTATACGATACGTACTGCCCGATATGCTACACATTGACATCCAGATTCTACCTTCACTCATTTTACATTCAAGTTGATCCACTGTTTGATGACTTGAATTATCAATTGATTTCATGACAAACATTTTACTGTTATACAACATTCAAACTCAGTGTCACCGATAGATGTATTACTTGTGCATGGGGCATTTTACCTGTTTCTTGTACTTGCAAGCATGCACACAGTTGTCAATGATGAAAGGACATGAACTTTGACATCCATGTCTGTCTTACCTTGCGGATTGTCACTCTTCTTCTTTAAAAGAGGACCACTTGTTTAAGACTAACGAATTGTATATTTCCCCCGAGTGGTCCTCTTACACAAGTTTGGCCGTATTTTCCTTCTTTCGTCTAAGGCTTCCTTTTAAGGTACACTCTCACTACACTTGCGTCAAGCTTGAGTCACTGCGGGGTTCGAAAGATACTCAGAGATTTCAGAGATAAAGAACGAATTTTCTTAATTTTTGTGTATTTTGTCGTCTTCTAAGTAATACTTTTACGTATCACGCAAAATCATTTAAAAAATGGAGAAAATAAAAAAACAGTGACGCAGTGAACGAACCCCGTAGTGACGCAAGCTTGACGCAAGTGCAACGAGAGTCATCCTCCTACGCAGGGACATCCAACAGCCAAACTGTCTGGCAGTTTGGCTGTTGGATGTCCCTGCGTAGGAGGATGAGTGAGAGTGCACCTTTAGACATACATCAATGTTGATTGTCAGCGCCCAATTGTAAGAAGTAGTTTTCATCCAAACTAGGATGCTAAACTACATTGGAGAGGAATTCAAGTTATGAAATTCAGAGCCCTATCCCATATGTGCTTGTATCCCTGACGAATGTTTTTGTTCATGACACCGTATATGATCGGGTTCAATGCACCGTTTAATGAGCCTAGAAGTTGACCCACCATGAAAGCTTCGGATGAAACTTTACTGGAGAAAATCACCATGACGGTAATTGGAATACAGCATATGGTGTACATAGCAAATAGCATCATCATCATTTTGGTGATCTGCCTTTCAGCAGCACTGTTACAGTTTTGTGCACAGCTGTTTGCGACAGCATGCTGCTGTCGTTCAGTTCTGCCTGTCTGATCTGACACAGTAGCCACAGTTAGGGATATACCTTGGTCTCTTTCTAGCTCTATGCGGTCATTGCTGCTTTTTAGTTCCTCATCACTTGACAATTGTTTGGCCTGTTGGTTTTGATGATCTATGTCTGGAGCTGTAGCAACTAGGATCATTGTGCTTTTGGGTTTACCTGGCTTTGTGCATTGGGGATTTTCTTCCCACACGACACCCCAAAGGAATCTCTTCCTCCAGGAGCAGAGGAGACATGGCCAACCTGGTCATGTCTCAACCGCCTTAGAACAGGCACAGGTAGATGCAAGACCCTCATGGCAAAGTGGGGTCTCAGCCCAGGTGGACAGACTGCTTGTGACTGCGGACAGGAGCAGACTATGAAACATCTTCTTGTCTGCCCTTTCCTGTCCGAACCATGCACCAAGGAAGACCTGGAAGCTTTGACCCCCAGAGGAAGGCAGTGTGTGGATTATTGGAGTGGAACAGTGTAGTGATGACACGACGAAGAAGACCCTCTAGATTTCTGAACGGCCTTGCAACTTTGCAGGTTTCTGTGCTGGTTGAAGGGCCGGCATCACCCCCTTCCCCCCGTGTGTTCTTAACTGCTACATGGACTGAGTTGCCCGAATTGGTGTTAGCCTGGAGACGTTTCTTACTCCTCCTCACATGGTTTTGTATGAGAATGTAAAAAGCTAGGGCAGCAATGTGCGGTAGGATTAAGCTTAAAACGAGCATGATTATAAGAACACGCCTGGACTTCAGACGTGTGCTATTGGTACATATCTTGAAGTAACGCTGAAGAGCGATACACAACATGTGGCATACCGATACCCCCCATAGCACTGGAGAGACATAGGCGACAAACCAGCGCAGCGCCCCTGGCGGTTTCCATTGGGGCTGCAGGATCTGCGGGATCCAAAAGGAGGAGGAGAAGGTGGCGAAGAGGATGTCTGCGCAGCTGAGGCTGGCCAGAGGCACGTTGACCAGTTTCCGCAAGGCTGGACGTGTCCAGATGGTCAGTATGGTCAGGAGGCCGCCGACAACAGTGACCACTGCGATGACTATAGGACAAAATGTATAGTTTGTAACGTCAGTGAAAATGAACTGCTTAACATGACAATTAAGAATGAATGCATGAAGACCTTTTTTGCATATTTTGTCACGCTTCATTTCTTACTTTGCTATACACTCTGCAAAGCAAACACAATACCCTAACAGTGTTCTACTTTTTACATTAGTCAAAATGGTTTCATCTGCATCGATATGCGTCTTAAGAAGCAATTTAAGAACAACCAAATAAATCAAGTCATCATATTGTATATATGATTGTTTGAATATATACTACTGATCTACTACTGATCTACATTTTGGTTCCAAAAATAGAGTATAATGTTTCGATCTGATAATACCACAGAGAATTGTTTTCAGTTTCCACTTCTCCCGCATAACTCCACAGCAACAAGAACTTTTCATGCATATTCTACGAGACTCGTAGTACACAAAAGTGCACCGTTTTACTTTATTCTCCGCTTAGGATTTCCCAACGTATCTTCAGCAGAGAAAGAAATGAAGACATAGAACGGAAAGAAAATATAGACACCACAGTGTAGAAGAAACCATAAGGCAGAAACATGATGAAGCTTACTTCCGTTGATGACAACGACAATGTACTCCCAGGTAGTTGCCATTTCGAAGATTGTCTCTCAAAGAACTTTCACCATTCTTCGATTCTGATGCCAGGGCTGCTGTAGTAGAGCATGAGAATAATAACAATAATAATACATGTAATAATAATAATCTTCATTGCATGTTCATGCCCGTAGGCTAAATGCACAAATGATCACAAGTGGTCTAATGGGTGAAAAGGAATAAAAACAACTAAGCTTATACAGTAGTTTCAGCTAGACTAATGGAAAATGATCTGAGATATCATGTGTCTTCATATGACACATCATAATACTATTGTTAATCGCTACATCTGATATTTTCTTCTCTCTTTTTGAAACTCATGGAGGTATATTTACGTACTGCGTTTATCACATGATCATCCATGCATGACATCAGGTATTTAAAAGTATCCTGCTTAGACATTTTCTTACAACGTCTATCTGTATAGCATTGAATATGGATTGGCGTTCATATTCATATAAAGTACAGTCAAGTAAGAAATGTATCTCGTCTTCAAGATATTAGTGGTAAAAATTTACATGTTCTACCCTTTAGAGGAGTACGGTTATGTCTGCCGGATTCTATATGTAAGGGATGGTTACTAATACGACATTTACGCATGGCTCTACGATTTCCAAAGTTTGAAATGGTATGATATGATTGTCTTTCATATATCTCTTTGAATGTTCTTTATGTCCTCAATTTGTTTCCTTGGTTTTCTTTCCGTCCCGTTTCTTGTAGTTCTGAACTGAATCTTTTGGTGAAGATATCTTTCAGTCTTCGTTTTAGTTGATTCAGATGGGAGGGTGTGTTGGAGTGACCGTTTATATACAGGTAGGCAAAGCCGGACTCCTCTAAGAGTTTTTTCACATCAGATAACCAGCCGGGTGTTTTGCGACGATCTAGTTCCTGTTGTACCATATAAGCTTCATATTGAAGACTGCTTATGTAGACTTCATTAGCTAATCTAAAATAATAATCATACATTTCACATTGAGCCTCTATCCATAAGGGGATAATGACAACAGTTATTTTGGCTCATAAAGTACCTTGCGCATAAGGTAGATGGCATCATATTGTAGCTATGTAGTTATTTTGAGCTACATGATATACATTCACTTGTATATCCGGGCTGGCAGCACAAGCGACCCAGTACAAAAAGAAACGGCCAGCAAAAAAAAAGGCCCAGAGAGCCTGCTGTAGAGGCTACTTAATTTCACTCAAGTAAAAATTGTTACCTGGCTTTGGTTTGGGCCGTCCCTCGGATAGGACGTTAATAAAATGGAGGTCCTATGTTTCAGAAGAGCCACAAACCACGCCACACCAGCGCGTTAAAGAAACCACCACACAATATAGAACAGAGTAGGGGTCCTTTCCGCTGTGATTGGTTCAATTAAATCTGTCGTATGTAGCGTGTTAGTCTGTTTTACCGGGTATGGAATAGAAACCACAAACAAAAGCAAACTTACCCAATTGTTGCAATGCTGAAAACTGTTGGTTTCATCAGAACAAAAATTTGCAGGGACGCTGGAGAGGGTAATATGCAGAAGTACCCACGCACAGAGCGCCATCAAACAGGTGTACAATCCTGCGGGATCAAACATCTAAACAGTTTGGAATAATTGTGCATGGTTGACACGGCTGTGTTCAAAGCCGGATGGTAATGCTCTCCGAGATATTCAAATTGAAAAGCAGGGTCAGAATGCATCGCGTGAGTGAGCATGAACTGCTCGGTTTCACTGAGGTTTCACTGGTACAGTATTGTGAATAAATATTGGTCGTTCTCACTAGAGATGGATGTCCTAAATAATCTCCTTGGCAAACAAGAGGGGCAAAATACGTCATTAGTCACCATGAACCATATTTGTTTGTTTGTTTGTTTTGTTGAGATCTCCATTAGTGTACAGCTTACACTATCCTTAATGGAGTCGAACAATAATTACATACAAATGATAAAATTTATAACTTACACAACAACGCAGAAACGTAAATGCAATGTAGTTAACATAAAGGAAAAATACATAAACACAATCAATAATAAGTGTGAGTGGAGATCAGATCATATAGGTCAAAGTTAAGGAAACACCTTCGCAAACATGATCTGGATTTTATATGCAAGAATATTACCTTCATTATCTTTGGATCTGGAACCATTCATAAAATTATTTGAAGACTATTCAAAAACGTGATACACTTAATTCTTGACGACAGAAACAACACACAACATCGGTTACTCGTGCAACTAGATACGATTTTTGGAAACGATCGGACGTTTCAGGTGCATCCACTACCTTTCGTCAGTGTCACTAGAAGATTCTCGTAGAAGAGCAGGTTTTATATCCTAAATATGAATTAATATGTAAATGATGTGAAGGCAAATATTAGATAGTCTAATGGGAAAGAAAAAAGGAACACACACAAAGCCAAGACAATGTTAAATACAATGAGCCAATTAGCTCCTGTTGTTTTAGTATTGTAATGTTCTTTATACCTTTCTTTTAGTGGCCAGCTGGTCTCGCCTATGTACATGTTATTGCATTTGGGTTCTTCACATTTGAGTCTGAAGATTACATTGGCTTTGATACCATTCCGAGGTCGGGTATTTTCGGTGCACCTGTTTGTGCAAGAGGTTTGAGTAAGCTTTTAAGTTAGTTACAATGTTGAAGTTTCGAAAGATCCGTCGGAGGTTTCCCGAAACTCCTTGGACATAAGAATTGGTAATGCTGACCTTGTTTCTGCCGGTCAATGGTTTTCACTTGAGAGTGTTCTTCAAACCACTCGAAGCTCTCTAAGGCCAAACAAAAAATATTTTGTTTCTGGTAATGGTCCTAAAAAATACTGTCGGTGGATATTATAGGGATTTTTTTTAATCCAATTATTTTTTTATCTTATTTTAAACGATGTCATCCAACAAATAAGAATTGAAATGTATCAGGCACTGGTATTGTCAACATCATGTTTTAGTTAAACGATATAGAGTACATTGTACACAAGCACAAGTATATTATGAAACTGAACAAAGAAGTACAATGATTACTATACATTATATCCTGGATACTAGACCCCAGCCCGATTTCAATAACATATACTATGCAGGTTCTAACGGACTCTAACCTAGGGGAGTTCCTGTAGAATCTCCTTGGGGATATGTTGGTCCTAGAGCCGAGGAGTTGGGATGTATAAGCCCTGGAAATAGTCTATACACATCCAGGCTATACACAGTGTTACATCGACAAAGCCCCAAACTGTTAGCAGAGTGTGAAATACAGGTAGACTGATTTAAACGTCAGTTCAAAAGGCAAGTATGGTCGGCAGAATTTTGGTAGGATCGGTCGACGTCGGTTAACTGGAAACACAACCGTTTTTTGTTTTCTATTTTGCTCTTGGACAGACGAGGACAATGTGGCACTGCACTCAAGTTTTGTAACTTATATTAACAGTGCCACATACACAGTACAGACAGAAGGTAAAGATAGTCTTTTACCTCCCCGACCGAAGTCAGGTACCCATTTCTACACTTGGGTGTAGTGAGGAAGGTCGTGTAAAATGCCTTTCCCAAGGGCACAACGTCAGGGGGCACGGCGGGGATCGAACTCAGAACAGTATTTTCCCTAGGCCTAAGAAAACACTCACTCAGGTGCAAGCCATTGACCGACAGAAACAAGGTCAACATTACCACCGGAAAGAGCCATTATAAGCTCTCTGAGTGTATTATCCAGCCACCCGTGAGAGGCCTTGAGGCTATGAGAACCCAAAAATTATGGGTGCGTCTGAAAAAGAAACATTTTACGAAAAAACAATGCTTTATTGTGCAATTTATGTGATCAGGAAGGGTGAACAAATGACATAACACATAGAGCATGGTATACCACCCAATGTATTCGATATTGGCATTCTACGATATTAGCATTCGTTTGACGCTATTTGTATGCAATATATGGCGTAAATTTACTCCTTTTGTAACTGCTTTGCATTCTCCAAGCAGAGGTTGGGTCACGGAGATAATCACGAGTGGTAGGGATTTTTCCTGGCTCGCCCCCCCCCCCCAAGAGAGCCAGTAAAAACCCCAACCACAACTATCTCCGTGACCCAACCTCTGCTTGGAGAATAGCTACTTTGTGTTATTTGCAGTATGGTCGAAAACTTTTTTAAACGTTCAAAACTTGATGAGCGCGCGGATGCAAAACGGAACATCGAATGAACATGACATAAACAGTAGACTTTGTCCGACCGTCATACCTATTATGACGCACAGTGGAACAGTGAATTAGAAAGAAAGCAATATATAATTTTCAGCCATCTCTGCAACCTTCATCAGTATGACTGACCCATGCTTCAACAGAAGAGCGGCACGCTTCGTGACGAGTAACCACCGTAGGTCTGATGTCAGTGTTACTGCCCTCCTACAGGACCTGAAGTGGCCGTCACTCCACTCGCGACGTCAGGACGCACGACTAGTAATGATGTAACATACATTCACATAATTCCACCAGGTGCCATTATACCGCCACCTCAAAAAACGTTATAGAGGCCTTCTCGTCAACACGTAAACATCTGAATTGTATTACATTTAGGATATCTAACATTCGGTGGTCAAGACAATCTTGGGAAGACCTCTATACTAACGTTTTTTGTTTGTTTTTTTGAGGTGGCGGTATTATGGCACCTGGTGGAATTATGATAGTCTATGTTACAAAGTATGCCTACTACGCCAGGACAATTCCTGAATGGAACTGCTTCTCCGCCCACATTGTCGACATCCCCTCACTGGACACATTCAAGAGCAGGTTGCTGTCATCACACACATAGTCCGGACGCTGTGCCTCCTCCGTCTGCGTGATATTCCTACCAGGAAGTTTGCAGACTATGACCTAGAACTAGAGCTTCCATACGCGTGATCTAGTTTCAGATTTGAGTTAATCATGTGTTTTCTATGAGAACTGTAAATGTATGCATGTGATGGCACCCAATATCAGCTACGCTGCCTAGGTTGTTTGCCGTGTATTGCGTTTTCTGCAATCTCAATGAATGAATAAATAAATCTCTGCAGCCTTCATCAGTATGACTGGCCCATGATTTCATACACGTGATCTACTTGGTATATGATACCTTTTGTAGGGAGTCGTTATTCACGTGTTGTGCACGTGTTGCGCACGTGGTCGGGACGTGATAGCCTCGCCCTGTTTGATGGACGTGTACTAAGTCTCCTGTAGGACAACGTGATGATGTAAACATGCAATCATGTATCACGCTTTTTAGAACTGATTATATAAGATGATATTTACCCTCAACTCTGCAAGTATCTTGAAGCAAGATTAGTTTTTCATGTGATAAACAAGTACATATAAAGTAAACAAAAGTCATTTTTATGATATAGGTTACGACCTAGGTTACTTTCTACAATTTCTTTCCAGACTGTCCTTCAAAAAAACATGTTATTTGTTGTATACAGTTTCATGGTCAAGACATGTGCACAGACAATTTAGGAGAAGCTGTTTCGTAATAAGAAGAACATTGTCCTTGGTAAAAACATCACATGGTCATAACTGACCAATGACCGCGGGCTATAGCTAGATTTGTAAATGCATCATGATATGTTGATAAACTTCTTTCCAGACTGTCCTTCAAAACACATGTTACTTGTTGTATAGAGTTTCATGGTCAAGACATGTGCATAAACAATTTACGAGAAGCTATTTCGTAACAAGAATAACACTGTCCTTGGTAAAAACATCACATGGTCTTAACTGACCAATGACCGCGGGCTACAGCTAGATTTGTAAATGCATCATGATATGTTGATAAACTTCTTTCTAGACTGTCCTTCAAAACACATGTTATTTGTTGTATACAGTTTCATGGTCAAGACATGTGCATAGACAATTTACGAGAAGCTGTTTCGTAATAAGAAGAAGATTGTCCTTGGTAAAAACATCACATGGTCTTAACTGACCAATGACCGCGGGCTACAGCTAGATTAATTTTGTAAAATGCATTATGATATGTTGATAAAATTCTTTCCAGACTGTCCTTCAAAAAACATGTTATTTGTTGTATACAGTTTCATGGTCAAGACATGTGCATAGGCAATTTACAAGAAGCTGTTTCGTAACAAGAAGAACATTGTCCTTGGTGAAAACATTACATGGTCTTAACTGACCAATGACCGCGGGCTACAGCTAGATTTGTAAATGCATCATGATATGTTGATAAACTTCTTTCCAGACTGTCCTTCAAAACACATGTTATGTGTTGTATACAATTTCATGGTCAAGACACGTGCACAGACAATTTAGGAGAAGCTGTTTCGTAACAAGAAGAACATTGTCCTTGGTAAAAACATCACATGGTCATAACTGACCAATGACCGCGAGCTATAGCTAGATATTTGTAAAATGCATCATGATATGTTCATAAACTTCTTTCTAGACTGTCCTTCAAAAAACATGTTATTTGTTGTATAGAGTTTCATGGTCAAGACATGTGCATAGACAATTTACGAGAAGCTGTTTCGTAACAAGAAGAACACTGTCCTTGGTAAAAACATTACATGGTCTTAACTGACCAATGACCGCGGGCTACAGCTAGAGTTGTAAATGCATCATGATATGTTGATCAACTTCTTTCCAGACTGTCCTTCAAAAACATGTTATTTGTTGTATACAATGTGGAACTGAAAACACCACATAGTAAAACAAGTCAACACAAGATGTCGTTTATACCACGGACACTAGCCCAAAAGCTTTATCTAAATGTTGATGTAAATATGTTTTAAGATTTTATATTGATATCTCGCTTCTTTCTCGAATTGTCAATGTATAACGCTGGTGACTGAAGTGCTATCTTATGTTATGATATGTTGTGTAAAATCAATGCAATTCAGCCCCTATGGGAGCTGCAAAGTTGATTGTAATAAAGTTTCAAGTATACAGTTCCTTGGTCAAGACATGTGCACAGACAATTTAGGAGAAGCTGTTTCGTAACAAGAAGAACACTGTCCTTGGTAAAAACATTACATGGTCTTAACTGACCAATGGCCGCCGGCTACAGCTAGATTAATTTTGTAAAATGCATTATGATATGTTAATAGGAACAGCTTTTTTCTGCCAGACGAACATTGACGGTATCGCACACCGGCATTGAAGCTGAGGAAGACAGTCGGGTCCTACACCAGCGCAACCCTGCACAATCAGGTAATATGCAGATATGTTTGGTCATTTTGTGCCATTCTAAGCATTTTGAAAACCCAAGGTCAAATATCTTCACAGTTAAGTGGTAGAGTGGGGCCGCGTATCACAGTGGTAGTGTATTCGGCCCGTGACCGAGAGGTCGCCGGTTCGAATCCGCCTGCCGTGTTGCCGGTCTTGTGCCCTTGGGAAAGGCACTTTACACGACTTTCCTCACTTTACTCAAGTGAAAAATGAGTCGTCCCTCGGATAGGACGTTAAATGGAGGTCCCGTGTATGGGGAGAGCCATACCCCATGCACGTTAAAGAACCCCCACACGTGCGATGGTGCGGTGTGCGTTGGTGCAAATCCTTCTGTCGGAAGTGGTGATTCACTTCAAATCACCCGGATGGAGGCCTGGCGACCTCTGTCTCGTATCAGCCACATGGTGATCTACATCATTCACCCGGACGGGTGTGTCACCCCGTAAGGGGCGGTATAACCCGTCGTTGTGCGAACATGTGCGAACATGTATATAGGGCTCCCTTGGAAATCAGTTACTACGTTAACTGAAGGGACTACCCTAAAGATCAATAAATAAAAAAAAGAGTAACTTGAATAAATATTGCATTGGAAAATTGAAATTTCATTCCCCGATGCGATGCCGAAAGACTATTTTGAAAGAGTGACTGAAATCACGCTAAGCTTTTTTTTTGTTAAACAAACCACAAAAGATACGACAGGCTTCGTCTTGAGATCATTGAATCAACCTACTAGTATCACAGAAAATATGGGACGTCGACGTTTCATTTTCCCCTGTATTCAAAGAATTCAAACCCCGTAATATTTAGTAGCGTAGGTAAATAGCCCTATTCTGTACACTGTATGTACATTCATTGACTTATATTAATCTGATCGAAGACTTCACCGCTGTATGGATATTTTTGAAGTTCCATTTTTCGATGGATGTTGACGCAATGGACCTAGTCGAAGAGTCCGAATCCCATGTCAGAATTTAGATTATTTAGTGCTTGACTTGTAGTCGGCCACCATTCAATTTCGTCATGTTAGTACGTTAGTATTTCATTTTGTTCACTTGCAATTAACCTCATGGAAATGAATTTGCTATAAAGGATATAAATTTATTTCGTATCATGCAGGAAACAATGGGTCGCTTTTTTCGTGCCAGTAGATTTCGAATCAACCTAGAAGACTAGAGTTCAACGAACCCATCTCTTCGCCAAATAATCATGTCTTTATTTAAGACTTTAAGGTCTTATTCATGTATTACTAAATAGCAAATGACTGCATGAACTATGTTCCTCACAAGCACACAGATATTACCAAAAACCAGACTGTGACCTGACAGATGACCTGGTAGCATCCCTGGTCAATCAGAATTTCATGCTTGTCAAAGACTTTGTCCCCAGTGTAAGGGCGTCCAGCTCCAGCAAAACATCTGTATAACAGCTGTGTCCATAGATATAGGTCAAAATGAGATATATAGAGCACAGTTTATTTCTGTTAATAAGTTTTGCTGCAGTACCTTAGGAAGCCGCTAGGGGGGCCACTATCATATATATTATCTTCGTTTTCCTGACCCCTACCCACCTACCAAATATTATCAGGATTTTTTCAAGGCTTCTCGAGTTATGCATTCCACAAACAAACGGACGCACACACTCGGCCCGCTACCGTCCTAACGGAAAATGCTACGTCAACTATTTTCGAACACAACCTTCCTTTCTGCAACCGCTACTTAAATACTAAATATCATGAAAATCCATACACAGCTTCTTGAGTTATATGCTGTTGGAATGGATTTATGAACTTTCCTAATTAATTATGCAAATTAGCTACTGATTTGCATAATTAGTATTACATTGTATAAGTCATCACTCATTCTATCTACATACTGAAAATCCTGATGATCCGTTTACACGTTCTCGAGTTATCCTCGTCCAAAGTTTGAACGGAAATCGGTGTCTGCAGTTCCCAAAAAGCCGCTAGGGGGTCCAAACTCACAGCAGTTACTCTCTGTTCCAAGGGCTATCTACCACTCAAAAATCATGACCACAGCATGTCCAGAACACGAAGTGTCAAAATTAAAAATTTTGCTGCAGTACCTTAGGCAGCCACTAGGGTGCCCATTATCGAACTTGACCTTCGTTTTCCTAACCCCCATCCACCTAACAAATATAATCAGGATCCATTCAAGGGTTCTCGAGTTATCTTGCATACAGACAAACGCACTTACATACAAATCCCGCTACAGCACCGTAGGTAAAAGCCAGGTAAACCATTTTCGCACTTGACCTTCCTCTCTAAAACCGCTACACACCTACCAAGTTTCGTGAAAATCGCCCAGCTAGATTTTGACTTATGCTGCCCAAAACAAACCGCCAAAAACATACCAAGCTCGCTGCAGTACCGTAGGAAAACGCCAGGTAAACCGTTTTCAAACTTGGCATTCCTTTTGACAACCGCTACACACCTACCAAAAATCACAAAGTTCCATCCACAATTTCTCGAGTTATATGCTGTTGACCTACATACAGACCCAAGTCAGCAATCTCATACTCTTCTTGGCGAAGAGAAAAAGGCCATTTTGTAGTTCTACCCTCGTCAGATTGCACCGCAGCAAATTCATCTTATAAGTATAAGGATGACATCCTCTAGACACCCCTAAACTAATGCGCGTGGACAAAAAAAAGGAAGAAAAAAAATCCGGAAAAAATGGTACAAAACCAAAGGTGTAAACACTCAGCCCATTCATCCATCAGCTCGGTTTCTCTTATTTATGTTCATCCCCAGTAAGACTGTAAGACAGAATCACCGTCATTTTAATAATGTTTTTATCGCAGTTCTTGTATAAAGAGGGAACAGTGACTTTTGTCCCATACCCTTAGAAGCTTTAGAGGATTTATTCGTCCATTACCCTTACCCTGGAGAGCAGGTCCTCTGGCAAGCATAAAATCCAGATTGACCAGAGATGCGATTGGGTGACATTTGGGTAGATTATTTTTCAAAGAGGCAAAAACGAACGCGTGCGGATGTCATCCATAAAATCAAGTGGCCTTATTTTTAAGAAACGTTTATTCTGTACTTCTACCCTCGTGAAATTATACTGTATGTTACAATTAAGACAAGGTTTAATATATTCATTGATCTATTCTATGTTTATCTGTTGTTATAGGAGACCTTTACCTACAGAATATTATAGTACCGCTATACAAAATGGAATCCGCAACTTGCCTTTTCATTCTAACTCTGCTAACCACCGCTGTTGGGAAGACCGTTCATTATACCGGCCGTAACTTGACGCAGGTCCCGATAGACGCCATTACACCAGACGTCTATTCTGTCAAGCTGTCAAACAACAAAATATCTCACCTCGATTCCTTTAACTCAACTCCGTACATACGCTATCTGTTTATCGACAACAATCGGGTAAACAACTTATTCCCGCAAACCTTTCAACGTCTGGACAAGCTTCGTATTCTGGATCTGGACAGAAACTACATCGTTATCCTTCGTGACTTCATCTTTTCTGATCTTTCCGCCCTTTTGGATCTGTTCCTCTCCAACAACCTGATTTCTGCTGTATCAGAACGCGCGTTCTACGGTCTGGCAAGTCTGGAGTTCCTGGAACTTTCCGGGAATCGACTTTCTTCAGTTCCCATGCAGGCAATCAAGCTGATTCCGAGTAAACAACTCTTGTCTGTGCTGCTAAGGGTCAACAACATCAGTCACATACCCCAAGATCTTAAATCTGCACACCCGTCCACAACTTACCAGTTACAGGGGAACCCTTTGCACTGTAGCGATGCACAAGGCAGTCATGATGACGAGTTCAATATTGCTAATATGGCTAAATGGCCCATTATTACACCTTACATTATCAACACCGAAAATAATCGCACTTTCGTCGAAAGGCATTTCCTCCTGAAAAGTCATTACAAGAACTTTGGTGTTGTTCCCGCCACTTTCTACGCACCTGAGCACATTTCCTTTCTTCTACCTTTCTTTATTTATGACGACCTTGTTGATTCATTCTTCTGGAACACCCCGACAGGCCGCCATTTGGTCAAACCTGCCACCAAACCGTACGTGGTCGAAGGCTTCACCGCTGAAGACTCGGGCATGTACACAAATGAAGTAAGTAGGCAGGGTAGCACGAACACATTTTATAGTGATCTGCTACTGTGCCTAATTCACCCATTGAAGGAGACAAAGGAACAAAACACAACAATGTCCCCATCCGACGATTTTTTACACCAGAGGAAAAACAACACCGACACTTGTTTAAGTTCTACAAATCAATCCTGCTGTTCCTACTGGTTAGATTTCAAGCCTTCTTTTTATCAGAAATTCTGTGTTGATGGAAACACTTACTCAAAAGAAAAACATATCGTCTTAGCTTTAGCTTTACTTGGTCTTTTCAGTCTTGTGGTTCTCTCTCATATCGCGTTATTTCGTTGGAGAAAACAACAACCAAGACGAGAACACATTAGCACCGCCAGTACAACATTGCACATAGCGGTACAAGCCATGGCCGTCTGTATACCTCATCACAACCTGCTAAAGTTGACAGATCAGTCAAGAGAAGAGGAATCTAGCCAAAACACCTTCCCGCTCAGACGTTTGAGATCGAGTGAGGTCAACACGTCCGCGATGACAATGGGAGCAACGCAATATACTAGTGGTTTCCATTGCGTGGCAGAAGCGCGCCAAGCGGACACGGACGGCACTACAGAGGCTCAGGTTCATCACTATGACAACGATGACGCGTCAGATGCAGATGAGGAGGAACAATATCACCAATACGCTTCTGCAGCGCCGCCCCCTCTACCGGTCTACGAGGAGACTGCATCCAAAGTGCTAGTAGAAGAAGAATCTGACCAGCCTGCTTTTCACGTAGGTAGTACCGACGGTGAGGAGGAAATCCCTTACGGAGTAGCCGCAGCAAATTCACTGTACCAACGGGACACGGCTCCAAACCATAGAGGTCTCACAAGTAGGCATGCATACAGCGCCTCTACAAATTACTGTGCAAGTACTGTAGAAGGAAACCGTATAGAAGAAAGTTTTCCTGTCGTAGTTGAGGCATCCACACTTTATTACCAAGATACGACTGCAAACTGTAGAGCACTTACAGGTGAGCATGCATGCAGCGCCTCTGCAAACTACTGTGCCGTAGAAGGGAACCAAATTGAAGAAAGTGTTCATGTCGGAGCAGAGGCAAACGTACTTTATCACCAAGATGCGGCTGCAAATTGTAGTACTCTTACAAAAGAGCACGCAGCTAGAACCACTGCATATGGCATTGCGGCAGATTCGATTCAAACGGAAACAGTCATCACTGCCATGTATGTCCAAGAAACTGCCATCACACGTGACGTCACAACCACGTCAAACCATGAGTCTGTTGCAGATTTTGGCATTCTGTACGGAAGTGGTGCGGCAACTGTCGAGTAAATGAATCAACTGTCAAAGAGTGGAACTTGTGACAATCAATAACCTCAATTTAAACTTGAAATAATGCCTAGAGCACTTTAGATGCGGTATACAGTATTAAACAAGGACATCCTAACATAAACTTTAAACAATAGCTGCAGTTAGATGTGATGAACCTTTGTGTGTTTTTTGTTAGGTTCAGCACTGTAAAATAGAGTTTGTTGCATTGCCTTTTCTTCTTCGTAAATGGGTATTCAGAAGCATTGTGTGTTTTTTGTTTAGATTTGATTAAATGATTAATTGATAAAGAAATAAATATTTCATCTCATTGGAGATTTGCTTGATTTTAGTGGTTGGTCCTGAGACATTGCATTGATATAATACCTCTTAGAACGTCGGTACCAAAACCATGGTGTCCTTCCTACCACCTTGTATGTACCTGAGTACAGTTCCTTTGATGACCTTGTAGCTGCCAAGAGATTGTTTATAGAGGGTTTGGCAATCACACACTCTATATGTAATACAAATTACCCTGATGAACCTATCACAAACAAATTTAGGGTTTCGGCACCCATATGAAATGATGTGGTAATCGTCAGCTGGCATTTCGCAAATACGTGTAACAGCCAGCTGACACAGCATCTTCGAATTTGTCTTAAAGTTTTCATCATCAGAATCCCTAATTCCTGAAATCATAATGACACGTACTTTATAATGATGCAGCCTACTAGTTTCAAAGGTCCAAAACAGTGCAATAATGAAATAGAATGTCAACTCGAATGTTCTGCCACTGAATGAAAGAGCCAGCGGGGGTTTGCCGCCGTGTGTGTGTGTCTGTGCGTGTGTGTCTGTGTGCGTGTAAATAGTGTTCAGCACCAAGGACAGGTCGCTCGCTTGTGGGCTGGCGCCTTCGCAATGACTCCACAAAAATAAACAAGTGTTCTAAACATTGAAAAGCCGTTCTGAGGGGAATTTTCTCTGGAGTCTTGGCAGAGGGTGTCTATGGTATGAAATGGTGTCTATGTTGTCTATGGAAGAACCTACACTATCATAACCTCAATGGTTACACAGATGAGATCTTCATGACTCTCTTCTTCCACTTATTACCACCCTCCATATGTATAGCTCTATCTCTTGAGTTCTTCAGAACCATTGATGCCAGCATTTATCTTATGATTAACAATTAAATAGATATAAGGAAACAGCAGTTGGATACAAATCATACAAATCAGGAACTAGTTTGCATGCTTAATGAGAAATGTTTAAAATATTCGCTGCATTCCATGATACGACTCTCTAACATGTGGCATATGTAACTGAGATAGATAGAAATATCGATATCGATATCATTTCTTCAAATGAAGACTTTATTTGCTAGTAGTTACATATTGTCTGCTAGTAGTTCCATGATAATCCATGGTGGCTTTTTTTCACCGTAGCTGTTTACATGAGTAATGTAATATTTCAGAAAAGACCCCATATTGAAAGTATGGAACTGTAATAACTTGTTGTCAATAGGTATTTACGCCCTTAACCTGATCAGAGCTCTCCAAGCACAAGTGTGTGTGTAATGCACACGCCGGTTTTAGCAGTGCGCGAGCGATTCACACGCCGGTTTTAGCAGTGCGCGACCAAAAACCGGCACTGCGCACTGCTAAAACCGGCGTGTGCATTGGTCGCGCACTGCTAAAACCGGTATGTGCATTGCTCACACACCACGCACACACATGTCGCTCTGGTCTTTCGTAACAATCAGCCGCATTTCTGCAGTTAGCTGATGTTCCAGCAGACGTTAGCCGTTTGTGTATAGAAGGGACTGATGTGTTTGAGACTTTGAAAGGTCATTGCCTAAGATTTGAACAACTAACACCTTCAGAATAAACCTCAATCATATGGCATTAAACACACCCTATACCAGCTTAAAGTTAGTACAGCTAGCTTTACATGATCGTTTTATCGAGGGAATCGAATGTCGATGTGTACGTGTTAAACATAAATCTTAGTTTCGAATCTAGGGATGACTGAAATCGTAAAACATACATACTCGTCATGGCGTAAAGACTAAGGTAGACAGACATATGGCATTTAATTCCAGTTAGTGTAACTGAAACAAGTACATAAAAGAAACAGATAATCGTTAATTTCCTACAGCAATACGTTCACATTTTCTACGTTAATATGTTATGATCTGCTTACCCTTGAAAAAAAAAACAATTGTAATAACGGATTAATGAAATATCAGATGAATATTAATACTTAAGTACATGCAGTAGAAAATATATCGGAACGGATACGAATTCGAATGTCGTTGAATGCCAAAGTCGATACCACGATCAAAGAGGAAGATGTGAAAGAACAAAAATGAAGAACCTATTCTTCGGTACTAACCATACTCTGTGTGCTTATTTGTGCAACCTTTTTCTAACCACACAAATTTCATAATAAGGGCAATTTTTATGCCGGACCTTTTTTATTTTTTTAAATCTTTTTATTGGTATAGTTAAATATCAAACATGACACAGTGGTGAATGCACTCTAGCAGAGCTACACAGCACGAAATCTGGTATTTAAGCAAGCTTAAACTCAACGTAAACGCGACGTTTCTGCACCCTTTCCGCAACTTAACGACTTCTTTCCGTGAACGTAAAGATTCCCTTTAATGCTACCTTTACGTTGGCACTTATAGGTACGGTTCTGCACTTATTCACGTGCCTTTCTGCAACTATTAGACGCTTAAAGGCGTCATTAGACGTGTGTTGAAACGGGTCCAAGGCTCCTTCGTGACTTGTCCCGAAACAGACGCCCTGCAAACTGGTTTCTCCAAATTCTGGCATATTCGTTAGGTTTAAAAAGCCCACTCTTGTCTGTCATTGGATAACGTCCCATCACATGACACACGTGAACCTCTTCTGGGAGCTGCTAATTAGAAATTCAATGCCGCGTTGTTCGTTATTCATAGTTGACGGCGAATAAATTTGAATTTGAAAAAACACCATCCCCTTTGTACGCTAGGTTTAGCTTAACACAACAACTGCTACCACACTAGAAAAGTCCAGCCTTTCTGGGAGAACATGATTACTTGTAGATAAAAAATGTTCTTCTAGACAAGGAGCTAAGAAAGTTTTTTTATATTTCAGTTCAATTATATGAACTTAGAACAGCAAACCCGACCATCGCTATGTTCCCATGCATACGTTACCGGGTATACGTAGTGAGGACGGGATGCCAAGCTGCAGGGCACAGCCACCCGCGAGCGACATACTGGACAGGCCGCCCAGTATTATATTAGTCCTCTTACCCTGAACGGGAATCACGCCGTAATTATGACCACAAATCCTCGGGGGCATGTACGCAGTGATCCCGGCGACTGTTCCTTCTTTTCAACATGGAAGTTTAATATTTAACCTCCTTGCTTTCAACGCTACCTCTCCGACATCTTTTTTCTGTAACTATCAATCTCCAGCTCTGTAAAGTAAGTTCAGAGAGTTGTCTGTAAAGTAAGGTCAAAGGTAACGGAACGATATCGGTAACATACGATACTTCTGGAAAAAATAAACGCTACATTTCCGACATCTTTCTTGCACCCATACATAGACCGTTTTTATGTAAAGTGAGCTCAATGGTTACGGAAAGCATCGGAAAGATATAATATTGATTATTTTGATTTTCCTGAATTCATCAAACACGCTAACACAGAAAGAGTTATTCATGCGGGGCCGCTACTTTATAGAGGAGCGCATTTGGTATATTGAGCAGAAAATACTCGTGATTTGGGAAAAGCAATGCCTCTTCTTAGAATAATGATAAACGCCACCTTTCCGACATGTTTTTTCCACCTATACATAAAAGGGAGAGGTTGGCTTAAACCTCCCCCTTTAATGTAAAGTCAGCTCAAATGTAACGGAATGACGTCGGAAAGATTGTATCTGTTACATGTAGGTTTCACACGAGAGGAGATTTTCTTTTCTTGTTTAAACTAAACACACTAACACAGCAGGAGCTATTCATGGTCATTTAAAGCCGATGCTTTAGTGAAAGGCGCATGTGGCATATTGAGCGGAAAATACTCTTAATTTGGCAAAAGCAATGCTCCTTTTTTTAAATAATGATTAACGCTACCTTTCCGACATGTTTTTTCCACCTATACATAAAAGGGGGGAGGTTGGCTTAAACCCTCCCCCCCCCCCTCTTTTATGTAAAGTCAGCTCAAATGTAACGGAATGACGTCGGAAAGATACCATCTGTTATATGTAGATTTCACACGAAAGGAGATTTTCTTTTCCTGTTTAAATTAAACATACTAACACAGCAGGAGCTATTCATGATCATTTAAAGCCGATGCTTTAGTGAATGGCGCATGTGTTATATTGAGCGGAAAATACTCTTAATTTGGCAAAAGCAATGCCTCTTTTTCAAATAATGATAAACGCTTCCTTTCCGACATGTTTATTCCACCTATACATAAAAGGGGGGAGGTTGCTTAAACCTCCCCCCTTTTATGTAAAGTCAGCTTAAATGTAACGGAATGACGTCGGAAAGATTGTATCTGTTATATCTAGGTTTCACACGGGAGGAGATTTTCTTTTCTTGTTTAAACTAAACACTACGGAAAGGTTACGGAAATGTAAAACCATGGTTTCCGTGGTCTTAACGATACCATAAACTCTGCGGAAATATTTTCCCACCTTTAGGCTACATTTAAGTATTTCGGAAAGTAGGCTTAAATATTCGTTTTCGTGCTGTGCTAATATTAACATTACCACAAGGACATTTGAAAATGAAATAAAGATGAAAGAATGAAAGAATGCAGCACATACAGAGGCATCTCACTTATTAGTCACACGGGGAAAATATTCGCAAAAATACTGGAGCAACGCACAAGAGCAATTGTAGACCCTTTGCTCAGTGAAGCTCAGTTTGGCTTCCGGAAAGGGAGAGGCTGCACCGATGCAATCTTCGCACTCAGACAGCTCTGTGAGAAGGCTTGTGAGTACCAAAAGCATCTCCGCCTTGTTTTTGTCGACCAGGAGAAAGCTTTCGACCGGGTAAACAGGAACCGACTCTGGCAGATCTTGGAACAGTACGGTGTAAAGGGCCAACTTCTGGAGAATATAAGAGCACTTTACCATAACAGCAAGAGTGCAGTACAGACACCAAGTGGTCTCTCTAGCTGGTTCCAGATAAGGTCCGGAGTGAGACAAGGATGTGTACTGTCACCTCTATTGTTCATAGTGTACATGGACAAGATAACAAAGGAAGCCAACCCAGATCCTGAGGACTTGAACGAACTGCTTTTTGCTGACGATCAAGGCATTCTGAATGAGAGCAAGGAGGAACTCCAGCATCACACAGATGAACTAAACAGTGCATGCGATCGTTATGATATGAAGATCAGCATAGGAAAAACAGAATCGATGTCAGTCGGCCGCTGCCCAGAGAAACTGGAGATCACAGTCAATGGACAACTCCTCAAACAGGCCACAGAGTTCAAATACCTGGGGAGCATTTTTACAGAGGATGGGAAATTAGACAGGGAGATTGAGACAAGAATACAGAAAGCAAACTCTGTCAACTACCAGCTAGCACCTCTGCTAAAGCACCCAAGTATCCCTATGGAGACCAAGGCCAGACTCATCAACGCCATCTTCGTCCCGACACTCACATACCAGTGTCAAACCTGGACCCTGAACAGAGCACAGGAGAGGAAACTCACAAGCTGTGAGATGAGGGTCCTGAGAAGAGCAGCTGGCAAAACAAGGAGAGACAGGTTGAGGAACGAAGTGGTTAGAGAGTTGGTGGGAACCAAACCTGTCTTACAGTTCATCGCCAAGCAGAGAGTGCAGTGGTTTGGCCACCTGATGAGATTGCCAACCACGCAGCCAGCGTTACGAGCCTACACAACCAGGCACTCAGGTGTCAGGGCAAGAGGAAGACCACGCCGCAGGTGGATAGAGAGAGTGGCAGAGACTGTCCGTGCACATGGCCTGACTCTTCTGGAGGCTACACACCTGGCTCAAGACAGATGCCTACATCTCCCCGCGACGCCCCCCCAGGCATAAGCGGAAGGATAAAGTAAAGTAAGTAAGTATAAAGAAAGGACAAAACAATTTGAGATCAAATAAAATAGTAGTACAGCAGTGGGGTGACGGATCCAACAAGTTAATATATATACATACAAGATCTTAAAGGAAAATGTTCAATCAATTTGGAAACCTTTTTTAGTTGCACGCTTCGCATCAGTTCTGGAGTTCCCAGAGGATGTCATCCATATAATCAAATCAACGTGGCGCTATGTCCATGGTCACGGATAAACCATGTGGCGTGGAAAGATGGTTACAGTATGGTCCTTAGAGCTAGTCACCACCAGCTGCCCCGCCTGGCTTACAGCGATGGCGTTAGGTCTCGTAACGCTCACGACGGTACGGACAAACTCCCCGTAACCTGTGAACATGTCCACCCGCCCATTCCCGCAGTTCGCCACGAGAATGTGCCCTTCGGTGTCCGTACAGATACCCTGGGGGAATTTCAGCTGGCCTAACCTGTGTCCAAACCCACCGAATTCAAACATTTTGTCTCCGGAATGATTGTACACCTTTACACTCTCTAAAGTGTCAGTGACCAGAATGTTTCCATTGCCGTCTGACGCGATGTCGTCGGGTTGCAGACCCTGTGTATAGAAGCTCCGAAAAATTGAGCCGTTTGGATGAAATATCATAATCTCACCAACGTCCGCCACGATGATCTTATCATTGCGCGGGTCGACGGCAATTCTGGCGTCGGGAATCGTACTCCTGAAGCTGACGTCAAATTTGGTCACGGCCAGGCCGTCTTCTTGATACTGCACTACACGTGTGTCTCCGCTAGAAATATCTTTGGTCCCCACTGCCCAGAGAAAGCCCTTTCCGTCAAAAGCAACATCAGTCGGACGAATTTCGCCGCTGTTGCTACCAGGCAGTACTGTTGGGAAGTGTCGGATATAAGCCCCATTCATATTGAAGACCTGGATTCGCTCGTTGTTCATATCAGGCACAAATATCTCATTGTCAGCAGAGATTGCCACCCCTAAGTTATGCTGAGACTTCCCAGGTTCGGTTCCTTCCCCACCAAAGGTGATCTTCTCCAGCTTCCTGTCTTGGTTTGCTGCAAGAAGTAATAAAAGTTGTAGGTGCAATACTCACTTTAACATCATTCACTGCTTACTTTGTGCATATATGAATATATAATTGACATCTAATCATCATCATCATCCGGGCGTGCTGGTTGCACGGATGGACATGACTCTCTTCCTTCATCCTTCCCTATCCTCCATAGCCTTGGGCAGATCTTCAGCCGTGCAGCCAGTATCTTAGTATATAACGTTGCACCTTTTGCAAATTTTCCGCTCGAATGTCCACCTTTTGCAATGCGGGTAGGTTGGGTACTTTGGAATTGAGACATGCTCATCTTTCGATAGTAAAATTATTCATAATTGGATGCTAAACCTATAGATGAGATATTTAAGTTTATAAAATCTCTGTTGTGTAACTTGATATAAATCTAAAGTTAACTATAGACTAAGGTACTGCTCTACACTATAGAGTAATTAACATACAGCATATTAACCCTATTCAGACCGGGCTTTTTTGGTCATCCCTGGACCGGGGGGGGGGGGGCTTTTGAGGCCCTCCACTTCTAAGTCCTCTAACTCTTGAACGACGTGCCGTAGGGCCACCAAATTTTTAGGACATGATATCGACATAATATCTGACGAGTATCTGACGTTTGACGTTACGTCGACGTAAAATGACGTAATTATGACGTCATCAATCTGATTATATTGGCCGGACCCATGAAAAAAGGGTATTCTCAGAATACTTCAAGTTATACTACAAAAATGTAACAACAAGTGCAGATAACAGAATAATAATGTTTATTACGACTTGAATTGCCAATAGCAACATCGATGACGTCATAATGACGTCATAAGATGACGTCATGCACATCTAAGATACGAGTTAGGCTCCGCCATATTATATCCACTACCTTGAATTTTTAAAAGTTCTTTTTTTGCAACGAATTATCACAAAGGACAATGGAAATAGACTAAATTCATTCATTTAGATAGTTTTTGATGAAAAAATACCAGGTAGTTACAAATTTTAAGGGATAATTAGCTTGTTATTCTTGATCTGGCCATACGGTCCGCCATCTTGGATTTTGGGCTGATGACGTCACCAAATTAGCATAATTTATGCATACATAATTATGAAAGATATGCTAAATAATATAAGATTTTATCTATGTAACAAAATAGCAGTAATATAGCAAATAAATGTGAAAAATGCATTGTTAGAACCAAAAATTGTGATTTTTGGCAAAACTGCCTGTCAGCAAACGGTTGCCATGGCAACACGAAAAAATGGAAAATTTGTAAAACTTCGTAAAATTGTTGCCAACAATATTTTAGGAAAACTCACCAAATTTGGTGGCTTTAGCGTAAGCCGTTCTGGCGTTATAGGACATCGAAGTTAGCGCGGGCCTCAAAAGCCCCCCCCGGTCTGAATAGGGTTAAACTAGGATAAATCTTTCGTTGTATCGTTTGAAACTTTTAAGCTTATTATTATAGCTAATGGACTACGTTACTGTTGTACAGTAAGTAATTTACAGCACATGAAACGTTTGAAAAAATGAATTCCAATCTCTCCTAGGAGAATTCCGACCTCTCCTGAACACATCCAAAATACAACACAAAAACACAATCAATTTTAAACAGACAAGAAGCTACGTATACACAACTGAACATGGAAGACATTTGACATGAGGAACGGGTCAAAATGTGAAGTTGGTACCGGCGGTCGTCTCCGTTCAGGGACAGTTCATAGAGCTTCTTTAACTACCCTTAAGAAACTCTGAACGTGGTAACGGTGTATGTGAAGTTTCATGCAAGGTGGTAACGGTATATGTGAAGTTTCATGCAAGGTGGTAACGGTATATGTGAAGCTTCATGCAAGGTGGTAACGGGTCAAAATGTGAAGTTTCATGCAAGGTGGTAACGGTATATGTGAAGTTTCATGCAAGGTGGTAACGGGTCAAAATGTGAAGTTTCATGCAAGGTGGTAACGGTATATGTGAAGTTTCATGCAAGGTGGTAACGGTATATGTGAAGTTTCATGCAAGGTGGTAACGGTATATGTGAAGTTTCATGCAAGGTGGTAACGGTATATGTGAAGTTTCATGCAAGGCTCACCTTCAGGGTGTGCGCTATTGGAGACAGCCGTAGTTGTGGGGTTAAACCTGTACTTTTCAGTCGCACCAGAGGTATCGAAGCTACTATCCACAGTCGTTCCCGGTTGTAGATAGTTTTCTGCAATAAATAATAAAAATCACATCCAGATGCAGAATATTCAAGAGATGATCTAGTAGTAGACATTGGTCGTTCAGACGAAAATATGTAAATTTCTAATAGTATACATTGATAGCTGACCTTCAAGTTGTGAGCTGTTGGAGACTGCGGGTGGTGTGCGGTCACCAGTCGGACCAGAGGTGAAGGTGGTATCCACAGTCTCTGCCGGCTGTAGGTAGAGAGTTGTCATCGTAATAAAGTATCTAAACCACGACCGACTTCGCGGCTAAGTTTATCTCAACAAACGGTAAGCAAAGGGACAAAGGAACAAGCCTAGAAGATAGAAGCTTACCGCTGATTTGTTGGTGTTGAAGAATGACCAGAGAAAGACTCCAACGGAGACGCACAAGGCAAGGACTATAACCGCCCCCACAACTCTACACACCTGGTGACGTGTGCATTCTGAAAAATTCCACAGTACTGCAATTGAGTTGAAAGCATGACACAAAGATACATTTGATACTTCAGAAATACAAAATATCACCTAAAAACCCTCATGGTGACTTGGAATGGACTCTATGTCCATGTGTTTTTTAATTGTGGAAAACTGGGACTATTTTGGAAAAATTGTTTTGCTTCAAAAAGGTTTAAATGTCACGATAACAAAACCACTCATATTTCTTGGGGTCAGTAATATATGTTTGGTAAACAAGGTTATCACTATTGCTTGCAAAAGTTTCTATATATGAACGCTGGTTGAGGCATAGAGATGATGCAGAGATATTCAGCAACAACATATTTCAAACATTTCTGACAGACTAATGGTCAATCTAATATAATCTTGTATATTATATATTGTACCTGTACTTCATTGTTATTTAAATGTTATACATGAAAGATCCATGTTTTTAACATTTGAAGTATAGGTTGAGACAAAATCTTGAATAACCACCTTGATTAAGTACTAGTTGATCTGTGACTCAAAATTTTGAACCCACTGTGTGGGGAGGTCATAGTTGAAAGGTTATTACTTGACTGACACTAGGTGAATAGTTTTGCCATAGAATGCAATATGTGTGCTTGGGGGTACTTATGGAATGTTTGTGACAAGTAATCCCACTTCCTGTATATAGAAATCATACTATTTACAGTATGGAGCTAGTTTTCTTTTCTTTCTTCAGTAGTAAATGGTAATTGTTGTAGAATCAATTACTGTCCATTGACAACTTTATGAAACTTTATTACGTGTATGTATGTTTTATATAGTAAGCGCAAAACACTGTCATATTCTGTTGTTAAAATGCAGTCATGAAACTGCACTTGTAAATGGCACAGTGTATGTAAATTTGGCTACTTTCCAATAAAACTGAAAAAAGACACAAATATATCTCTTCAGAACATGGACAATTAGGCCTTGGTTAGAATTAGCACATCCCCTTGGTTTAGCTTCAAAGATAGAATGGTCAGCCTGAAATTTACATCTGATGTACTATCAACTTAGTGAGTATTGAAACAAGTTTAAATTTGCACACAAAATCGTGCGAAATTGTTTGAAATACAGATCCCTCTTACCGCAAGCTGTAGGATGGTGGACGTACGGCACGTACATCGGATTTCTGACAAGATTAGGAGGATTTGCATCATTGCTCGATGGATTTCTCAAAACATCATTGACGCTGTTTGAAGCAGCTGTTGGTTTCGGAAAGGGAAGTCTTGTTGCGGTGTGAATGTCCCCTGACGCTGTGTCCAACGCCATGTCGTCCTGATGCATGTATGCGGCAGCATATGGTGTAATGTCCACGTCATCAGAGCCATCATCTTTATGGTATCTAACTGCATATGGCTGGATGGAGGAATTACCACTATTGTTCGCTGAGACGACGACATCTTCTTGCCACTTAACAGCATAGGGCTTGACGACATCACAGTAGACTGATCCGGCAACGGCTGCGTTATGTTTCAGGCATCTAAAAGCATGTGGCTGGATGCAGGGATTGTTCTCATTGCTTTCTGCCTCAACTACAACACTTTCTTCATCATCTTGTTGTTGTTGTTGTTGTGTAACAGCATACGGCTGAAGGCAATGGTTGTCGTCATTGTGAGCTGGCATAATGGTGACTTCATCATCTTGCTGATTGCCACTGCCACTGGACGCCATATTTGCTGCCTGAAATGGTTCAGGTTTCGTCTCTTTTGACGTTTTCTTCATATTGTACGTTATATCACCCTTGCATATGTATGCGTAGCTTTTGATAGACAGTTGTTCATCGTCGTCGTTTTCATTATCCTCAAATGTACCAGGGATGTGTAGGTTGTCGCCTTCGTCAGCTTGTCTGGAGAAAGGCTGTGTAGCTTCTACACCTGATTTTGCCATGCTTTCACTCAAAAAGCACGATGATAAAGCTATGACTTCGAGAATTCCTGCCTATACACGTTATGGTTGTCACAAAAGGATGTGGTACTTGCCTGTTGCTGTTATATCAGGCAGTTTGACTCTCCCCTCGGATTTGCTGAGTCGTTCTATCTTTCACTGGCTTGCGCCGTGCACTTGAACAATTCTTTTATCCTATATGTAGACCCGAATCACATATGGTTGTGTGCGCTGTGTATGGGGTTCACCGCCCACTGAAAACAAACCCTGTGACGTCAATGCGCAGACAAAGACAATTAATATCTATGTAGTTGAAGCAGCTAGCCCACGTGTAATCTTCTTATACCAGACAATCCAGAAATATGTAAAATACTTGTTGTTCCGGCTGGGTTTGTAGCTGGCATGTTGTTTTTACTTGATCTCCCCGACTAGCGGTTTATCTTGCCACGGATTTCCTTTTTTTTTTCCTTTGTGTGGAAAATTTTGGTTCGTCTAAAACAGCTCTCCAAAGGGACATCGCCTTGTTGATTAGGTTCAAATTTATGTTAAACGTTGTGTTGAAATCATAGTTTTCATGTATGTTGGGGTATTACATAGAATCAGATACACCTACCCTATTTAAGCAATTGGTACCTTTAATATTGATAGTTTGATTGAACAATTAGGAACCTTTGTTCACAATCCACTCACTTTAAGATATAAACATATGACCAACCACCCTTTTTTCTGTCGCCCTTGTCTACTTAACATTTGTCCTCCATATCTTTTATTGATGATTTACTTTATTTATTTATTTATTTGAACTTCACCATATGTATTTACACAAAATGGTAGGGAGGCAAAAACAGGTACTTTACAACCTTTACTAGTTGCCTCCCGTGCAACTAAATTATGCAATAATAGAAAAATAATCATAATGATAACAAATAATAACAATTGTACAATCAAATAATAATGATTGTGTCAACGACAATAAAAGTAAATATACAATAATAACAAATATAAAGAAATAAACATAGAAATAATGGTAAGATGAAATATGAAATATCTAGAAAGGTGTACAACTGGGACACTGACAGTGGGTGACCCAAGTACATACGTCGTTGGGGTTAAATCTGTCGTTGGTAAGAGAGAGATAGTGAGCTAGGATTGCTTTCTTAAAGGTATTTATTGTGACAACTGGGGAAAGTTTTAGAGTTCTAATGTTGAGGGGTAAAGCGTTCCAGATGTGAACGATTCTTTGGAAGAAATAGTTTTTAAACGTAGTGGTGAGACATTATACTTTATGTTGCCATACACTACTTTTATATGACTTAACCCAATGCAGGGAAAATTACTTGTATTGTTTTGATTTCATCTTATCTATCTATTTATTTTGTAATATTTCTTGTATGTTTCCATATATTTTCATGTCCTTGTTCAGGTTTTGATTTCACTTTTGTCATGTGGCTGGTTGTACATTACTATTATTTTGGTTCTGCCCTTATATTGGTTATATATTAACTTATATGTATAATTGGTCATTTTGATTTATTGATTGCCTTTGTAATTTGTGTCTAATCACCTATAATTTTATCGTACTGTACTGTATGAGTGTATGTCTATGTGTACATTGGGTGGCAGAAAGCAAATAAAGATCACACACTATCCTGGTAGAGTCGATTCCGAGCCACCATGCGGATGTTTGTTGCCATTGTTTAGAATTGATTTTAAAGTTTCGTAATTATATGTCTAGGACATTTGATACTTCAGAAATATTTTTAACACAGTTTGAACTTTATAGATATTTCCCCGGTCCTGTAAAACTTTGGAAATATTTATAATGTTGAACTGGATACATCTAATGGTTTCTAAATAATGATAACAGCATTCTACCATTATTCACCATTTTCTACCATTTTTTTGTAACATTTTGTAAATGGGTCAGTGGTCTAGGAATATAGCAATTCACACATCCGTGCAAAGTATGGCTGGGTGTCATGCAACAATGGCCCACCAGTGCCCAGCAGTGTCAGTGAAATCTAAAAATATACAGAGACAACAATAGGGCCTACTTTAATGGGGACAATAAACTAATTTTACCAATTGGCAAAGTTTACAAATATTTGTCAAGATTTGTAAATGTGAAAGAATCACACAGATGTTTCACATTCAATTATTCTAAATAAGGATATTTTTGCACAGTTACTTTCAAAACATTTCTAAAATATTCAAAGGAATTAAAATAGATGAGTATTTTCTTAGTCATTTTATAAAATAATTTAGTCAATGTGGTTTAGATCATTTATTTTGTTTAAAAAAATTCAGACTTAGTACAAATATCACCTAAATACCCTCAAGGTGACTTGGATTGGACTCTACACGCTTCTTAATTAACTTGGGGTTACATATGCATTAATTTTGAATACTTACTTCAATATAGGTTCACGGGAACATTTAATCCATGTAACACCGCCTTGTTGCGTAAGATTATGATAAAAGTCTTGTTGAAACTGCGGTTTACATTTCGTTCATATATTTGTAGTCCCACAAAGATCAGATACACCTACTCAAGCTACAGAATTTGCACCGCTGATTAGCTTATGAAGCGATATAACGGCATGAAAATGCAACATTCTACTGTATGTGTGGGTGTCTGTGTGGCGCAACGGCTAGAGCATTGGAATCAGAATAAGTTCGATACTCGCCATGCCCCTGCCCCCATGACGGTGGAGTGACGCCCAATGAGCCTCACGGCTAATCTGTCTAAAGGTGCCAAAACTTCTACGGATTTGGTGCTGCCAGCGTGTCAACATCTGCACACTTGCCACTAAGTAAGACCTGTGATTTTTTTAATCGGTAAGAAAGATATCCTATAATTTTTTTTCCGTTATAACGCGACAGAATCTTCTTCCGATAAAATGAGAAGAGCAGGTCCAGGGATTGTGACATTTTATTATTTACGGTCGTCAGGCCTCTGGAATAGGCTTGTTGTCAGCAGCACAACTGATCACGAGTCTCGCTCAGTGCCAAAACGTGCTTTTGTGTAGGCGTCCAAAAATCTCGACTACATAAATTGAACATTGAAAGGGGGTACATTGTAATAACAATGATATGTGAAGATAGCTCTGATGTAGTGGATAGATAAAACATTTACTAAGAGAAGAGGTTTATATATTATATGTAGTGAAGACAGATAATCAGTTTCTATGAATTAAGAAAAAATGCCCATGGCGCTAAGCTTCCCCTCCCATGGTAATAATGTAACAGTACCGCCTACCGTCCTTGCCAAGGAGCTCTGAGCTTTTGTGGCGACATCGATAGCATGTATGCTTTTGGGAGCTTGGCTACCCGGGTTCGGCGCGATAGGTCGCGGGTTCAAATCCCGGGAGCGAGCTTGGGATAAAATCTGTTCTACTCGCCTCTAGTGTTTCAATAATTAAAGTGAACTTGCTCAACGTTTTCGTCTCCCGAAGTGGGCTGGGGTTCGGGAGTTGGTAGAATATACATATTTATGTTTACCTTCACGGAAGGTAAACATATTGTTTTTGCTCTGTTTCCTCTTCTCCTAACATATAAGGTCAACGACCTGGACCAAACGGCTGTCGCCATGGTTACCGGTAAAGTAGCAGGCACCCTGTGGTGTTCGGTTACACAATTTAGCAAATGGCTTGGCTTAGAGCACAGAGCTGGAGGGGTTCAGGTCACTAGATATAAATATTGATGTAAGAATAGACATAACAGTAGTCATTTTTAGACTACATTATGTGAAGGCAACATTATATATTTGCTTGCAACCATCACCTTTCTAGTCAAGTATAATGCAGCTTTATTTTGACATCCACGTAAGTACTTTTCATCAGCTACATACTAGTGAACTAGTTACAGCACTATGGCAAGCGTTACATTTCCACTAAGGGCCCCGGTCGGGCAGCTGTGGGGAACAAAAAGTACGATTTAAAAGACAGCCAAAACACAAAACGGTCAAAAAATAATTCAACAGCATACCTTGTGTATATTTATTGGCATAAACTTTACTTTTCGTTTTCGTAGACAGCCCAGCCGGGCCCCAGGTAGGAAATATAACGTACTTGAGTAGAAGGCTTAATATAAGCAATTTATGCTTTCTGCCTCATACTCTCAAAATATATGTGAATAAATAAAATATAACGTACGCCTAAGGGAAGCCAGCAATACTTTAGATCTCTTGTGCGTGTTTGTTCCAAGGTATGTAAAAATGTTGTGTCTTTGATGATGGCCCTCAGGAATAGGGTCGCTAGGAAGGCATTTTTTCACCTTGGTTTTAGATTTCGGTCGAAGTGACCTAACATATACAGTTTGACAAACTGAAATGCATCAGGACACTGGTATTTTAATTGTGCTAACATAAAGGGTGCCTAGGTTCAGTGGGTTTGTT
This sequence comes from Branchiostoma floridae x Branchiostoma belcheri, assembly GCA_019207045.1. Classification (NCBI taxonomy): domain Eukaryota; kingdom Metazoa; phylum Chordata; class Leptocardii; order Amphioxiformes; family Branchiostomatidae; genus Branchiostoma; species Branchiostoma floridae x Branchiostoma belcheri. The sequence goes on along the minus strand of CM033026.1, from coordinate 26,554,655 downwards.
TACATCCCGTTTTCTATTGGAACAGGAATGAGGAGAACATATTGCAAAAGGATTCCACAATGTTTTCATCAGATCGAAAATTCTATGTCTCCTACGAAGGGTCTGCAGGATTCTACTAGAGTGAGTTGGGTCATCGGAAACACAACATTTTTCTCCTAGTCCTACGTGGACTTTTTCTCCGGGTGCAACCTGGCCAAAAACCAGTCCAGTATGTCTTGTTTGACCATTTCTGCATCTTCAGGAGTCTCCAGTAACAGGACATGCCGACAGTTGGGGTATACCTGTGTGTGGAAAGAAGATATCATCAAATGAACCACGTCTGCATATATCTTAAGGTTATACTTTGTCCCATTCTTCTATATCTGTATCATACAATATACCTGGGTGGAGGCTAAGGTAAACCGGACTAAGGTTTCCACTTTTGTGGACTTCAACGTGTCCTTCAGTTTTCAGCCAATCAGAGAATGTTTTCTTTAGGTAAAGATGCTTCTCTGATTGGCTGACAACTGATTGGAGGCCACGCCCACAAAAGTGGAAACCTCAGCCCGGTTTGTACTAGCCTCCATAAGGTATATTGTACAGGCAGTGGCAGAGAGACTTTCACTCAATAGCATGAAAATAAAATGAAAACGCAGAAAATATAAACAATGGATGAAAATAGCAACGCATCATTCATATTTGACAGATCATTCCCAACGAGAGTTTGGTATGGTAAATTAATAGTAGGCCAGCAAAAGTCTTGACTTGTATCTTTTCCCGCAATATTTGACAGAAGACAACCCCCCCCCCCCCCCCCAAGCAAATCAGACTAATATTAGCTCTGCTCTACACCTTAATTTCCTTGTCCTGGCTCCTGGCCTGGTGATACAGCTTCCACGATCCGGAGACGTCGGTTATTTCGTCATCTTCGCCATGAAGCACCAAAAATGGACAATCGAGCTCGGGAATAAGATGTTGGGTTGCCTGCATTCCTGTAGAAGTGTACATATAAAACAGAACGTCAAGTGCAGTCATGGCTAAGTATAGTCGCTCCAAAGACCACACATTAGGATTTTACACAATGTAGTCATCAAGTAGTGGAATATACTTGGCGTAACATCACAGGTATATTAGAGCACTTCTATGCAGAGCCGAACCCGCGGCCTATACATTACTCATTGTTTCAACTATGCGTTATCAGGCTCGGATTTTTCACTTTTGGGGGCGTTATTGTCTGTACTTAAAGCTGATTGGCTTGTGCCAAATAAGGCAATCTCATTAATATTAATGACCAAGGTGCCCCAATGGAGAATGGTAAGAGCGAGTGACATGTACATGTCGTTATCAATGCATAAGATCACACTCTTCTCAACAACAATCCAATAATCGTTAACAACCATAATGCAAATGTGTCTTCGCCAAGTTTATCAAATTGTTTCTCCATTTTCTGCACTTCTTAGATAACCCTTCTGGCCTTGACCCCCAAACAGGTTTGGGAGCAGCTTAACCTACTAGTAATGTATACCTTTCGTAGAATTTCATTTCAATTTCATGCTTTATCGCCCGGCCTCCTCCCAACATGATGCGGCAAATTTCATACCGTATAAAAATTTCATCCCTTGGAGCACCGTTCCTCCACTTTTCGATACCAAGTGGTCCTCCTGCAATACCTTGATCTGAAAAAAAGACAAAGTGTGTTGAATGCAAGGTGCCCCCACTTCGTAAACTCCATCATCATACTACCCAGGGCTTTAGCCAGCGTCCGTTTTTCCGTCAATTGACGGAAATTTGCTGCGTGTGACGGAAAAAAATTTCAACCAATCCGTCAACCTTGACGGAAAAAAAAAATCGTTGATTGAAGCAAGTTGAAAAGAGGGAAGCTACGGCTTGGGGACGCCCGGACAGCCCATTGTCGGAAAGCCACACACTGTTTGTTTTGCTATTGTCATGATTGTTGACGATTGTGTGTCGGCACCCTTTCGCATACGATAATCTCATTAAAAACCCGTTTTTCAAGGTCTCACTCCAAGAACTGTGCATTCTACGAACTTTGTTTGGAATCTTGACACTCATCAAAACCTAACTTGTACGCTAGCGTGCCGGGGCTGGCCGTACAAATTATTTTCGCTCGCCCAGCCGCGCCGCTTGCGACAACGCAAGGTGCCAGTCCGGCACATCATGCTATCCACAAATAGTTTGATCAAAAACATAATCTTTAGGATCTAAAATGTTGCACGGTTCTCTTCAGCGGGAATTTTGTTTTTGTTTTGACGAGAAAACGCTAATTTTGCAGCGACACAGATGAGATACCCACGCCACGTTGTTGTTGGCACACTTCCGGGTTAATTGAACGCCAAAATTCCCCCAAATGCACCATAAATCCGTATATGAATGCATGTTTTCTCAAAAGAGTCTTTGAGTAATTGTGTTCTTAATTAGAAAATTGTCGTGCAATAGAAAAATATAGCGCTCTCCTGCCTTTACAAATGTAACATTTTCAAACAAATAAAATATTTGAACGCTGGTGCGCGCGGTGCATCGTGGGTCGGTATCCATAGCTTTACCAATCAGAGCGCGGGATCTGAGGAGACGCCCCTCCAGATGTTACGATCAACCAATCAACAGTGCGTATTGAGAATATGTAATGTTAGATTTGCATACCCCTCGAGTTGATTTTAGCGCCGTGTTTTTGCGGGGAAAACGCAAAGAAACGATGTTTTACTGTTCACATTATTACAAAACGTCAGCGTGGTGTCATATTTTCTCCCAATGACAACATTTATATCGGACGAGGTAGACATTTTTGCAGTCAATGACGGAAATTTTTACGCGATGACGGAAAAAAAAAGATTCTTGACAGGAATTTTCCGTCAATGGGAATTGGCTGACGGAAAAAAATCTCGAGCTGGCTAAAGCCCTGATACTACCTCATATGTTCCAGCGTTACTCCCTCTGGAACAGCAACCAAAGATCATTCATCTAACAACATCACTATGGAAGACCCTCCCTACTGCTAGTTACACAGCAACCACTAACTTTACTGCTTCATTCAAAGGGAAACTCTAGGAATGTCTAGGCTAGTAGGGTAGCCGTTGCTGAGCGTCCAGAACAGCCAAAGCAATAGATAAAGAATTTCCACCGGGAAATATACAGTCATCGTTTAACCTATCAGTAATGAATACATTAATACAGTAGTAGCGAGTAAACAATCTTCTATGATTTCATCGGGTTGGTAGAATAGAATGTAAGAGAATTCTTTTACACAGCCAATCTGTACTCTCGGGATTGCATGTGTTCTCGTGGCAAAAGCGCCACCTACATCGGCTACATATAGCGGCGAGAAGCAGAACTCCAGTTAGAAGCTCTGAGGAAGGTGTCTGAGAGACATCGAAACGTATGCAGAGTGAGTACAAACTGGTTGTGAATTCTCTGATATCCAACAATCTTCTTTTGATCCTCCTGTAGAAAACTTTGTTCATTTTGTTTCAAAACACCTCCTTATAAATTTATGTAGTGTACTTAATACAGTGACATGAGTTAAATTCTTTAACCAGTGCTCTGTAAATGTATACGTAGTTACACTTAGTAAAAGACAAATCGATATTTTGTATATATACATGTAATGATATCCTCAGACAACACTGTACAACAAAAACTCTGTAAATTCATATACGCTTGTTTTAAAAAGAGGGAAGAAACATGTAAACTATAAATTTAGGGATAACGATATCAACACCACACTGGGTAGTAACGAGGCTTCAATTTTAATCTTTGATATAATAGCATAACTACTGCATTTATGCAATGTGGGAAGGAACATGACATATAACGATCATTGTTAAAATCACTACCTTGTCCTTGTCCTTGGTCAGTTTGTTTGAAAAATCGCCCACGTCCCTTTCCATATTTGGAAATACCTTGGACCCGAACCATGCCCAGGCCCACTGGAAACGATGGAACAGAGGAGCAAAAAATGGGTTGGATGAAGACGTCACTGATTTTGAGAAATACCACCTAATCATATCAAGAATGACAATAACTGTTTCCACGCTATCTTTCCCATCTGAAAATGGAGGAGAAGGAGGGTAAACTAGAAAGTTAATATTTGCAAGCAAATACACAATGGTCAAGTTCTAGCCTGGCGAAATACTGTTAACGTCTAGCCCAGCAAATTTCTGTTCTGTTTATTATCACTAAAACACATTCGTGTATATGGTGACCAGCCCCTCCAGCTTTGTCCTGCCACTTGCTACATAATGTAATTGAACACTACAGGGTGTCTGCTACTATACCAGTAACCATGGTAACAGTCGTCTTATCATTTGCCTTATTTGTTCGGAACGCCGGAAGAAACGGAACGAAAAATAATGTGTTTCCCTTCCATGAGGGTAAACATAACTACACACAAGAGAGAAAGACCGGGTGAAGGCGTTCTCAATAGCGGGTGACGTCAGCACCATCCCGGCGAACTGACCCGGACGCTTGCACGCTGCAATGATCGCCGCGCAGCCTCCCTGTGGATGACAGAATTTGTGCAGATAAAAGAGATGTTTAATTGTTTAATGTTCAATTTTGTCAAAAGTTTCAAAACCCGGTTTCGAGGATTTTCAAAGTGACGAGTCGCCAACATTTCAAAACATGCCCAAATCGATGTAATGGGTAACACTAGGCGACAAAAACCAGTAGTAAGAAACTGTAAGATATACACGAGTTTACTCAGTGCAAGGCCATTAACCACCAATGGCTATAGGCACTGAACTACGCTCACTGTAACAGCATCTCTTCTCCCTAAATCAGAAACATCGAGATTCGGCAAGTTCGACTAACTGACTCAATAGGCGAAGCAGAAGTTACGAGTTTGCGCAGGAAATTCCCAACCACACCTAGGGTGGCTAAGGTAACACTTGAGCATTATTCAGTATATTTGCCCAAGTTGTACAGTACTACTTAAAGCAATTCAGGGAGGCGATTCTGGTAAATAATGTACAAAAATACACCGTCACTAACTTTGTACATTATAAGTGACATTTGTTGTTTGTTAGTTACCATGGAGTGTCCGAGTAGGAAGATCGGTACATCCGGGTATCGAGCTCGCATCACGTCCACATGCTGAAGAATGTCTCTGGCGAGGATGTCGAAGTTTTCCACACACAGTCCCTCTCCTTCACTCTGACCATGGCCAACTGAATGCAAGTATTATATGAATACAGTTATGGCTTCTTCTTGCTTGTTTATTGTTGCTGAGCAGTAATATCCATATATATATATGGCGATAGCTTTACGTTTGGGACCGCATCGTTAGCAGCGACGCCAAGCTACAGCAGCGACGCCTAGCTGCAGTACAAAATAGGACCAGTCAGTATTTGAGCCTTGAGGAAGATGAAAGACGGCTGCGGTGGTTGTATATGACTTGATGTGACTTAAAGGATGTTTCTACCCAGTTCTTCATATAATAGCTCCAATAAAGACGAAATTGCGTCCATTTTATCACATATGACGTCCAAATCTATTATTGCGAAGTAGCTGTATGTAACTATGTATGTATGTATGTATGTATGTATGTATGTACGTAATGTATGTATGTTTACCGTGATATATATGTATGTATGTATGTATGTATGTATGTATGTATGTATGTATGTATGTATGTATGTAACAGTTATGTATGTATGTTTACCGTGATCATGCCCGAAGACTAAGAAGCCATGGTTGTTGAGAAGCTGCGCCAGTATGGGACCGAGGACTCCACAGTGACTTCCCCGTCCGTGAGACAAGAATAGCAATGCTCTAGAACGGGACAGAATGATAAGGATCTTAAACTATTATGATAACATTTTATACTATTATTAAAATATTTCACTACCCAAGAGACAGTCAGATATAAAGTATGAATAAACTAGCCATTCATAGATTTATTGCCTCCCTCCAAAAAACAAAAAACAAAATAGAGGACAACACCACTTTTCCCTTGCATCAAAAGCTATCTAATCAAGGCCTCAGATTGTCCAGGGCAAAATATACGAAAACCGGAAGTTCTCCTGCAGGGCAGGGTCAGTCCGCAAGAGGCCTTGTCATATCGACATCATCTACCCACATACTGAATATCATAACAATCCATCCAGAGGTTTCTATGTTGTACCTGCGTCCCGGACACAAAACAAACAAACTGGCCCAGCACTGTCTCTGTATTTGTGCTTTAGATAACAACATATGACCTTTGATCTCTTATATGTGTTTATGTACCAGATAATTCACCTTGTTGTATCATTACAGACAGTTGTTACCCAGTTTCTGAGTAATGGGGCTATTGTGCTCGAGGCACACGGGGCCCCCATTTTACGTCCCTCCCAAAAGACGTCGCAGTTCCAACCATGGTACCGTTCCCCGGATTCGAACCGGGGTCTCCCCGTTCTGCTATGGTCATATTTCCAAACCGGTGCCGTAGCGATGTTTGCGGAAACGAAAAACAAAAGTTTTTATCAGGAAATATACACAAATTATGCTCAGGAATAATTTCTTCATATTTTGTGTGTCTTGTTGTCTTTTTGTACTATACTCGTCCTTCCTGAATGCTGCCCGGCCGGGCCCCGGAATGAAAATACGACCGAAGCATTAACGTCTAATTGAAACATAGGAGCTCAACTGTGAAGCTGCTACCAGTTGAGATGCAGATCAGAAAAGACTTATGCCCTTGACTCACCTGAGTTTCTGGTTCGGTTCCCATGTCCTACAGTACAGGTACTGCCCGTCTGAGTTTACAATGTGCGGTACGGTACTGTAGCTCACACCCTGAGGCGTACAGCGGTCCGAATCTGTACCGGTCACAGGGGCCATTTTACTTCACACTGATTAAACATTAACGTGTTGACCTCTGCTACCTATCCCACGGGGATCATAAGGTAGCCTCCTTAGGCATAGGAAACAACATGCTGTGTTTGCGGTTACGGCCCATAAACAAATTAGGGCTGGTATACATATGTCGGTCTTAATTCATCACCCCGGAGTGTTGCAGATTCAGGTTCAGGTTCAAAGGATCAGGTCCGGACCTGGCACTGGACTTAATTGTCTGTGGAAACTTTTGAATAGGCGATGATCAATTGGGCAATGGTCAATTCTCGAACAAGGAATCAGTGTTATGTTGAGTACACGACACGGGGTACTCCCACTTGCGTTTACATTTTATCTCAAACTGCTCGGTCTATGGTCAAGAGAGAAAAGAGCTCTTAAAAGAAGCCATCAAAATCTATCCTAATATCTTCACGTTTGCAGACAAAAAGAAAACTACTCTGCTAGATATTTTAACGTCGCAAAACACACATTACAGGAAAATTTGGATCTTTCGTCTACCACTGTCTCAGAAAAAGAAGTCAAACCCAATAAGTTACATCTTTAACTAGTTTAAGTTAGACTAGAGTAGTCGCTTACTATACTGTTTGCAATTATTTGTCTGTTATTTTTGTCACTTGCAATTACCCCTCGGGCAAGAAGTTGCTATAAACTTATTTATAAAATCATATCATTATGTAAACGACGCTAACTGTCTCTGTACTTTTGACTGTAGAAACTTCCTAGAAACGACTCTAAACTCTACTCTACGTCGTTCTACTCATTGTCTTAGACCAGTAAGCCTCATAACTTGTAGACGCCTGCCGAAATAATGTCCAAATGATTTCCTATTTTAGAGTAAAGGTAAACATCTCTTGAACAACATATGTTGGCTCCTACAGCTAAGGAAATAACAGGAAATACTAGGAAGGAAATGAGATGACTTTCCTTGATCTGTGGAACCATCAGTATACATACAAGGCTGCCTGATGTACTAATTCATCCTTATCAGCTTTGGTGCGCTCCTGGTCGCTACGGGATACGGAGTAGCGACAGCCGAGAGCGGACCAAAGCTAATAAGGAATAATAAGGTTTTATTGCAAATTCATGCCCATGGGGCTAAACGCAAGTGAACAAAATCAAATACATGAAGTGATTGAAAACAGGTAAATAATCTAAATTCTAACATACAAAGATTAACTGATTGTATGCATATATAGAATATCGAATACGATTCTAAACGTACATTACTATGATTATTATAAGGATGGACTCCCGGCTACAACAGAGAGGTAGCCTTACAAGTGCCAAATTCAATCTTACGGGCATAGGTATTAAATTCAAAGCTTTTTATAAGTGTATATCGAAGGTCAATGTTTTATTTTGGGTTATGATCAGCATTATTTGAACGTGCCTCCGATGTAACGCTATTAATACACTTTGAACCTTTGTTGCGGCTGCTTATGCTATCGTCACCACAAAGGGGCCCGGTCGGGCAGTTTGGGGAACAAAATATACGATATAAAAGACAACAAAACACAACACGGACGAAACGTACTTCTACAATATACCGTGTACATATTCATCGGCATAGACTTTAATTTTTCGTTTCCGATGAGACATATATTGAAATTTTCAAGACCCGTAAATTTGAAACATTTCCCCCTTAGGTACTTTGATAAAATTCTGTGACTTATCCATTGAGCAATCCGTTCTGCAGTAGAGAGTTACTTTCTGCCAATGATGTTACTAGCTACGTCTGTGATGTAAAACAAAGGTCTTTGGGGGTAAGTTTTCCGACGATCTCTGACAGAGTTTGACGCAGCTAGACACGAGTTCAAGTACCATGAATCATGCTCAGATGTTCACTTCCTTGACATCTGAGCTTTTTATGGTAATTGCCTGACCCTGGCCCTAACCCAACACTCTCAAATCTACTAAGGGCAGCGAAGAGTAAGAAATGGAACGACGAATAAGAGTCACGTTGCAACATCATAAAGCGGCATTGCAAGCTGCTACGGCAGATGTGATTCAAGTCTCGGCCATCATAAGCGTTTTCGCTTGTCCCGAGAACAGAGTAGTCTTGTTCATCATATCGTATGGTTATACTGATTATCTTTCAATCGAGCTCCAGTATAATCTATAGCATCAGTAAAAATCAGACGTCGACATAGATCGATCAGAGGCATGAATCTCTCAAACGACTCTCTCGCAACCAACGCGTCCGGCCAGGTACCCTCTTCGGCAACATCGCCTGCGGAGCCGTCCGTCATCATCACCGTAGCCGTGCTGTCCATCGTCGGAAATCCTCTCGTCATCGTAGTGACCATTAGACGACAGACGTTCCCCTCCGCCAGTCGACTCTTCATCGCCTCCATGGCCTGCTCGGACCTGTTCCTTGGCTCAACCTTTCCGGCTATGGTGGCGCCTGCCGAGGCCGGGGAGTGGGTGTACTCCGACAAAGCCGCCCGGGTCTGCGCAGCCGTAGGATTGTCCTCCACAGTGCTAAGTTTCTACGCTCTTGGAGGTAAGATATTCTTTCCTGTGGTACTTCAATCGTATCCAGATGTGTGTCTATTGCGGACACAAAAATAGTGAAAACTGAAACTTATACCACATTTTCTATCTTACAACGCACTTTGTGCAAAAAATTTAGAAATGTGACGAATGTTTTTGGTCCTTGCAAATAGAGATGCAAGTTAAGATTTCATTAATCACTTTTATGCAACCGATAGTCTTCAAACTGCTGTATATCACTTTATTTTGTGTATTTTGCAGACGGGGCCATACAAAAAGGAGATTTTCTATTGCACTTCAACCAAAAAAGATGTATTTCTTCATTATTTCTTCATATTCAGATATTGCTACTGTGTAAAGACACCCATAACAAATTTCATATACTATTGTAATATCGTTTGTCATCAGGTCTTAATCTAGACCGGCTGTATGCTCTGATGAACGACGGAGTTGGCATCTCTTGCAAGAAAGCCCGGATCTTTCTGATCTCCGCTTGGGCTGGAATATACGCCTGGTTTATCTTCTCTACAGTCTATGGGGTTCCCTTGTATTACGATCCAGCCATTGCCCTGACTACATATGATGTGAAGACGCACTTATGGTTTACCATTGTTACCCTAGGCATGTTGTTTAGCCCTATTGTCCTTACATTGTACTGCGTAGTCCGTATCTTAAAAGCACTGTGCACTCAACACGAGCCACAGGTTGCTGCAGTTGTCCACATCACCGTGAATGGGCCTGGAGGAGTTCCACCTCAGAACGCTAACCCCCAGCAACAACCGGCACCCCAAAACATCAACACCGATCGTTCATACGCCAAGGTTGTGCTCATTCTAACCCTTGTGCAGACAATAATGCCGCTACCGGTTTCTTGTGCCTTTATTGCAAGTCAGCTAGGTTATGATCTACCAACCTTCCTGTTCTGGTCATCCTGGTTGGCCATGTCCAACACCTTTCTGGACGTTGTTGTGTACAGCGTGTGCCAAAAATCCTTCCGTAATGCTGTAAAGGAGATAGCGACGTTTGTGGCCTCCTTTTTGTACAAAAAGTGTTGTTGTAAAAACCGTGTTGAGGTGGCGGATCAACAGAACATACAAATGAGCAGTCTGTAAACAGTCCCATTCATAGTGCAGTACACTGCAAGTCCACCTTGTGAACTTGACTTCATTCAGATTTATATGATATGTGGTTTGGGTTGTGTGCACTGTCTCTACTTCAAATTTCTATCAACTGCCAATTATCTATGGTAAAAGTTAGAGAAAGAAATTTTTACACAATTGTAATTTTAGTGCAATTTATGTCAAACCATGCATGTACACAATATCAGGTTCTTTTAACAATTGCATTTCCACAACACACATGTTTGTGTATATAGAAATCTTGACTCTGACCTTCATACTTCCTTTAACAATGCTGTTGACAGTCTGCATAGCTACAGGTTGCAATGCTCTAAGTGTTAATGTATGTGTAGGTAACGTTAATGTGTTAATAGGTTTGGTCATATGATGTACAAGTTTGTAATTGTCATGTCCCCAGCAAGACTAGTATAGTATACATGTATATATACTCGTAATATGTTATATTCTCATATATCATAGTTATACGCAGTATTCTGATTGTATTACATGTAGTCTTCTAAGAAAAGTTAAGAGTCATGTTCTAGTTCAACCGAAGTACTGATGACTATAAAAGATTTTAGAAAAAGGAGACAATCAACTGTCTCCGTGAAATTTTTCGAAAATTTGCTGGCAATGTAAAAGACAAATCTGTTGAATAAAAAATGTGCAAGATTGCAATTGCTGTCATCGTTATTTGTGCATGGTATTCAGTTCAACAGAAGTGCTAATGACTACAATTTAGGGGGGGGGGGGATACTTTCAAACTAGCGTCCCACGACCAAACACATTCACGTAACCGTATCAACTTTTATGATATTGCACACAAAGACATCCAGATATGGTCCTTTAAAAAACAAAACAGCCCGAAACAGTACTCCCAAGCACAGTTCTGGTAGTCCCGCTAGAAAATATCTGGTAAATGTGCAACTCACACGGAGTCTAAGTCCCGAGAAAAACAACACAGGGCGGTGACATTTGGCAATAACATAAGCAGAAAACCGGAGCTGTGGGGATCACTTGAGCATACACCCCGAACTTCATGCACTAAACACAATTCTGAACCGCGACGTGAATAGAGTGAACGAGAGTCGGTATACAAAGTACTAACTGGTATGACATTTGACCAAGATGTCAGTCAGGATTCCTGTCAAGAGCGCTAGCAGACTTTGCTTTGGCATGTACCCTCTCGGCCCAAAAGAACCTTTGTTACATCAGTGTATGCATTTGGCTCATAGAAAATAATTTGCAGCAATATACTGTCGACAAAATATAATAATAATAATCTTTACTGCATGATCATACTCAGCGCATTTATCCTGTAGGCCGATTTTGCTTTTACATGCACCCCTTCGCTAAACAAAAAAAAGGTCTTTGTAACAGCATGCAGTGTATGTGTTTGGATCATGGTTTGTCCCAATATACTATAGATATATTTAGTATGATGAATATGATTCATCTAAAATTTAGTATACGTATGCAAGTATCTTATACACAATAAAGTATTAATGGCAACATGAGGAAACTGCTTACTAAGCTGAAGAAGGTACAGAACCTGAACCTAAACCGACAGAACGTAGCATCTCTGCTCGTTGCCATCTGGATCATATTCTGTGATTCTTTGGGCCTGAGTTCGATCCTGTAGAGTCGGCTCGACTCGGACATGTTGTAGGGGGCTGCGTTCATCCTTTCAGACGGTGACACAAAGCTGGCGGCCCCACGTAAACGTACGAGGGAGTTTTATGCAGAAGCCTCAAACCCCTTTCCGTACTCGAGTGGATTTCTGTGACTAATGAAGATGCACTTCGGCATTATAGAAAGTTACTTTTTGCCAATTATGCTGTTACTTGCTACGTCTGTGATGTAAAACATAGGTCTTTGGGGTCATTTTCTCCCACGATCTCTGACAGGGTTTGACGCAGGTAGACAGCAGTTCAAGTACAGCGAATCATGCTCAGATGTTCTTTTCCTTGACATCTGAGCTTTTTAACAATAATTGCCTGACCCTAGACCTGACCTGAACCCAACAATCTACTAAGGGCAGTGAAGCCTAAGCAATGGAACGATGAATAAGAGTCACGTTGCAACATCATAAAGTGGTAGGCACTGCGATGCAGCTGAAGCCGATTATAGGCGCTTTTGCTGCGAACAGAGGACAAGTCATAGTTGGACTACCAGATCTGTGCTTGGGAGTACTATTTCGGGCTGTTTTGGTATCTGTATGTCTTTTTAGGCAATGTCATAAAGGCTAATACAGTTAAGCAAATATATGGGGTCCTGGAACTCTATTTAGAAATATTTCTCTCCCTAATTGTACTGAACGTGTTTGTTTTTGTTGTCCAAATGCATATAATGCCATGAGAATACCACATATAACAATGAAACAATGAAAGCCATTGTAATTTGGACATTTCTTTATTCAATAGATTTGTCTGTAATATTGCCAACAAATTTCAAAAACCTCATATATTTTATAATTACGGAGGCTTGTCATTTCCATAAACTTTTTCCCCTTTTTTAAAAATCTTCTATAGTCATCAGCACTTTGAACTGGAACATGGCTCTTTGCTTTTGTTAGCTAAATGCATCTTATGCGATTAGAATACCACATATAACGATGACATATCATAATACCACATATATAATTATATACGTGAGTATATACGTGTACATATACTACACTAGTCTTGCAGGAGTCATAATAATTACAAACAAGTACATCATATTACCAAACCTATTAACACATTAACGTTACCTACACCTACATTAACACTCAGAGCACTCGTGACCTATATCTATGCAGACTATAAACAACATTGGTAATAGAAGAATGGATTCCAGAGTCAACATTTCTATACATACAAACATGTGTGTTGTAGAAATGCAGTTGTTAAAAAGGCTGATATTGTGTATTCATGCTCATATGGTTTGACATAAATTGTACTCAAGATACAATTGTGTAAAACTATCTCTGGCTTTAACCATACATAAGTAGCAGTAAATAGAAATTCAGAATGACAGAAATTTGGAATAGAGACAGTATCTACATCCCAGGTTATATGTTACATGTTGTGTAAGTCTAAATGAAGTAAAATAATCAGGTGGACTTGCAGTGTACTGCACTGCGAATGGGACTGTTTTACAGACTGCTCATTTGTATGTTCTGTTGATCCGCCACTTCAACACGGTTTTGACAACAACACTTTTTGTACAAAAAGGAGGCCACAAACGTCGCTATCTCCTTTACAGCCTTACGGAAGGATTTTTGGCACACGCTGTACACAACAACGTCCAGAAAGGTGTTGGACATGGCCAACCAGGTTGACCAGAACAGGAAGGTTGGCAGATCATAACCTTGGTGACTTAAGATAATAGCAAATACCGTGGGGAGTGGTATTGTCGTCTGCACAAGGGTAAGGATGAGCACAACTTTGGCGTATGAACGATCGGTGGTGATGTTTTGGGGTGCCGGTTGTTGCTGGGGGTTAGTGTTCTGAGGTGGAACTCCAGGCCCATTCACGATGTGGACAACTGCAGCAACCGGTGGCCCGTGTTGAGTGCACAGTGCTTTTATGATACGGACTACACAATACATTGTAAGGACAAGAGGGCTACAAAATATGCCAAAGGAAATAATGGTAAACCATAAGTTGGTCGTCATATTATATGTAGTCATGGCCATGACTGGATCGTAATACACGGGAACTCCATATACTACAGAGAAGATATACCAGGCGTATATCCCGACCCAAGCTGAGATGAGAAAGATCCGGGCCTTCTTGCGAGAGATGCCAACTCCGTCGTTCATCAGAGCATAGTGTCTGTCTAGGTTCAAACCTAATGACAACGATATTATAACAGTATAAGTCATTTGTTGTGGATGTCTACGTACTACAATATCTGATTTTGAATAAGCAATATATGGAAAGTATAATTTTGCTTGCAGCGTAGTAGAAAAAATTCTCTTCAGACGGCCCCATCCACAAAATACACTTTAAACAGATGCTAAGGGCACACTGAATGATGTATACTTTGAATCCTGTGGGCAAGTGATGTAAGTTTGTAAAAAAAAAGCAAATCTAAGTGGTCAGGAAGGTTGAACACACGCAGAATATGCTATACCAAACAATATGTTCTTTAGTTTTGTTCTTCCAAATCATCTTGTTTTACTTTGGAAGTCTTCGCTCATTTTTGATCGTGCTTGTACCGATGCACATGGCAAAATATTCTTGCATCAAATAGTGTGCCAAACACAAACAAGTTACAAAATAGGTCAATGCTAATTATTTCACTACGACCAAATCAATGATTTTACATTGCGAGTAAGCCTTCTGCTGTTTTGTACTGATTCTTGTGCTATGAAGCAGACAATGAATAATATTGATTGAAGTGATTTAATTCTGTAACAAGGGGATATTAGTATGCAAATCATCATTAGTAAATATGTGCACCCTCAAATTCTGCTAGCATAAAGTACGTTTTATGAGAGATAAAGTGACATTCTATGACACTGGTATCAGTTTTCTGGTATTGCAATCTGGTTTGCAATATACGGCATGAATTAGCCTAATTTGCAGTTCCATTGTCCAGTATGGTCGTAATGTTTTTGATACGGATGAAAAGTGATACGGGCGCGGATGTCACTGCACTGATATAAACAAGCCAATTTGGCCTAACAACAATACATCTAGGGATACCAACAACGTAACATTGTTTATGACCAGTTCTGACGAGTATGGCCACAGTTAAGTACACAGAGACATCAAAAATTCTCATTTTGAATCGGCACGTTAAGTTGAGGGCTGAAAGTTCACGTGGTAAGTGAGCTAGCCGGACACCATCAGTTACGTGTATGGCAAGAATGTACAACTGATTGAAGTATTACAGGAGAAAAGGATATTACCTGCAAGAGCATACAAACTTAGCACCATGGAGGGCGATCCTATCACTGTGCAGACCCTGACGGCTGTGTCCGCGTACACCCACTCCCCCGCCTTGGCAGGCGCCACCATAGCCGGAAAGGTTGAGCCAAGGACCAGGTCCGAGCAGGCCATGGAGGCGATGAAGAGTCGACTGGCGGAGGGGAACGTCTGTCGTCTGATGGTCACTACGATGACGAGAAGATTCCCGATGATGGACAGAACGGCTACGGTGATGATGACGGCCGGCTCCGCAGGCGATGTTGCCGAAGAAGGTACCGGGTCGGACGCGTTGGTTGCGAGAGAGTCGTTTGAGAAATTCATATTTCTGATGAGTCCGATCTATATCGGCGTATGGTTTGTTGTCTTGTAGTTGTTGTAGATTCTATCTGCTGGATTAAAAGTTGTCAATACAACCTCGGAATATGATGTACAAGACTACTCCTCTGTTCGCGACAAAAACGCCTATAATGGGCTAGAGCTGCATCGCGTCTACGACTTTATAATGTTGTAACGTGACTCTTATTCGTCGTTACATTGCTTACTCTTCGCTGCCCTTAGTAGATTTGAGAGTGTTGGGTTAGGGCTAGGGCTAGGGTCAGACAATTACCGTAAAAAGCTCAGATGCCAAGGAAGCGAACATCTGAGCACGATTCGCTGTACTTGAACTCCTGTCTAGCTGCGTCAAACTCTGTCAGAGATCGTGGGAGAAAATAACCCCAAAGACCTATGTTTTACATGGTACGTGAAGGGGTTTGAGGCTTATGCATAAAGATCCCTCACACGTAGGGCCGCCAGCTTTCTGACTTATGTCACCGTCTGAAAGGATGAACACAACCCCTTACAACATGTCTGAGTTGAGCCGACCCTAGGATCGAACTCAGGCCCAAGGAATCACAGACCTCATATTGGACTTTAAGAACAAAGGTGTACACTGCAATAAAATAAAGCGGATGCAATGTGAGTTAGAATAAAGGCAAATAAAAACTATGTATTAGCTTACGTGGTATAATACAGACATAGACAGCCTGCCCAGCACCTCTCACACACATAAATGTATTTGTGCAGTGGCTATATCTTTAATGTTAGAGATGTTTGACTTACGTTACCAAGGTATTGACTTAAGTTACACTTAAGACTTTTCTGAACCGCGTGAATAAAGTGAACGGGAGTTGGTATACAAAATATTAATTGGTGCGACTTTTGACCAAGTTGTCAGTCAGGATTCCTGTCAAGAGCAGACTTAAAAAAGGCTTGATCAGAGTATGCATTTGGCTCATAGGAAAATGGTTTGCACCAATATAATAATGATAATGATAATGATGATATTACTGATAATAATAATCTTTATGGCATGATCATGCTCAGGACATTTAGCCCGTATGCAGATTTTGCTTTTGCATGTACCCTTTCGCTAAAAACAAAAAAAAAGTCTTTGTAACAGCAGTGTATGCGTTTGGATCATAGTTTGTCCCCCATTATACTATAGATATGATATAGTATGATGGATGACGATATCTCTAGTATACGTATAACTACGGTATAAGTATCTTATACACAATTAAGTATTAATGGCAACATGAGGAAACTGCTTACTGAGCTGAAGAAAATACAGGGCCTGAACCGACAGAACGTAGAATCACCGCTCGTTGCCATCTGGATCAAAGTCTGTGATTCCTTGGGCCTGAGTTCGATCCTAGGGTCGGCTCAACTCGGACATGTTATAAGGGGTTGTGTTCATCCTTTCAGACGGTGACATAAAGCTGGTGGCCCCACGTACGAGGGAGCTTTAGCTTCATGCATAAGCCTCAAACCCCTTTCCGTACTCGAATGGATTTCTGTGACTAAAGAACATGCCCTTCGGCAGTATAGAAAGCTACTTGCCAGAGATCGTGAGAGAAAATAACCCCAAAGACCTATGTTTTACATCATAGGCGTAGCTAGTAACAGCATTGGCTGAAAGTAACTTTCTACTGTCGAAAGGCATGTTCATTGAATAAAAGTAACCGAAATCCATTAGAGTACGGAAAGGGGAATATTCTTTGAAATTTACTGGTCTTGACATTTCAATAAATTTCCTTTAAAATTTACACTATCAATACATGCATGCCGGAAACACGAAAACGCTTATGATTTTTTTCTTGTCTAGACCTGAATCACAGCTGTAGTGGCTTGCAATGACGCTTTTTGAAGTTGCAACGTGACTCTTACTCTTCGTTCCATAGCTCATCAGGCTTCGCCGCCCTCAGTAGATTCGAGTACGTCGGGTTAGGGTCAGGGCTAAGGTTAGGCAATTACTGCTAACACGCTCGCAGATATCAAGCGAGTGTTCACCTGTGTCTGTCAGAGATGCTTTGACAAATGCGCATAAGCAATGTTTGCGTTATTCTTTGTACTTAGCAAAAGCGACCGAAGGGAATTTGAGGCCAATGGATATGAAAGTTCTCCCTATGCACATTTTGTATCGCCTAAAAGCAGTTATAGTCAAGCAAATGGATATGATTTTGGAAACGGTCAGACGTTTCAGAAAGTATCCACTATCTTTCGTCAGTGACACTGAAGAGAAGAGAAAAAACTGAAATCTAAAATTGTCTTCAGCTTGGCTTTGTATTGCCTTGTTTCCTAGTGAACAATACAAATTGTCCTCCGCTATTTTGCATTCATGGTTAAGGTATAAATATAGTTTCTTCCAGATCTCTTCAGTGTTACTGACGAACGATAGTAGATACTATCTGAAACGTCTGACCGTTTCCAGAATCATATCCAGTTGCTTGAGTAACTGCTTTTGAGCGTATCTTATTACCTGGATGTCTTACCTTCATCGACGTATATGTATCCCTAATACAATCTCCAACAATCGGTCACATAGAGGGTTGCAGTTTTCCCTCAAGCAGGAACATTAGATCCATGCCTCTAAAATATGAATTAGCTATATCGGGTTAGTATAACGTTAACAGATACTGTACAATGTATACAGATAAGGATCTAATGTTTCTTATAAGTGCGATAGTACCATAATTCCTTGTAATAAATGGAAATAATTCCATGCCGTTCTGGCACGTGTAAGTTGGTTGAAGGTGTAGATCGCCATGCAAAGATAGCGTAAATGTGAAAGTAATTTCAGATATACAACGTCACGTGGCCAATTAATAAATAACCCCCAAGGTCGCATCCCTGCACCTGCATGGAAGGCTCAAACCTTTCGCCAGCGGCACAATAGCGGTACTACCAAATCTGTGCTTGGGAGTACTGTTTCGTGCTGTTTTGGTTCTCAAATGACCATATCTTGATGTATTTTTTGCAATATCATAAAGGTTAATACAGTTAAACGAATAAGTGGGGTCGTGGATCTCTAGTCTGAAAATATTTTTGTCCCTAAATTGTATACAGTCATTAACATTTCGGTTGAACTGGAACGTAACTATTCATTTTTGCTGTCGGAATGCATGTAATGTCATGATAATACCAAACATAACGATGACAGCAATTGCAATGTTGCACATTTTTTATTCAATAGATTTTTATTTTACATTGCAACAAATTTCCGAAAAAGTCATTCTCGGTGACAGTTGGTTTTCGAAATCAGAAACTCTGTCTCCTTTTTCTTCAATCATCTAGAGCCATCAGCACTTCGGTTGAACTGGAACATGACTCTTAACTTTTCTTGGCCGAAGGCGTGTAGTACAATAAGAATACTACATAAAACTATGATATATGCGAATACTGCATATAACTTTTATATATGATGATACCAAATATAACGAGTATATATACATGTATACTATACTAATCTTCCTGGAGTCATGATAATTACAAACGTGTACATCATACTACTAAACCTACTGATACATTAACGTAACCTATACCTGCAATAGCACTTAGAACACTGTGTTACCTTTCGTTAATTACACTTACTGAGACTATCAATAACATTGCTAAAAGAAGAAGAATGCCATAAGGTATATATATATATATATATATATATATATATTATATATACATACATATATATATCACCTTAACCTTAATCGGTGGAAATTTGGCCAAGAAACAATACATGCAACACAAACAATATATCATATACTTCTGGATGAAGTAAAATAACGAGGTTGGCGTGCAGTGTACTGCACTGAGAATGAGACTGCTTTACAGACTGCTCATTGGTATGTTCTCCTGGCCCACAGCGTTTCTGCAACAACACTTGTTGTACAAAAAGGAGGCCACAAACGTCGCTAACTCCTTTACAGCCTTACGGAAGGATTTTTGGCACACACTGTACACAACAACGTCCAGAAAGGTGTCACACAATATTAACCAGGCTGACCAAAACATAAAAGTTGGTAGATTATAACCCAGTTGACTTAAGATCATAGCACATAGCGCCGGAAGTGGTATAGTCGTCTGTACAAGGCTTAGGATCAGAACAACCTTAGCGTATGAACGATCGGTGTGGATGTTTTGTGGTGCCGGTTGTTGCTGGGGGTTATTAGCGTTTTGAGGTGGACCTCCTGGTCCATTCACGGTGATGTGGACAACTGCAGCAACCGGTGGATCGTGTTGGGCGCACAGTTCTCTTAAAATACGGACAACACAATAACTTGTAACAAAAATAGCACTGCTTGGTATGGCAAAGAAAACAATGGTAAACCATATGTGGGTCGTCATGTCAAATGTTGCCAGTGCCCTGACTGGATCGTAATACACGGGAACCCCATATACTACAGAGAAGATGTACCAGGCGTATATCCCAACCCAAGCTGAGATGAGAAAGATCCGGACCTTCTTGTGAGAGATGCCAACTCCGTCGTTCATCAGAGCAGAAAGTCGGTCTAGATTAAGACCTAATGACAAGAAGATTACAATATTGTAAGTAAATTGTTATGAATGACTTCACACATCAATATCTGGTTATGAAGTAACAATATCTGCAATATCTACATTTGCAATAGAAATAGAAAGTGCAATAGAAACAGTCAATAGAAAAATCCTTTTTTATACCCCATCCATAAAATACACGGCTTATATAGATGGCACCCCTTCCGGGAAAGTAATGTAAGTGTTCCAAAGAAAAAGACTAAAATCGAAGTGGTCACGAAGATCTAACACACACAAAGGATTCTATACCCAAATCGTTTTCTTTCTTAGATGTGACTTAGGGCACATATGGATGGCATCCACGCACGCATCAAATTTCGCAACCCCCCCCCCCCCCCCCCCCCCCCAAAGTCTTCAGCTATATTGTAAATCCCACAAAGCATCGAAAAGATTACCAAATATATGCCGGAAACTGAAGAAAAATATCGGGAATGGATAATTATGTCGTAGCATGCCAGAATTGATTCCAAGGTCAAAAGAGTTTGTTTATTCTTTTGTTCAAACTCCCTGGCAACATAGATTTCATACTGATGGCAACTTTTTTGGCCATACTTTTTTTTATTCACACATACGCACCAGGTTTGGGGTTCCCACAGCATGTCATCCATATAAGAAAAACTCTAATCAAGTCAACATGGCCTTTCTGTGGTATGGCAAAAAAGATTAATGCACCAAAACATTTTCAGTGTGTTTGTCAGCAGGGCTAGCCCTTTGTAATAGCCATAGGCTAGTTGGGCAGCCCTGGCTGTGTGTTCGTTGCAGCCAAACCAATAAATAAATAAATAAATAAAAATAAATAAAATAAAACATTTTCAGTACCCAACAGACAAAAATTTCAAAGAGCTTAATACTTTTTAGTAATATTTTATTACGGCCCAATTTTTATTTTATTTTATCCCTGCACACTCTTTGTAAGCCTTTTGTAGTTTGGGAGTTATTGTGATGATATGCACCAGCTTGAAGTGATTTCAACTCTGTATAGGGATGGGTACCGGTACAGGAAATTTAGGTACAAATACGGTCCAGGTCCACTTCGCTACAAAGGAATCTGTTATGATGGAATAACCGACTTCTACCAGCGTTTTAAATCTTATCCTCATGTATACAACACTAATGCCTCTGCTAACTTACGCATAGAAACTATCCACTCTCCTCTACTTCACTATTGTTATTTTCTTGGATCGGTAAGCCCCAACACTCATGAAGTCCTGCCGGTATAATCTGTCAATCTGTGTCCAATCGGTCCAAAATCCAGTCCACTGATATTTTTTCAGGTCCGTTACTTCCGGACCGGTCCAATAAGAAGAACCGGTACCCGCCCATAACTCTGTAACACTACGTTCAGTAAGCCTAATAGTATACAAAGCTAAAAAGATTTTACACGCACCACCAATTTTATTTGCAAAAAGTACATTTTACGATTAAAAAAAATCGTTTGCGTCTCTTCATTAATTGGGTCATTCGTAAGAAACCACACACACGACCGAAACCTCTACTTAGAGAATATTATTTTTTTTTAAAGAAAAAAGTGGCATTCTGCGACATTAGTTTCAGTTTTCCGATATTGTTTTTCATTATACAACAGTTCCTTTGTAACCGTCATTTGATTTGAAATGGACGACAGTTGATGCGCGCGTGTCAGCAATATCGATGTCATAACGTCAATGTCGCCTAAGAACGATAAATCAATGAGGTCTTATCGATGATCAATAAATCCGATCAGTATGCCTGAGCTAAAGTACACATGGACATCTGTAAAACTCATTTTGAATTGAAAATTTGGAGTTGGAAAAGTGACCTGAAACCATCAGTTACATACGGCTAGAAGGTATCACTGTAAAAGAAGATATTACCTGCAAGAGCATGAAAACTTAGGCCTCCGGAGGATGCCCCTATCACTGTGCAGACCTTGGCGGTCGTTTCTGAGTACACCCACTCCCCGGCCTTGGCAGGCGCCACAAAGAATGGCAAGATTATGCCGACGAGCAGGTCTGAGCAGGCCATGGAGGCGATGAAGAGTCGACTGGCGGAGGGGAACGTCTGTCGTCTGGTGGACACTACGAGTACAAGGAGGTTCCCGACGATGGCCAACACAGCTACGGTGATAATGACGGCCGGCTCCGCAGGCGATGTTGCCGAAGAGAGAACAGGGGCGGACGCGTTGGTCGCGAAGGATCCGTTTGAGAAATTCATATCTCTGATCTATGTCAGCGACTGATTTGTTGTCTTCTTGTTTTGCTGGATAGAAAGTTTTTCGATACAACCACTTGGTACATATGTATGATAACCAAAACTAGTCGGCTGTTCTCGGGAAAGGCGACAACGATTATGAAGGAGAGAGCTTAATCACAGTGGCTTACACTGCCGCTATATATGATGTTGCAACGTGACTCTTACTATTCGTTCTGTTACGTATGATTCGCTGCACTCAGAAGATTTAACAATGTTGGGTTAGGGCCAGGGCTAGGCTCAAGCAATTATTGCTAAAAGCCCAGACATCAAAGTAGTGGACATGTGTGCATGGTTATCTGTATTTAAACTTCTGTCTAGCTGCGTCAAACTCTGTCAGAGATCATGGGAGAAATTAACCCCAAAGACCTTTGTTTTACATCACAGACGTAGCTAGTAACATCATTGGCTGTAAGTAACTTTCTACTGTCGAAAGGCATGTCCATTGGATAAAAGTAACCGGCATCCATTAGGAAAGGGGAATATTCTAAACCTTAAAATTCACTGGTCTTGACATTTCACTGATAAAATTTCCATAGAAATTTATGCTATCAATACATGCATCCGGGGAAAGCGAAAAACGCATATGATGGGCTAGACCTGAATCACAGCTTGCAATGTCGCTGTCGCAAGTATAACGTTAACATCACTCTTTGTTCCATTGCTTAGGCTTCGCCGCCCTCAGTAGATGTGGGTACATCGGGGAAAGGTCAGGGCTAGGGTTAGGCAATTACTGCTAACACGCTCGCAGACATCAAGCTGTCAGAGTTGCTTTGATAAATGCGCATAAGCGATGTTTGCGTTATTCTATGTACTTAGCAAAAGCGACCGAAGTGCATTTGTGGCCAATGGATATGAAAGTTCTCCCTGTGTACATTTTGTATCGCCAAAAAGCAGTTATAGTCAAGCAAATGGATGTGATTTTGGAATAGGTCAGACGTTTCAGAGAGTATCCACTTTCTTTCGTCAGTGACACTGAAGAGATGTGGAACAAGAAAGCTTCTGAAAAAAGCTGGCCGGTGCGTATTTTGGCAAAAGCCTGGATGTTAAACAAAATCACACGAAAAAAAAGAGTTTTTAAACATCGAATTACTGAATTGGTCTTTCTTCTATTAAAAAAACACTACATGAGATTTGTCTAACAAAGAAAAAAAATTAGCAAGTGGGGTTCGAACCTACGATCTACGGAAGATAGGTACCATGCTGTAGACCGCTCGGCCACGCTGGCTCGATTCCACAATGTCACGTATAGAAGGGCTGTTTGGTTAAAGTGACCGATCCATCCATCCATCCACGCATCCATGCAACCGTTTCTCCCGTCTCAAAAAACTGAAATCCATTGTCTTCAGCTTGGCTTTATATTACCTTGTTTCTTAGTGGACAATACAAATTGTCTTCAGCTATTTTGCATTTAAAGTTAGTGTATAAAAACAGTTTCTTCTAGATCCCTTCAGTATCACCGACGAAGGATAGTGGGTACTATCTGAAAAGTCTGACTGATTCCAAAATCATATCCAGTTGCTTGAGTAACTGCTTTTGAGCGTATCTTATTACCTGGATGTCTAACCTTCATCGACGTACATTTTATATCCCTAATACGATCCCTAACAACATCGGTCACATAGAGGGTTGCAGTTTTCCCTCAAGCATGAACTGTGGATCCAGTCCTTTTAGATTTAAATAAGCTATGTTCGAACGTTTAATTCATTTCAAGGATACCCGGTTAAGTCATGTTGTCAACTTCGATTTTGAATACTAAAAAGGTTTACAGAATACTGAGCCCTTTGTTGTTTATAATTTATGCAAATGATATTCCAAACTGTGTATTTACATGTCAGATTGCATTATATGCCGACGATACTGTACTATATGTCAGCTACTCTGACGTATTCAACTGGCATTACAATCTGACTTAGACTCTCAAACTGGTTTGTTGCAGCTTATCAATAAATGCAAACAATTGCAAAGCAATGTTCATTGGTCCCTGAGCACACATAAATTACATCGATAACGAAATGTTGAATGTAGTTCCAGCATATAAGTATTTAGGTGTTACTGTGGATAAAGAACTTATATGGGACATGTAGATACTGTGTTAACCAAACTGTTTAGCGTGCACTTAGCATGATGGCAAGTCCGCCCACTTCTGACAAAGGCCGCACTTAAGTTATAACAATGTATGAGACTATTTTCTTCCCTCACCTAACTTAATTACTGTTGCTCAGTTCGGGACGGCGCCAGTAGGGTACAAATCTAAAGACTGCAAATGATGCAGTATAGAGTGGGCAAACTTATACTGGGTGTCCAGCCTAGAACTTCATCTACTGTAGTGCACCATAATTAGGTGGAAAACTGTACAGTCTAGCTATATTGTTTATTGTGCATGCAAGTTGTGGATGGAGTCATGATGATGAATACACTCACAAACGCCAGTTTTCTGAAACTTTAATGAAAGACTTTTTAGTTCAATGTCTGAATACGTATTATCACATGAAAAGACACCGGTGTTGGTTAGTGTAAACATGCATCTGTGGCTTTGTTCATTTTGGATATAAATCCGTCAACTGAGGTTGCCGAATACAATACCAGCATCAGTTGTCTTTAAACAAGTTTCGGTATAAATGACCCTAAGTTCCTAGCCATTCAACTAAGTCTTGAGACAGAGACAAAGACGGTTGAAGTCATAGATTAACTTCATGGACACATCGCACAAGAAACTAATAAGGGACCAAAAGTCCCACCAGAAGCTACAAGACAGTAAGGTGCCGTTGACAATGCGGAAACTACGCAGAATGGCCCGTCTGAAGTCCCGAATCGATCGTCACTTCCGCAGGCACGAAGAATGGAAGTCTAAAAAGAGCAATGGTAGCCCGTTGAAACATATAAATAATAGAATGGTGCATTTATTGTTAATCATCTCACTGAGATATCCCGCAGTGATAACGTGTGTCGGGCCGGAACTTAAACCCTAAGCTACAATCGCAGTCATAATTATGTCCCTACCCGGTGCAGTGATAGGCGGTGTTTCCAAAAGATAGCTAGCGGTTGCGCCCAAATAGACTCCGTATGCTCAAGAATATCTCGACAAGGACGTATCCGAATATTTTGCGGTTTTTATCTTTCGATTCCTTACAACCGACCTTTCCAACCATACCAAGTGTGTCGGGCCGGAACTTAAACCCTAAGCTACAATCGCAGTCATAATTATGTCCCTACCCGGTGCCGTGACAGGCGGTGTTTCCAAAAGATAGCTAGCGGTTGCGCCCAAATAGACTCCCTATGCTCAAGAATATCTCGACAAGGACGTATCCGAATATTTTGCGGTTTTTATCTTTTGATTCCTTACTAAGCGACCTTTCCAACCATACCAAGTGTGTCGGGCCGGAACTTGAACCCTAAGCTACAATAGCAGTCTTATGTCCCTACCAGGTGCCGTGACAGGCGGTGTTTCCAAAAGATAGCTAGCGGTTGCGCCCAAATAGACTCCCTATGCTCAAGAATATCTCGACAAGGACGTATCCAAATATTTTGCGGTTTTTATCTTTCAATTCCTTACTAAGCGATCTTTCCAACCATATCACGTGTGTCGGGCCGGAATTGGAACTCTAAGCTACAATTGCAGTCTTATGTCCCTACCCGGTGCCATGACAGGCGGTGTTTCCAAAAGATAGCTAGCGGTTGCGCCCAAATAGACTCCGTATGCTCAAGAATATCTCAACAAAGACGTATCCGAATATTTTGCGGTTTTTATTTTCGATTCCTTACTAAGCGACCTTTCCAATCATACCAAGTGTGTCGGGCCGGAACTTGAACCCTAAGCTACAATAGCAGTCTTATGTCCCTACCTGCTGCCGTGACAGGCGGTGTTTCCAAAAGATAGCTAGCGGTTGCGCCCAAATAGACTCCCTATCCTCAAGAATATCTCGACAAGAACGTATCCGAATATTTTGCGGTTTTCATCTTTCGATTCCTTACTAAGCGACCTTTCCAAACATACCAAGTGTGTCGGGCCGGAACTTAAACTCTAAGCTACAATCGCAGTCATGTCCCTACCCGGTGCCGTGACAGGCGGTGTCTCCAAAAGATAGCGAGCGGTTGCGTAGCGGTAAGCTAAGGTGGACCTATATCCGTGAATATCTCGGCAACAATGTACAATATAATTTTGCGGTTTGTGGATTATAATTCCCTACCAAGGGACCTTTCCAACGATACCAAGTTCGACCCTCCCGAATAACTTTGAAGATTGCGGAATCTCAGGCGTATATACACGCGTCAGGGTTACGTAGCGGTAAGCTAAGGTGGACCTATATACGAGAATATCTCCGCAACAATGTACAATATAATTTTGCGGTTTGTGGATTATAATTCCGAACCAAGGGACCTTTCCAACGATACCAAGTTCGACCCTCCCGAATAACTTTGAAGATTGCGGAATCTCAGGCGTATATACACGCGTCAGGGTTACGTAGCGGTAAGCTAAGGTGGACCTATATCCGAGAATATCTCGGCAACAATGTACAATATAATTTTGCGGTTTGTGGATTATAATTCCCTACCAAGGGACCTTTCCAACGATACCAAGTTCGACCCTCCCGAATAACTTTGAAGATTGCGGAATCTCAGGCGTATATACACGCGTCAGGGTTACGTAGCGGTAAGCTAAGGTGGACCTATATCCGAGAATACCTCGGCAACAATGTACAATATAATTTTGCGGTTTGTGGATTATAATTCCCTACCAAGGGACCTTTCCAACGATACCAAGTTCGACCCTCCCGAATAACTTTGAAGATTGCGGAATCTCAGGCGTATATACACGCGTCAGGGTTACGTAGCGGTAAGCTAAGGTGGACCTATATCCGAGAATATCTCGGCAACAATGTACAATATAATTTTGCGGTTTGTGGATTATAATTCCCTACCAAGGGACCTTTCCAACGATACCAAGTTCGACCCTCCCGAATAACTTTGAAGATTGCGGAATCTCAGGCGTATATACACGCGTCATGGTTACGTAGCGGTAAGCTAAGGTGGACCTATATCCGAGAATATCTCGGCAACAATGTACAATATAATTTTGCGGTTTGCGGATTATAATTCCCTACCAAGGGACCTTTCCAACGATACCAAGTTCGACCCTCCCGAATAACTTTGAAGATTGCGGAATCTCAGGCGTATATACACGCGTCAGGGTTACGTAGCGGTAAGCTAAGGTGGACCTATATCCGAGAATATCTCGGCAACAATGTACAATATAATTTTGCGGTTTGTGGATTATAATTCCCTACCAAGGGACCTTTCCAACGATACCAAGTTCGACCCTCCCGAATAACTTTGAAGATTGCGGAATCTCAGGCGTATATACACGCGTCAGGGTTACGTAGCGGTAAGCTAAGGTGGACCTATATCCGAGAATATCTCGGCAACAATGTACAATATAATTTTGCGGTTTGTGGATTATAATTCCCTACCAAGGGACCTTTCCAACGATACCAAGTTCGACCCTCCCGAATAACTTTGAAGATTGCGGAATCTCAGGCGTATATACACGCGTCAGGGTTACGTAGCGGTAAGCTAAGGTGGACCTATATCCGAGAATATCTCGGCAACAATGTACAATATAATTTTGCGGTTTGTGGATTATAATTCCCTACCAAGGGACCTTTCCAACGATACCAAGTTCGACCCTCCCGAATAACTTTGAAGATTGCGGAATCTCAGGCGTATATACACGCGTCAGGGTTACGTAGCGGTAAGCTAAGGTGGACCTATATCCGAGAATATCTCGGCAACAATGTACAATATAATTTTGCGGTTTGTGGATTATAATTCCCTACCAAGGGACCTTTCCAACGATACCAAGTTCGACCCTCCCGAATAACTTTGAAGATTGCGGAATCTCAGGCGTATATACACGCGTCAGGGTTACGTAGCGGTAAGCTAAGGTGGACCTATATACGAGAATATCTCCGCAACAATGTACAATATAATTTTGCGGTTTGTGGATTATAATTCCGAACCAAGGGACCTTTCCAACGATACCAAGTTCGACCCTCCCGAATAACTTTGAAGATTGCGGAATCTCAGGCGTATATACACGCGTCAGGGTTACGTAGCGGTAAGCTAAGGTGGACCTATATCCGAGAATATCTCGGCAACAATGTACAATATAATTTTGCGGTTTGTGGATTATAATTCCCTACCAAGGGACCTTTCCAACGATACCAAGTTCGACCCTCCCGAATAACTTTGAAGATTGCGGAATCTCAGGCGTATATACACGCGTCAGGGTTACGTAGCGGTAAGCTAAGGTGGACCTATATCCGAGAATATCTCGGCAACAATGTACAATATAATTTTGCGGTTTGTGGATTATAATTCCCTACCAAGGGACCTTTCCAACGATACCAAGTTCGACCCTCCCGAATAACTTTGAAGATTGCGGAATCTCAGGCGTATATACACGCGTCAGGGTTACGTAGCGGTAAGCTAAGGTGGACCTATATCCGAGAATATCTCGGCAACAATGTACAATATAATTTTGCGGTTTGTGGATTATAATTCCCTACCAAGGGACCTTTCCAACGATACCAAGTTCGACCCTCCCGAATAACTTTGAAGATTGCGGAATCTCAGGCGTATATACACGCGTCAGGGTTACGTAGCGGTAAGCTAAGGTGGACCTATATCCGAGAATATCTCGGCAACAATGTACAATATAATTTTGCGGTTTGTGGATTATAATTCCCTACCAAGGGACCTTTCCAACGATACCAAGTTCGACCCTCCCGAATAACTTTGAAGATTGCGGAATCTCAGGCGTATATACACGCGTCAGGGTTACGTAGCGGTAAGCTAAGGTGGACCTATATCCGAGAATATCTCGGCAACAATGTACAATATAATTTTGCGGTTTGTGGATTATAATTCCCTACCAAGGGACCTTTCCAACGATACCAAGTTCGACCCTCCCGAATAACTTTGAAGATTGCGGAATCTCAGGCGTATATACACGCGTCAGGGTTACGTAGCGGTAAGCTAAGGTGGACCTATATCCGAGAATATCTCGGCAACAATGTACAATATAATTTTGCGGTTTGTGGATTATAATTCCCTACCAAGGGACCTTTCCAACGATACCAAGTTCGACCCTCCCGAATAACTTTGAAGATTGCGGAATCTCAGGCGTATATACACGCGTCAGGGTTACGTAGCGGTAAGCTAAGGTGGACCTATATCCGAGAATATCTCGGCAACAATGTACAATATAATTTTGCGGTTTGTGGATTATAATTCCCTACCAAGGGACCTTTCCAACGATACCAAGTTCGACCCTCCCGAATAACTTTGAAGATTGCGGAATCTCAGGCGTATATACACGCGTCAGGGTTACGTAGCGGTAAGCTAAGGTGGACCTATATCCGAGAATATCTCGGCAACAATGTACAATATAATTTTGCGGTTTGTGGATTATAATTCCCTACCAAGGGACCTTTCCAACGATACCAAGTTCGACCCTCCCGAATAACTTTGAAGATTGCGGAATCTCAGGCGTATATACACGCGTCAGGGTTACGTAGCGGTAAGCTAAGGTGGACCTATATCCGAGAATATCTCGGCAACAATGTACAATATAATTTTGCGGTTTGTGGATTATAATTCCCTACCAAGGGACCTTTCCAACGATACCAAGTTCGACCCTCCCGAATAACTTTGAAGATTGCGGAATCTCAGGCGTATATACACGCGTCAGGGTTACGTAGCGGTAAGCTAAGGTGGACCTATATCCGAGAATATCTCGGCAACAATGTACAATATAATTTTGCGGTTTGTGGATTATAATTCCCTACCAAGGGACCTTTCCAACGATACCAAGTTCGACCCTCCCGAATAACTTTGAAGATTGCGGAATCTCAGGCGTATATACACGCGTCAGGGTTACGTAGCGGTAAGCTAAGGTGGACCTATATCCGAGAATATCTCGGCAACAATGTACAATATAATTTTGCGGTTTGTGGATTATAATTCCCTACCAAGGGACCTTTCCAACGATACCAAGTTCGACCCTCCCGAATAACTTTGAAGATTGCGGAATCTCAGGCGTATATACACGCGTCAGGGTTACGTAGCGGTAAGCTAAGGTGGACCTATATCCGAGAATATCTCGGCAACAATGTACAATATAATTTTGCGGTTTGTGGATTATAATTCCCTACCAAGGGACCTTTCCAACGATACCAAGTTCGACCCTCCCGAATAACTTTGAAGATTGCGGAATCTCAGGCGTATATACACGCGTCAGGGTTACGTAGCGGTAAGCTAAGGTGGACCTATATCCGAGAATATCTCGGCAACAATGTACAATATAATTTTGCGGTTTGTGGATTATAATTCCCTACCAAGGGACCTTTCCAACGATACCAAGTTCGACCCTCCCGAATAACTTTGAAGATTGCGGAATCTCAGGCGTATATACACGCGTCAGGGTTACGTAGCGGTAAGCTAAGGTGGACCTATATCCGAGAATATCTCGGCAACAATGTACAATATAATTTTGCGGTTTGTGGATTATAATTCCCTACCAAGGGACCTTTCCAACGATACCAAGTTCGACCCTCCCGAATAACTTTGAAGATTGCGGAATCTCAGGCGTATATACACGCGTCAGGGTTACGTAGCGGTAAGCTAAGGTGGACCTATATCCGAGAATATCTCGGCAACAATGTACAATATAATTTTGCGGTTTGTGGATTATAATTCCCTACCAAGGGACCTTTCCAACGATACCAAGTTCGACCCTCCCGAATAACTTTGAAGATTGCGGAATCTCAGGCGTATATACACGCGTCAGGGTTACGTAGCGGTAAGCTAAGGTGGACCTATATCCGAGAATATCTCGGCAACAATGTACAATATAATTTTGCGGTTTGTGGATTATAATTCCCTACCAAGGGACCTTTCCAACGATACCAAGTTCGACCCTCCCGAATAACTTTGAAGATTGCGGAATCTCAGGCGTATATACACGCGTCAGGGTTACGTAGCGGTAAGCTAAGGTGGACCTATATCCGAGAATATCTCGGCAACAATGTACAATATAATTTTGCGGTTTGTGGATTATAATTCCCTACCAAGGGACCTTTCCAACGATACCAAGTTCGACCCTCCCGAATAACTTTGAAGATTGCGGAATCTCAGGCGTATATACACGCGTCAGGGTTACGTAGCGGTAAGCTAAGGTGGACCTATATCCGAGAATATCTCGGCAACAATGTACAATATAATTTTGCGGTTTGTGGATTATAATTCCCTACCAAGGGACCTTTCCAACGATACCAAGTTCGACCCTCCCGAATAACTTTGAAGATTGCGGAATCTCAGGCGTATATACACGCGTCAGGGTTACGTAGCGGTAAGCTAAGGTGGACCTATATCCGAGAATATCTCGGCAACAATGTACAATATAATTTTGCGGTTTGTGGATTATAATTCCCTACCAAGGGACCTTTCCAACGATACCAAGTTCGACCCTCCCGAATAACTTTGAAGATTGCGGAATCTCAGGCGTATATACACGCGTCAGGGTTACGTAGCGGTAAGCTAAGGTGGACCTATATCCGAGAATATCTCGGCAACAATGTACAATATAATTTTGCGGTTTGTGGATTATAATTCCCTACCAAGGGACCTTTCCAACGATACCAAGTTCGACCCTCCCGAATAACTTTGAAGATTGCGGAATCTCAGGCGTATATACACGCGTCAGGGTTACGTAGCGGTAAGCTAAGGTGGACCTATATCCGAGAATATCTCGGCAACAATGTACAATATAATTTTGCGGTTTGTGGATTATAATTCCCTACCAAGGGACCTTTCCAACGATACCAAGTTCGACCCTCCCGAATAACTTTGAAGATTGCGGAATCTCAGGCGTATATACACGCGTCAGGGTTACGTAGCGGTAAGCTAAGGTGGACCTATATCCGAGAATATCTCGGCAACAATGTACAATATAATTTTGCGGTTTGTGGATTATAATTCCCTACCAAGGGACCTTTCCAACGATACCAAGTTCGACCCTCCCGAATAACTTTGAAGATTGCGGAATCTCAGGCGTATATACACGCGTCAGGGTTACGTAGCGGTAAGCTAAGGTGGACCTATATCCGAGAATATCTCGGCAACAATGTACAATATAATTTTGCGGTTTGTGGATTATAATTCCCTACCAAGGGACCTTTCCAACGATACCAAGTTCGACCCTCCCGAATAACTTTGAAGATTGCGGAATCTCAGGCGTATATACACGCGTCAGGGTTACGTAGCGGTAAGCTAAGGTGGACCTATATCCGAGAATATCTCGGCAACAATGTACAATATAATTTTGCGGTTTGTGGATTATAATTCCCTACCAAGGGACCTTTCCAACGATACCAAGTTCGACCCTCCCGAATAACTTTGAAGATTGCGGAATCTCAGGCGTATATACACGCGTCAGGGTTACGTAGCGGTAAGCTAAGGTGGACCTATATCCGAGAATATCTCGGCAACAATGTACAATATAATTTTGCGGTTTGTGGATTATAATTCCCTACCAAGGGACCTTTCCAACGATACCAAGTTCGACCCTCCCGAATAACTTTGAAGATTGCGGAATCTCAGGCGTATATACACGCGTCAGGGTTACGTAGCGGTAAGCTAAGGTGGACCTATATCCGAGAATATCTCGGCAACAATGTACAATATAATTTTGCGGTTTGTGGATTATAATTCCCTACCAAGGGACCTTTCCAACGATACCAAGTTCGACCCTCCCGAATAACTTTGAAGATTGCGGAATCTCAGGCGTATATACACGCGTCAGGGTTACGTAGCGGTAAGCTAAGGTGGACCTATATCCGAGAATATCTCGGCAACAATGTACAATATAATTTTGCGGTTTGTGGATTATAATTCCCTACCAAGGGACCTTTCCAACGATACCAAGTTCGACCCTCCCGAATAACTTTGAAGATTGCGGAATCTCAGGCGTATATACACGCGTCAGGGTTACGTAGCGGTAAGCTAAGGTGGACCTATATCCGAGAATATCTCGGCAACAATGTACAATATAATTTTGCGGTTTGTGGATTATAATTCCCTACCAAGGGACCTTTCCAACGATACCAAGTTCGACCCTCCCGAATAACTTTGAAGATTGCGGAATCTCAGGCGTATATACACGCGTCAGGGTTACGTAGCGGTAAGCTAAGGTGGACCTATATCCGAGAATATCTCGGCAACAATGTACAATATAATTTTGCGGTTTGTGGATTATAATTCCCTACCAAGGGACCTTTCCAACGATACCAAGTTCGACCCTCCCGAATAACTTTGAAGATTGCGGAATCTCAGGCGTATATACACGCGTCAGGGTTACGTAGCGGTAAGCTAAGGTGGACCTATATCCGAGAATATCTCGGCAACAATGTACAATATAATTTTGCGGTTTGTGGATTATAATTCCCTACCAAGGGACCTTTCCAACGATACCAAGTTCGACCCTCCCGAATAACTTTGAAGATTGCGGAATCTCAGGCGTATATACACGCGTCAGGGTTACGTAGCGGTAAGCTAAGGTGGACCTATATCCGAGAATATCTCGGCAACAATGTACAATATAATTTTGCGGTTTGTGGATTATAATTCCCTACCAAGGGACCTTTCCAACGATACCAAGTTCGACCCTCCCGAATAACTTTGAAGATTGCGGAATCTCAGGCGTATATACACGCGTCAGGGTTACGTAGCGGTAAGCTAAGGTGGACCTATATCCGAGAATATCTCGGCAACAATGTACAATATAATTTTGCGGTTTGTGGATTATAATTCCCTACCAAGGGACCTTTCCAACGATACCAAGTTCGACCCTCCCGAATAACTTTGAAGATTGCGGAATCTCAGGCGTATATACACGCGTCAGGGTTACGTAGCGGTAAGCTAAGGTGGACCTATATCCGAGAATATCTCGGCAACAATGTACAATATAATTTTGCGGTTTGTGGATTATAATTCCCTACCAAGGGACCTTTCCAACGATACCAAGTTCGACCCTCCCGAATAACTTTGAAGATTGCGGAATCTCAGGCGTATATACACGCGTCAGGGTTACGTAGCGGTAAGCTAAGGTGGACCTATATCCGAGAATATCTCGGCAACAATGTACAATATAATTTTGCGGTTTGTGGATTATAATTCCCTACCAAGGGACCTTTCCAACGATACCAAGTTCGACCCTCCCGAATAACTTTGAAGATTGCGGAATCTCAGGCGTATATACACGCGTCAGGGTTACGTAGCGGTAAGCTAAGGTGGACCTATATCCGAGAATATCTCGGCAACAATGTACAATATAATTTTGCGGTTTGTGGATTATAATTCCCTACCAAGGGACCTTTCCAACGATACCAAGTTCGACCCTCCCGAATAACTTTGAAGATTGCGGAATCTCAGGCGTATATACACGCGTCAGGGTTACGTAGCGGTAAGCTAAGGTGGACCTATATCCGAGAATATCTCGGCAACAATGTACAATATAATTTTGCGGTTTGTGGATTATAATTCCCTACCAAGGGACCTTTCCAACGATACCAAGTTCGACCCTCCCGAATAACTTTGAAGATTGCGGAATCTCAGGCGTATATACACGCGTCAGGGTTACGTAGCGGTAAGCTAAGGTGGACCTATATCCGAGAATATCTCGGCAACAATGTACAATATAATTTTGCGGTTTGTGGATTATAATTCCCTACCAAGGGACCTTTCCAACGATACCAAGTTCGACCCTCCCGAATAACTTTGAAGATTGCGGAATCTCAGGCGTATATACACGCGTCAGGGTTACGTAGCGGTAAGCTAAGGTGGACCTATATCCGAGAATATCTCGGCAACAATGTACAATATAATTTTGCGGTTTGTGGATTATAATTCCCTACCAAGGGACCTTTCCAACGATACCAAGTTCGACCCTCCCGAATAACTTTGAAGATTGCGGAATCTCAGGCGTATATACACGCGTCAGGGTTACGTAGCGGTAAGCTAAGGTGGACCTATATCCGAGAATATCTCGGCAACAATGTACAATATAATTTTGCGGTTTGTGGATTATAATTCCCTACCAAGGGACCTTTCCAACGATACCAAGTTCGACCCTCCCGAATAACTTTGAAGATTGCGGAATCTCAGGCGTATATACACGCGTCAGGGTTACGTAGCGGTAAGCTAAGGTGGACCTATATCCGAGAATATCTCGGCAACAATGTACAATATAATTTTGCGGTTTGTGGATTATAATTCCCTACCAAGGGACCTTTCCAACGATACCAAGTTCGACCCTCCCGAATAACTTTGAAGATTGCGGAATCTCAGGCGTATATACACGCGTCAGGGTTACGTAGCGGTAAGCTAAGGTGGACCTATATCCGAGAATATCTCGGCAACAATGTACAATATAATTTTGCGGTTTGTGGATTATAATTCCCTACCAAGGGACCTTTCCAACGATACCAAGTTCGACCCTCCCGAATAACTTTGAAGATTGCGGAATCTCAGGCGTATATACACGCGTCAGGGTTACGTAGCGGTAAGCTAAGGTGGACCTATATCCGAGAATATCTCGGCAACAATGTACAATATAATTTTGCGGTTTGTGGATTATAATTCCCTACCAAGGGACCTTTCCAACGATACCAAGTTCGACCCTCCCGAATAACTTTGAAGATTGCGGAATCTCAGGCGTATATACACGCGTCAGGGTTACGTAGCGGTAAGCTAAGGTGGACCTATATCCGAGAATATCTCGGCAACAATGTACAATATAATTTTGCGGTTTGTGGATTATAATTCCCTACCAAGGGACCTTTCCAACGATACCAAGTTCGACCCTCCCGAATAACTTTGAAGATTGCGGAATCTCAGGCGTATATACACGCGTCAGGGTTACGTAGCGGTAAGCTAAGGTGGACCTATATCCGAGAATATCTCGGCAACAATGTACAATATAATTTTGCGGTTTGTGGATTATAATTCCCTACCAAGGGACCTTTCCAACGATACCAAGTTCGACCCTCCCGAATAACTTTGAAGATTGCGGAATCTCAGGCGTATATACACGCGTCAGGGTTACGTAGCGGTAAGCTAAGGTGGACCTATATCCGAGAATATCTCGGCAACAATGTACAATATAATTTTGCGGTTTGTGGATTATAATTCCCTACCAAGGGACCTTTCCAACGATACCAAGTTCGACCCTCCCGAATAACTTTGAAGATTGCGGAATCTCAGGCGTATATACACGCGTCAGGGTTACGTAGCGGTAAGCTAAGGTGGACCTATATCCGAGAATATCTCGGCAACAATGTACAATATAATTTTGCGGTTTGTGGATTATAATTCCCTACCAAGGGACCTTTCCAACGATACCAAGTTCGACCCTCCCGAATAACTTTGAAGATTGCGGAATCTCAGGCGTATATACACGCGTCAGGGTTACGTAGCGGTAAGCTAAGGTGGACCTATATCCGAGAATATCTCGGCAACAATGTACAATATAATTTTGCGGTTTGTGGATTATAATTCCCTACCAAGGGACCTTTCCAACGATACCAAGTTCGACCCTCCCGAATAACTTTGAAGATTGCGGAATCTCAGGCGTATATACACGCGTCAGGGTTACGTAGCGGTAAGCTAAGGTGGACCTATATCCGAGAATATCTCGGCAACAATGTACAATATAATTTTGCGGTTTGTGGATTATAATTCCCTACCAAGGGACCTTTCCAACGATACCAAGTTCGACCCTCCCGAATAACTTTGAAGATTGCGGAATCTCAGGCGTATATACACGCGTCAGGGTTACGTAGCGGTAAGCTAAGGTGGACCTATATCCGAGAATATCTCGGCAACAATGTACAATATAATTTTGCGGTTTGTGGATTATAATTCCCTACCAAGGGACCTTTCCAACGATACCAAGTTCGACCCTCCCGAATAACTTTGAAGATTGCGGAATCTCAGGCGTATATACACGCGTCAGGGTTACGTAGCGGTAAGCTAAGGTGGACCTATATCCGAGAATATCTCGGCAACAATGTACAATATAATTTTGCGGTTTGTGGATTATAATTCCCTACCAAGGGACCTTTCCAACGATACCAAGTTCGACCCTCCCGAATAACTTTGAAGATTGCGGAATCTCAGGCGTATATACACGCGTCAGGGTTACGTAGCGGTAAGCTAA
Source organism: Branchiostoma floridae x Branchiostoma belcheri (assembly GCA_019207045.1). Classification (NCBI taxonomy): domain Eukaryota; kingdom Metazoa; phylum Chordata; class Leptocardii; order Amphioxiformes; family Branchiostomatidae; genus Branchiostoma; species Branchiostoma floridae x Branchiostoma belcheri. The sequence continues at coordinate 26,516,919 of CM033026.1, read as the reverse complement.
GGTGGACCTATATCCGAGAATATCTCGGCAACAATGTACAATATAATTTTGCGGTTTGTGGATTATAATTCCCTACCAAGGGACCTTTCCAACGATACCAAGTTCGACCCTCCCGAATAACTTTGAAGATTGCGGAATCTCAGGCGTATATACACGCGTCAGGGTTACGTAGCGGTAAGCTAAGGTGGACCTATATCCGAGAATATCTCGGCAACAATGTACAATATAATTTTGCGGTTTGTGGATTATAATTCCCTACCAAGGGACCTTTCCAACGATACCAAGTTCGACCCTCCCGAATAACTTTGAAGATTGCGGAATCTCAGGCGTATATACACGCGTCAGGGTTACGTAGCGGTAAGCTAAGGTGGACCTATATCCGAGAATATCTCGGCAACAATGTACAATATAATTTTGCGGTTTGTGGATTATAATTCCCTACCAAGGGACCTTTCCAACGATACCAAGTTCGACCCTCCCGAATAACTTTGAAGATTGCGGAATCTCAGGCGTATATACACGCGTCAGGGTTACGTAGCGGTAAGCTAAGGTGGACCTATATCCGAGAATATCTCGGCAACAATGTACAATATAATTTTGCGGTTTGTGGATTATAATTCCCTACCAAGGGACCTTTCCAACGATACCAAGTTCGACCCTCCCGAATAACTTTGAAGATTGCGGAATCTCAGGCGTATATACACGCGTCAGGGTTACGTAGCGGTAAGCTAAGGTGGACCTATATCCGAGAATATCTCGGCAACAATGTACAATATAATTTTGCGGTTTGTGGATTATAATTCCCTACCAAGGGACCTTTCCAACGATACCAAGTTCGACCCTCCCGAATAACTTTGAAGATTGCGGAATCTCAGGCGTATATACACGCGTCAGGGTTACGTAGCGGTAAGCTAAGGTGGACCTATATCCGAGAATATCTCGGCAACAATGTACAATATAATTTTGCGGTTTGTGGATTATAATTCCCTACCAAGGGACCTTTCCAACGATACCAAGTTCGACCCTCCCGAATAACTTTGAAGATTGCGGAATCTCAGGCGTATATACACGCGTCAGGGTTACGTAGCGGTAAGCTAAGGTGGACCTATATCCGAGAATATCTCGGCAACAATGTACAATATAATTTTGCGGTTTGTGGATTATAATTCCCTACCAAGGGACCTTTCCAACGATACCAAGTTCGACCCTCCCGAATAACTTTGAAGATTGCGGAATCTCAGGCGTATATACACGCGTCAGGGTTACGTAGCGGTAAGCTAAGGTGGACCTATATCCGAGAATATCTCGGCAACAATGTACAATATAATTTTGCGGTTTGTGGATTATAATTCCCTACCAAGGGACCTTTCCAACGATACCAAGTTCGACCCTCCCGAATAACTTTGAAGATTGCGGAATCTCAGGCGTATATACACGCGTCAGGGTTACGTAGCGGTAAGCTAAGGTGGACCTATATCCGAGAATATCTCGGCAACAATGTACAATATAATTTTGCGGTTTGTGGATTATAATTCCCTACCAAGGGACCTTTCCAACGATACCAAGTTCGACCCTCCCGAATAACTTTGAAGATTGCGGAATCTCAGGCGTATATACACGCGTCAGGGTTACGTAGCGGTAAGCTAAGGTGGACCTATATCCGAGAATATCTCGGCAACAATGTACAATATAATTTTGCGGTTTGTGGATTATAATTCCCTACCAAGGGACCTTTCCAACGATACCAAGTTCGACCCTCCCGAATAACTTTGAAGATTGCGGAATCTCAGGCGTATATACACGCGTCAGGGTTACGTAGCGGTAAGCTAAGGTGGACCTATATCCGAGAATATCTCGGCAACAATGTACAATATAATTTTGCGGTTTGTGGATTATAATTCCCTACCAAGGGACCTTTCCAACGATACCAAGTTCGACCCTCCCGAATAACTTTGAAGATTGCGGAATCTCAGGCGTATATACACGCGTCAGGGTTACGTAGCGGTAAGCTAAGGTGGACCTATATCCGAGAATATCTCGGCAACAATGTACAATATAATTTTGCGGTTTGTGGATTATAATTCCCTACCAAGGGACCTTTCCAACGATACCAAGTTCGACCCTCCCGAATAACTTTGAAGATTGCGGAATCTCAGGCGTATATACACGCGTCAGGGTTACGTAGCGGTAAGCTAAGGTGGACCTATATCCGAGAATATCTCGGCAACAATGTACAATATAATTTTGCGGTTTGTGGATTATAATTCCCTACCAAGGGACCTTTCCAACGATACCAAGTTCGACCCTCCCGAATAACTTTGAAGATTGCGGAATCTCAGGCGTATATACACGCGTCAGGGTTACGTAGCGGTAAGCTAAGGTGGACCTATATCCGAGAATATCTCGGCAACAATGTACAATATAATTTTGCGGTTTGTGGATTATAATTCCCTACCAAGGGACCTTTCCAACGATACCAAGTTCGACCCTCCCGAATAACTTTGAAGATTGCGGAATCTCAGGCGTATATACACGCGTCAGGGTTACGTAGCGGTAAGCTAAGGTGGACCTATATCCGAGAATATCTCGGCAACAATGTACAATATAATTTTGCGGTTTGTGGATTATAATTCCCTACCAAGGGACCTTTCCAACGATACCAAGTTCGACCCTCCCGAATAACTTTGAAGATTGCGGAATCTCAGGCGTATATACACGCGTCAGGGTTACGTAGCGGTAAGCTAAGGTGGACCTATATCCGAGAATATCTCGGCAACAATGTACAATATAATTTTGCGGTTTGTGGATTATAATTCCCTACCAAGGGACCTTTCCAACGATACCAAGTTCGACCCTCCCGAATAACTTTGAAGATTGCGGAATCTCAGGCGTATATACACGCGTCAGGGTTACGTAGCGGTAAGCTAAGGTGGACCTATATCCGAGAATATCTCGGCAACAATGTACAATATAATTTTGCGGTTTGTGGATTATAATTCCCTACCAAGGGACCTTTCCAACGATACCAAGTTCGACCCTCCCGAATAACTTTGAAGATTGCGGAATCTCAGGCGTATATACACGCGTCAGGGTTACGTAGCGGTAAGCTAAGGTGGACCTATATCCGAGAATATCTCGGCAACAATGTACAATATAATTTTGCGGTTTGTGGATTATAATTCCCTACCAAGGGACCTTTCCAACGATACCAAGTTCGACCCTCCCGAATAACTTTGAAGATTGCGGAATCTCAGGCGTATATACACGCGTCAGGGTTACGTAGCGGTAAGCTAAGGTGGACCTATATCCGAGAATATCTCGGCAACAATGTACAATATAATTTTGCGGTTTGTGGATTATAATTCCCTACCAAGGGACCTTTCCAACGATACCAAGTTCGACCCTCCCGAATAACTTTGAAGATTGCGGAATCTCAGGCGTATATACACGCGTCAGGGTTACGTAGCGGTAAGCTAAGGTGGACCTATATCCGAGAATATCTCGGCAACAATGTACAATATAATTTTGCGGTTTGTGGATTATAATTCCCTACCAAGGGACCTTTCCAACGATACCAAGTTCGACCCTCCCGAATAACTTTGAAGATTGCGGAATCTCAGGCGTATATACACGCGTCAGGGTTACGTAGCGGTAAGCTAAGGTGGACCTATATCCGAGAATATCTCGGCAACAATGTACAATATAATTTTGCGGTTTGTGGATTATAATTCCCTACCAAGGGACCTTTCCAACGATACCAAGTTCGACCCTCCCGAATAACTTTGAAGATTGCGGAATCTCAGGCGTATATACACGCGTCAGGGTTACGTAGCGGTAAGCTAAGGTGGACCTATATCCGAGAATATCTCGGCAACAATGTACAATATAATTTTGCGGTTTGTGGATTATAATTCCCTACCAAGGGACCTTTCCAACGATACCAAGTTCGACCCTCCCGAATAACTTTGAAGATTGCGGAATCTCAGGCGTATATACACGCGTCAGGGTTACGTAGCGGTAAGCTAAGGTGGACCTATATCCGAGAATATCTCGGCAACAATGTACAATATAATTTTGCGGTTTGTGGATTATAATTCCCTACCAAGGGACCTTTCCAACGATACCAAGTTCGACCCTCCCGAATAACTTTGAAGATTGCGGAATCTCAGGCGTATATACACGCGTCAGGGTTACGTAGCGGTAAGCTAAGGTGGACCTATATCCGAGAATATCTCGGCAACAATGTACAATATAATTTTGCGGTTTGTGGATTATAATTCCCTACCAAGGGACCTTTCCAACGATACCAAGTTCGACCCTCCCGAATAACTTTGAAGATTGCGGAATCTCAGGCGTATATACACGCGTCAGGGTTACGTAGCGGTAAGCTAAGGTGGACCTATATCCGAGAATATCTCGGCAACAATGTACAATATAATTTTGCGGTTTGTGGATTATAATTCCCTACCAAGGGACCTTTCCAACGATACCAAGTTCGACCCTCCCGAATAACTTTGAAGATTGCGGAATCTCAGGCGTATATACACGCGTCAGGGTTACGTAGCGGTAAGCTAAGGTGGACCTATATCCGAGAATATCTCGGCAACAATGTACAATATAATTTTGCGGTTTGTGGATTATAATTCCCTACCAAGGGACCTTTCCAACGATACCAAGTTCGACCCTCCCGAATAACTTTGAAGATTGCGGAATCTCAGGCGTATATACACGCGTCAGGGTTACGTAGCGGTAAGCTAAGGTGGACCTATATCCGAGAATATCTCGGCAACAATGTACAATATAATTTTGCGGTTTGTGGATTATAATTCCCTACCAAGGGACCTTTCCAACGATACCAAGTTCGACCCTCCCGAATAACTTTGAAGATTGCGGAATCTCAGGCGTATATACACGCGTCAGGGTTACGTAGCGGTAAGCTAAGGTGGACCTATATCCGAGAATATCTCGGCAACAATGTACAATATAATTTTGCGGTTTGTGGATTATAATTCCCTACCAAGGGACCTTTCCAACGATACCAAGTTCGACCCTCCCGAATAACTTTGAAGATTGCGGAATCTCAGGCGTATATACACGCGTCAGGGTTACGTAGCGGTAAGCTAAGGTGGACCTATATCCGAGAATATCTCGGCAACAATGTACAATATAATTTTGCGGTTTGTGGATTATAATTCCCTACCAAGGGACCTTTCCAACGATACCAAGTTCGACCCTCCCGAATAACTTTGAAGATTGCGGAATCTCAGGCGTATATACACGCGTCAGGGTTACGTAGCGGTAAGCTAAGGTGGACCTATATCCGAGAATATCTCGGCAACAATGTACAATATAATTTTGCGGTTTGTGGATTATAATTCCCTACCAAGGGACCTTTCCAACGATACCAAGTTCGACCCTCCCGAATAACTTTGAAGATTGCGGAATCTCAGGCGTATATACACGCGTCAGGGTTACGTAGCGGTAAGCTAAGGTGGACCTATATCCGAGAATATCTCGGCAACAATGTACAATATAATTTTGCGGTTTGTGGATTATAATTCCCTACCAAGGGACCTTTCCAACGATACCAAGTTCGACCCTCCCGAATAACTTTGAAGATTGCGGAATCTCAGGCGTATATACACGCGTCAGGGTTACGTAGCGGTAAGCTAAGGTGGACCTATATCCGAGAATATCTCGGCAACAATGTACAATATAATTTTGCGGTTTGTGGATTATAATTCCCTACCAAGGGACCTTTCCAACGATACCAAGTTCGACCCTCCCGAATAACTTTGAAGATTGCGGAATCTCAGGCGTATATACACGCGTCAGGGTTACGTAGCGGTAAGCTAAGGTGGACCTATATCCGAGAATATCTCGGCAACAATGTACAATATAATTTTGCGGTTTGTGGATTATAATTCCCTACCAAGGGACCTTTCCAACGATACCAAGTTCGACCCTCCCGAATAACTTTGAAGATTGCGGAATCTCAGGCGTATATACACGCGTCAGGGTTACGTAGCGGTAAGCTAAGGTGGACCTATATCCGAGAATATCTCGGCAACAATGTACAATATAATTTTGCGGTTTGTGGATTATAATTCCCTACCAAGGGACCTTTCCAACGATACCAAGTTCGACCCTCCCGAATAACTTTGAAGATTGCGGAATCTCAGGCGTATATACACGCGTCAGGGTTACGTAGCGGTAAGCTAAGGTGGACCTATATCCGAGAATATCTCGGCAACAATGTACAATATAATTTTGCGGTTTGTGGATTATAATTCCCTACCAAGGGACCTTTCCAACGATACCAAGTTCGACCCTCCCGAATAACTTTGAAGATTGCGGAATCTCAGGCGTATATACACGCGTCAGGGTTACGTAGCGGTAAGCTAAGGTGGACCTATATCCGAGAATATCTCGGCAACAATGTACAATATAATTTTGCGGTTTGTGGATTATAATTCCCTACCAAGGGACCTTTCCAACGATACCAAGTTCGACCCTCCCGAATAACTTTGAAGATTGCGGAATCTCAGGCGTATATACACGCGTCAGGGTTACGTAGCGGTAAGCTAAGGTGGACCTATATCCGAGAATATCTCGGCAACAATGTACAATATAATTTTGCGGTTTGTGGATTATAATTCCCTACCAAGGGACCTTTCCAACGATACCAAGTTCGACCCTCCCGAATAACTTTGAAGATTGCGGAATCTCAGGCGTATATACACGCGTCAGGGTTACGTAGCGGTAAGCTAAGGTGGACCTATATCCGAGAATATCTCGGCAACAATGTACAATATAATTTTGCGGTTTGTGGATTATAATTCCCTACCAAGGGACCTTTCCAACGATACCAAGTTCGACCCTCCCGAATAACTTTGAAGATTGCGGAATCTCAGGCGTATATACACGCGTCAGGGTTACGTAGCGGTAAGCTAAGGTGGACCTATATCCGAGAATATCTCGGCAACAATGTACAATATAATTTTGCGGTTTGTGGATTATAATTCCCTACCAAGGGACCTTTCCAACGATACCAAGTTCGACCCTCCCGAATAACTTTGAAGATTGCGGAATCTCAGGCGTATATACACGCGTCAGGGTTACGTAGCGGTAAGCTAAGGTGGACCTATATCCGAGAATATCTCGGCAACAATGTACAATATAATTTTGCGGTTTGTGGATTATAATTCCCTACCAAGGGACCTTTCCAACGATACCAAGTTCGACCCTCCCGAATAACTTTGAAGATTGCGGAATCTCAGGCGTATATACACGCGTCAGGGTTACGTAGCGGTAAGCTAAGGTGGACCTATATCCGAGAATATCTCGGCAACAATGTACAATATAATTTTGCGGTTTGTGGATTATAATTCCCTACCAAGGGACCTTTCCAACGATACCAAGTTCGACCCTCCCGAATAACTTTGAAGATTGCGGAATCTCAGGCGTATATACACGCGTCAGGGTTACGTAGCGGTAAGCTAAGGTGGACCTATATCCGAGAATATCTCGGCAACAATGTACAATATAATTTTGCGGTTTGTGGATTATAATTCCCTACCAAGGGACCTTTCCAACGATACCAAGTTCGACCCTCCCGAATAACTTTGAAGATTGCGGAATCTCAGGCGTATATACACGCGTCAGGGTTACGTAGCGGTAAGCTAAGGTGGACCTATATCCGAGAATATCTCGGCAACAATGTACAATATAATTTTGCGGTTTGTGGATTATAATTCCCTACCAAGGGACCTTTCCAACGATACCAAGTTCGACCCTCCCGAATAACTTTGAAGATTGCGGAATCTCAGGCGTATATACACGCGTCAGGGTTACGTAGCGGTAAGCTAAGGTGGACCTATATCCGAGAATATCTCGGCAACAATGTACAATATAATTTTGCGGTTTGTGGATTATAATTCCCTACCAAGGGACCTTTCCAACGATACCAAGTTCGACCCTCCCGAATAACTTTGAAGATTGCGGAATCTCAGGCGTATATACACGCGTCAGGGTTACGTAGCGGTAAGCTAAGGTGGACCTATATCCGAGAATATCTCGGCAACAATGTACAATATAATTTTGCGGTTTGTGGATTATAATTCCCTACCAAGGGACCTTTCCAACGATACCAAGTTCGACCCTCCCGAATAACTTTGAAGATTGCGGAATCTCAGGCGTATATACACGCGTCAGGGTTACGTAGCGGTAAGCTAAGGTGGACCTATATCCGAGAATATCTCGGCAACAATGTACAATATAATTTTGCGGTTTGTGGATTATAATTCCCTACCAAGGGACCTTTCCAACGATACCAAGTTCGACCCTCCCGAATAACTTTGAAGATTGCGGAATCTCAGGCGTATATACACGCGTCAGGGTTACGTAGCGGTAAGCTAAGGTGGACCTATATCCGAGAATATCTCGGCAACAATGTACAATATAATTTTGCGGTTTGTGGATTATAATTCCCTACCAAGGGACCTTTCCAACGATACCAAGTTCGACCCTCCCGAATAACTTTGAAGATTGCGGAATCTCAGGCGTATATACACGCGTCAGGGTTACGTAGCGGTAAGCTAAGGTGGACCTATATCCGAGAATATCTCGGCAACAATGTACAATATAATTTTGCGGTTTGTGGATTATAATTCCCTACCAAGGGACCTTTCCAACGATACCAAGTTCGACCCTCCCGAATAACTTTGAAGATTGCGGAATCTCAGGCGTATATACACGCGTCAGGGTTACGTAGCGGTAAGCTAAGGTGGACCTATATCCGAGAATATCTCGGCAACAATGTACAATATAATTTTGCGGTTTGTGGATTATAATTCCCTACCAAGGGACCTTTCCAACGATACCAAGTTCGACCCTCCCGAATAACTTTGAAGATTGCGGAATCTCAGGCGTATATACACGCGTCAGGGTTACGTAGCGGTAAGCTAAGGTGGACCTATATCCGAGAATATCTCGGCAACAATGTACAATATAATTTTGCGGTTTGTGGATTATAATTCCCTACCAAGGGACCTTTCCAACGATACCAAGTTCGACCCTCCCGAATAACTTTGAAGATTGCGGAATCTCAGGCGTATATACACGCGTCAGGGTTACGTAGCGGTAAGCTAAGGTGGACCTATATCCGAGAATATCTCGGCAACAATGTACAATATAATTTTGCGGTTTGTGGATTATAATTCCCTACCAAGGGACCTTTCCAACGATACCAAGTTCGACCCTCCCGAATAACTTTGAAGATTGCGGAATCTCAGGCGTATATACACGCGTCAGGGTTACGTAGCGGTAAGCTAAGGTGGACCTATATCCGAGAATATCTCGGCAACAATGTACAATATAATTTTGCGGTTTGTGGATTATAATTCCCTACCAAGGGACCTTTCCAACGATACCAAGTTCGACCCTCCCGAATAACTTTGAAGATTGCGGAATCTCAGGCGTATATACACGCGTCAGGGTTACGTAGCGGTAAGCTAAGGTGGACCTATATCCGAGAATATCTCGGCAACAATGTACAATATAATTTTGCGGTTTGTGGATTATAATTCCCTACCAAGGGACCTTTCCAACGATACCAAGTTCGACCCTCCCGAATAACTTTGAAGATTGCGGAATCTCAGGCGTATATACACGCGTCAGGGTTACGTAGCGGTAAGCTAAGGTGGACCTATATCCGAGAATATCTCGGCAACAATGTACAATATAATTTTGCGGTTTGTGGATTATAATTCCCTACCAAGGGACCTTTCCAACGATACCAAGTTCGACCCTCCCGAATAACTTTGAAGATTGCGGAATCTCAGGCGTATATACACGCGTCAGGGTTACGTAGCGGTAAGCTAAGGTGGACCTATATCCGAGAATATCTCGGCAACAATGTACAATATAATTTTGCGGTTTGTGGATTATAATTCCCTACCAAGGGACCTTTCCAACGATACCAAGTTCGACCCTCCCGAATAACTTTGAAGATTGCGGAATCTCAGGCGTATATACACGCGTCAGGGTTACGTAGCGGTAAGCTAAGGTGGACCTATATCCGAGAATATCTCGGCAACAATGTACAATATAATTTTGCGGTTTGTGGATTATAATTCCCTACCAAGGGACCTTTCCAACGATACCAAGTTCGACCCTCCCGAATAACTTTGAAGATTGCGGAATCTCAGGCGTATATACACGCGTCAGGGTTACGTAGCGGTAAGCTAAGGTGGACCTATATCCGAGAATATCTCGGCAACAATGTACAATATAATTTTGCGGTTTGTGGATTATAATTCCCTACCAAGGGACCTTTCCAACGATACCAAGTTCGACCCTCCCGAATAACTTTGAAGATTGCGGAATCTCAGGCGTATATACACGCGTCAGGGTTACGTAGCGGTAAGCTAAGGTGGACCTATATCCGAGAATATCTCGGCAACAATGTACAATATAATTTTGCGGTTTGTGGATTATAATTCCCTACCAAGGGACCTTTCCAACGATACCAAGTTCGACCCTCCCGAATAACTTTGAAGATTGCGGAATCTCAGGCGTATATACACGCGTCAGGGTTACGTAGCGGTAAGCTAAGGTGGACCTATATCCGAGAATATCTCGGCAACAATGTACAATATAATTTTGCGGTTTGTGGATTATAATTCCCTACCAAGGGACCTTTCCAACGATACCAAGTTCGACCCTCCCGAATAACTTTGAAGATTGCGGAATCTCAGGCGTATATACACGCGTCAGGGTTACGTAGCGGTAAGCTAAGGTGGACCTATATCCGAGAATATCTCGGCAACAATGTACAATATAATTTTGCGGTTTGTGGATTATAATTCCCTACCAAGGGACCTTTCCAACGATACCAAGTTCGACCCTCCCGAATAACTTTGAAGATTGCGGAATCTCAGGCGTATATACACGCGTCAGGGTTACGTAGCGGTAAGCTAAGGTGGACCTATATCCGAGAATATCTCGGCAACAATGTACAATATAATTTTGCGGTTTGTGGATTATAATTCCCTACCAAGGGACCTTTCCAACGATACCAAGTTCGACCCTCCCGAATAACTTTGAAGATTGCGGAATCTCAGGCGTATATACACGCGTCAGGGTTACGTAGCGGTAAGCTAAGGTGGACCTATATCCGAGAATATCTCGGCAACAATGTACAATATAATTTTGCGGTTTGTGGATTATAATTCCCTACCAAGGGACCTTTCCAACGATACCAAGTTCGACCCTCCCGAATAACTTTGAAGATTGCGGAATCTCAGGCGTATATACACGCGTCAGGGTTACGTAGCGGTAAGCTAAGGTGGACCTATATCCGAGAATATCTCGGCAACAATGTACAATATAATTTTGCGGTTTGTGGATTATAATTCCCTACCAAGGGACCTTTCCAACGATACCAAGTTCGACCCTCCCGAATAACTTTGAAGATTGCGGAATCTCAGGCGTATATACACGCGTCAGGGTTACGTAGCGGTAAGCTAAGGTGGACCTATATCCGAGAATATCTCGGCAACAATGTACAATATAATTTTGCGGTTTGTGGATTATAATTCCCTACCAAGGGACCTTTCCAACGATACCAAGTTCGACCCTCCCGAATAACTTTGAAGATTGCGGAATCTCAGGCGTATATACACGCGTCAGGGTTACGTAGCGGTAAGCTAAGGTGGACCTATATCCGAGAATATCTCGGCAACAATGTACAATATAATTTTGCGGTTTGTGGATTATAATTCCCTACCAAGGGACCTTTCCAACGATACCAAGTTCGACCCTCCCGAATAACTTTGAAGATTGCGGAATCTCAGGCGTATATACACGCGTCAGGGTTACGTAGCGGTAAGCTAAGGTGGACCTATATCCGAGAATATCTCGGCAACAATGTACAATATAATTTTGCGGTTTGTGGATTATAATTCCCTACCAAGGGACCTTTCCAACGATACCAAGTTCGACCCTCCCGAATAACTTTGAAGATTGCGGAATCTCAGGCGTATATACACGCGTCAGGGTTACGTAGCGGTAAGCTAAGGTGGACCTATATCCGAGAATATCTCGGCAACAATGTACAATATAATTTTGCGGTTTGTGGATTATAATTCCCTACCAAGGGACCTTTCCAACGATACCAAGTTCGACCCTCCCGAATAACTTTGAAGATTGCGGAATCTCAGGCGTATATACACGCGTCAGGGTTACGTAGCGGTAAGCTAAGGTGGACCTATATCCGAGAATATCTCGGCAACAATGTACAATATAATTTTGCGGTTTGTGGATTATAATTCCCTACCAAGGGACCTTTCCAACGATACCAAGTTCGACCCTCCCGAATAACTTTGAAGATTGCGGAATCTCAGGCGTATATACACGCGTCAGGGTTACGTAGCGGTAAGCTAAGGTGGACCTATATCCGAGAATATCTCGGCAACAATGTACAATATAATTTTGCGGTTTGTGGATTATAATTCCCTACCAAGGGACCTTTCCAACGATACCAAGTTCGACCCTCCCGAATAACTTTGAAGATTGCGGAATCTCAGGCGTATATACACGCGTCAGGGTTACGTAGCGGTAAGCTAAGGTGGACCTATATCCGAGAATATCTCGGCAACAATGTACAATATAATTTTGCGGTTTGTGGATTATAATTCCCTACCAAGGGACCTTTCCAACGATACCAAGTTCGACCCTCCCGAATAACTTTGAAGATTGCGGAATCTCAGGCGTATATACACGCGTCAGGGTTACGTAGCGGTAAGCTAAGGTGGACCTATATCCGAGAATATCTCGGCAACAATGTACAATATAATTTTGCGGTTTGTGGATTATAATTCCCTACCAAGGGACCTTTCCAACGATACCAAGTTCGACCCTCCCGAATAACTTTGAAGATTGCGGAATCTCAGGCGTATATACACGCGTCAGGGTTACGTAGCGGTAAGCTAAGGTGGACCTATATCCGAGAATATCTCGGCAACAATGTACAATATAATTTTGCGGTTTGTGGATTATAATTCCCTACCAAGGGACCTTTCCAACGATACCAAGTTCGACCCTCCCGAATAACTTTGAAGATTGCGGAATCTCAGGCGTATATACACGCGTCAGGGTTACGTAGCGGTAAGCTAAGGTGGACCTATATCCGAGAATATCTCGGCAACAATGTACAATATAATTTTGCGGTTTGTGGATTATAATTCCCTACCAAGGGACCTTTCCAACGATACCAAGTTCGACCCTCCCGAATAACTTTGAAGATTGCGGAATCTCAGGCGTATATACACGCGTCAGGGTTACGTAGCGGTAAGCTAAGGTGGACCTATATCCGAGAATATCTCGGCAACAATGTACAATATAATTTTGCGGTTTGTGGATTATAATTCCCTACCAAGGGACCTTTCCAACGATACCAAGTTCGACCCTCCCGAATAACTTTGAAGATTGCGGAATCTCAGGCGTATATACACGCGTCAGGGTTACGTAGCGGTAAGCTAAGGTGGACCTATATCCGAGAATATCTCGGCAACAATGTACAATATAATTTTGCGGTTTGTGGATTATAATTCCCTACCAAGGGACCTTTCCAACGATACCAAGTTCGACCCTCCCGAATAACTTTGAAGATTGCGGAATCTCAGGCGTATATACACGCGTCAGGGTTACGTAGCGGTAAGCTAAGGTGGACCTATATCCGAGAATATCTCGGCAACAATGTACAATATAATTTTGCGGTTTGTGGATTATAATTCCCTACCAAGGGACCTTTCCAACGATACCAAGTTCGACCCTCCCGAATAACTTTGAAGATTGCGGAATCTCAGGCGTATATACACGCGTCAGGGTTACGTAGCGGTAAGCTAAGGTGGACCTATATCCGAGAATATCTCGGCAACAATGTACAATATAATTTTGCGGTTTGTGGATTATAATTCCCTACCAAGGGACCTTTCCAACGATACCAAGTTCGACCCTCCCGAATAACTTTGAAGATTGCGGAATCTCAGGCGTATATACACGCGTCAGGGTTACGTAGCGGTAAGCTAAGGTGGACCTATATCCGAGAATATCTCGGCAACAATGTACAATATAATTTTGCGGTTTGTGGATTATAATTCCCTACCAAGGGACCTTTCCAACGATACCAAGTTCGACCCTCCCGAATAACTTTGAAGATTGCGGAATCTCAGGCGTATATACACGCGTCAGGGTTACGTAGCGGTAAGCTAAGGTGGACCTATATCCGAGAATATCTCGGCAACAATGTACAATATAATTTTGCGGTTTGTGGATTATAATTCCCTACCAAGGGACCTTTCCAACGATACCAAGTTCGACCCTCCCGAATAACTTTGAAGATTGCGGAATCTCAGGCGTATATACACGCGTCAGGGTTACGTAGCGGTAAGCTAAGGTGGACCTATATCCGAGAATATCTCGGCAACAATGTACAATATAATTTTGCGGTTTGTGGATTATAATTCCCTACCAAGGGACCTTTCCAACGATACCAAGTTCGACCCTCCCGAATAACTTTGAAGATTGCGGAATCTCAGGCGTATATACACGCGTCAGGGTTACGTAGCGGTAAGCTAAGGTGGACCTATATCCGAGAATATCTCGGCAACAATGTACAATATAATTTTGCGGTTTGTGGATTATAATTCCCTACCAAGGGACCTTTCCAACGATACCAAGTTCGACCCTCCCGAATAACTTTGAAGATTGCGGAATCTCAGGCGTATATACACGCGTCAGGGTTACGTAGCGGTAAGCTAAGGTGGACCTATATCCGAGAATATCTCGGCAACAATGTACAATATAATTTTGCGGTTTGTGGATTATAATTCCCTACCAAGGGACCTTTCCAACGATACCAAGTTCGACCCTCCCGAATAACTTTGAAGATTGCGGAATCTCAGGCGTATATACACGCGTCAGGGTTACGTAGCGGTAAGCTAAGGTGGACCTATATCCGAGAATATCTCGGCAACAATGTACAATATAATTTTGCGGTTTGTGGATTATAATTCCCTACCAAGGGACCTTTCCAACGATACCAAGTTCGACCCTCCCGAATAACTTTGAAGATTGCGGAATCTCAGGCGTATATACACGCGTCAGGGTTACGTAGCGGTAAGCTAAGGTGGACCTATATCCGAGAATATCTCGGCAACAATGTACAATATAATTTTGCGGTTTGTGGATTATAATTCCCTACCAAGGGACCTTTCCAACGATACCAAGTTCGACCCTCCCGAATAACTTTGAAGATTGCGGAATCTCAGGCGTATATACACGCGTCAGGGTTACGTAGCGGTAAGCTAAGGTGGACCTATATCCGAGAATATCTCGGCAACAATGTACAATATAATTTTGCGGTTTGTGGATTATAATTCCCTACCAAGGGACCTTTCCAACGATACCAAGTTCGACCCTCCCGAATAACTTTGAAGATTGCGGAATCTCAGGCGTATATACACGCGTCAGGGTTACGTAGCGGTAAGCTAAGGTGGACCTATATCCGAGAATATCTCGGCAACAATGTACAATATAATTTTGCGGTTTGTGGATTATAATTCCCTACCAAGGGACCTTTCCAACGATACCAAGTTCGACCCTCCCGAATAACTTTGAAGATTGCGGAATCTCAGGCGTATATACACGCGTCAGGGTTACGTAGCGGTAAGCTAAGGTGGACCTATATCCGAGAATATCTCGGCAACAATGTACAATATAATTTTGCGGTTTGTGGATTATAATTCCCTACCAAGGGACCTTTCCAACGATACCAAGTTCGACCCTCCCGAATAACTTTGAAGATTGCGGAATCTCAGGCGTATATACACGCGTCAGGGTTACGTAGCGGTAAGCTAAGGTGGACCTATATCCGAGAATATCTCGGCAACAATGTACAATATAATTTTGCGGTTTGTGGATTATAATTCCCTACCAAGGGACCTTTCCAACGATACCAAGTTCGACCCTCCCGAATAACTTTGAAGATTGCGGAATCTCAGGCGTATATACACGCGTCAGGGTTACGTAGCGGTAAGCTAAGGTGGACCTATATCCGAGAATATCTCGGCAACAATGTACAATATAATTTTGCGGTTTGTGGATTATAATTCCCTACCAAGGGACCTTTCCAACGATACCAAGTTCGACCCTCCCGAATAACTTTGAAGATTGCGGAATCTCAGGCGTATATACACGCGTCAGGGTTACGTAGCGGTAAGCTAAGGTGGACCTATATCCGAGAATATCTCGGCAACAATGTACAATATAATTTTGCGGTTTGTGGATTATAATTCCCTACCAAGGGACCTTTCCAACGATACCAAGTTCGACCCTCCCGAATAACTTTGAAGATTGCGGAATCTCAGGCGTATATACACGCGTCAGGGTTACGTAGCGGTAAGCTAAGGTGGACCTATATCCGAGAATATCTCGGCAACAATGTACAATATAATTTTGCGGTTTGTGGATTATAATTCCCTACCAAGGGACCTTTCCAACGATACCAAGTTCGACCCTCCCGAATAACTTTGAAGATTGCGGAATCTCAGGCGTATATACACGCGTCAGGGTTACGTAGCGGTAAGCTAAGGTGGACCTATATCCGAGAATATCTCGGCAACAATGTACAATATAATTTTGCGGTTTGTGGATTATAATTCCCTACCAAGGGACCTTTCCAACGATACCAAGTTCGACCCTCCCGAATAACTTTGAAGATTGCGGAATCTCAGGCGTATATACACGCGTCAGGGTTACGTAGCGGTAAGCTAAGGTGGACCTATATCCGAGAATATCTCGGCAACAATGTACAATATAATTTTGCGGTTTGTGGATTATAATTCCCTACCAAGGGACCTTTCCAACGATACCAAGTTCGACCCTCCCGAATAACTTTGAAGATTGCGGAATCTCAGGCGTATATACACGCGTCAGGGTTACGTAGCGGTAAGCTAAGGTGGACCTATATCCGAGAATATCTCGGCAACAATGTACAATATAATTTTGCGGTTTGTGGATTATAATTCCCTACCAAGGGACCTTTCCAACGATACCAAGTTCGACCCTCCCGAATAACTTTGAAGATTGCGGAATCTCAGGCGTATATACACGCGTCAGGGTTACGTAGCGGTAAGCTAAGGTGGACCTATATCCGAGAATATCTCGGCAACAATGTACAATATAATTTTGCGGTTTGTGGATTATAATTCCCTACCAAGGGACCTTTCCAACGATACCAAGTTCGACCCTCCCGAATAACTTTGAAGATTGCGGAATCTCAGGCGTATATACACGCGTCAGGGTTACGTAGCGGTAAGCTAAGGTGGACCTATATCCGAGAATATCTCGGCAACAATGTACAATATAATTTTGCGGTTTGTGGATTATAATTCCCTACCAAGGGACCTTTCCAACGATACCAAGTTCGACCCTCCCGAATAACTTTGAAGATTGCGGAATCTCAGGCGTATATACACGCGTCAGGGTTACGTAGCGGTAAGCTAAGGTGGACCTATATCCGAGAATATCTCGGCAACAATGTACAATATAATTTTGCGGTTTGTGGATTATAATTCCCTACCAAGGGACCTTTCCAACGATACCAAGTTCGACCCTCCCGAATAACTTTGAAGATTGCGGAATCTCAGGCGTATATACACGCGTCAGGGTTACGTAGCGGTAAGCTAAGGTGGACCTATATCCGAGAATATCTCGGCAACAATGTACAATATAATTTTGCGGTTTGTGGATTATAATTCCCTACCAAGGGACCTTTCCAACGATACCAAGTTCGACCCTCCCGAATAACTTTGAAGATTGCGGAATCTCAGGCGTATATACACGCGTCAGGGTTACGTAGCGGTAAGCTAAGGTGGACCTATATCCGAGAATATCTCGGCAACAATGTACAATATAATTTTGCGGTTTGTGGATTATAATTCCCTACCAAGGGACCTTTCCAACGATACCAAGTTCGACCCTCCCGAATAACTTTGAAGATTGCGGAATCTCAGGCGTATATACACGCGTCAGGGTTACGTAGCGGTAAGCTAAGGTGGACCTATATCCGAGAATATCTCGGCAACAATGTACAATATAATTTTGCGGTTTGTGGATTATAATTCCCTACCAAGGGACCTTTCCAACGATACCAAGTTCGACCCTCCCGAATAACTTTGAAGATTGCGGAATCTCAGGCGTATATACACGCGTCAGGGTTACGTAGCGGTAAGCTAAGGTGGACCTATATCCGAGAATATCTCGGCAACAATGTACAATATAATTTTGCGGTTTGTGGATTATAATTCCCTACCAAGGGACCTTTCCAACGATACCAAGTTCGACCCTCCCGAATAACTTTGAAGATTGCGGAATCTCAGGCGTATATACACGCGTCAGGGTTACGTAGCGGTAAGCTAAGGTGGACCTATATCCGAGAATATCTCGGCAACAATGTACAATATAATTTTGCGGTTTGTGGATTATAATTCCCTACCAAGGGACCTTTCCAACGATACCAAGTTCGACCCTCCCGAATAACTTTGAAGATTGCGGAATCTCAGGCGTATATACACGCGTCAGGGTTACGTAGCGGTAAGCTAAGGTGGACCTATATCCGAGAATATCTCGGCAACAATGTACAATATAATTTTGCGGTTTGTGGATTATAATTCCCTACCAAGGGACCTTTCCAACGATACCAAGTTCGACCCTCCCGAATAACTTTGAAGATTGCGGAATCTCAGGCGTATATACACGCGTCAGGGTTACGTAGCGGTAAGCTAAGGTGGACCTATATCCGAGAATATCTCGGCAACAATGTACAATATAATTTTGCGGTTTGTGGATTATAATTCCCTACCAAGGGACCTTTCCAACGATACCAAGTTCGACCCTCCCGAATAACTTTGAAGATTGCGGAATCTCAGGCGTATATACACGCGTCAGGGTTACGTAGCGGTAAGCTAAGGTGGACCTATATCCGAGAATATCTCGGCAACAATGTACAATATAATTTTGCGGTTTGTGGATTATAATTCCCTACCAAGGGACCTTTCCAACGATACCAAGTTCGACCCTCCCGAATAACTTTGAAGATTGCGGAATCTCAGGCGTATATACACGCGTCAGGGTTACGTAGCGGTAAGCTAAGGTGGACCTATATCCGAGAATATCTCGGCAACAATGTACAATATAATTTTGCGGTTTGTGGATTATAATTCCCTACCAAGGGACCTTTCCAACGATACCAAGTTCGACCCTCCCGAATAACTTTGAAGATTGCGGAATCTCAGGCGTATATACACGCGTCAGGGTTACGTAGCGGTAAGCTAAGGTGGACCTATATCCGAGAATATCTCGGCAACAATGTACAATATAATTTTGCGGTTTGTGGATTATAATTCCCTACCAAGGGACCTTTCCAACGATACCAAGTTCGACCCTCCCGAATAACTTTGAAGATTGCGGAATCTCAGGCGTATATACACGCGTCAGGGTTACGTAGCGGTAAGCTAAGGTGGACCTATATCCGAGAATATCTCGGCAACAATGTACAATATAATTTTGCGGTTTGTGGATTATAATTCCCTACCAAGGGACCTTTCCAACGATACCAAGTTCGACCCTCCCGAATAACTTTGAAGATTGCGGAATCTCAGGCGTATATACACGCGTCAGGGTTACGTAGCGGTAAGCTAAGGTGGACCTATATCCGAGAATATCTCGGCAACAATGTACAATATAATTTTGCGGTTTGTGGATTATAATTCCCTACCAAGGGACCTTTCCAACGATACCAAGTTCGACCCTCCCGAATAACTTTGAAGATTGCGGAATCTCAGGCGTATATACACGCGTCAGGGTTACGTAGCGGTAAGCTAAGGTGGACCTATATCCGAGAATATCTCGGCAACAATGTACAATATAATTTTGCGGTTTGTGGATTATAATTCCCTACCAAGGGACCTTTCCAACGATACCAAGTTCGACCCTCCCGAATAACTTTGAAGATTGCGGAATCTCAGGCGTATATACACGCGTCAGGGTTACGTAGCGGTAAGCTAAGGTGGACCTATATCCGAGAATATCTCGGCAACAATGTACAATATAATTTTGCGGTTTGTGGATTATAATTCCCTACCAAGGGACCTTTCCAACGATACCAAGTTCGACCCTCCCGAATAACTTTGAAGATTGCGGAATCTCAGGCGTATATACACGCGTCAGGGTTACGTAGCGGTAAGCTAAGGTGGACCTATATCCGAGAATATCTCGGCAACAATGTACAATATAATTTTGCGGTTTGTGGATTATAATTCCCTACCAAGGGACCTTTCCAACGATACCAAGTTCGACCCTCCCGAATAACTTTGAAGATTGCGGAATCTCAGGCGTATATACACGCGTCAGGGTTACGTAGCGGTAAGCTAAGGTGGACCTATATCCGAGAATATCTCGGCAACAATGTACAATATAATTTTGCGGTTTGTGGATTATAATTCCCTACCAAGGGACCTTTCCAACGATACCAAGTTCGACCCTCCCGAATAACTTTGAAGATTGCGGAATCTCAGGCGTATATACACGCGTCAGGGTTACGTAGCGGTAAGCTAAGGTGGACCTATATCCGAGAATATCTCGGCAACAATGTACAATATAATTTTGCGGTTTGTGGATTATAATTCCCTACCAAGGGACCTTTCCAACGATACCAAGTTCGACCCTCCCGAATAACTTTGAAGATTGCGGAATCTCAGGCGTATATACACGCGTCAGGGTTACGTAGCGGTAAGCTAAGGTGGACCTATATCCGAGAATATCTCGGCAACAATGTACAATATAATTTTGCGGTTTGTGGATTATAATTCCCTACCAAGGGACCTTTCCAACGATACCAAGTTCGACCCTCCCGAATAACTTTGAAGATTGCGGAATCTCAGGCGTATATACACGCGTCAGGGTTACGTAGCGGTAAGCTAAGGTGGACCTATATCCGAGAATATCTCGGCAACAATGTACAATATAATTTTGCGGTTTGTGGATTATAATTCCCTACCAAGGGACCTTTCCAACGATACCAAGTTCGACCCTCCCGAATAACTTTGAAGATTGCGGAATCTCAGGCGTATATACACGCGTCAGGGTTACGTAGCGGTAAGCTAAGGTGGACCTATATCCGAGAATATCTCGGCAACAATGTACAATATAATTTTGCGGTTTGTGGATTATAATTCCCTACCAAGGGACCTTTCCAACGATACCAAGTTCGACCCTCCCGAATAACTTTGAAGATTGCGGAATCTCAGGCGTATATACACGCGTCAGGGTTACGTAGCGGTAAGCTAAGGTGGACCTATATCCGAGAATATCTCGGCAACAATGTACAATATAATTTTGCGGTTTGTGGATTATAATTCCCTACCAAGGGACCTTTCCAACGATACCAAGTTCGACCCTCCCGAATAACTTTGAAGATTGCGGAATCTCAGGCGTATATACACGCGTCAGGGTTACGTAGCGGTAAGCTAAGGTGGACCTATATCCGAGAATATCTCGGCAACAATGTACAATATAATTTTGCGGTTTGTGGATTATAATTCCCTACCAAGGGACCTTTCCAACGATACCAAGTTCGACCCTCCCGAATAACTTTGAAGATTGCGGAATCTCAGGCGTATATACACGCGTCAGGGTTACGTAGCGGTAAGCTAAGGTGGACCTATATCCGAGAATATCTCGGCAACAATGTACAATATAATTTTGCGGTTTGTGGATTATAATTCCCTACCAAGGGACCTTTCCAACGATACCAAGTTCGACCCTCCCGAATAACTTTGAAGATTGCGGAATCTCAGGCGTATATACACGCGTCAGGGTTACGTAGCGGTAAGCTAAGGTGGACCTATATCCGAGAATATCTCGGCAACAATGTACAATATAATTTTGCGGTTTGTGGATTATAATTCCCTACCAAGGGACCTTTCCAACGATACCAAGTTCGACCCTCCCGAATAACTTTGAAGATTGCGGAATCTCAGGCGTATATACACGCGTCAGGGTTACGTAGCGGTAAGCTAAGGTGGACCTATATCCGAGAATATCTCGGCAACAATGTACAATATAATTTTGCGGTTTGTGGATTATAATTCCCTACCAAGGGACCTTTCCAACGATACCAAGTTCGACCCTCCCGAATAACTTTGAAGATTGCGGAATCTCAGGCGTATATACACGCGTCAGGGTTACGTAGCGGTAAGCTAAGGTGGACCTATATCCGAGAATATCTCGGCAACAATGTACAATATAATTTTGCGGTTTGTGGATTATAATTCCCTACCAAGGGACCTTTCCAACGATACCAAGTTCGACCCTCCCGAATAACTTTGAAGATTGCGGAATCTCAGGCGTATATACACGCGTCAGGGTTACGTAGCGGTAAGCTAAGGTGGACCTATATCCGAGAATATCTCGGCAACAATGTACAATATAATTTTGCGGTTTGTGGATTATAATTCCCTACCAAGGGACCTTTCCAACGATACCAAGTTCGACCCTCCCGAATAACTTTGAAGATTGCGGAATCTCAGGCGTATATACACGCGTCAGGGTTACGTAGCGGTAAGCTAAGGTGGACCTATATCCGAGAATATCTCGGCAACAATGTACAATATAATTTTGCGGTTTGTGGATTATAATTCCCTACCAAGGGACCTTTCCAACGATACCAAGTTCGACCCTCCCGAATAACTTTGAAGATTGCGGAATCTCAGGCGTATATACACGCGTCAGGGTTACGTAGCGGTAAGCTAAGGTGGACCTATATCCGAGAATATCTCGGCAACAATGTACAATATAATTTTGCGGTTTGTGGATTATAATTCCCTACCAAGGGACCTTTCCAACGATACCAAGTTCGACCCTCCCGAATAACTTTGAAGATTGCGGAATCTCAGGCGTATATACACGCGTCAGGGTTACGTAGCGGTAAGCTAAGGTGGACCTATATCCGAGAATATCTCGGCAACAATGTACAATATAATTTTGCGGTTTGTGGATTATAATTCCCTACCAAGGGACCTTTCCAACGATACCAAGTTCGACCCTCCCGAATAACTTTGAAGATTGCGGAATCTCAGGCGTATATACACGCGTCAGGGTTACGTAGCGGTAAGCTAAGGTGGACCTATATCCGAGAATATCTCGGCAACAATGTACAATATAATTTTGCGGTTTGTGGATTATAATTCCCTACCAAGGGACCTTTCCAACGATACCAAGTTCGACCCTCCCGAATAACTTTGAAGATTGCGGAATCTCAGGCGTATATACACGCGTCAGGGTTACGTAGCGGTAAGCTAAGGTGGACCTATATCCGAGAATATCTCGGCAACAATGTACAATATAATTTTGCGGTTTGTGGATTATAATTCCCTACCAAGGGACCTTTCCAACGATACCAAGTTCGACCCTCCCGAATAACTTTGAAGATTGCGGAATCTCAGGCGTATATACACGCGTCAGGGTTACGTAGCGGTAAGCTAAGGTGGACCTATATCCGAGAATATCTCGGCAACAATGTACAATATAATTTTGCGGTTTGTGGATTATAATTCCCTACCAAGGGACCTTTCCAACGATACCAAGTTCGACCCTCCCGAATAACTTTGAAGATTGCGGAATCTCAGGCGTATATACACGCGTCAGGGTTACGTAGCGGTAAGCTAAGGTGGACCTATATCCGAGAATATCTCGGCAACAATGTACAATATAATTTTGCGGTTTGTGGATTATAATTCCCTACCAAGGGACCTTTCCAACGATACCAAGTTCGACCCTCCCGAATAACTTTGAAGATTGCGGAATCTCAGGCGTATATACACGCGTCAGGGTTACGTAGCGGTAAGCTAAGGTGGACCTATATCCGAGAATATCTCGGCAACAATGTACAATATAATTTTGCGGTTTGTGGATTATAATTCCCTACCAAGGGACCTTTCCAACGATACCAAGTTCGACCCTCCCGAATAACTTTGAAGATTGCGGAATCTCAGGCGTATATACACGCGTCAGGGTTACGTAGCGGTAAGCTAAGGTGGACCTATATCCGAGAATATCTCGGCAACAATGTACAATATAATTTTGCGGTTTGTGGATTATAATTCCCTACCAAGGGACCTTTCCAACGATACCAAGTTCGACCCTCCCGAATAACTTTGAAGATTGCGGAATCTCAGGCGTATATACACGCGTCAGGGTTACGTAGCGGTAAGCTAAGGTGGACCTATATCCGAGAATATCTCGGCAACAATGTACAATATAATTTTGCGGTTTGTGGATTATAATTCCCTACCAAGGGACCTTTCCAACGATACCAAGTTCGACCCTCCCGAATAACTTTGAAGATTGCGGAATCTCAGGCGTATATACACGCGTCAGGGTTACGTAGCGGTAAGCTAAGGTGGACCTATATCCGAGAATATCTCGGCAACAATGTACAATATAATTTTGCGGTTTGTGGATTATAATTCCCTACCAAGGGACCTTTCCAACGATACCAAGTTCGACCCTCCCGAATAACTTTGAAGATTGCGGAATCTCAGGCGTATATACACGCGTCAGGGTTACGTAGCGGTAAGCTAAGGTGGACCTATATCCGAGAATATCTCGGCAACAATGTACAATATAATTTTGCGGTTTGTGGATTATAATTCCCTACCAAGGGACCTTTCCAACGATACCAAGTTCGACCCTCCCGAATAACTTTGAAGATTGCGGAATCTCAGGCGTATATACACGCGTCAGGGTTACGTAGCGGTAAGCTAAGGTGGACCTATATCCGAGAATATCTCGGCAACAATGTACAATATAATTTTGCGGTTTGTGGATTATAATTCCCTACCAAGGGACCTTTCCAACGATACCAAGTTCGACCCTCCCGAATAACTTTGAAGATTGCGGAATCTCAGGCGTATATACACGCGTCAGGGTTACGTAGCGGTAAGCTAAGGTGGACCTATATCCGAGAATATCTCGGCAACAATGTACAATATAATTTTGCGGTTTGTGGATTATAATTCCCTACCAAGGGACCTTTCCAACGATACCAAGTTCGACCCTCCCGAATAACTTTGAAGATTGCGGAATCTCAGGCGTATATACACGCGTCAGGGTTACGTAGCGGTAAGCTAAGGTGGACCTATATCCGAGAATATCTCGGCAACAATGTACAATATAATTTTGCGGTTTGTGGATTATAATTCCCTACCAAGGGACCTTTCCAACGATACCAAGTTCGACCCTCCCGAATAACTTTGAAGATTGCGGAATCTCAGGCGTATATACACGCGTCAGGGTTACGTAGCGGTAAGCTAAGGTGGACCTATATCCGAGAATATCTCGGCAACAATGTACAATATAATTTTGCGGTTTGTGGATTATAATTCCCTACCAAGGGACCTTTCCAACGATACCAAGTTCGACCCTCCCGAATAACTTCCTGAAGATTGCGGAATCTCAGGCGTATATACACGCGTCGGGTTACGTAGCGGTAAGCTAAGGTGGACCTATATCCGAGAATATCTCGGCAACAACGATGTACAATATAATTTTGCGGTTTGTGGATTATAATCAGTTTTGAAGGGACCTGTCCAACGATACCAAGTTCGACCCACTAGAAGAATTTGCCCATGAACTCCGGTTCTCTACTTCCGTGTGGGTTGCATTATAGGTGACCTGTGGTGGGCGTCAAATCGAAATTTTTGGCAAAACGAGAAAATAACCTGTGGTTTTAATTAAACTCGGCACAAATGTAGTTTGATACCATACTTGTTCATACCCTTTCGATATAATTTGAAATTGATGCAGAAACTCAGAAATATATAATCAACCAAAGTTGATATGCCAAACTTTTTGGCCTATATTTTGTAGATACCCTTCAACAATTCAATCCTTTTTTTTCTGTTTTAATTTAATTCGGCACAAATGACTTCCATAGAAAATAATCACCAGCTTTCGAATATATATTGAAATTGATAGAAACATCAGTATAAATCAACAAAGTTGATATGCCAAACTTTTTGGCCTATATGTAGACATATTTGTATAACAATTCAATGATAATTTTTCTGTTTATATATTTATTCACTACCAACTGTTTTAACGATAAACCTATTTTCCCCTATTTAATAATTTGATCTTGTCCATCACTTGCTATGATATATTCCAGAAAACAATATGATAACTAAGGTGTAAATTAAGGGAGCGTTGACGGTTCTTGTAAATAAAGTATTTGCCAAGAAGGATAATATATTGGCAGAAAGGGCACCATCAATATGAATTCACCAAAGATAACTTTGAAATTCAGAAATTAAGGCGTTCCCCCGTATTGAAAAACCAGTCTTCTACTTGCATCCAGAAAAGTGAAGCAACTCTCAATGAAAAAAGAGATGGAAGAAAATTTTTCATCTTCATTATAATATTCACATAAGAGCGACTCCTTCAAACCCCAAGTGTATAAGGTCTTGTTCACGGTCAAGTATTTAAATAATAGTTTATGTTGAAACATGCAAACACCATAGTCAATGGAAATTTTGTAAGGTAGGCTATTAACCTTTTGCCATGGTATTGGACAATTGAAATAATCTTCCCACGTGTACTGTATCCTGTCTGAAGTTTCACATAATCTGGCTTCATTCATGTAGAAATCATATAGACATGTATTAATATTTTTACTATGTAGCCAGGTTACATCAGGCAGGGATACAAACACGTAGCTCTGAGGAGCCTTGTCTTAGAAGATGTTTCCATTGAGGAGGAATAGCTGACAAAAGTTGATGATACTGATAAGCTGTACAGACATCTCCGAATTTGAGTACAAAGTTGTCAAAAGACAAAAAATTATTCTCAGCATCAATGATGTCGTTTACGAAGTACTTTTTTTATTGAAGAAGGTTGAGGAGCAAAGGGGTCGCCTACTTATACAAATATGTGAATTCAGGCAAAGGAGTTGCTGTTTGACTTGTATGCTATTTTCTGGAGGGCGTAGTTGGTATTTCAACCAACTTTGTATGGCCTGTCGAAAAAACAGACTGACTGCTTTTTTTATCAAGATTTCGAAGTCATTCGTTTTAAGCTGTGCAAAAGGAAACGTACTGGTTCTAAGAACAGGACTAGAGAATTTTCGTTTTTGTGCAGTTTTGGCACCCAGGCGGCCTTCAGTTTGAGATCGACAGCTCGCAGATTTTGAAGTTTTAATCCACCTTGATCATAATCATTATATATTGTCTTTCGCTTAATTCGCTCGGGTCCGTCAAGCCATAAAAACTATTCAATTCTGTTAATTACTTTGCACCCTGCTATAAACTTTTAGCCCTCGAACCTCCTCACTTCGGTGTCCTTAACAATAATGAAAATCCCCATAGGCGAAAAACTGTGTTCCCCTACGGTTTACCTTTACAGGAAGTGGGCGTGGCGTAAAAAGCACGCAGGCTCACAAGTACAACTTAAACCTGAAGTATCTTGCTATGTTACCTCATCTTATAGGAGATGATCACAGAGTTCAACTGTAAGTGAATTTGCATATGGCTGGCCGATATGAAATCAAATTTCTTTGGGTTGTTTTGACGTTTTAAGACATGACTGAGGTATACATGATGCCCACACATACGCACAAACGCACAAAGGCATAAACATAACGGCCTGGCGACTTTTAACTAAACTTACAGTGTTCTAAATTTGATTCCATTCTGAAACATGTGTAAAATCTTAGTATAGCTTCGCAACCATTTCTGAAACATCTAGAATCGCAATGGCAATACTCTCGTAGGGATGTCCGATTTCAGAAAACTGATTGTCATACCTTAGATCCCTACATCCATTCGGAGCATTGTGTGTTTGTGTGTGTGTGTGTGTGTGTGTGTGTGTGTGTGTGTGTGTGTGTGTGTGTGGTCAAAAAAGGCCGCGAGAATGGGTTTGCCTTCCTGAAAATCTCACTGGAATATTAGGGCTAACTGTAAAATGTTTGCCAAGGATGTAACATGATGTATGTAACCTATAACAAGATAAACTGGTACAATAATTATCTGGTGCAGCATTACATACATATAACGTTACATAGCTAAAATAATGACATTAGCATACGTTTCCCGATATTTGTTTCTGCAATCTACGGCGTATATCCGCTGATTTTGCAGCTGTTTTTTATAACTTACACGTCACGTACCTTATGTTTTTGGTATGTCGGACGTGACGTGTAAAAGACGTAATTAACACGGATCTATTAAAACACGTCCTTTCTACAAAGACACCAGTCATCAATCACTAAATCGTTAACTAAGTTATTGATAAAGAGACGTCACGTACCTTGCACGTAGCCTGTGACGTGGTTGTAATAGGTCGGACGTCATGTATTTTACGTCCCATGTGACGTGAATTTAGGAAAAACGTCGCGTATACCGCTCCCATATTTTTTAAACAAATGTATTGACATAAAATGTGCGTTACTTTTGTCACTTGAATTTCATAGTTTAACCCGTAACAAGTAGGCAGACAGCAATTTGAGTACTGAAAATTACTTCCTTACTTTTCTACAAGGCTCGAAAGCGAATGAAGTTTCCCCTTGGCGAAACCGCTAAGCGAACCCCATACGATGGAACTTCCAGAATCTTCAATAAAATGTGCGTTACTTTTTTCACTTGAATTTCATAGATAAACCCGTAACAAATTGGCAGAAAGCAATTTGAGTACTAAAAATTACTTCCTTACTTTTCTACAAGGCTCGAAAGCGAATAAAATTTCCCCTTGGCGAAACCGCTAAGCGAACCCTTCGGTAACCGCAAAGTGACCCCAGACGATGGAACTTCCAGAATCTTCAACAAAATGTGCGTTACTTTTGTCACTAGAATTTCATAGATAAACCCGTAACAAATAGGCAGAAAGCAATTTGAGTACTACTAAAAATTGCTTCCTTACTTTTTCACAAGGCTCGAACGCGACTGAAGTTTTCCCTTGGCGAAACCGCTAATAAGCGAACCCTTCGGTAACCGAAAAGTGGCCCCATATGATGGAACTTCCAGAATCTTCAACAACATGTGCGTTACTTTTGTCACTTGAATTTCATAGTAAAACTCGTAACGAGTAGGCAGAAAGCAATTTGAGTACTAAAAATTACTTCCTTACTTTTCTACAAGGCTCGAAAGCGAATGAAGTTTCCCCTTAGCGAAACCGCTAAGCGAACCCTTCGGTAACCACAAAGTGACCGATGGAACTTCAAGACAAAATGTGCGTTACTTTTGTCACTTGAATTTCATAGATAAACCCGTAACGAGTAGGCAGAAAGCAATTTGAGTACTAAAAATTACTTCCTTACTTTTCCACAAGGCTCGAAAGTGAATGAAGTTTCCCCTTGGCGAAACCGCTAAGCGAACCCTTCGGTAACCGCAAAGGTGCCGTGACAGGCGGTCTTTGAAAAAAGTAGCTAGCGGTTGCGCCTAAACTCAAGAATATCTCCAGAAGGATGTATCCGATTGGACTGCGGTTTTTATCCTTCGATTCCTTACTAAGGGACCTTTCTAACCATACAAATTGCGTCGGGCCGGCACCTGAACCCTAAGCTACAATCGCGCTATTAACTCACCATCCTACCAGGTGCCGTGACAGGCGGTCTTTGAAAAAAGTAGCTTGCGGTTGCGCCTAAACAGGGCACGTATACTCAAGAATATCTCCAGAAGGATGTATCCGATTGGACGGCGGTTTTCATCCTTCGATTCCTTACTAAGGGACCTTTCTAACCATACCAAGTGCGTCGGGCCGGCACTTGAATCCTAAGCTACAATCGCGGTATTAAATCGCCACCTTACCAGGTGTCGTGACAGGCGGTCTTTGAAAAAAGTTGCTAGCGGTTACGCCTAAACAGGGCACGTATACTCAAAAATATCTCCAGAAGGATGTATCCTTCGATTCGTGTCAACATTTCCTAAGAAAAAAATCTTTTTACCATTATTCTAACATGAACTCTCTGTGCATGCCTCATAACCGGTAGCGTTATCTATGTAGAATGTCCCCACTCTTAGATCGCTCACGGACTGTACTATGATCTAGATGGAATCATCGTCACATCTACATTGTAGAAACAGGTCAAAAATACACTTGAAAGGGTACAGAACTAAGCTGCCAGATTCTGTACAAACAACTACAGCAGGGATGCTACCAAAATGAAAGCAAAACTACAATGGACGCCACTTGAAGACAGAAGAAAAATGTCCAGACTTTGCATGATGTACAAAATGACCAATAAACTGTTGGGCGCCATACCGACTGATAAGTATCTAACACCAGCTCAAAAACGAACTAGAAACAGTCTTCAAGTACCACAGTTACCTACCTAGCATTGATGTGTTTTAAAAAATCGTATTTTCCCAAAACTATCGTAGAGTGGAAAATATCATCACCAATTAGTAGGGGCATCTTCTCTGGACAGTGTTAAAGAGCACTTGCAGATAGATGTGCAAAAGTTAGGTGTGACGGGTCGTCCAGTGTAATATAACCAGCTGCTACCGCGCCGCGTGCCTGCAAAGATGGTGTGTTACGCCGAAAGGCGGTTATACCGGCTATATAGATACAGAATACAGATGCAGACACTGTACACGTCCGACCATCGCTCGCATTACGAAACTTCCCGACATGATAATGACAATAATACACAAGATTTCATTTCAAATCTTTTTCATATCAGGTAGAGGCGATTAAAGGGTAGTATCATCCACCTAAACACACGCTTTTGACAACCAGTCATTTTGGGGCACGGGCTACACTCGGAGTAATACAGGAATGAGACCTTATGTTCGGCTTGAATAAATCTGTCACCCATAACAGCGTACATATATTTTGCTTTCAACCCGCAGGCTTCCCTTGTAAAGATAAATTCATAGAAAAATTGATAGAATACCTATCGATCAATGATTTTTTGAAAACACGTAAAACACGTCCCTCCAAATTTCCGATGTCTGCTCAGTATATCTTGATCATAGAATGACCCTGTCTGGCGAGATTACGAGGTCCGAGACTTGCGTGGATCTTCTCCACACACATACAGACACACACACACACACACACACACACACACACACACACACACACACAAACACACACACACACACACATTGGCACATACACGCACGCGCGTGCGCGCGTCTTCTGTAATTCAAAGGCACTTCGCCAGGGTCTGTCTCTTTGTTGACATTGCCAACAGACAACGAGAATTTATTTATTTATTTATCTAACAATTACACTGTAACGATGAAAAATTAACAACAAAGTCTTACCTGTGAGGACTCCTATGACGAACTAGCCCACTGCTGTTGAATCTTCTCAGTGATGGAAGTACTACAACAGGTTGAGCTTCTTCTCCATGAATGTAAGTGTCGGTATCTCCGAAGAGGGAGGGGGAAGCTCGACTGCGTCCTAGTATTTCTTGTCCAGTTTTGATCACAAAATAAGACAATACGCTGCATTTTTGTTTCCAATGTTGACACAAAATTATGCGTCAGAACCATGGTTTAAAACTGACTCCACATGGCAATGCAGAAACTATTTTTACTACGATAACAAAGATTAGAAAACTGAAAAGATTCGGGGGCTCCAAAATTATGACTCCGTCGTTTGCGAGCGCCATCTACCGATCCGGGCAGGAGTGTGCCACATAAAGATAATATTAAAGTTGCTTGATGATAGCGACTGTACAAAAATAGCAATGCACAAAGATTTAATTTGCAACATTTTATTAGATTAACAGAAAAATCAGTGTTTCAGACACATACAGTATGATAGATCATGTAAATTGTGACATCAATTGCATAAATGGAACAATGTGTCTGATAGAGATAAAACTTTGATACATATTACGAGTGGACTGATGGGAAGTGTCGATGAAGTGTCTATGATGGCTGTCAAGGAAATACAAATAAGGATTATTGCCCTTGCAGTTCGTACCAAAGTTGATAGTTGGGGCTGCTGAATACAAAAGCATTCGCCAGATCGCCGCATAGGAATTGTCAAATGAACTCCAGCAATCTTTTCAATTCTTGCCAGAATTCTACTTTAATACAACATCTAACTTAAAACATCACCTAAGCCCATTGTTGAAACTTCAGAAAACTCACTTGTCAAATAGACCGACATCTTTTTCGTTCCAGGTAACGTTATAATATAAATGTACAATATCCTTTTCAACTTTCATCATATGGTACATGGGATTTTATACCGGACGGTCCGAGGTTTTTAACTTCAGTGATATGTGATGTTGTAATAGCTTGTGTGTTTACTTGTTTCGATGTTGTTTTTGTTTTGTTTTTCAAATTTACGCGTGTAATAGGAATTATGTTCAGCCTCATACTTGACTCCGATAGTCTACTACGCGAAAACGTTGTTGGTCAGGGCGTGGTCACATATGTCGTGCGATCGTCGTACGATGTTTTGCTTGTTTAGAGTTCCACTGATATAGAAATAGAAGATTATGTGATCTAATCTTATGTGAAAAGACTTCATGTGGTTCTCATGTTTAGAACAGTGCTTAAAAGACAGTGTCTACTCGGGTAAGCAAGTTCACACTCAGAGTAATTCTTTAATCCAGAAATCCTATAACGTTTACATGATATGTTTATAAGTTTTATTTAATACGGTAATCTTTATGACGCAGTTTGTATCATGTTTATTTCAGTTATCCATCCTTGTGGTCATAGTTTTGGTCACAGTTATTTTTTTGGTACAGTTTATTGGTTTTCTTGGTTATTTATTGGCTCTGGTCGATTTTTCTTTAGAACCGCGTTTTGTAATTGATACTTGCAAATGTACGACCGTTGTAGTGACTTGTTACTTGTAACTTGCTTGCTGGTAACGTTAGCTCTTCGCCTCAGTAAGAAAATAAAATTACAAAACTACCAAATGTTCTACAACATGTTGGAAAATTTCGTATTTTGAACTGACGTGATTACTCTGTTTGTTAATTTTTGACGTTATTAAAAGAGACCGGAAATGACAAAACTGTGGTTTTGACCAAACAAGCTTTTGACAATAGTTTTGGCTTCCCACAATTCCCGTCATTGCGCATGCGCACTCGCAACCGTGAAGGTGCTTATTCCTTGATGTTGAATGATGAGAATTTCAAGATATGTGATGTAGGTAGGGACAAAAGACGCAACTTAGAACCTGTTTTTGCTTAATAAGGATTTTGTCATTAGCGTACAATGAATTCATTTATTTCCACGGCGAATTGATTTCGCAGCAAATGGAAAAGTGTAGTTTCGCAGTAATTTGAGTTCACGGTTGAAACAATTGGCGGTGGTGGAAAGAAAAAAGTGCAAAAATGAACATTTACAGTATGTAAATAAGTAGAGTAGTGATCTCACTTTACTCGTTTTGTGTATCACCCTGTTCATTACCTTCGGCAAAAGGTTATGTTTTCAGCAGCGTTTGTATGTGTATATGTGTACGTATGTGTACGTATGTATGTGTGTGTGTGTGTGTGTGTGTGTGTGTGTGTGTGTGTGTGTGTGTGTGTGTGTGTGTGTGTCTGTCTGTCTGTCTGTCTGTGCCTGTGTCTGTGTATGTGTGTGTGTGTGTATGCGTGTGCGTATGTGTATATGCTAGTTCACCTTTATCCGCAGGGTAACCTACATTCGTTATGTTTACTCACATGGTGTTAAGGGATATCAAGAAGACGGACGGTGGTTTCAAGTTGTAATATGTTGTTCAAACTATTTTTAGTTTGAAACTATCGTCCTAATAGTACCCGTTTTTAAAAGCAACGGATATAGTTTACCATACTGATAAAGATGTAGGTGTTATGTATTTATGTTTGTGGATTGACAGCATAACTCGAGAAGGCCTCGGTGAATTGCATTGATATCTGATATGTGGGTGCGTCTTGATTTTGGCCCCCTAACGGCTTGCAACGGTACTGCAGCGGAACATTCTGGTTCGATATCTAAAGTTCTGAACACGCTATGGTCGTCGGTTGTTCAGAGGTAGATAGCCCTTAAGCAGAGAGTAAGTGGTGTAGGTTTGGGCCACCTAGCGGCTTTTACAGAACTTCAGGAGCCGATTTTTTTCATTTATTTTATTTTCCATTAATTGTTTTGTACCTTTGTACATTAGTTGATATGACCCAGGAACAGTCACTGTGACAGAAGTTATTCCGTCTGGTCTAGCTGGCCAGGGTCCATCCGCCGAAAACTTATCCGGCATAAAAACGAGGAACGGCCGCCTCCGCCTACAGGGGCCCAACACAGTCAACAGTGTCTTCCACAGAAACAAAGGCTTCTCTTTTCAAACAAAATCAAGGAATTCAGACAGTAATTTTACCCTGTGGCATAGGGAGAGTAGGCAGACAATGTGAACCGCGGGTCGTCAAAACCGTGTTTTGAACTGGGATACTCTGGATACTTCTTCTGACGGTGCCTGAGAAACGGCGGCTTCATTAGTAGGTTGATAGGCTAGCGAGGTGAGGGATTGCAGCTGGGGCTGTGGAGTGGGATGAGGGTTCAGACAGGTGACCTACTGGGAGATAATGAGTCATGTCATTATCATCTCATCTTATCATTCGTCTTTTAGCATAAGTGTTCGTACATTGTACTGCCTAGTGGTCCATAGGACAGCAAGTGTCCTTGTTGTTACAGTGGCAGGGAGGGATTGATAGCTCTTCCACATTAAAATGATATCTCTTCCCCTTTTACCGTTCTTAAAGTACCTCCTCAAACACGGGACCTTCATTTTACGTCCACACCGAAAGACGCGTGCAGCCCCAACCAAGATACCCTACCCAGAATTGAACCCGGGTCTTCTAGTTACCAACTAGTTGGAACCAGGAGCTCAACTATGTCTATGAGGTTGCTTCCAGTTGAGCTACAGGGACGTCCCTAATCTTTGAACATAATGAATGATATCTGTCATGATGTGATAAACATTTGTACTTTCACACTTTTGACCACATAACAGAACGATTTTGCTATCAATGGGAAACTGTAAATTTCTCTACAAGTTTAAAAAATAGAGAGGATATTTAGGATGATTTTCTACTCTTTTACTTTCGTTCTCTTTGATACACTATGCATTTAGCTAACATTGTGTAGGAACGTGTTGCCATTGTAACTGTCATTAAATTCAAGGGATCCACACGTTGTAGAAGGAGTAGGGAAATTCGTATTCAACTTCCTCAAGAAAAGAATTCAAATCTAAGAAAATCAGTTCTCAGAGAATGATGCATTACTGTAATGAACTAATTCTAGATATCATATTATTTATCATCATTACCTTTGCCAAGAAGGGTATGTTTTTGGTACAGTATGTGTGTGTGTCTATGAACACGATAACTCGAGAAGGCCTGGATGAATTGCTTTAATACTTGGTCTTTTGGGGAGGTTTTGATGAGATCTTGAAATGATTCCATTTTGTCATTCTCACCCCCTTCTTGCGGCTTGTAATGGTACTGCAGCTGCTTTGATGTGTTGTGTTCTGGACCAGCTGTGGTCACGATTTTTAGCTCTTGAAGTCGCGAAGAAGTGACATAAGTTTGGGCCTTCTAACAACTTTCTTTTGAACTGCAGGGGGCGTTTCAGTTGCAGACTTTGATATAGGATAAGTCAATAACCTTTCGTCGTGTTTGGCATGTCGGCAACTTTGACGAAGACCGACGTAAATTTTGCAAATTAGGGCTTGATTTGCATAAATGAATAGAAAAATTTATTCTAAACTGTGCTAAATGACTGGAACATCAAATTTGGTACATGTACATGTGCAACCTGTTACATCTATTTACATGTACCTGCAATAAACATTGTATTTGACTGTATTGTCATCTCTTAACGTAACGTCAAATGTGCTTGTCGTCAAAATGGTCAATGACAACAGTAATTATTCTTGCTCAGGAATGTAAACACACCTTCTTTTTAACCATCTTACATCAATATTAGGATTAGGGTTGGCAGGATCGCGAGGTGTTATTCACAAGGAACATCCTGTCAATAGAGAGAAAAAATCTTATTGATAGTTAGCCTGGTATCCAGCCGTAATATTTTCCTCTTTGCAAAGAGGAGAGAAGAGACTCGGGAGCTATCATTACGGCTGAATACCAGGCTAATCGATAGTAACATCCTGTCAATAGTGTCTCAAAAATGTTCTTATTGGCAGCAACATCCTACTATAGTGATGCCATTTTTCACTATTGACTGGAACATCCTTTCGAATTCAGTGGTGCAAAACGTTCTTATTGACAGGAAGATCCTGTCAATAGCTTGGATCTTAGTGTAATATGGAAGTTCTAGGTCTAAACAACTTTATCCTAATACTCGAGACATCCTGTAAATTGTACCAACATCTTTATTGTCAGGAATATCCTGTCAGTATTGACAGGAATACCCGGCTGTCAATAGCATCGGTCTTAGTGTAATATAGCAGTTCTAGATCCTTTACACCTTGATCCTACAGCTGGGGAGTGGTAAGATATCGTTCCAAACATCTGTGTGGTACAGAAGGCACTACTCTAAACTCTACAGCTGGGCGCAGGTCGGTACAATCAGTCACTACACAACAGATGGGTGCTAAAGCCGCCATGCTTTCAGCAGCTTCTGTTGTTTGGGTTAGGGACTCCAACCCACAACAACTTCAAAGGGAGGCGAACTGGCTGCATTTCCGCAGCCCGGCAGAGATAAAAGTGGCATACTCAGAAATGATTCCCTCATTATCTGCCGAGCTCAGTTTCATTAAATAAAATGCCCGCAACAAGTTGGGCAGCTTTGCATATCTCCAGCCGTGATTGAGTTTGTCATCCGGCATTTGATGTCCTGGTAATCCTAGTACGCACGGATCCCAGACTCCGCTGTATCTGGCCACTATCTCTTGAAAGCTTTCTTCGATTTCTGTTTGGTAGCAGGCATACCAAGGTAATGCTTTGATTTGAGTGAACCCTCTCATTACAGGAAGGGTGGTGGGACGGAGGTTCAAAGGAAAGTCACCCCGCCTTGCTGCTAGTCGCCTGATTAGGAACTGGAATGTGCTCATTACTGTATAATTAAGACTTGTAGGCATGAGGCCTAATTACTGTAGGGAGTCGGTTCTAGTAGGGATCCCCCCCATACCCTAATAAGCCCCACTGCTGGAAGAAGACCTGTTCTTTGTTTCTGACACTTTTTAATCATGAAAAGTTGCACACAATATGCTGCGATTTGTGTCCTCACAAGCCCGCTATATCTCAAACTTACGCACTTATACAGCAGCGATGATACAACACACGGTGATAGGAAGCTCATAATGCTATTATAGACAATACGGTATCATCTGTTGGTAGAAGGCTCTCCGAGTTTTTAGTCGTAGATTATTACAATGTAACAGGCCATTTGGCGAGGACAGCGGCCCAGGCCAATTTTCTGGATGGTCTCGGAGGTATGCTTGGTCTAGGAAGGCAATGTAGTAGAGATAATATGGTGACGTCCCCACTGAGCGCGAAGATGCTGATGTTCATGATGCCAAATTAGAACTCCAGCCTACTGCCGAGAATTGCACGTCCCAGCTGAGAAACCAAACCCGTATGAAATTTGGCTATCACTAACACTATGGTTCACAAGGGACGGAGCGTGTACCCCACACCTACAACACTATGCCTTCCTCCTAGACGAAACCACATTTGCTGGTCTGGTTTTTATGTTGATAGGAGATTTTGAGGAAGAGCATTAAGTCGGAATTACCGCGTTAAAGTGTGTTGTTGAAAGGGGAGGTCTCCAGATAGCATCCAAGCATGAGATGGTAGCCGTGTTTCTACCTCATTCGGGGGTAGTCAACCGTGGTTATTAAATCTACTGACCTCGAGGAACAAGTGGCTTTGAATCGGCTAGGCAAGGTGGGACCTGACACTACGTTATGGTCCTTGCCAATTTTCAAATTAAGTCGGCTATGCCATCTCTCTACAGCCTGTGCCAAGGGACATTGCTACTGATTTGAGTTTCAGCACCGGAATAATGATGTTGTTGAAAGGTCTTCATATCACCCACTCGGATTGTTCCTAAAACAGTTATAGAGTAAAACACTGTTAATTCTTCTCAGTGTGATCGCTACTACACAAGGAGCTGGGAAAATTAAGGGACTTTTGGACCATTTTCAAACGTCATTTTGTCGTTATCACCATGTCTGTGTGCATCCGAGCAATGGTCTATGTCAAAGGAGAAGGGGTATAGCGATCGGAAATCAATTATAGTTTCTGATGTGTATTTGCAGTCAATTATCACTCCAAGACTGGGCTTTTCCCACAGGTGACAGATCTATGATGACACAGTCTGATATGGGCACGCACTTTTATTCCAAGCATCTCCGCTTGTTAACTGTAACGTTATAGACAAAAATAGTTAGGTAGAAAACAATGGACTTACTTGTGTTCCTACTAGGAAAAATATTTTGTGTTTCCGTTTACCATAGGAAACAAAACATGCCAAACTTAGATCACGTCGTCACGGAGTCGATCACTGGCAAGGGATATGAGAGTTCACAATCTGACATTAAGATCTGAGTGCTGAAAGCTTTGTAGAATCTTTTTCAACGTCATATTTTCCTCATTCGTGTTGCAACAGAAAAAGTGATAAGAAGATGTCTCACGCGTCTTTCCTTGGTCCCTGGCCTTGCTTAAGAAGCAAGAAGGTCGGTCACAAACTATTTAAAGGAACATAGCACTAAACAAAATGAAACAATACAGCTGGGATATCGTGAAACTATTCTGCTCAATTTCTTTAAATACACCTAATGACTTTTAAGGCTCGCATCGACGTATTTTGGCACCAAGATCGGAAATATTCTTCAAATGAAAACTTTTACGGAATGTATGTTGTTTCTACCTTCGCCAAGAATCTTATGCATGACTCTTAATGGATATTAATGATATTTGGTATAAAGAGACGAATATGTTTTAGGCCACCTCCCGGCTTTCTCTGCAGTGGAACGTCCGGTTTTGATATCTAATGTTCTTGACATGCTACGTTTTTTTGTTCGAGCGGGAGCAAGTAAGTACATCGGCTACGGTTACAGTGGGTCTTTTTGTTGGAAACTTTACAAGATCATTACTCAAGCAGGGATTGGTGGATCTTGATTTTGGTCATATTCTCATATCCGTGTTTATTTCATTATGGCTAAAGACGAGGTATACGTAGTCTGTTGAACCACTTCGGTACAGGTGCAGGAAGTCAAGTAGCCTTTTTGAGACCGTAGCGGCAGTGGGTTGTTATCAACTGTGTCTAGAGCACGGTACTGGACAGCGAAGCCCAACTCTCTCCTCCTACGTATACCGCCGTTTACCTCCCCAACTGAAGTCGGCTACCCATTATCACACCTGGGTTAAGTAGAAAAAGTCGTGTACAGTCTCCTTCCCAAGGGCAGAAGATGGTAGCGTGACAGGATTTGGAACCCGGGACCTCTGGGCCAAATATCCTGCATTTACACCACACGATCCCACATAACCAGCCAGGTACCTTCGAACGAAATGTTAGTTTTTGAACACATTATACAGCACAACGGTGTTACATTACCCTGGGAGCCAGACAGGACCGGGTAGCTAGCGATAGAGCTAGCGAGTTAAAAGGAGCTCGGCGGGCCTGACTGTCTTGGGCTACCGAATAAACTGTCCAAGCTGTCCGACCCCGGGTGGCCCCCAGGGTAGTGTTACATTTGTACTCTGTGAACATTACAGTGAATGTGACATTGTAAAGTCAACTATTTTATGTAAAGAAAGGAACAAAACATTGTTGTTGCTTTTTTTTAATTTTACCACCTACACTGGCAGTGCCTTTAAATTCATTTGCGACGTTGGTCTTAAGTGTATTATTAGTCCAACAATATTTCCATTTGCAACTTATCCTCTACATCATGTTATCTTCGAGTTTGATTGCAGAGGTTAAACCGTTTAATTTATATCCCACTAGTATGGTTGACTTTTGTGTGCGCACTTTAAATGTCATATGGTAATATAACACGTCACCTGTGTATTGTTTTCATCAACATACAAACGCCTCTAATGCCAATCATGATAATCATAATATTTCAAATGCGATTTCACAGTGTCAAAGCTCTGGCTTCTTTATTGCACAATGATATACATGGGCCAAACCTCACATCATCTTTCAAAGACATTAAGAACCGTATGACACATTGGACATTTCTGTTAGCTATTCCTTTTGCGGTCCTATATATGAATTGTAGCAATATTACAGACAAGTATCTTTATTGACACTAGAAAAGTAAGGCGACTTTCGTAAGGTCTGATACAAATATCTATGTGGACAAATAAGTGTATACAATGAATTACTCGTATGTCACATGACAGACAGGGGAACTAGAATACATAAAATACATAATAATGATAAATAATGATAAAAGAACATACAAGTTGACGCCAAATCGGCACAACATTTCGCCATATTAACGTGTTAATCAATAGATATACATGTACGCCGCAGTTGTGTAAATTTATCATAACTTTGGTACTCTGATACATCCAAGATATCCGTAAGAGTTGCCACGCGATTGTCAACAATTCTTGGCAACATTGTCAAGTAGGGGTGGGTACCGGTACAGAAACTTCAGGTCCAGGTCCGGTTCAGGTCCAGAGGATCAGGTCCCGGTCCGGACCTGAACCTGGACCTGATTCAGTCTGAATCATACCAATGGTCCATTTTACTACAAAGAAATCAGTTTGGTGGAGTATTAGACTCACACTGGCGTTTTAAGATCCTACAACGCTAACTGCACCTGTACGATTGACTGAAAAACTTGGTAGAAATGACTGTAAACTATAATCTGCTTCGCTCTTGTTATTTTCTTCCACCTGCAAGCTCCAAAACGTGTGAATGCCTGATCAAATAATCTGTTAATTTTCTAAAAGGTCCAACATCCGGTCCACCTACTTTTTTCAGGTCCGGTTTTTCTGGACCGGTCCAAGAAGAAAAACCGGTTTTGTACCGGTACAATGTACCAATACCCAGCCCTATTGTGAAGTATTCCATCCTGTAGTAGAGTTTGTGGCAGTGGTACTGTAGTGGTAGATCCGTCAACTCGGGATTGGTCAGCAGCACTAAAGATAGTGAGAACTGGTCACTGTGAGGGACTCCAGTTGTAGTTTTTGTTCACATTGAAGTATCTTTAGTCTCCAAGCAGACGTGTCAGCTAGGGGTGGGTACCGGTACAGAAACTTCAGGTCCAGGTCCGGTTCAGGTCCAGAGGATCAGGTCCCGGTCCGGACCTGAACCTGGACCTGATTCAGTCTGAATCATACCAATGGTCCATTTTACTACAAAGAAATCAGTTTGGTGGAGTATTAGACTCACACTGGCGTTTTAAGATCCTACAACGCTAACTGCACCTGTACGATTGACTGAAAAACTTGGTAGAAATGACTGTAAACTATAATCTGCTTCGCTCTTGTTATTTTCTTCCACCTGCAAGCTCCAAAACGTGTGAATGCCTGATCAAATAATCTGTTAATTTTCTAAAAGGTCCAACATCCGGTCCACCTACTTTTTTCAGGTCCGGTTTTTCTGGACCGGTCCAAGAAGAAAAACCGGTTTTGTACCGGTACAATGTACCAATACCCAGCCCTAGTGTCAGCTGGATGGCAAAAGGGGAGAATTTGGCAAAATAGGGACAA
Source organism: Branchiostoma floridae x Branchiostoma belcheri (assembly GCA_019207045.1). NCBI lineage: Eukaryota > Metazoa > Chordata > Leptocardii > Amphioxiformes > Branchiostomatidae > Branchiostoma > Branchiostoma floridae x Branchiostoma belcheri. Next base: position 26,475,182 of record CM033026.1, on the reverse strand, counting down.
ATATGTTGTCATGGGATTTCAGTCGATCTTTTGCAGTCTTATCCAGCGCCGGCCGGCCAGTTCACTCCTAGGCTTTTATTCTTAACTTGGCCAAATGCCCCTATTACTATTCGGCCAGCCCGGAGTCTGGTAGAGACTACTATTGGCAAAGAAGGTCTGTTGTTTCTGTAGATAGTTTTACATGGAAGAGCTACTCGTTATTGTGATTACTTGAGGCGAAGACATCTACATCTATATCTACATGACTCACATTTGACATCCCTTCCGAAAGACGAGCGCAGTCCCAACCGAGCGCAATCCTATCCCGAGTTTCGATTTGAACCGGGGACTCCCTGTTAGTAACCAATAAGGTTCACCATCACATTTCCAAACCGGGGCCCGGTCGGGCTGGGGTTTTTTTTTTTGGAAACGAAGAATAGAAATGTATACGTAAAAATATACACAAACAATGCCCACGACTATTCTCTTAACGTCTTTTGTTGTACTAGTAGTAGTAGTCCTCGAAAGCTGCCCGGCCGGGCCTCGGTTCGGAAATGTGACGTAATTGGGTACAGGAGCTCAACTATGAGGGTGCTACCAGTTGAGCTACAGGGACATCCCTCATCAGTTAAGCTTGTCAAGGCGTGAAACTCCAAGAGTCCAGGCCGAGAAAATATCGAAATATCAAATTGTTTCTTTCTTATTATAATTAGACAGGCGATGGTCAATGGATCATTGGTGGGTCACTCATCGCACCGTTGAGTCAGACCAGAACTAGGCTGGACGGAGAACTATAGCTTCTTTCTCTTCTTTTCTTCTCCCTCTTCGGCTCTTGTCGTCTCGGGAGACGGTCGAAAGCTTCAGTCAGGGCCTCAGTCAGTTACTGGGTACTGGTTAAAGTTCTCGCCTACAAGAAAAGAAAAACAGTCAACAACATTAAGAAATGATTGAATGAGACTGTACATCTATGCTCTTTAAAGCAAAGGGCAGTCCATGGTGATAAAACAAAAATACAATACAGTGAAATAAAAATGATGATGAGAGTATGTCAGGAAATTGATGTTGATGTTATAATTAGCAATTCAAACCGCATGCAGCTATAACATGTTGTATTATCCCGTGAAAAGCTCAAAGCACCAGAGGGCCTTCTTGCTCTGTGACAGAGGTGCTGACAAAACCAGATCCCCAGAGAAAATAACTCATGGTGGTACCTTATCGGCTAAGCCCATGAGGCGTCGCTAAAAAGAGGACGATGAGACTGGTCATCAGTTCGACATAGTATACAATACAGTGAAATAAAAATGATGATGAGAGTATGCCAGGAAATTGATATTTGAGATAAAACTATGGCATAGAAAAGAGTAGCCTGGATACCAGACCCCAGCCCGATCTGAAAATATATATATATCGTAGATATTTATGAGATCGGGGTGGGTCTGGTATCCAGGCTAAGAACAGAGCAAATTCATCGTCACCGCTGTATGATGTTGATGGACAGTTAACTATAAAATTACAGTAGGAAAAAATCGAAGTCGTAGGCGGAAGGAAGTGGTCCCAGTTGTACACTGAAGGCGCTATGCTGATGGAGCCGAAGGGCAGGATTTAATTGAACATTGTTAGAACGCTGATGTTGCACGTAAGGACGGGTGTTAACCAAACATACGTATACAAGAGACTAAGCCCATTGAAAAAATGCCCCTGCTATCCTAAAACTAGCCGCTAGGGGGCCAAAATTTATGTCACTAATTCCTGAGATCAAGAGCTATCTAACGCCCCAAAATCGTGACCATAGTTTGTTTAGAACACGAGATAGCAAAACCGGTAGTTGCGTTGCAGTACCAAGGAAAGCCGCTATTGGGACCCAAATCTAATCATTTCCCGCTTTCATCACACCCTACCAAACAATTATTCTAAATCATTTCTAGTTATAACAAACTTGGAAAGTCTTTGAAAACAATAAGTAGCGGTTGACAATAAGTGAATAAAGGATAAGAGGATATTGAGTCGACGGAAAACTTTCATATACGGATTCTGTGCGATTCATACACGACTATCTCAAGAATACCCTAACTCGATTTCCGATTGTACAACGTACGGAGAACCGTACGGAGAATGTGAACGAGCCCATAGTTATTTCAGTTTTGGTAAAAAGACTTCTACGAATGTCGTACGGTACATGCTTGAACAATTATCCCAAACTTGCCTGCGATCGTACGACAATCGCACGACAAAAGTGACCGTGCCCTTATAGTTCGGCCAGGGGGACGAATATTCCTAGATTGGGCTGATTCCCCCTAATTTTGTTTCCGAGCCCAGCACCTGTCAGTCACAGGAACCCACGGCCCTTCTCCCGCCCCAGACCACAGAGGAACTTCCTGTCTGGGGTGGACTTAATTTCCCTGTGGGCTTTTAGGTTTTATGAGAAACATCTTTCGAGTAGTCCTCGCTGTTGCCCTGGGGGCAGATCTACAACTCCTTTTTAGAACACCCACTTCACTCGTGTCAGATGTCAGCATCTTCGCTATACATCCCGCAACTGTGGAACTCTTGTAATTTCCACTCAACAAACGCGACGAGGTGACTTTTGGAGGCATCTGTGTCTGCTACTGATAACCCCACCTCCTCCGTCATAAGGTTATGCTTTCGGTACCGTTTGTTTGTTTGGGTGTGTGTTTGTTTCTTTGTCTATTAATGAGAAAATTTAATAGATCCGCCCCATTCCATGTAAGGACTTCCATACATGTAACATACGTAACTGACAAAGAGAGGAACATCAATGGCTACTAATTATGCAAATTAAAAACCGCCTACCCAACTAAGCTAATAAAGTCCGTAACTGGCCGGTTCATTCTCTGTGGGATAGGTCGACACAAGATAAAAGCTCCTTGGTCGAGAGTATAGGAAAGTGTTGTTTTGAGTCAACTTTGACAAGAGTTTCCTTTGTAGTCACGATGTCAAGCTTCTGTGTTGGGACACACCAAAGTCTAACCTCCTTGCTAATATGTAGGCAAAAAGGTATCTTTATCGCCGCCACACAAATTCTTTGGCCTTACTAGATCAGAAAAGTCACTATTTACCGGGATATTTATTCATCTATCTATTTATTGATCTTATTTATAGGGTGGTCCCTTCAGTCTAGATTTCCAAGGGAGCCCTGTATACGGTAAGGGTACAAGACCAGGCTTTAGCAATTCAAACCACAGCTATAACATTTTGCATTATCCCATGAAAACCTCTAAGCACCAGAGGGCCTTTTTGCTCTGTGACAGAGGTGCTAACAAAACCAGTTCCCAGATGAAATAACTCATCGTAGTACTTCATAGGCTAAGCCCCTGAGGCGTTGCTAAAAAAAAGATGATGCCTCTGGTCTTCAGTTCGACATAGTACATCAGATTTCGTATTTCAGAATAAAAGTCAATTCTGTGGGACAGGGTAAAATGAAATGTTTAAAAGAATGCAATCATCATTAAAAAAAATTGCTTTTTTTTCATTTTCACTTCTGCCTTTGTTTTCTCGAAGGTTTTGTCATCGCGCATGTGCAAGTCGGAATCCCCACTGAGTTGAGTGACCGGCGTGTCACTGACCTCGTCGTAAGCTGTTCCCTGAACTACAGTATAAAACGTTACACATTTAATTACAGGGATTAAAACAAAACCTATGGAGAGAGGAAACTCGTCAGGAACAATTGTGAGTAGCAAATTTTACTATCAGACGCAGTGGCTAGCTCCGTAGACTTCAGAAAAACGGTCGCGGATTTCGGAGTCATAAAGTTTTAGCCATCTTTGTTTGGTCAAGTCTGTTTGAATTGGGGATGTTTATGAGAAGAGTAGAGAAGATTTCTGAAGGAACTTCAAGTTTGCAGTTGCACAGAGTTTCCTAGAATGATCGAAACATTGTTTGTGAAAAGAATTTGCCCTGGTGTCACTTTTTCCGGCCCCAAGTGTTCTGGGTTTTCTCTGGATTCATTTCAGTATCTCGTTCACTTTCAGCAATAAATTATGTTCTTTGAAAGTTTGAGTCTGACAACAGTTCGTAAGTCTGATTATTATATTGGATACAACGTCCTTGAGTAGGATACAAAAGCAGATGTTTTCTTTGTGTTGTTATGTAGAAAAATGGTGAGAAAAACATGCTGTGGTTGTCGGCAAAATGTGTTTCATTGATAATATGTACCCCCCTCCCAAAGGAAGATGAGCAACGAACGAAACAAAATGGCTTTCCTTGAAGAAAGTTTCGTGGCGCAAGAAACACGGTTTATGGAAAGGGTGTCACGTATTAAAGGTAAGTACAATTTATATTTGTAAGGTAACCTCTAAATTCCTGTACATGTGATTGTGTGGTAAATTATACAACAAGCCAGGATCTCTAAATTTGGGGTTTTGTTGCACTCCAAGCAGAGGTTGGTGGGGAAGAATTTGTGACCTTTTTCTCTTATAATAATAATAATAATAATAATAATAATAATAATCATCATCTGGTGTATTTTGCCAGCCAGTGGGTACCCAAAGTATGAGTTTAACGTGGTCTCCTGTTTCTGTCCGCACTCTCTAACGTTTCTAGCAGGAGTTGAAGGGAGTGCGGACAGAAAACGGGAGATATGATCAAGAAAAAGGTCACAAACTTCCCCACCAACCTCTGCTTGGAGAGTAGGGTTTTGTAGCTCCTTTTTGCAACATGTTTTCTTTAGCCTGGGTTCCAGACTGTTTCCAGGGCCTACACAGGGCAGTTCCTCGGCTCTACTAAGGTCCATCATGCCCCAAAGGAAATTTTGCACAGGCCCCCATGAGTGAGACCCTGAGAAATGTGGGAATTGGAAAATTTCCTTGTGGGGAAGTTGGCCCTTGAGCCAAGGAGCTGGCTTGTGTAGGCCCTGGAAACAGTCTGGCACCCAGGCTACATTTTCTAGGGCCTTCATTCAACTGCCAATGTATGTACAACTTATCATACATTGTGCACACCTTGTTACTCTAGCTAAAAAACAGCTGGAGCCTAACCTCTGCTTGGAGAGTAGTACCTCGTCCGTAGTACAATGTCGTGCAAAGTTCTATCAATCTATGACAGTCTGACTATAGCAGAGTATTTATGAGCTGATATGTTTGTTTTTATTTGTAACATATGTATCATTTTGAGTTGCTACACAGCTAATGTTATAACATAAACCCTCCTGCACATTGTTGATGTTAGTTGCTTGTTCTGTCTTGCTGCCCATTATAAGATAATGCTGCTCACAGTCAATCAGCCTGCTTGTCGTCTTAAGTTATATATGTCAATACTCCTGGTTTCATTTTGCAGATGCGTACAAAGAAAGATTTACCTGGTTTCTTTGGAAAGTGATGGCACTGCCATACCTGGTAAGTTGCTGTTTACCATTATGGTTTTAAGTGCTCCCAAGTGACACTAGAATATGACAGTTCCAGATTACAAGCAACTGTCATAAATAGTACTCCATGAACAGAAACATATGCTCAAGACATACACCCTTTTGATTATTGAATATATATATATATTATTTGAATATTGAATCTTACAAATCATACTTCTACTTCTTGATTCCTGTCGCCAAATTAATCTTCACCAGTGATGTCATAGTAAACATGGCAGACGATTTGCATCCTGGTACCACAACTCATAAAAAATGTTCTTTTGAGAAGTAAACAGCACCTAATTATTGATAAGTATGCTCAATGCAAGGTTTTACAATGTTTGCTTTTCTGCTTCATAAATCAAAAGAACATTTTTCTCAAGTCGTGGTCCCAAATTCCAAATCCACTTCTCTCAGTTTAATATGATGTCACAGGTGGTACCTGACATATCAGGAATCAAGAACTAGAAGTATTATTTCTTAGGTTCAATGTTCAATCAGAAGGTTGAGCATTTTTACAAACATCTACACAGCGTTTGTACGATTGACTGTAAACTTTAACCTATACTCTGCTTCACTCTTGTTATTTCTTTGACCTGCAAGCAACAAAACGTGTGAATGCCTGATCAAGTAATCTGTTCAATTTCTAAGTCAGGTACAACATCCGGCCCACGTAATTTTTGCAGATCCATTTTTTCCGGACCGGTCCAACAAGACAATCCGGTTTTGTACCGGTATGCTGTACTGGTACCCACCCCTGTTCTCCAGCCAATACAACTTTGTTATTAAACAGTTGGTTTTCCTAAGCTCTTTTATTTCTCCAGTCTTGAGTTGCTTCTATCACTGACCTATGGTCATTCCTCAAGACCCTGGTGTCATGGGGCAGGTCAGTTAAGTGGCAAGGCAAGGCTTAATTGGCCACCTTGCAGCCAAACAGATCTCTCTTAAGGCCGGGCCATCTATATCTGCACCCTGGGCATGGTCGTATAGTCCAGACTGTATGACACTTAAGGACAAGGCACTTCGCTTCCTTAGTATCAGTTTAATGTACATGTATGCTGTATAGTAGGTACAGCATTTTCTTTAATTGAACGTCACTTTAGAAGAAGTGGTATAGATGGATAAAAGTGGCATGGTTTCAGTTTTTAGGTGATTAGGTATAAAGGGAGGACATTTGAAGAAGTGAAGAGTGCCTGTATTGTCTACTACTATATGGCCCACGGGGGTTCCATTGGGCTTCGGTATGGACAACAATTATCAAGCCTTTTCAGATTGACTTGAGTCTGATTTAGCACATCTGCCCAGTCTATGAACCCATTGGTCGGAGGTATATTTCTGTGGCTCTAAAAGGCCACCAGGGTCAAACGACGAGTCAAGGTCCCGGACCATTCCGCTGCCACAGAAGAGTCGCCAGTCATCCGTCATCGTTTTTAGTCACATTTCGGGGAATCTTTACCGCTGTAAAGGGTTGAGTTGGTCCTAGCTGGGGAATTATAGTGTCAACCCCCAGGCCAAAGGTTTCCCAATGCCACGGCCCAGTGTCATCCAAGGTCTGCAGGGTTGGGCATCCATCAGGGGGTGGGAGGGGGTTTAATTGAGCAGATATGGACCTCACAAAACTCTCTGTCATAAAGTTGGCAACATTTGTGAGCAAATGCATGGCATTTCCCTCTTATCACTGGGATTTGTTTCCATTGAGAGGGTGTTTTATTGAGCCAACCTCCTTGATTGAGCAGATATGGACCTCACAAAACTCTCTGTCATAAAGTTGGCAACATTTGTGAGCAAATGCATGGCATTTCCCTCTCCATCAGTGATCCTCGACTAAAGATGAACCATTGGGATTTGTTTCCAGTTGAACTAGATGTAGTCTGGATAATCATAAGATTATATGTGTGCTGCCCACACAAACGCTTTGACATAAAGCTGGGTCCAATACAGGTTTGAGTAGAAATGAAATATTTATGAGAAATGCACAGTATTTCCCTAATCATCAATGATTTTCTCTTTAGATTTGTTTCAATTGTTAAAATGGTCCAGACCTTATAAAGTCTTGTAGCTTGATTACCATGATTTTTACACAATACATACATTGTAAACTGCTAGTAACGTTATATGCCTTACTTCCATCGGACTATTCCATTTTTCCATTGTGGGGTGAAAAGTATTGCACCGATCTTTCTAAGTTACTGATCAAAGTGTTCAGAAGATAAATGTATGATATGATTTTAAATCAAAGATTCTTGCCTTTATACAATATACATGTGTATAAAGGTACCAGTAAATGATATGATGCAATGATATCAAATCTTGTTGATTATCTTCATAATCAGGAAAGACTCACTCACACTCACTCTTGTGTGATGTAATGATATGGATGTATGGAAAATTCTGTCTTTTGTTCATAATTATAATAAGTTCATAATCAAGACTGTCATTATGATATTTCCTCCAGATACACAGTTTCCTACTAAATTGCTCTTTTATCATAAGTTTCATACCTCTATGAAAGTTATAGTATATGTACCTTTATGAAACTTCCACTTAGCTATATGTACTTTTATGAAACTTCTTGGCAGTTGGTCTAGTCAGTGAGGATTAAGAAAAAGTTCAGTTGTATGATCCAACAGATGACTAACTGAAGTTTATTCTTGAACAGTTTTTATATCTCTTGTCCCTTGACAGTGATCTCCTGACCCCAGTCTGTGCTTGTTAACACGGGGGTACAATGGACGCGGCCATACGCTGACACTGCGAGCAGATACATCATTTTAATTGGCAGCAGCCATTGCCCCGAGTTTGACATTCTCCAGCCTGGCTGTACTCCCTCTAGGCACAAGTCAAGGTAAAGAAAACTTTCAGCATTGTCCAACTTTTGAAACAACTTGTTTTTGAGGGCTACTGTACAAATGTAAGTGCATTGAAGTACGTGGTGGTTTCATGTTCACAGTTTTTGCAGTGATTCAGTGTGAGCTCAAAACCACAGCAAAAATTTATATTACGTCTTCTGTCTGCCTGCCTCCTTTATCTAAGCACTACTATGTACTTCTAGTATATATATTGTACAGTAGGCGTAGGTACCAGTATGGACCTGAACCTGATTGTCTGTGAAAACTTGTGAATGGGTGAAACTCAAATATGATGATCCATTTTGCTACAAAGTAATTATTTTGGTGGAGTATCTGACTCCCACTGGCATCTTAAAATCCTATCTTCACCCAAACAATGCAACATGTAACTACCTACATTATGTACTTATGACTGTACAAACTTGGTAGATATGACTGAAAACTCTACTGTACTTTGTTCTTGTTATTATCTTGGATCAGTAAGTCCTGAAATGTGTGGACACCTGCCGATATAATGTGTCCATTTTCTAATCGGTCCAAAATTCTTTTAGGACTGGTTCAAGAAGAAAAATGTTTTGAACCAGTTCAATATAATGGTCCCTACCCCCATTGTACAGTGATGTATTTGAGATAACTCATCTGACAGGTGTATTCGGAATTGTAGCACCCTTGCCAAACTTCTAGCAGGTGTTTTCAGACTCGCTGGCTTTAAAGGTAGCCTGGTATCCAGCCGTATTATAGTTCCTGAGGCTCTTCTGTCCTCTCTGCAAATACGTATTTTGCGGAGAGGACAGAAGAGACTCGGAGCTATAATACGGCTGGGTACCAGGCTACTGTAAAGACGCCTGTGTTTTCATTACTGTAGCAGTATGTGACTGTAGCCCTATCGTGAACGCAAGACTACCTCACACAGTCACACACTCCATTTTTTCCTCACCGCAAAATTAAATCACAGCGAACAATTTATAGTGTGCAATCTAACATGCTGGCATGGAGGGTTTTTTTGAGTTTGTGTATGACAATGGTGGTAGTTGTAAAATTATTAATTTTGATATTTGGTAAGTTAGTGGGACTGTCAAACTGAAAATATTTTAGGCCCCCTAACTGTTTACTTAGGAACTTTAGCTACATCTGTGTCTTCCGGAATATGTTATGAGTATTACCTTGCTGTTTTGTTGGTGCAAGGACGTTATATAGAGGCAACCTTGGTTGGAGGATAGCTTAGGGATCATAAAGAAGTATTTTCCTTAATGCTTTTATCTAACTGCAGGTGTGTTTTTTTGGTGACCTTGAAAATGACCTTGAAATCAAAATTGTTGTCAAAGTCTTTAGAGAGAACTATGAGAAGTCAGTATGAACATACATGTACATAACTATTTAGCTACTTACTTATCAAATCTCATGTCATTGCCTGACTAAACCATCCATGCACTATAGAGCCCTGGGCAGCAAGAGTTTGTGCCTGAAACTTAAATGCTTTGGATGGAACTCAGAGTTGATATTAATACCCCTTTGGTACAGTTTATGAACCATGTGTTACTCAGCACCAAGAGGCCACGTCTAGCAAAGTAATACACGTTAAATGAGGACAACAGTTGAAGAAGGGGATGATACGATCCTAGAACAGTGGTCGATCACGGTCTTCTTCAATTCAAATACGGTGCGACAATTCCAACTTTCATTTGCATTACTCCTAACACATCAGTTATGTATACATGGCCTTTTGGTCAATATTGCTGTACAGTAGGTACAAGCTGCATAAGACCAGACAGACTAATGTTTGATCCCATCAGTTTCATCAGTGTGGTGGGATCTTTAGAATGATGTCCTCGAGGTATTGCTGTCCTCAAACATAGCACCTCTGGCTTTAAAACCCATCTGAGAGAACATCCCTAGCTGATCGAAGACAGGCGCATAATTACGCTGAAGTCAAACAAGAAAATAGGTGTACTATGTTGAGTGGCTTTCTCAAGGGCGCAGCATTGGGGCCTGTTATGATTGGAAACCCAGAACCTATAGTTTCTACATCAACAACCCTAACCACATTAGACCACCATCACACCATCCTAACTTTCACTACAGGTACTGTACTGTACCGTTTGTCCTTCCCGTGGTCTCCCAGGCGTCCCGTCACCACTTTTCCAAAGGCACCCGAAATTTAACAGATCATTGTGACATTTTCAACTTTACACATCGCTGTGTTTCCTATAAAACCGCTCGGAAACATGTTTCTTTCTGACAGATGGAAATGTTAGCATTTACGGCCGTGAATTCTTCACGCTTGGGTCTCCCGCGCCGACGGGGCCGCCGCGGAACCCGTAATTTCCGATCGGGCAGAATCTGATGTTTTCTGACAGAAATAATTTTGATTGATACTCAACTTTTGCTTTCGGCTGCAAGTCGTTTTTATTTATGTCCCAACCTTTTGCAGCAATTACAGAATGTCAGGACATAGAAGTGGTGAATCAAACAAAATTGCAGCATGGCCCGTGTCATGCACTAAGCTCCTGTCAACGTTGATTAGGGGGTCTATTCTTTGCGAAGACTCTGCGGTCGTCCCATGACATCCACAAGGTTAACAAAACATTCTCTCTCTATAACTGAGATCATTGCAGCTACACTTGAATGTAATAACTGCGAAGTAAATGCACACTCAATCTTACAAAGTCATATCTATATAGGAATGTGTATATGTACAATGTACAATGTAACAGTTATATACACAATATGTTGGGCATAATATTTATGAACACTGTTGTGACCGGTTTGCAAACATTTCCTGTACAAAGATTTCAAAGAAATAAAAAGTCCCACAGAAGAAGTTGAAAAAAAAATTGCTTAACACTTACTGCATATCTTTATTAATGCGTAAATGCATACCATGTAAAGTATCCAAGGTGTCACATAAGGTACTTGAGTCATTATTTAGGTCCTTTTCCTTGAGGTGTTAAGGCATACCCCCAAAATGAAACAGTACAAAAATTGGTGACACTAACCCACGGATACTACTAAGTACTATGTGGCCTCTTTAGTCATAAGTTTGTTGAACTGATAAAGATTTTTTTCATGGCAAAAACTTAATTTGACCCTCTACGATAAATTGAATAAGAAAGTAGTTGCCCTTTAAAAGAAAAGCCAGGCGACTCAATACATAGAATTGAGTAACGCTGCCTCATCCTTAACTGCCGAGTAACCTATGTTCGTTGTTTCTAAGAACAGTGGTTTCAAACTGTATATTTTGAAAATATTGAAATTTGATACCACTGTCTTTTGACTTGATGCCCTTTAATACCCTTTAATGCCCTTTTAAAAGTGAACTTGCATTACACAACCTAAATGTGGGCATTTCTCTGTCAACTTCAAAATTGCACACAACAGTGTAAGTGGAGAAGTGCCAATATTCCTCAGCATTTCTCAATCTAGAGTAATGCCTACCAGTGTCAAGGTTCATTAGCACTTGGCAATGCTACAATCACACTAGGAAAGTTGATGCTGTCATCTTGGGACTTTCTTATCTGAAAAATCATCTGTCTCAAGCGATAAAGACTTTTATATGTGTAAGTAGTTGTCCTGCTGATGCAAAGATTTGAAAATATGTTTACAAACAGTTAAAGGCAACAGAATAAGTTGAAAGTTATAGCAACAGGGCTCTAAGATTCATTTTTGGAATAGATGCGCTAGCCGGTGCACCCACCAAAAAGTTTGTGCACACAAAGTAATGTAGTAGGATGTCAGCAAAACGAGAAGAAAGATTGTCTTGTCCAGAGTTTCAGACTGATTCCAGAAGTGTTGCAAGACACTCAATGTTGGCATGCATAGAGCCCATATAGTTTTAAGCTGTGGTTTCAATACATTGTTGTCATACTTCTACCATGACTTTCATACTTGTATGTTGTCAAATATTGGTGAAATTGAATGAAAAATTAGGTAAAGCCATGATGTAAAGAAACAGAAGTGCTTAAGTTGAAGTTCACATTTCTTCTCATATGCTTATGATGAACTTTTGATTTTGTCCCAATCAGATGACTGACAGTAATTTGAAGCAAAGGATTGAAAAGGATTCAAATCAGTATACCTAGTTACTGTATATGAAGTACATGTATATGCACCAAGATGTACATTGTTGTATGTCTACAGACAAATGTGATGTTAGTCAATGGTGGAATTCTCACTGACACTACAATCCAGCATGCACCAGTAACAGTAATACAGGTGTTGTGACTTTTCCCCTAACATACCCTCTGACACCACAGCAGTGTGTGACAGAGATGGATTACATAAAGAGATTATCTCTTAATCAGCAGATTTGTCCCAATCTACCACCTGCCACTGCTGTAGAAAGACCAGCACTATGACGGAACATATGGCATAAGGTCATGTTCACCTACATATATAAGGCCACACAAATTCAACTGTCAATTTTTTTTTTCATTTAAGAATAAAAGTCCCAAGAAAAAATATCACCATTCAGAGCCACATGCACATAATTCTAGTCTAAAAACAATGCCTTTTATTCAGAACATTAATAAAGAGTGAAAGGAAGGGATTCATTGTAAAAAAAACGTGCCATTAAACTCCTCAGGCTGTTGTTTTGTTGTGTCATTTATGTCGTATTCCTTCACCCCAGACCTTTCTACAAAATTCATTTCTATTTTTTGGGGGTCTGTCAAATTTTGTCAATTCTTGATTGGTAATTGGGGGCTTTATTGGTAATCGGGGGCTTTATGAATTCTAATGTAAGAATAACAACTTAGTGCAAGACAAAGCTTCCTTTTCATGCCTGATACTGTAAATGCAGAAATGTTCGCGGTGGATAAATGTTCGCGGTGGATAAATGTTCGCGGTTTTCGTGGCAGCCGCTTCATCGCGAATTTAAAACCACCGCGAACATTTTTCCATAACAGTAAGAGACTTACAGTGCATGGCGCTACCGCGAAATTAAAACCACCGCGAAAAGTCCATTTTCCCGCTACCGCGAAATTAAATCCCCGCGAACTTAGATACATTTACAGTAACACATTGCAACTGAGGTACCATGGTGGGCAACAGTTAAAAAGGATATTTATAGGAGTTTATATAGTATTATTGTTGACAGTTGATTTTACCACTCATTTAATAGTACTAACAATTTCCCCGCCAGGCTGATCGCCTGCAGTCTCCAATTTCCACATCACCAATTGGGACAGTGCTTAGTAGAAAAACCCTCTTTGCAACTACATGTTTATGTAACATCAAAAGCTTACATGTAATCAATTGAAAGGTCACCTACATTGTATATAACGTTAGTTCACCTTTATCCGCGGGGTAACCTATATCCGTTATGCTGCTAAACAGGGTATCCAGGGATATCAAGTCGATGAACAGTAGTTTCAAATTGTGCTATTTTCAAAATATTCCAGTTTGAAACCACCATCTATTGATTGATATGACTAAATATATTGTTGTTAAAAAGAACGGATATAGGTTACCCTACGGATAAAGGTAAACTAACGTTATAGCGTTACAGCACAGTTGGCAGAATTCTATTTTTGGATCTTTGAATATCAAGTCGTATTTTGTATGATACAGTCAAACCTCTGCATGGCGACCCACTGGCCACCACCACTGCTTTTTGGTGGTCCCTTGTATTTATATAATGATTGTAAATTGAAGTTTTACGGTCAGTCTGGGGCAAATCATAAAGGATTGGCTTAAAATGTAATTCAATCAAATATAGTCAATAATAACCTTTCAAACCTTGTTTGATCAACAAATCAATCATCATAACACGGGAATATTTTGGGGTATTTTATTTGTTTGTATTTGAGACTGATTGACACTAATACATAATGTTTGATGGAAATTTTGCTTAGCCTATTCTTTTTCATTCTGTCTTTCTGGGGTGCCGGTATGTCATTTTTTTGGAGTGTTTTGAACTCTTGATATAAATGTTTTTCACTTTTTGCTCCTCTGCCATAAGTTTTATGGCTACACATTATATTTTGGTGATTGCTTGATATAGTGACTTCAACCAAGACAAACAAACAAACATACAAACATATAAACAAACACACCAGTACAATTTCTGTGCTTTAATGTGGGTAAATGAGCTTTAAACAGATAGAGTCATGGTGACATCATTATCTCCTGTGCACATGTGACAAGACAAGCTAGTTATGCTACCTGTAACTCGTTATCACCACCTCATTAGCAGTTAACGAGGGCTTTTTGATTAAGTCGTTTTTTTTACTTTCCTCAACAAGGAATTGGATGATACTGCCAAAAATTAAGTATGTAGACCATCTCAAATTTCTCTTCTGTTCATTTTTATACATTATTTGATAAAGATTGTAACAAAAATGCCCCTGGATACGTTGATGAAGGTTGAACACAAGGTAAGAACACAAGGTAAGAAGATATGGCAAAACTCAAACAACTGGATATGATTTTGAAAACGGTCAGACGTTTCAGATAGTATATCCACTATCTTTCATAAGTGACACTTTTCATTTCCAAAATCATATCCAGTTGCTTGAGTAACTGCTTTTTGGCATAAAAATGCCCCTGCATTTCCAGAATTAGGTGCTAGGAGGCCAAAACTTACACAACTTTTCTCCAAGCACCAGATCTAGAGCCATTTACTGCCCCCAAAATCCTGACCATAGCATGTTCAGAACACGCGATATCAAAACGGAAAATTCCTTTGCAGTACCGGTGAGTGCTACCGCGGGGCCCAAAATTATGACCTACCAACATGCCAATTATGATATCAATCCATTAAACTGTTCTCGAGTAATCTCAGTGTCAAACACTTATGTAGAATTTCGAAATGTTGTCTAAACCTTCTTGATGAAGGCACAGTAATAAAAAGAACAGTAAAGTAGACTTGTGATTTTGTACCTTCATTCCGCTGTCCCCACTCATCTGTCAGTTAGTATGATAAGTTATTGCTAATTCTTGCCCAAGGGCTGATTGAAGGTAACATGAAATAAGGGAAGGAACAAATGATCTTCGTCTTCTTGTGTTAGGTGGCCATCATCAGCTTGTTGAGGTTTCTGCAATGATGCAGAACAATATTAGCATTTTTAAAAAATTTATTTACTTAAAATTCACCGCAAAACAAGGCTCATGGAGCCACTCAAGCATTTTGGGTTACAATACTGGATTGAAAGTTAACCCTTGACTAAAAATGTGTCGACTCTAGTCTGAAAGCTGACTCTAAATTCTATTTTATTGGGTTTGACATTTTTTTGGGGGACAATGGAAGACAAGGGATTACCACCTTTTTCTGTTGTGTCTGGATTTTGTGATTTTAAGAGCAGAGCACTATCCTAAGAACAGAGTTGTTTTTTTTGTCTCTTTAAAAACACGGAGAAATAAGAATGGAATTTAATGGCCTCTCTAAAGATCGTCCTCTGTGACATAAAATGTGTTTCGTCTTCCACCATGTTTGACGTGCAGTTATTCATGCCAAATCATCCCACGACACCCTGCCAAGAAATGTGAGGGTTTAATTGTTCTACCTTCCTGGAGAGCAAAAATCCTTCAGCACAAACCCTAATGATGGCATCCCGCGGGAGCCAATACAAAGTACGGTGTGAAAAGTTAATGCTACTGACAAGGGAATTAACAACGAGACACGTCTTCTCAAACATCACACCAAGACACCTCTAACCCCGAATTCGTTCCGACAGCTACGAAAACCTTGGCGCTCATCAATAATAAACGAAGGAAGGTGAGACGGAATTTAGTCATCATAACTTCCATTTGTAAACGCATCGTGTCAGCAAGGAAAGCTTATGGCTCCTTGATACCAGACTCGGGTAAAAGGCTGTAGTAGGTGGTAAATCACTGATGGATTATGCTACATTTAATGATACAATAAAGCAAGAGAACAGCACTTTGCCAGAGAGGGTGTTGCCGTATTGGAATTACACGTGCCCAAAGATGTGTGCTTCTTGCACCTCTGAATTCTCCAGGGCTTTCGTTTTACACAATAATTAGTTGTGCCCGGGGCTTCTTCTAATTCCTCCCGCACCGCGTTAGAAGAAGGAGCGTAATATGCCCAGCGGTTAGCCGATGTTTCCCGATAAAAAAAAATCATGTCTTGGCTGGTTAATGTGAGATGGAGGCATATCATCTTTTGCAGTGTTTGAGATTTTATGTGTTGCCATAATGCTGTTGCCTCAGGGCTCTTTATTATATTTCCCGACCTCCCAGAAGATGAAATATGAAGGAAAATTTGATATGTTATGATTCTTCTTCCATTTTGGTACACATGAAGAGAACAGGTTGGAAAAATATTTTACATTTTTATCTCTGAAGTGTCACCCCCCTCCAAAAAAAGGCTAGGCTTGGCAAGTTTTTTAGAGCACAGTCAAACCTGCCCAAACGACACCTCTTCTTAGCGACCACCTGGCCATTACGACCAAATTTTCCCCATTGACGTAAGTATTAAGCGTCCTCTTCACAACGACCACCTGACCAACGCGACCGCAAAAAATTTGGACCAAATCAATGCCCATAACGACGGCGTCATTTTCAAATATTGAGTCGTGATCGATTTTCAATGATAACTAGCGCGATTTTGTGCCGAAATCGGCCAGTTTGCGTCAGATTTTGACTGCCATTATGATGTTATGTTAAAAATAAATAGGTGGCGGATACATGAGCGTGTGCTTGCTATTTGCCATTGAACACAACAGAAACCATAATAAACTTTGCATCGGGCATGTTGTGAGTTGATACTCCTCTAACCGACCACCTGACCAAATCGACTGCTTTTGCCCTGTCCCCATGGTGGTCGTCTTGTACAGGTTTGACTGTAGTAGAGTAACAGGAAATTTTTCTTTACCAGGCCAAACTATTATTTTCCCCCTCCTCTGCAAGAAGTCATAACTACATGTAGGTGGCACGGCTAGTATATAATGTAGATTTGAAGTTAGGTAAATAAATGTATGTAGAGAGAAATATGTTGCGTTTGCTGGCAAATGCCGGCTTTCTAGTTACAAAATAATTTGTTCATACCCCCGGGCAGTGTTTCATCAGATCATTAGCATTTTTATCACAGAAAACATGGAGATGTGTAACAGAGATTATCACGTGTAACTGTTATACAGGTACATGTACATACTAATAAAAGCTAGGTACATTATGATTTTTTTTATTAGTCACAACTGATAAATCACAAGCATTTCTCTGATACAAACATGTATTTAGGCCATGTTGATGGATCACATTGTATGCTCATCGATTTCCGTCCTTTTCCAAAAAAGGTTTGCACCATACTTTAATTTGCACAAAGCAGCTGAAAAGGAGCAAATATATGCTATTAATTGTAGGTTAAGAAACTAATGTTGTAGAAGTCAAAGTCAAGTCAAAGTTTATTGCACAACAAAGTCAATTCCAAAGTAAAAGAGGAAGATGTAAAGAACCTAAACAAAGTCTATCATTTGGTATACATATAGCATACTCTGTGTGTTTAGGCATTTGTTCAACCTTCCTGACTGCACAGATAGGGCTTGAAATACTTTTTTCTGCATACCTGCACTGGTGCAGGTAACATTGGAGGTTACCTGCACCAGACAAAATTTACCTGCACCACTATGAATTAAGAAGCATGGATCATACTAAAATTGTTGAGGAACCATGGCTATTTTTCTTTTGTACCGTATTTTATAGGTGGTAACAGTCATTGCATGCTTGTAATAATCCCCATACACACATCATACGACATTTATGTATAAAACCCAGTACATGGACCAGTGCAGGTTAGGTGCAGGTAGACACAAGATATATCTGCACAGTTTCAATTTCACCTGCACTAACCCACATGCAGGGAGTATTTCGAGCCCTGAAACATGTAGATTACTCAACAAAGACAACTTTTTTTTTTCACCTTTGGCTCAGTTTTGGGTTCCCAGAGGATGTCATCCATAGAATTGAATCAACATGGCCTAACATTAGAACATTGCTACAAATGTGTTGAATTTCTAACGACATACTCTTGTCCATTGAGCTATGAATGGCACCTTGAAGTTGTACCATTGTCTTATGATTAATATCTTGAAATTATGGAATCCTGAAATCTCAATTATTATCATTATATAGTAGCCTGTCAGGAAAAGTAAACAGGAAAAGCTTTTAGTCCCAAATGTTCAACTATCTAAATTGTTTTTATTGACTAGTCCACACACTTTTAGGTGTGTTAAAAGACAGGCCATCTTTATACATACATAAACAGTTTCTGGTGATACTTACGAGATCAAAATCTGTGTTACACCTGCTCCAAGGTACCATGGGACACCTGCCGTGCACATCCTATGGCGGGTCTGTTGTGACCTGTTAGAACATTTCAATAGAGAGAACAGGATGGTTTTAGAGAATGATCTGCACAAATATTTTCATAAATGTCTTGATATGTCTATTTTGATATACATGTACATGTATAAAAAAAACCTTGTTAGGCTGCGGTCTCATTTCCAAACCGGGGCCCGGCAGGGATGTTAGCGGAAACAAAAAAATTAAAGTGTTTATCAAGGAATATACACGAATTATACTCACGACTTATTATTTTACGTTCTGTGTTTTTGTTGTCTTTTGTATCCTACTTTCGTTCCCAAAAGCTGCCCGGCCGGGCCCTGGTTCGGAAATGTGACAGTAGCCTAAATCTGCATGCCCTTTTCTGTGAAATTTAGTGAGCTATGTTAATTCACTGTTAATCATAGGCTTTAACTTTACATAGCACATTATTTGTCAAACAGAGTCTAACCTTAAATGTATACAAAGTTCATTGTTACATTATAATATTTTTGGTATTTGCTCCTTATGTTGACCATATCTGGAGGGAACAGAATTTCTTTTTTTCCCCCTAAATCAAGTGAAAATCATGGGGCAAGCTGATGTCATCCAGAATACCTTACAGGTGAATAGGGGTTTTCTTGCACGTGTCTGTAACAAAAAAAAATTTACACACATGAAACTGAGCAAAAATAATTGTGTCTTTACTGGTAGTCATTTCATGTTAAGAAATCATATTAATGGGAAATTATGTGTAAAAATTATGTATCAGACTCCTGATGAAAGCAATTAAGCTGTAAATTGGTGCAGGGGCGTGTTAATTAGTAAGGTCCGTCATGTGTGTAAAAATTTGCACTAAGCAATTAAAGTCTAAGCCCCAAAT
Source organism: Branchiostoma floridae x Branchiostoma belcheri (assembly GCA_019207045.1). Taxonomy (NCBI): domain Eukaryota; kingdom Metazoa; phylum Chordata; class Leptocardii; order Amphioxiformes; family Branchiostomatidae; genus Branchiostoma; species Branchiostoma floridae x Branchiostoma belcheri. The sequence continues at coordinate 26,455,831 of CM033026.1, read as the reverse complement.
CTTCAAATATTTGTTGAATCACTCCTGCTGAGAGTAGTTGTGACCAAGTGTGCATAGCTGAAAACTAGATAGCGAATCTTCATTACACTTCTACTTCTAGACTCTAGCTAACAAAGTAGCATCATGCTTCGTCCACAGTTTAACTCTGAGGTTTGACCGCTTTACCTTTTCTTAAATCCTGCAACATGTAACATTAGTCATTGTTAAATGTTCAAAATGCAGGTATCACTTTGTAATGACAAGTTTCGTGAATGGTAATTCAAACCTTTGTTTCTACAAAATCTGTAAATGTTATGTTACAATTAGAAAAATACTTATTAACAGAATGTGCAATTTTATCCAAAGAAAAACCTTCCTCTCCCAGCAATGTGGAGAATTTGTGAGTACTGAAAAATACTTTTTCTTTCATGGCAGTTTTATTTTGTGGAAGGAGGTAAAAGAAAGTTTGAGCGATATTTGAAGGTCTCAGTTGAAACAATTCTGTAGTATAGAACATTTTAGGAATGTTATAATTTTGTGGTAAGAGGTCAGTGCGAAAAGTAAAATCACCATGAACGGTTTCATGATTTATGGTATGATAGTCATGTTTGTGCTGTATATTCAAAGTTTGCAGTTGAAATAATTACTAGTAGTTCATTAGAATCATTAAAACACATTTTTGCACTGTTGCAATTTTACAGTAAGCTGTCAGCACAAATACAAAACCTCCGCCAACAGTTTGACGATTTACGGTATCGCAGTCATCCGGTCGCCCCACCAATTGGGATGTGCCCAGCTGCTCTGTACCCTGTACGGTTTGTACCATCATGTAAAAAGGGACATCGAAAAGGGCAGCACAACTCTCTGATCAGCAGTAGGGTCAGGAAAAGGCAGCTTCCTCATTCCCTTTCATCTCTCCCTTGGTCTTTCCCGCACTGATCACTCTTACTGTCACCTTTGCTATAGTTTTGCTATTCATTACAACCCGTGTCACCTCATTTGCCAATTGTGTCACCACCACTGTCCCAATCTTTAGCCACCGTATATCGCGATTATCTCATCTTTTCTACGGATGATTGAGGACACCGCGTTAATAGCTCCGGCCGTTTTCATACCGGTGAACCGTCAAATAAATCACCGGATCACGACAGCGGGATGAATTATAATTTCACCACTGATAGATCAATGTAATTTCTCACTTGGTTGATATTTTATGACATTTCCAATGTTGAGGAGTTAGAGTACAAAATCTATATTTTGCAAATAGATTCGAGCGGAGCTTATTGCACAATGGAGTTGTCGGATCCACGCGCAGTCGTTTTGCTGATATTGGTTTCTGGCGTGGTTTATTGCTTGCTAACCCCGCTGCCCTGTATGTTGGGGTGTCACAGGTTATTCTCCTCTGATCAAAGTAATACAAAGTAATGAGAGTTGATATTCGACGCGGAGCGCTAACAGCTCGCAGGGGGGTCGTCGGAAGCGGGGCTCCGTGTCACCCTCGGAAATTTAGCGGTGACAGGAACGATGATGTGGTCCAATAAATCTATGATAGATGTGTGTTGCTAACACTTAAGTTCACAGGGCATGATTGCATCCTGACTGCCCACCTAATATCACGCCTTCAATGCAGATGAAATTTTCGCTCTTGTTTTTTTATGTGTCGGTGTTTGAGGCCGTGCGAATTACCCAGTTGGGGATTGTTCACGAAATTGCTACACTAACTATAAATAGTCAACAGCATTATAGAGCAATTTCCCTTTTTTGACTTGAAGGAGGTAATGCACAGTTTCCAAACAAAGTTACGACAAGAAAGTCGATAGATTTTTTTCAAAACGGCCATGTTTCAGATAGCCTCCACTGTAGGGCTATTTCCAGGACCCATCCCTCCATCCATCCCAGGACTGAAATTTACATTTTGTACTTGTTGGTACGGAACCCAAACCACCAAATCTGAACTTCATGACATATAATTGATGAGAATGTGGTTTCATAAGCTAATGACAGATTTAGCAATAAAAATTAGAAACATTGGGCTCCCAAACAATATGTGGAACAGAAAATATTGAAAGCTGGAGACCTTCTATTCTGGATATCTGAAATGACTGACCGTTTAAGAAATCTATTCAGTTGCTTGAGTTAAAACTTTTGTGTTGTGTATCTTATCACCTGGATGTCTAACTTTCACTGAGTCAGACGTACGAAGAAAGCTACAGTTTCTGAAATATATTGCAATATTTTCTAGTAAGTTCTTTTAAAATTTTCAAATCAAAAATGTGCTGCAAGTTGCTGCCAAAGCTGGGGTACACACTTTTTTTTTAGGTCATTGCATAGGTTAATAGGAGCTTCTCCAACCAGTAGGGGTGGGTACAGAAAATTCAGGTACGGTTCAGGCACAGAGGATCTGGTCCCCTTCCAGATATGAACCTGGACCTGATTGTGAAAACTTGTGAATGGGCAATACTCAAAACAGTGGTCCATTTGGCTACAAAGGAATGCTTTTGGAAGAGTATCTGACTTCCACTGGTGTTTCAAAATCCTATCTTCATGCAAACGACACTTACTACCTTTGTTGAATTAGACCAGGTTTGACTGTAGACACTTAAGGTAAGGTAGAAATGACTTAATCAACTCTACTCTACTTCGCTCTTGTTATTTTCTTGGACCAGTAAGCTCCATAACACATGAAAGCCTGCCGGTATAATCTATTCATTTTCTAATCGGACCCAAATCCTGTCTACTGTTTTTTTTTATTACTGGTCCTTTTTCTCCAGACTGTTCCAACAAGAAAAAAAATGGTTTTGCTGTGCCCAAAATACTTTTTTAAAATTTAAGCCATGTTGCCCAAGCTGCAACTTGAGTCAAAAGCCAGGTTGCGCCATCAACATTTCAGGTTGCCCCACTTCCAAGTTGTTACTTTCTTCAAGTCAGCTACTTATCCATTATCTTTTCTTTCAGTTACATGTAACTACGTAATATGCTTTATGTTATCAACAAATTTAAACAAAAGATTATGCATGTACATTGTAGGTGGGAAGAAAGGCAGTGTTCCAACTGCAAAAAAATTTCAGTGTGCAACCTGGGTTTAAAGTTAGGTTGTGCCAGGCAAAATCAGGTTGCATTTGCAAGCGGGCAAGTGGGTATTTCAAGCACTGTTTTGTACCAATACACTGTACCGGTACCCACCCCTACTGACCACCCATACTAAGTCTCGAAGCTTCTTCAACCAGTAAAATCTCAGCTTCAGGTGTCAAACATCTCATCACCTCCTAAACAGGACCTGAATATCAAATGTTGGGCAGAACGCTGGAGGGGCTTTAAGTGGGGTCAATATTGGGGAAGCCTTTCGTATTGGACAGGATTACACTTGTCATAGCGGGATTACGCTCGCCGGCTATCGCCCAACCGCCTTTCAACCTGTCCGCGGGTACTTTGTACCAAGGATAGAAGTTTGATAAGGCTTGATCTGTAGAGATGTAGGTACAGAATGTCCAGTCAAGCTGTTTAATCTGGGCACTTAGAACAATGATGAAGCTCAGAGTTTAAGAGTACAAATAGATACAAGCCTTTAGTGATGTATGATATAACGCTAGTTCACTTTTATCCGCGGGGTAACCTATATCTGTTGTTTCTGAAAACTGGGTATTTGGGTTATCAAGTCGACAGACGGTGGTTAAACGGCAATATTAGTGATTCTGTAATTTTAAAACCACTGTCCTGGATTGAACTGATATCCCTAAATACCCTGTTTGTTAAGACAATGGACATAGGTTACCCCGCGGATAAAGGTGAACTAGCGTTACTACAAACTTCAAAATCAAAATACAAAATTAGTTATAAAATTCTATTCAGTAAGCAACAATGGCTCACATATTGAGTAAATCTGTGATACCATGTTACGATCAGGTGGGGCTAATTAATATTGTTGGTTTTGGTTTTCTGATAATAAGATAATCTTACCTTTTTGCATATGCTGTGAGTTGATTATAATCTGATCAGTGTAGACAGTGTAATTGCCCAAGACGACCACTCATATGCATGGGACTGATAAAATCTAGTCTGGACAGGTGGTCGCTATAGACAGGGTTCTTTCTTCTTGTGTCAATGACGAAAATTGTCTAGGGGATACATTGGCCAGGTGGTCCTTACATGATGTAAAGGTGGTCACTTGTACAAGTTTGAATGTTCACTTGTATATAGGTTTGACTGTATATTGAAACAAGACAAGTTTGCACAATATGTTTATTTAGAAATGAGGTTGAGTAAAGCCATGGCAATTTAATTTTAAATATTTGGTTTACCCCTTAAATTTTCTGAACTAATTTGGAAAAAAAGATAAAAAAATGAATCAACCATGATTTAGCAGCAAAAATTACCTTTTTCATTTTTCTTTGCATCACAGCTATATCAAATTCTTGTAGAATTCAAGAAACCAAAAAGGATAAGATTGGTTTGCCCTTACATAATGTAATGAAAGTATTTCTTCATTAGTCATTTAACTTTTAAGTCCTACTCTGTATTTATTGCATTGCCAAGTCATAAAATCAAATATATCTTCCTACACACCAAAAAAAATACTATTTGGCCAAATAGTGTAAAACTTCCCTTTTGTTTTCCTAGATTTCAAAATGGGATATTCAGCAATTTGATACCGGACTACAACAAGAGGACATGAAAAGGAGATGGAGCTTGCTGGAAAAATTGAGGTAAGTTCTTGTTATAGTTTGTTTTTTGAAGCAAGGAGCACTAGAAAAAAGGAAAGAGTGACCATTCTGTTCAAAGGAAATTAATTGGTTGTTTGCTAGCTTTTCTTTCCTATTGTGATGGGCACCTAGCTGGTACGCCTTGCCCCCAAGGTTGTTCTGAATTTTTTCCTTGACAAGTCTGAAAACTGGCAAGCCCAAACTTTGGCAAGAGGCCAGCTATTACCACTGGCAAAGCCATTATGTGAGTTTTCTTGAAGCTGTTTACCTTTGCCAAGAAAGTTAATTACAACAAATTTGAAAGTAACTCAAAAAGGGGCTGACAGGTCATATTGATTTTTAATATGTAGATAGCTTAAGCAATGATTTTTATGATTGTATGCTATCTTTTACTTTTTACTTTTTATGCAAATCATGATCTAATTTACATACTTGATGAGGAATGTTTAGAAATCCACTGCTGTCTACAATAGGACTCTCAAACATGTGACGTGTGTTACTCTGAAAGACAATGGATTCTCGAATAAAGTCTCAAGTCTCAAGCATGTCGATGAGAAACATCTATGAAAAGGCTGGCATCATTTTGGCAAAGGTATGAGTGTGGAAATCTTGCAAGTTACCTCGTTTCCAAAATCACTACACACAGCTGCAGTTTCAAAGAGAGCTGTCAGGGGATGCAAACATATAAAATTATCCTCCTCTAATGTATTGTAGCATGTCTTCATCAGGGATGAATTTATATGCATCAGTGAGACCTCTCCTACCCAAATTGCACATGTATTCGCATGTAATATATGTGTACTGTGACACCCCCTTTGCACAAGAGGCTTTGGTCCCATAAACGACAAAATGTTTGACAGGTCACTCTACGCAAATCATAGACAAGGAACTAATATTTTTATGTTCTATCATGTGCTTTATTGCCATGTATCATTTTCCAATTATGGAACCTACGAGTCACACAAAATAATCCAGTTTTGGTCGCTCAAAAGTTGCTCAGCGATCTCCAGCTGGGGGCTAAGCAGTAAAAAATAAGAAGAAGAGAAAAGGCACGTCAAATGACCAAGTGACTAGAATAGGAGACACGAGACAGATATAGTTCCTGGGTTTGATTCCTTGCATTCCTGCCTAGACGTTGTGTCTTGGGGAAAGGCACTGTACACGACTTTCCTTACTCCACCCAGGTCTAAAAAAAATGGCTACCTGACTTTGGTTGGGGATGTATATTTGTAAAAGGCAGTGGAAGGAGAGGGATGGGCTACGCTTTCCAGTACAATGCCCTAAACACAGTGGATAACAACCTACTGCTCCAACAGCCTCAAAAAGGCTACGGGACTACCTTTACCATAAAGTTTACCTTGCCAAGGTAGATCCTAGGCTTTAATATTCAGGTTTATAAGCAACGAGGTCTTTTTCACCCTTTGGTTTGTATAAAGTTTACCTTGTCAAGGTAGGACCTAGGCTTTAATATTCAGGTTAAGCAACGAGGTCTTTTTCACCCTTTGGTTTGTCAGCAGAATTATGTAATTTGAATGGAAAAAGTGACATGATCAGCAGAAGTGATCAATATGTGTTGATGCCTGGAGCGAGTTTGGCCCATAGAATTACTTTAACCCAGGGAAGGTGGGAGGACAAGCATCTACAGGGACCACTAAATGCCAGCTGCTGTTTCATGGATGACATAACGTGTCTGAAACTAGTGAAATTTAGTCCTCTCATTAATCCCCGTGGTATAGTATTAAGTTGCCTAAGGATATATATAAAGACTTGTGTATGTATATGTATATGTATATGATATCAGGGCTATATAATGGTACAGGGTATAATGTTACCAGTACTGGTAAACAGCCAGAACTGCAAACTTTTGTCACTAAGTCACGAAATCTGTTACTTTAATTAAGAGTCAAAGACCCTTATACACACAAATGTCTACGGTAGCTGGTGGCCCATAAGTAGTCATCTTTTTTTCGGAGAGCAAAAGCTATACTACATAAAGTGAAAGTAAAGGAAAGTGGTCTCTGTCCAGTTTCGCTCACTGAAGAGCTATTATTTCACTGGTCATGACAGAGAAGACAAACACTTTGTGCTATTTAGAGGTTCATTTTACCAGGGAAATTCCCTGGTACTGGTAGCTCTTTTCCACAAGCACAAGGAACAGTGATTGAACAGTTGTTTCTTGCAACATAGCCGGAATCAAACTCACGACTTCAAATTCCAGGGGCATGGTCGCTAACCACTGGAATATGCACGCTACCATGAAAGCTACATACTGTTGAAGTACAAAACGTGCAGAGAGTGGTGTGTGCCAGGCGAAGTGATCTAATTAATATGAACATTTTCCAATCTACTTAATCTGATCATTCATTTCTATGGTTTAGGCATTTTAACAGGTGGTTTTGTGACAAGAAAATCATCCAGGAGGCACCGATGTAATGTAACGGAACAATCCTATTAGTATTACACATGTCATGGAATTGTTCACTCATGAAACATTTACACATTGTTTTCCTGCCAACTACAAGTACAAGTTACCACTCCAGCATAGTCCTATCAAATACTTTAAGAATGAATGGTACATGCTGCTTTCTTGGCTTTAAGTTAAGGCACTCATCAGCATTTGGGAAAGAGTATGGTGGTTGAACACACAGACAACTACCAGTGGACTAGCTCACTTCTGTAGTGATTGCACAAAGCTGTGTGGCCCAGGGCTACAGAAATGGAGATGGGCACCGCCCAATGCACCATAACTTTTTTAACTACAAGTTATGAGTATCTGCAACGAGTTTCATTTCTATTTGCACTTCAGAACTTCAAAACAACTGGTAAATGACAAAAAGCATGCAATGTTGTCACATGTTTACCTTTCTATAAAGAACTAGTAGGTGTATCCGTTGTAAATTTCATTTCTGTACAATCGTTATCCTGCAAAGTTTCTATCTTGAAGTTTTCCAGAAACATAATTGTTGTGTATTACATTTTTGCCTTGCTAAGAACTAGTTGGTATCCATTGTAAATTTCATTCCTGTACAATCGTTATGCTGTAAAAGTTTCTATCTTGAAGTTTTCCTTAGAACGTAACTGTGCCTAATGTTGCTATTTCATTCCAAGCCAGTGTTACTTTGTAAAACTAGACGCTGGTGAGTAAAGACCCACTTACGGCACATTGAAGTTGGAGGCCTCACGATGCCCATCAGGATAGCCTCTGCCTCTGCGGACAGGCATTAGGAAGAATGCAGTGCCTCGCGGGTATTGACCGTAGATTGGTAATTTCATTCATTAGTAATGTTGATAGCCACTTTAATGGAGCCTGGGCAAAACATATGTTGTACTCCGGGCAGTGAAAAGGTGCTGAGTGGAAATAGCCCAATAGGTGAAAACTGTTTGGGGGCCTGAAGTGGCCAATTTTCCAACATTACCTGTAGCAAAGTAGCAGCCCTTGAATCTGAACCTACCATTTCCTAAGATTGATATATCCTTTGTATCTCAACTCTCAAAATGTCACAGTACACAAGTGCAAGAGAATTTGCGTGTATCTTAAGTTAAGCATTCCCACAAAGAAGCATGTTCACATCAAAATTTTATTGATGCAACAAAAAGTGCAGCAACTTTATACATTTTTGTACTAAAAGGTTCAAAATAAGAATTTACGATAAAGGCTTTCATAGAGCCAGGTTGTGCTGATTGTGTTGGACAACAGTCTTCGTTTGAATGGCATTACAAGCATTAAAAATAACTTTCCTCCTAACATCACAGAACCCACACATAATAGAAAAGGTGAGATCCTTTGTCTTCCACTGTCTCGGGAAAAGAAGTGGAACCCAACAAGCTACAGTTTAGTGTTAGCTTTTAGACTAGAGTAGACATATTCCATACTGTTGTACACTGTTTGATTGTACACTTTCATATTAACTGCAATTAGCCCTTGGGCATGAATTTGCAATAAACATACATGTAATACCGTAAATGCAGAATTTTTCACGGTGGTTTAATGTTCGCGGTTTTCGTTGTGGCTGCTTCACCGCGAACTTAAAACCACTGCAAACGTTTTTCCATGGCAGTAAGAGACTACAATGCATGGTGCTACCACAAACTTAAAACCACAGCGAAAAGTCCTTTTTCCCGCTACTGCTAAATTAAATCCCCGCGAACTTTAAATACATTTACAGTATTGTCTATTTGCTCAATGAACCAGCCGCTCCATATAATGTCTACATGACTACCGACATCGGTTTTCTTCTCCCCTCCTCGCACTGATGGCTTCCTCCTCTGCACCTGTGTTCACCCCAGACCAGGGACTCATCAATGAAACATCGCCGACATTATGGACAGGGATGCGGCCAGGCGCGGGTTTTACCAAACACGCCTCGCCGCTGCCCCCTGGTGAAGCACTATTGTTGAGGGCTCGCAGGAGAGTCCTCCAAATCCCTCCCCGCCAGACTTGAGGCATGTCGAAGCAGCATTGTTTTGGCAGTTTAAGTATGCCTGGTGACTACTGTCAACTGGTGGGCTGCCTAATGAAGTACAGTAGGGGATGCAAGCCTGCCCTAGGAACCACTCCTTCTGGGACCGCTGTCCATCAAAGCGAGAGGAACAGGACTCCAGTGGCCCCTTCTTCCGAAAATAAATCCGTTCGCTGAGACAAAGTTTCCTACCGGCTATTCCCTGGTAGTTTGAAGACTTTTAAAGTAAGCCATCAAAAGTCTTTATTGAAGTGCACAAAGTAAGCCCGGCATTTCTCATGTAATTTTGGGAAAGCTATTTAGTGATCCATTCTATTGGGGGAAACATCCATTTTGCGCCCATCTAATCCGACAAATACATTTCAGTCCTGCCCTTGTAGTTCTTTAGTACTCCCGATGATGTCGTCATTGGTAAATTTCTGTTCAACGACCACATTGACACTTTATGGTGCAGTCTCCCATGTAGTCTACTCAGCTCTGATTAACTATAGCAGTATGTTAGGATGGTTCCTAAAAGCCCAATACAAATACATAGAAAGTAATTTCCGTTTGTCACAGTTGTACCTCTAATCTTTTATTCACTTTTGATCGTCTAAGTATATAATTTACCATGTTGTATGTTTCTAATTGTTCCAGAAGGATTCTATGACAAATTCACTAAGTTTTAACAGAGGCTTAATTTCATATGGCCTCCTTCAGTCAATATTGACCATGGTAAAATCCTAATTGATATCAGCCCTTCAGCTTCGACTATGACTATTAAACAGTCCTGTATGATAATGGCAGTCTCTTGATTATTACCTTGCTAAGAAGGTTACGTTTTTGGTGCTGCCTGTGTGTGTATGTGTTCCTGTGTGGACAGTATAACCCAAGAAACTGTGTGGCTGGACCTTATGAAATTTGGTAGGTAGGTGGGAGTCTGGAAAATGAAGGCCATTAATTGCGTGATGATCTCCCTAGTGACTTTCCTACTGGTACATTGTACTGGGGTGGTTTGATATCTCCTGGTCTGAACCTGCTTTGGTCTTGATTTTTGAATGGTAGATACACCTGTAGACTGTAGCTCTAGTTGTCAATGATATAATATTGCTTATTAGGAGCGTAAAATTTGCAGCAAGCAACTAAAGGCAACTAAACCTATTTCAGCTGAAATCATTCCTCATGTGACATTTGTGGTAGTGTAATAATGACGGAACAAAAGAGATGTCTATGTTGACATTTCTGTACATTGCGCTATATCGACAACATGTATGTAGTTTTTATAGAAGGTGTACAAAAACTTGTGTTGGTGTGCTGGGAAATACATGTACATGTGTCTCAAACTTTTCTATAACTAGTGTTTCAAACATACCAAGGAAAGATTTGATGTCAACAAAAGTATCTGTACAGTCAAACCTGTCTATAGCGGCCACTCAAGGGACTGGTCAAAATTGGCCACTATAGAGAGGTGGCCCCTATAGAGAATATGCTAATTAATTGACCACAAGCAATAAGTTACACATGGTTCTAGTACCCACTGATCTTTATTCACATAATACAGTACTGTACTTGTACTGCAATGATTTTTACACTATGTGTATTAAGAAAACAAAGCTATAAAAAGTTTTAAATGTTCTACAGTTGATATTGTCTGAAGAGACTGGTATCGTCATATTTCTTTGATCTTTCGTTTTGTATCCTTTGATACTTCGCCGTCCGTGTGTTCCCGCTCGCGTTCACACGTCAGATTCGCCCATTATGCTAATGTGGTACTCACAAGAAAAGTCTCGTCATTTTAGACTTATCTCTTAATAAATGTAAGAATAAAATCCACCATAGTCTGAAGTTCATATCATTTTGTCTCTGTAACAATTTATTTAGAAAGTTTTTGTGATGTAAATTAACCTAAGTGATAGTGTATTAGAACGTAACTTTAACACAATTTACCTCCGTAATATTGGTGTCGTCTATTAACCTTATATGACCTCGTTTGTCAGCGGGTATGGGTAGCGCCAGTTTACGAAGTATTGTTTTGAACATAAGTCAAAGAGGTTTTAAATCCGGCGTAGGGTGACGATACGGCCGCTGTATATGGCCGAACGTGTGCCGAAACATAGATCAGCGGTCCGCGTGGCCGTAATCGGCAGTGGTTTTGTACCTGCGGGACCGGAAATCGTGTGGCCGCGGCCGCGTTGGACAGGTGGCCGCTAAGCCTATTTCTTAATCATTATGAATCCAAGGGACCGACAAAAAGTGGCCACTATGGGCAGGTGGCCGTTATGCAAAGGTGGCCGCTAATACAGGTTTGACTGTATCTGTATCTATATAGCCGGTATAACCGCCGTTCGGCGTAACACACCAGCTTCGCAGGCATGCGTCGTACTTTCATGTCAGGGTTGAACAAGTTTTCTAAAATCCACTTGTCCTATCGGGCAAGCACATAAAAAATGTACTTGCCCGAACCAATTTTTCACTTGCCCAAAATTCAAATGTCACTGTTACTAGTATATGCATTTTCACTTCCAGCAATGGAATTCTCTGTAGACAATTGCTTGATGTCATGACTGTAAAAAGTAACAAGTATATCAAAATTGCACTAAAATCAATGGAAAAATCTTACTTGCCCGATCGGACAAGTGGGGTAGGACATGCACTTGCCCAAACAGCACTTTCACTTGCCCTGGACAATAGGGCTAGTGGACTTGTTTATCCCTGCATGTGATTTAGAAAATTGTGAGTGTCAAATTAAAAAGAATGTATGAATGACGCACCTAGGTATCTTGTTCTTCAGAATTTATTTTTGTTGTGTTGCTGGATGCAAACTTATTTCATGACGAAGGGTCATTTTTGATACACCTCAATATGTGTACATTACTCGAAATACGTGGTATAGGTACCGCATGATGATAGGTACCTCTGCATTTTAGGTGACACTGTCACATCTCCTGTGTTACGTATCATTTCTTTTTTCTATCTATGAAGAAGTCTTGTAAATTAATTGAAATTATTCCTTCATTACTAGTAGCACCTTGATGTTACAACAGAGTGATGAAACTAAAATCTTATCAATAACTTTGCAAACCGAGAGTAAAAAGATTACGAGCTTGCACGGGAGTTACACGGGAAAACACCGTTACGCGGAAAATCGCTGTGCACTTAGTTCTCCCGCATCAGACTGCAGCCACCTACCTGTTGGATCGGAGGACCCCGGTCTCCGAGGACGGCGCCGAATGAAAACCCAGAAATATTGAGTGCCCAACATCCGCTAAGTGGTATCATCTTCAGAGAGGTAAATGCAGATGAGAGGTAGGAGCATTTTACCAACTCACATCAACTCAACCCAGGTGGGATTTATCTGCCCATTTATCTAGCTGAGAAGCTCTAATGGCCCGATGGGTTCCAGTAAAGGTTCAGCCTGGCCACCGATCAGTAATTTCTTTAAGCTTTTAATGTAGAGAAAAGTGAGTTGGAATCCCAGCTGCGCGGAGGATGCCCAAATCACCGGAGATTTTTCGCAACACAAAAATTCACCGCTGAAAGAACAAGTAAAAGAAAAAGGGGAAAGTGGGAATTGTTTAAAGATTCAAAGCACTTGCGCTAAGTAATCAAGCAGGAGGGTGGGGGAGGGGCTTTGATAAGATTCAGAAGATGACATTCACCTGCATGAGTATTGATTATAGAGTGGTACCCCTTCCTTCTCATGCCCAAGCACCTTCACCCCCAGACATAGCCCAAATGATTGCGGTAACGAAACAAAGCAAGGTAGATTGAGAACTTTGACAGAATGCTTGTATAACTAAAGGTTGTGTACGCTTATATGAGGATGATGTTCCATCTTTCCAAATGTTGTGTCGGAAAATTAAAGTTATCGTACTCAATGGACAAAATTCTGACAAAACGTTGACCAAACATCCAACAGGAACAGTGTTGGGTCCTATTGTAACTACAAGACAACTCCTGTACATGTCTGATAACACATTGTAACTGAGGTACCGTGCTGGTCAAGAGTTAAAAGGTGTCTAGTTATTGTTGACAGTTGGCTTTACCACTTAATATTGAAAAGTACAAACAATTCACCAGAGCATGCCAGAGTCCTGCATATTCGCATTATGTTCTCGGACAGTGCCAGCTAAATGTCTATGTCTACAGTCTGATGGTGATTATACCTCACCTTGAGGGTGGTCTCTTGTTATGAAAAATTAAACTCTTGGGTTTATGTATATATAGTACGTGGGAAAGGACAACCACAAGGCAACCACACACATGCTGGAGACGCACATTCCCTATTTGAGCCAACACGCAAACAAGTTTCGCCGTGTTGCTTCTTCAGTGCTTTGGGCTGGAATGAAAACTCTTGGGTTTATAATTCGGCTGGTTTCGATGATCAGTGACCGTTTGTGTTCAAACTGACTGATCAGCCAGAGTATTTCACTCTTATCGTAACATGTGTTAGTCTAGTTTTTGAGGTAGACTGTCACTGCACTTGGGGCACCGGTGTGGCACCGTGGGGTTTGTTCACTGCGGCACTGTTTTGTTACTTTCGCGATTTTTACTAAATTAGATATTGCGTAATTCGGAAAAGTATGACAACGAAATGTGCAAAACGGTAGAAAATTCATTCTTCATTTCTGAAATTCGTTGAGTCATCTACAAACCCTGCAGTGCCCCAACTGCAGTGAGAGTCCACCTTGCCCAGTGACTCTGCCATGGACCAAGACCTCATGAGTTCGATTTGAATCTCGAATGTTGTTGCTCACCTGACTTGTCTGCCACTGGACAGTGTCTCTGTCCTTTGGGCGTGATCTTAAGCTGTGGTCCTCTGGTCATTGTGTAATGATAGTAAAACTTCTTACTTGATGTTATAACCCACATTATAAGCAATTTAGGTTATAGACATAAGTAAATAGACATAAATAAAGTGCAATCTTAAGTTACCATCTTACAACTAAAGAAGATAATGTTACAATGAGTTAAATTGATTTCGATTTGTTTAATGAGGTTTTACCTGTTGAAGGGTAAAACAATTACCAACAAAATGCTCACTTTAGAGTTTACGACTTTACAAATGCAGGAAGCTATGCTGCATTTACTCCCAAATGCCGGCTGGCCCTTCCTATTTGTTTTATCATCACTCTTGCCTACCAACATGGCGAATCCCAGCGCTGCAGTTATCCCTGTGATTCTAACTACTCGCTGTTCCAACTGTGCCGGTATATCACCATCACCCTCCCGCCGTACCGTACATACGCCCCCCTGTACGTTCCCCGGGGGGGACTCTCCGTACGAAGCAGTCTTTAACAATTCCAAACTCCTCCACCGGTGTTAAGTGTTGCATATCAAAGTGGTACTAAAATAACCAGCAGCTATCCAACTCCCCACCATCCTCCAAGGTAATCATCTTCACTAATGGTATAGAAACAATCAAAACCCACACTATGTCTGACATAATGGCGCGCACCAAAGGAACAATGCTACAACTACATTTGGGCAACTACCGGGAGACCGCCGCCGATCTAACTGGATCTTTCTGGGCATTTCATTACAATAAAGTGCTTTCAAGTGTTACCCCACCAGCTTTTGTAGGCGCAAAATTGTATTATCCTATCAATGTGATGAATTGGCTTCAAAAGGCCTCCTGTTTCTCTATAGGCAGAAATGAGATTTCTGTCTCTCCTTTCTTATGTAAGATGGCCAGACTTGTAGAGGTTGAGACTGAAAACTGTCTATCTCTGTACGCAGGTATTGCATTATCTGTCTGGAGCTACGTAAAAGACTCCAAAGCGAAGATGTTATCTTAAGAGTACAGTTCTTTTATCAGATCGTTAAAGGACGTTAGAATACGTGTCGACTGAGATTTGCATACTTGTAGTAAAGTCACTATAAACAACAGTTAAAGGAAGTACAGGGTAGAAGTATGCTGTCCAGTGACTTCAAGAGTCTTAAGAATTTGTACACACCTTGATGAATGCCTTTAAACCTCCCACCTGTTTAAAGAAGAAGCAAAGTACCAGCAGTAGAATGTACATGTACACCTGTCACACACACTTGCCACTAGAAAAATTGACTGCAACCTCTGACAGATCAATGAAGTCCATAGATAATGATTTTTTGGAACATCTTTAATTTGTGTTTTGTTGTTATTTTGGATGCTGTACAGTTGCTCAGGGTTTGCTGTGAGTGAGTGAGTGATTGAGTGAGTGAGTGAGTGAGTGAGTGAGTGAGTGAGTGAGTGAGTGAGTGAGTGAGTGAGTGAGTGAGTGAGTGAGTGAGTGAGTGAGTGAGTGAGTGAGTGAGTGAGTGAGTGAGTGAGTGAGTGAGTGAGTGAGTGAGTGAGGACTTTTTTTAATGTACATTCATGTCGCCACAAACTTAAAACCAATGCAAACTTTTCTCCATTACAGTATATGACTACAGTAGATGGCGCTACTGCAAACTTAAAACCACCATGAACACTTCAATTTTCATAAATCCCTGCAAACATGTACATGTAGGTGTTGTACATGTTACCAGACAGTGAAATACTAAAATCATTGCCAGATTAGGTCCATGATACCTTGACTGTTTCAAAACTGACAAGAGAAAAGGAAGGAAGCAGGCTGAGATGTGATCCAGTAGAACATCCTGAGGAGGTTGGTGGTGTGTCCCCTGAGGCATAGTCACAACAAACTGACAACTCTGATGTAAGGCACTTAAGAGCTCCAGAGGCATTTCAGACGTTTTACGCACTCGCAAGTTAAGTACAAATGTATTATATGATACATGCCGTATGACACCTGTCTTACGTGTGGGTAACAGATTATTACAGCATTCACATGCCCAGCATAAAGCAATTAAGGGTATTGTAACAAAGTTAGCAACTTGACATGCACCAACTGTAAACTTTTTACAACTTTACTTTTACAATTTTACAATTAAGATACTGTACCATTTTTACATTGATTATGCAAATTGCACCACTTGAAAATAAGTTTTTGTTGATTACGCAAATTAGCTCTGATTTGCATACTGTTATGTGTATCTTTGTTACCCTCAACTAAAAAATTGTGCAAATTCATTCATCCCCCTAAGGACGAAACAATCTTGCAGTTCCAAGGAAACTCCCTAGAGGTCCAAACCAACACTTGTATTCTAATCCCCAGTTGGAAAGGCACCAGCCACTAAAAAATCCAGTTCCACTACATTACCATAGCAAGCTGCCAGGGGGAGCAAAATGTAATTTTTCTTTTGGCAAGTCAAGATATTAACTACAATTACCAAATATGATAACAATCTATCCAAAGTTTTAAGTTTATGTCAATGACAAGACTACAAATACCACCAAAGACCTGGTGAAATTATAAATGAAAACATGATTGTAGGCATGAAGAAATCAACCTTCTTTCTGGTACCCAACTCTGTAACTGATGCAAACTTAGTGCTAAACAGCTACCTATGCAGGCGAAAGGTTAAAAAGATATCCTGAAGTAATCGTTGTCACTGCTTACTATGACTAAACATCAACTCCAGTTGTTTTAAAATCAATGCAAAATGCAATGAATTTTGTAAAACCCAAACCCTACGTGTCAACTCAGCGAGAATCCCTTTTCTTCGTTGTAACAAGTGATTTTAGTTGTTTGACAGGCCATTTGCAAATGACACTCCACACATCAGTCTCTCTGCTTCTAATAGTGTGTAAAAACTCTCCACATCCATAATATCTCCATCTGCAGGTATGTGTGCTGGGAGATTAGTTGTGGTTGGTCTCTCAGGGGAGGAATGGCACCTACAAACAAGGGCATCCATCATACAGGTACCGTCTTTCCTAAACTTGCTTGACGTTTCTGTCTAGGTCTGAAATTGGAGGAGAAATGTCCTAACAATGGTGCCAGGAAATTCACACAGTGGGAGAATGGACTTTGCTGTTCAAGCTTTTCTGTCTATATGCCAGGTTTCTAGCCAGTGTGCCTTCTTCCATCCTTTGAGGGAATTTTTCCGCTGGGGACGGACAAAAATTTTGCCCATTCCGTCCATGTAAATATATTAATTGAACCAAGCTGAATCTACCAGCTAATTTTGCCCCTCAAAATAAAGGAAATAGCATTTCAGAAGGTGTAGATTCCACAATTTTCCCAGGGAACATACTCCCTGGGAAAATTGGCAAATATGTACTTAAACCGCAAACACTAAACCACCGCAAAATTTCTACATTTGCAATATACATTGATTGTACTAACATCTGAAACAGGTGGCTTGGTTTTTATAGAAAAGCTGTCGCCATCCCAATATTGCAAAATTAGACATGTAAATTAGGCCTACAACTAAAAAACACAAATTTTTGTCCCTTATGTCGTTTGCTCTTGCCACTTTTTTAACGAGTTTTAGTCCCATCATAACTGATATGAATAATTGATAATGATGTCAAAGAGATTAACTGCTGTTTTAGGAACACACTTGAAACCCCAGATTAACTAGACAGAACATGCAAGGAGATACAAATATATTGGGTATATCCTTTGGCTATGAGACAAACATAATGATCACATCGTAGTCTCAGTGTTGGCTAACCCAGTCTATGGTGGCTTAGCCAGGGTCTCTCCGAGGCATATGAAGCTCTCTGCCGCTGGGCTAATCTTTCCCTCCTGGTAGGAATTCTACGCTGTTAGATGAAACTCCTACCGTGTAAAACTCTTACTGGATGTGAAGCATTTCCCCAGCGAAGGAGAAAAATTTGTCTGGCCAATCCACGATAGAGTGCAGTGGTTGAAATATATTTTTCAGTAAAATACTTAAAATACAGGTTGCCCCACTTCTTGCTTTCTTCAAATCAGCGACTTCTCTATCATTTTTTCTTCCTGTTACATGTAACTACTGATGTTTTATCTTAAAAGAAATAGATACAAAAGCTTATGCACGTACACATAGGTGGGGGGAAAAGCAATGCTCCACTGTGACTGCAGAATTTCAGGTTGCGCACTGCACATGTGCTATCTGGGTTTAAAATTTAGTTGCACCAAGCAAAATGTGGTTGCATTTGCAAGTGGGCATGCAAGTGGGTCTTGCGAGCCTTGGACTGGATACCAAGTGTAAGTGTCTCAGGAACTCGGGGGCCCTGTGCATAATTTCCTTGGGGGCGGCATGTTGGCCCTGGAGCTGAGGAGCTGGCCTGTCATGATGGTGTACGCCCTGGAAACTGTCTGGCTTACGCCCTGGAAACTGTCTGGCTTCCAGGCTACAGGTTCAACCAGCTGTGAGCAGGAAACTTGAGTGTAGGAATGATGTTTGGTCTGATAAGATCATCAGGGTGGTTTGTACTCCTGGGAAGGTATTATTTCACCCAGCTATGCAAGGACGTAATAACGTAATAACGTCATTGGTCTATGCTTGTAGGAGGATCTGTATGGGAGGGTACTGTCAAGGCTTGGTACCAACGGCATAACGGTACATGTCGAAGGGCTGCCAGTGCCTGACGGTAAATTCAGGAAGGCTGTCATGATTAGAAATTGATGACTGTGTTGTTGTTGTTGCTGTTGTCTCTATATCCGCTTGGTTTGTCGATGATGGTCACATTTGCTGTCATTGTCTCTCTCTCTTTTTGCTGCGCTAGATACTGGTATCTCAATTGGTTAGGAGAGGCTTTGAACACCGACACGGTCAGGCGCTTTGTCGTGACTTTTCGAAAATGTGCTGTTCAACCATACACAATACAATGAATTTACCGATAACAATTAATGATGAGCTCAGTTTAACAAGTAACAAGCTACGTAGAATCATATAAGAGTAAGCAATCATGATTCAAGTAGAATTTACTGACAACGCGTAACGTTGAATTGGAGCGGGTTGGCTACGATTAACGATTAATAGCATTCGATACACTCTCGCTCCAGCTATTCCTTTCAACACTGGAAGGTGACACCAGGAAAAAACACTGATACCCAAGCCAGGGAAGTTGCTAACACCATCCATTTGTAGATTGACGTATCTAACACTGGCCAAATCCTTCTGCTCAGGTGGATTTACACAGTTCTTTTAAAAGATCATGGGCACAATGGCCCCATTTTCCAAATTGGCAATGCGCATTCCCCCGAGGACCGAGGACTACCTCTTTAGTATTCTTGGGCTTTGAGTTGTTTTTCAGCTCTTTCATTCAAGGTTTCAAATTCAGCAGGAGATTTTAGGAGGCCCCTGTCGAACAAATCCTTTATTTTTCTTGCCATACTATACCGCCGTCCCCCAGGTGGGGTGCCCAACTCCAGTCGTGGTGGGGCCATTTGGTAATTGTGGCTGGATTTCAATGAGAAAACGCAAAATACAAACCTCAGAATGCCATTCAGCTCCAACAATCCGATTTTCGCAGCACAAAGGGAGGAAGATGGGGGTCAAAATTCCCGGCATTGTGAGCCGCCATAACGCAATTATACACACAGTGCTTCACAAAGGCGCCGCTACTTAATGGCATTTCCACAGAAAAGACATCAAATGTATTTGAATTGTCTGATAAAAGGATTTTCACATTCAATGTCACAATCAGAATTTGCGGAATGTTAAAAGCCAAGTTTACGGGGGATGAATGCTCGCAGACACCCAGGAGAAATCTGGGCACTAAAAATCATAATGTTGTTGACAGTTGTAATAGCCAGACTCTAGCTCTGCTCGTCTTTAGTTGAAACAAAACTGTTTAAGCCATTTCGGATCCAGACTTCCCCCAGCTCTTTCCAGAATTTGATCACTGACAGCGCACAAATTGAATCTAGTCCGTAATGACCCGCGATGCACTACAAAACCATTCTTTAATAATTGCTGTGCATGGAAAGTCATAACAAAGAACCTTTATCATGGTAGGATGTGATTCATCTAATCATTTTAGACATCATTCGGTACAACCAAATCCTGTTCTGTGTCACTCCACACTCCAAAGCCTTGAGTATTATTGCTGGCAGACCATAATGCTGGTTGAAATATTAGAGGAAAGCATTATACTGAAAATCTTTGACCAGAATCTGAGTTATGTTTGTCATCATAGACAAAAACAATAGTGGTGAGTGATTTTGACAGAAAGACATGGAAAGGCCCTCTAACTCTTCTCTCCAGTTAGATAAGATTGTTAGAACAGGTGTATCATAAATGTTTAAACTTTTCCGGGTGTTTTAATATCAGGAACCTATGAAACCGCAAATGTGCATTTCCAATGTTTTACTTACTATTAAAAGACTACAGAATTCTGAAAATAATTTCATCAGGTTGGTAGAATATAGGATATATGAGAATTCTTGTACACAACCAAAATTAAACTTACTTGTTTACGTTTTGCTTTGACTACAGAATTGTTTCACCAATGAGTATAAGACTCAGCGAAAACCTCCTTTCTCCTCTTAGTCTTATTGCAGAATAATACCACCAATAAAAGTTAATGTATCTACAGTATTTGTAATGTATCTTTTCTACTTTTTATAAAGGATATGTTATAGAATTAATAGCGCACGCTGTATTGACTAATTGAGAAAAGTATGTTTTCTCAAAATGTCTTTGAACGCATAGAAGATTTAAGCTTTACATAAGTATCTATTGTACAAGATCATATGTCAAGGATGGTTTTCCCACCAGACACTTAAATAAGAGCAATGTGAAGCACCACCTGTTGTCGTCTCCTGTGTACCATCAACATCACCACGCCAATTACCATGGTAACAAGTTATGTAAACAGACCGCCCAGAAATTCCATGGATCGTTGGGGCCACTGTTCAATACCAGTTTTATGAAAGGACCCTTAGGTCCATGTACAAGTGCGGTTCTGAGTTTGAGTGTGCTGATATGCTACTGATCTCGTGCCCTTTGGAAAGGCACTTAACACCAGTTGTTTCATTTTAGTCAGGTGCAAAGGTGTAGTACACATACTAGTACATGCATCTTTGGTTAGTGCTGTCCATCGGATAGATCTCTTGTTTGAGGAGAACCATATCTCGAGCTCGTTAAAGAACCCACCACACTTATCAAGTGGGCGTCCATCTTAGTCTGAGTGGACCAAACCTTACACAGTCCAGCCTTGGGTTAACATTTTGAAAACTTGATAGTCATTATGTCAATCCTTCCACAATTGTGGTAAGTCTCAATGAATACAAAATGTAGATGAAATGTGACTGTATATTGCAGATTTTTTGTTTACCATTTTGAAACATTTGTGTCTACAGCAATACCCAAAGAACAAGAATAAAAAAAACTTTATTGCTCCACAATTGTACAGGATACAACGTACATGTTTAGACTTAGAACCAACAGAGCAAATGATGCCCTAAACTTGACATGCTGATATATTGATACACGTACTTATAGGTAGATCTTCATGTACTTGATTGTATACACTTGTTTGTTCACATATATATTTGTAGCAGACCTTTTGAAAGTGGATGTACTTTCATTGTGTCAATAAAGATATCTGTATGGTAATAACTGCTAAATGACAGCACTGCAAGACTACATACAAGATGAGAAGCAAGTCTTATCTACAGGCACACAAAGCAGCACTAGTCATTACATAAACATTTACATTAAAGATGGAGATAAGGGGTTAAACAGCACCTTGCAGGATGACAAATGTACGTTGGGCCCCAGCATGGCATGCCTAATGATGATAGATAGTTAGATCCTGGGGGAAGTACTCATTAAAGCTTCTGTACCTTCAGGCCAAGAGCAGGATCCCCTCCCACCTACCGCACCCCTCCTGGTGGCACAGGTAAACCTCAGGCATACTCTGTTAGGCTGTACTGATTTCATTACATGGATGACGTCCTCTGGGCACCCCAAAACTGATGAAGGGCAAGGAAAGAAAGTTTGGCACAAGAAAAAGTTGCAGTCATTGTGAAATCTAAGAGATCTGGAAGCTGAAAAAAATGACTCAGAACAAAGGGAATGGTCATTGAAAATGATGAATTCTTTGGTTTTGTTCTTTCTCATCCTCTTTGACTTTGCACAGAGCTTGAAATACAGGTCGTTGACAGTGTGATGCTGACAGGATACGATTTTCCATTCGGCCAAATGTTTGATTTAGCAGCAAAAAAAGTACAGTGACCAGATCTCAATGGGAAGATTATTCTATTTTTCAGGAACTTGCCACGTTAGAAAAAGAAAAGGGAGCTGGAGCACAGCAATGATGTGGTGTACCACAAGGAAACTTCTTGGGACCACTGAGCGGGAGTTCTGTGTCAGCAGGCCTGGTGAGAACACTGATATGCGTAATAACATACCAGCAATTGGTAAGACCTTGTTCTTCTATAAAATCTCAAACAAAGTCAGTCCCTGCACTTTCAAAAAAGCTGCTAGGGGGCCCAAGTATATGCCACACTTTCACAGACCCAATAGATATCTACCTTTGAAAAATCATGACCATAGCATGTACAAAACACGAGATGTCAAGGTCCTGCCTTTGAAAGGGCCCATAATTTATGGCCTTTTGATGTCTATCATTGTGGTACCAAATGTCAAAACAATCTACAACTTCTTGAGATATGAAGTTCAGAAACACCCAAACACACATAGAGACCCAAAACATTATTTTTTTATGGCATGGACTGACAAAAATTGAGTTGATTACACTATGTTGGACCAAATATCATTCAGTCTATCAAATTTGCCAATATGTGCTGTTGTACCAAGGAGGTTTTGATCTCTTTGGAAGTGCCAAACTTACGTTACCACTGCTTTAAAAGTTTTGTGCCATGCAACCTTCTTGCTCCTACAAACCTTGACTGACAAAAATTGACTTGTTTACACTATGTTGAAACAAATATCATTCAGCCTATCAAATTTTCCAACATGTGCTGTTGTACCAAGGAGGTTTTGACCAAACTCACTTTACCGCTGCTTTAAAAGTTCTGTGCCATGAAGTTCAAAACTGGCAAGAGACTTGAAGAGTTGTCAACAGTTGGCAAGTTAACTAATGGTAGGAAAACCTTACTCCCTAAAACTCCCTTTTTCCCAGGCTTTTCCCCCTGCACTTTGCCAGCCTTGTTGATGTTTTTTATTATTTTTGGAAGAAGAACGTTCTACCCAAGAAGACCGGTGATGACAGTCTGACTCTCCCTGTAGACTCCTTTAAGTCTGGTATTCTCATTACTGCTTGACTCCAAGGATACCCTAGCCTTGCTAATTTTGGACCTTGTAGGTTGGGCCTAAGAAAATTAATGCAGTGTTTCCGATTAGGCCATGTTGATTTAGTTCCATGGATGACATCCTCTGGGAACCTCAAAACTGATGCAAGCTGGCAAATAAAGAGAAACAAGAAAAAAAGTTGGCACTTTGGCACTTTAATTCATTATCAAAGTACCAATGGTCAGAAATGTTATACAATTTAACAGTATGGTATACAGAACAATACATGTACCTTCTTCTTTTTTGTTCTTTCACATCTTCTTTGACTTTGGAAATGACTTTGACTGGGGCTATCTATGACATAAGTATCTGTGTGTTGATATTTCTTTTTAAGGTTTAGGCATATATTACAGCTGCTTTGTACGGTTTATAGTACAATTAAAAAAAACTTCTCTTTTAACAGATGAAAATTGATGTGCATAACAACTCATCTATACAATCAAATCAATGTTCTAACAGTCCTGAGAAAGATATAGGGATTATCTGTCTGCTAGACCCTTGTTTAATCAATAAAACCATTTGATTGATTGATTTGTTTTGATTTTTTAGATATCGACCGAAGTGATACAAAATATGCAGTTAAACAACGTGCAACTGAAATGCATCAAGACACAGGTATTGCCAACATCAGATTTTAATTATACAGAACATCTACATTGTACAGACACAAGTATAACTGTTGTTTTCATCAATCAGATGTACTATCAAATATTTGATGTCCTTGCCAACAATTATCTCAAAAAAGGGTCGGCCCTGTGACAAGAAACACTTTTTTTTACACAGGCCTTAACAGGTATCAATCTTTCTCTGTTGTACGTGCTCGCAGGTGGAAAAATAAATTGGGGAACAGTAACTTCTTTTGTGCCTTCACAATGCTCCATTGACTTTTAGCACTTAGCGATCTTCTTTCCTTTTTTTCTCACACTACTTTCACATATGGCAAATCCATAGACTTCGTGAAGTATTTTCAGTTGTGACAACACAGGAGAGTCCAGGCCACCTGACTTCTGCCTCACGCCACAGCCATGTCTGGTCTGCATCCTACAGAAGGAACTCACCTCCAGGGCACTTAGCGACTGACCTCCTGACCCATCTGGAAATGTTGTACTGACATGGATTACATCATGAAACTGATCCCAACACATGATACAGAGTATATTTGAACTCGTAAGTGTGTTCAGTGTGAAGAAACAGAAGAGATGGTTGGGTCTTCCCAACATTTATCTACTTTGGTATCAACTTTAATTGTTTCTGTTGTACTGACATGGATTACATCATGAAACTGATCCATACACATGATACAGAGTATATTTAAACTCGTAGTGTGTTCAGTGTGAAGAAACAGAAGAGATGGTTGGGTCTTCCCAACATTTATCTACTTTCGTATCAACTTTACTTGTTTCTGTTGTACTGACATGGATATATCATGAAACTGATCCATACAGAGTATATTTGAACTTATTCGGGGAGTCACTGTGAAGAAACACTCAGAGAAGAGATGGTTGGGTCTTCCCTACGTACAGTAATCTAATTTTTTTATCAACTTCACTTGTTTCTGTTGTACTGACATGGATTACATCATGAAACTGATCCATACAGAGTATATTTGAACTCGACAGTGTATTGCTGTGAAGAAACAGAAAAGATGATCGGGTCTTCTCTAAATTTACTCACTATTCTATCAGCTTTTACTTGTGTCTATTGTACTGACATACATCATGAAATCTAGCAAAATTGTATCTGAAGTTGTCCAGGTATTCACTGTAAAGAAACAGAAAAGATGGTTGGATCTTCACTACATTTAACGTTACTTACTTTCTTATTAACTTCACAGAAGAGAATGGTTCCCTACATTTATTTACTTTCATATCAGCTTCACTCGTTTCTGTAAATACAAGTAACGACTCGGGCCAATTCCCACAGTTTGCAAGAGCTTGGAAAAACGCTGCCAAAACAAGCGGTAAAGTGGGCCCTGGCATGGGTGCACACTTGATGTAGTACCGGCCATGCTGTAGTTGAAATACAAACACTACCGCTGAACTTAGAGGTCTCGAGCAGAATGTTTTACCTTTGAAACCAATGTATCCAGCCCCAGTCAGCGATTCCAAAAATGTGGCCCGAGTCAAGCGCTCGGTACGGCAACGTCCTTGCACCGCGCAAAGGAATCTTGGCATTGAAACCTTTTTGTTGTAATGCTCTGTCAGCAGGCAGTCAAGCCCTGTTTGTGGAAAAACTGTGCGCAAAGTGGCCATCTTGTCAGGTCCGATCTCCTGCAGTTTCCACCCCTGCAGGAGGGGTGCTTACGGTATCAATACATAACAAGCACCATCTGACAAGTGGTTACGTCTTGTCACTGTGAGAAGATACAGCCTTACAGTTAGATAGACCCTGACTCTCCTTAAGTTATAGTCATGTTACACGTACCATGTTGTAGGATGAGGGGCATCACTGTAGGGGGACAACAGCCTGCATTACACAATCTCTCTCTGTCAGGGGCTTATTGGCCTCTGTAGTTGGGTAGCGTGGATCTGGCTATGATATCTATTCTAGGGTCTAACTCGAGGGGCCTGTGGTAAAATTTCCTTGGGGGCATCTTGGGGGCATCTAGAGCCGAGGAGCTGGCCTGTGTGTGCCCTGGAAACAGTCTGGCATCCAGGGTAGTGAAAGGGCTGCTAGAAGCCTGATTTAGTCAGGCTTTAGCCAAGAGGATCACAGTCTGTAGACTAACATGACACAACTTTTTCCATGTACATGTTCAGCAATGAATATGTACTGTATGAATTTGCGAGATTTTCTAAAGGCTTTGCCACCGAGGCCTTTTGCCATCAAAAATTAAGACGCTTGCTGTATCCATAACCATAACAATAGAAAGTTATAGCATCTAACAGTGATTTATTAGTACTTGAATTCACAGACCAATTGTGCAAGTGATGACAAGATGTCTTGGCGGCAAAAAGTCTAGATACCATTTTCAAGCATCTATGGGAAAAATTTAACCCTTATTGTTACTGTATTGATAACCATCACCTTGGTAATTTAACTACAAACAGAGATTTGTTAGAATTTATAGACCAAAACTGTACAGGGGATGGCAAAATGTCCTGATACCATTTTCAATCACCTGTAGAAAACATTCCGACCCTAATCGTTACGATAAGCATAACAACAGAAATTTAGCTAGAAACGGTGATTTGTAGGAATTTATAGCAGGTGACGGCAATTGTCGGCAAAACATCTTGGCGGCGAAGTGTCCCGCTACCATTTTGCAAGCACCTATAGAAAAATAAGTGCCTAACCATTACGATAAGCCTAACAACAGAAATTTAGCTAGAAACGGTGATGTGTAGTAATTTATAGACCAATTGTGCAGGTGACGGCAACTGTTGGCAAAACATCTTGGCGGCGAAATGTCCCGCTACCATTTTGCCAGCACCTATAAAGAGAGCCACCAGAATCTGCAGGGAGTCCTGTCCCTCCCGAGTCCGGGATCAGGCGATACACAGCACAGAAGGACCCAGACAAATCACTGATACCTCCACCACTTCGGCATTTAACAATTCAAAGATTGTCACTTTTATTTGCCACCGCACTAAATCTTGTAAACTCACCAACAATGAGGGAAGTGCCCAGGGAAATCGGTGCCCTCCAGCCAAGGTGATATTGTAGATGTAGGCACAATTACTCGTTCTTCCCCCCCTTTTCACCTGTCATCTCTGCCTTGCATAAATCAGTGGTGAGGAGTGTGCGGAGGTACAGGGATGTCAGGGATTTGGGGGGCCAGGCAGAAATGGAACACCTAACAGGTGCTTGTCCCTTGTCAATGCAGCCTTGGCATAGCACTGCAAATTCTTATACTTTTGCAGTGGTCTTATTTCACCCATATAGAGGGAAGATAATGTTTTGACAGTGTTTTGAATGCACATCTTTTGTAATTTTGTATCACAATACTTATACAAGGGACACATATTTTCAGTGTCACGAATTTGCAGTAGAGAGGTCATTGCAAAAAAACTCACAAGTAAAGCTACATCGAAAGTTTCGAGATTTATGGTAGACATGAGGCATTAAGAAGAAGGCCATATTGATTCAAACATATGGATAACATTGTCTGGAACCCCCGCCCAAAACTGATGCAAGGGTACAAAAGAAAGTTACCTTCATTATGAAATCTACGAAGTAGTCAGTCAGGAAGGTTGAACAAAGGACCATTAAAAACAGTTTTGTTCTATCTCCTTTAACTTTGGTCTTTGGCATTCTGTGACATTCATATCCGTTTTCTGATATTTTCTATTCTATTTGCAGCATACATTTGCTCATTTTGTAGCTGCTTTGTACGACTTACAGTCTAACTAAAAAATTTTCTTTCTTTTTAAAGAAAAATTGATGCGTGCGCGGATGTCATCCATGTAATGTAATGGACATGGCCCAACATGTAACAAAGATACATATTGACTTTATCTGCTAATGTACACCCAATATAATTACATACAGGCATGCTGTTTTTGTGTAGCTTCCTTTGAACAGTGTTTTGAAGCTCCCAACAACTGAACATGTATGAAGATCCAGCCATCATTTTAACATGATGTAGACAAAATTCTTACGGCCAATATGTCTAGTAGATAGTTTTGATGGATACAGCACTGCAGTGTCCAGCACCAAACCTGCCAACTGCCTTCCAATGACCAACAGATCACACTATGAATGGAGCCAGGGTGCACATGGACATCACTATATGGTATAAAGGTCAGGACTGTCACTTCAACAGGACTACCACACTAAGGTCACAAAGTGGTTGCAAAAGTTTAAGTGTCAGTTTCACATTTTAGTTGTCTCAGATGAAGTTTGAGTTGTCTAGATCTGTGGACTGCTAGACGGATGACACAAGTTGCAATAAAATTTTTGTGAACATGCAGACTAGGGTTACCAATCTCTCACTACATGTGTGTGTATGTATGTGTGTCTGTGTGTGTGTGTGTATGCATGTGTGTCTGTGTGTGTGTGTGTGTGTGTATGTATGTGTGTCTGTGTGTGTGTGTGTATGCATGTGTGTCTGTGTGTGTGTGTGTGTGTATGTATGTGTGTCTGTGTGTGTGTGTGTCTGTGTGTGTGTGTGTGTGCGTGCATGTTGTTGTCATTCAACTTGCATGCTACTGAAAAGGGTTGCAGTCCATAGGATAGGATGTTAAGCAGTGGTACACTTTTCTGAGTACAAGAAGAGTTGTGGATTTCCACGGTACAAGTGAACCTGTAAATACTGTGCATAGCATCTGTCTTCTCTGTCACAACCAACTTGGAAGAAGAGCTCTTCAGTGAGCTAAACTGATTTGAGATCAGTTCACTTTCATCTCAAAACTCATATTGATGTCAACTTGGGTCTGTTTTTTGCTAATAGATGCATTCGTCATCAATATGTATACTTTTGCAAAGTATTTAGATACATTATGAAACGATGCAGTAAAGAACGATGACAATCACTACATGCATGTGTTTGAGTTGGGAAGGCTGGACTGCACTTGTACCTGTATTATGATATACTGGTATGTCAGATTAGAGATAGGGATCTTGCAGAATTGACAGCAGAGATAGATCTCGATCAGAGTCTTTTTTTGTGGAGATTGTGATCAGGATAATAGGAAAGTGTTGAGCAGGTTTCCCACTTATGAATCTTTAACTTTCAAGTCAATCCATTGCTCTAAAGTTAAAGGAATTGAAGTTGAAAAGTTCTGTCTTTTAAGTGAATATCCACAGAAAGTCTACTGATTCCAATCACCAATTCTGCCTGTACAGATCCTGATATTAAGAGTCTCCATCAACAGAAACTATGATTGCAATCTCTACCCTCAGACAGCTATTACTATACATTTGTATCATGACATATATATTTATAGAACACAGATCCAAGTAAGCCAGTGGGTTGCCAAAAAATAGGCTAGGGTCAGCTGGTTAACTAGAATTTGAAAACGCAACATTATGACACTTTGTCATCAATGACATTTGTAGTTACGAGGGGCATTCAATAAGTAATGTCCCTGACCCACTTCCAGTTGTCTGATCTAGATGAAATTTTGCATGTGTAATGAGTCATATCTCTATGGGTTATGTTGCAAAAAACAGCTCTGAACTAATTGTGGTTACTGATTTACATGTACTGGTGTTTGAACTGAGTCAGGTGTGAAATGGACCAGGTGTGAAATGGAGCAAGTTGAGTGTCGCGCAGTGATCCGGTTTTTGTATTTGAAAGGACGCACACCAAAGGGGACTTTTGATGAAATAAAAAAAACTTATGGTGATGATGCCCCATCATATGACCTTGTAAAACGCTGGCATCCTGAATTCAAACAAGGTCGGAAGTCTGTGGAAACAGCTCCCAGACCTGGTCGTCCCTCTTCTGCCATTGATGAGGCATCTGTCGGAGGACCAACCTGGGATGTCCTACAAGAACGGTGTCCAGAGCTACATCAAATGATGGGAGAAATGCAAAACTCTGGGTGGTTCCTATGAAGAGAAAGACTAATAACTGTGCCAAGTTTCATTAATCTCCTGCTATGGGAAATGGGTCAGGGACATTACTTATTGAATGCCCCTCGTATGTGTATCAAATGTTCAACATGATCTGGGATGGACCTATCAGAAATCCTCCCAGTACTTTGCTGTCTAAAAGGTAGGTAAAGGTAACGGTAGTCCCATAGCCTATTTGAGGCTGTAGGGGCAGTATTAGAGGTAGGAGCCCAAACCTTCCACCGGCTTTTACCTCCCCAAACAAAATCAGGTACCTGTTTTTACACCTGGGTGAAGTGAGGAAAGTCGCGTGAAGCGCCTTTTCCAAGGGCAGAAAAATCGGTGGCATGTCGGGGGATTCAAACCCAGGACTTCTGGATCCAAACCATCACACCTGTAAGACTCTGCAAGCTTTGTTGTATGTAGAAAATTAAACATAACCCACAGAATTAAGAAAATAACTCTCTTTGCTGAATTCAACATCAGAATTCCATTCATTCTTCTTAAGGGCACCCACTTACAGACACTTAATAAGACAGAACGCAGACAAAGCAAGAAAATTGAGACACAAATCTTGAAGATGGGACCACTTTTTCGACAACAGACTTTACAAGGTATCTGGTGGTGTTGTTTTTTACTGTCTTCCAAGAGAGAAAAAATGATTGCATGTCTATGTGTTCATTGCTCAGAAGTCTGCTCTACTTATAAAATCAAAGAACCCAGAAATTATAGGATAAGTGGAAATGTCCATCATCCTCTGCATGCTTCTAGAAAAGAATCCAACCCCTACTCTCCAAGCAGAGGTCCAGCTCCGGCTGTTTTTTATGTGTTTTTAGGCATTTTTATCAGGCTTTGAAGTTTCTGTTTTGTACTGTTTTCTTTATGCCAACTAGTCTAGATGGAGCTAACACTACAATTTGAAGGAACTCCTTATTACAATAAAGTCAATCAATCTCTACTACTTGTGAGTTTCCTCAGAATCCATGTACGTACTTGCAATTAGCCTTTGGGCACAGACTTGAAAATAGAATTTCTGTTTAAATAAGAACAATAAAAGTGACCGTAGATGCCCTCTGCTCTAGTGTAAAAGTAAGTTTTCTGCCCACTGATAGTGCAACATGGCCAGGGCTTGCGTTTTTAGCCCCGATAGACCACTACTTTCACGGGGTCTGCACTCTAGAACCATGAACACAGCTATGGTGTATATTATTAACCCTCAACATGCTGAGGTCGTCATTTGACACCAAAGTTATGGGGTTAGGCAAAAAGTTAAATGGTGATGATACCAAGATATTAGTCTTTTAGAACAAGATGTTAGAATGTAGAATTCATACAAAAAATATATCTACCATTTTAGAAAATCATGGCAATAGCTTATCCAGAACACGAGATATCAAAATGGGAAATCCTACTGTAGTA
Source organism: Branchiostoma floridae x Branchiostoma belcheri (assembly GCA_019207045.1). Lineage (NCBI taxonomy): Eukaryota > Metazoa > Chordata > Leptocardii > Amphioxiformes > Branchiostomatidae > Branchiostoma > Branchiostoma floridae x Branchiostoma belcheri. The sequence continues at coordinate 26,424,675 of CM033026.1, read as the reverse complement.
CCTTGGAAAGCTGGTAGGGAAGCCAACCTCCATGCATAATCTAAACACCTACAAAATATCATAAAGATCCAGCCACAACTTCTTGGGTTGCACACACATAACACAAATAACATTATTGGCAAATTGACATTTATAAAAGTAATTAATTTCATGGTTGAGACAACACTCAAAGACAGAAAAAGCTCCTTGTCAAAGTTGAATCCATTGCTTCACACCAACACCATTGCACATCAGCGACAGCTATATTATATAAAAACAGTCATATTCAGAGCCCGTAAAAGGTTCTGCTATCTGACAATGAATTATGGCTGCCACTAAGAATTTCCCCATGAATTTAATCCACTGACTGTTACAAGAGTAACACACACACACACATGACACATTATAAACCGTGCCGTATGAAAGCTCCAAGCCGACCTGACCTAGCATTGCTTGTGCGCTCCACAAATTGATGCCTTCACAATGGGAGCAGGATACGTGAGGCGCTTTGGGCACGGGGAAGATGAAACCAGGTACTTGTTCGGAAGCCATTAACAACACAATGAGCACCTCCAGGGCCCATTGTTCCGTGTCATCAATTTTTCATGAAAAACCAACAATGTTGAATCACCTTAAGCAAAGATGACACGCGCTGCCCAGAATTAGTGCAACCTTTGAACAATTGATAGGCCTTGGAGTTTAGTCTCTTTAGGATGTGGTTTTTATTCCGAGGACAAAAAACTCAAATCCTGGCAAGGAAATACCACAATACCTTTCAATTTGATTTACCCACAGAAATAGCGGAACAAAAAAGGAAATATAATCTTTCACCAATCTCAACCGCACCACTCCAAAAAAGAGAACGTCATTAATTTTTGATAAGCATCAACAATACTAAAAAGAAAAATTCGGGCACGTGTGTGAAAATGGAGTCGCCGAAAGCAAGCTATTTAGTACGATGTTTGTTGCAGTTGAAATATTTATGACATGACAAAATTGCACGTCCCTTAAGAGTTTCCCTTTTTTAGAAAGTACAGGTAAGGTATGATGTTGAAGTCACCATCATACCGTGTCAATTTTCATTCTGCACCGCTTGTCCTAACTCGTAACGAAATAATGGACTTTGAGACTGTTTACTTCCATTGTATTGTGTTGTAGACATCTAAGATATTACGGAAATGGGATAGTGCACCGTTTTGTTGGACATGGACGCTTGGGTCTGTCCTGACCAATGTTCTGCGTGTGTACCCGTGGTCTGGGGAGCCTTGTGTGAAGATAGCCCACTTGGGGAGGTTACAATTACAACAGAACAAGACTCTTTAACCCAGATTGTCGTAATATTGCCCCAGAGATCGAGGTGGTTTCGACTTCTTTCACACAGTGTCTCCCCTCACACCCGAACCATCAATTAGATAAATCGCATTCCCCTATACACACAAGACGGTGTGGGGAGATCACCGGCAGGTGGAGACTGCAGCGGGCGGCTGGACATCGCACTACTCCCGCCGGTCTCCCTGACTACTCCCGCTGTAGTTGTTTTAGATTAGTAATAGAAATCCTGTCACTTTATCTACTTAATGACGAGTTTTACATTTGTGTGCCTGTACTCAATCCTATGGGCCATGAATGTGACATATTTCAACAAACAGCCGAACGTGTGTATAATCAAGAACATCATCGTCTTGTATTTGCCAAAGTCAGCCTCAGAGAGCATATATGACATTGATATCATAGACCACTTCTCTGAAATTTCACTAAATCTAAGTCTTTTATGATGTTGTCATGTTCTGATTTATAGTTGGCTTAAGCGTTCTATGTTTCATATATTGCTAATTCATTTTTACTTCCGATTGACTGTTGATGTTTCTCATACTTACTACACTTGTATTTTGATTAGTATGAGCGTAGTTCAGTGGAGGAGGGCTTTGTACAAACCATGCAGGCTTCTCCCCTCCTCCGGCACTTTTACTTTGAACTTTATTAAATCAGCACTTTATTTGCAGGCATTTTAGCCTGAATTGTGTTGGTGTGTACAAGCTTCGTCATTAAACATTGTTTAAAAAGTTATTTCAATTTTAAGAACATACTTGAAATGGACTAATAATTTTGCTTAAAATCACATTAGTTACTTTTTTCCACTTTATTGTTTTTTATGTGCGGAATAAACACACAAACTATTGTCCTTGGTATTATACATCCAACAGCAGCCTGGAATCATAGAATGCCTGCTCTTTTTAAAATCTCTTTGGGGCAAAATCCATTGGCTGTATGTAAAACATGACTCTTCTTACAAAGAGTCTTACAAGTTACAAGCTTTGGTCAGAGGTACTAAAGACAATGTGATAGCGAGTAGCTAGGCATAGAAGCTACATAGAAGCTGACACGAGATCGAGACATCATGGGTTTGATTCCCGGCAAGACGTTGTGAGAGGCACTTCACATGCACACGTGTTTCATCACTCCAGTCTGGTGGAAAAACTGCCCTCAGTTGTCAGAGGGGTATAAAGGCGGTGGAAGAAGAGGGATGGGCTCCGACATTTTATATGTAACTGCCCCCATTATGAGGACGAAAGAGACAACATTTTTGACACAATCAAAACAATATTTCCAACTTTTCACCAGTTGGTAGACCTCCAAAAACTATCTTCTTGTTAAAATCACAGAACCCACTAATCATTAAAGACGTGGGACTTTTCATCAGCCACTGCCTCCAAAGAAGAAGTCAAACCTCCCAGTAAACAATGTAGAATCATGTATATAGATAGCTGTATAGAATAGACACTTTTTACTGTCTGTACCCTTGCAATTAGCCTACGGGCATGGATTTGCAAATAGATCAATCAATATATATATATTTTACTGACTGACAATATATATAATACATTTAAGGGAGAAAGGGATTCATGTTTTGTTAGTTGGATCACAAGTGTTTTTAGTGGTGTTGACAATTTTAATTGTCAATTTAAAAATCGTCACTGCATCATAGATTGTTCACGTTCACGATATGGTGATAAACGCTAAAATCCCTTAACCTTTCTTTCGGCTTGTGTGTGTGTGTGTGTTTTGCTACGTTACATTTTCGGTTCATTGACAAGTTACACTGTCTGTTTAATGTTGTATCGGTGATCTGTGACTTTTGTTTATGGAAACGGGTCCCTGGAAAAATATAACGGACAAATTTTGCTTACCGGCTATGGTCAAGCGCTGAATCCCGCACTCAACCATGGACATTCCGGACTTGCGTCCACTTTCGTTGAGAAACCATTGTTTATTCAAAGGATGTTATATGAGATTCTAAAATAAGTCTAATTTTCTTTTTGATAGCTTTAGTTATTTAGCGAGTCCCGCCTGTAAACCCGTTATACAGATTAATTACTTATTATTTCCCCGTTTTCAATCACTCCATGTATTTGATTTTGTTCACTTGCAAAAGTCCCATGGGCATGAATTTGCAATAAAACATTTCATTAATTTGTTGGGTTCAAGCAAGGACGTTATATCAGGTAACGTCCTTGGTTCAAGTTAGGTTTGTGGGAGAACTTCGTCTCTCATACCTGCACTGTGTACAACAACAACGTCTGACAGGTAACGTTACGAGGTTCCTACATCCTCTTTCGAAGTTGTTTTCAGAAAAGACGTTCAAGATTCACTCACGACGTTCCGTGCAACACCAACAATCGGAACTATATCAATGTAGTAATGACTGTATCAAACTATTTGCATTCATTCCTCCAGAAAACGAAGTTGAATGAAAAAAAAGAAACTTGAACGGAAGGTTTCAGGCGATTTTTCTTCAGGAGAGACGGTCTACATTTCTGAAGGAAAGGTGGAAGTGTTGATAGCTGTTTTGCATTTTTTTAAACGTAAAAAGAACCATCTTATAACATGTTTGTAGGAACTGAAACATCGCCCTAGTTCGCGAGAAGAATCTGTTTCCGCGTCGGACAGATCAGTATAGAACTGAACGATTAGAAACCCATTGTTGCAGGACAGATTAAATTTTCCCTGAGCTTGTATGTCTGCAATATATATCAAGGAGCATTTAATTCAGCTAGGGATCATCTATTCAAACATACGTTCCAGACTTAACTCCAATCTTTAAAAGAGGAATCATATATGAAATGGGAGTTGATATGATAAATGTTTCCGAAGTTGTTCCTTCAGTGTTTATCTTCTCCGATCCCGAAAGATCAGTGGCCCTTTGGGGCATCCATCTCTGTTCAAACTGTCCGGAAGGTATGAGAGAAAATGTTTTGTTTGTTTAGAAATGTGTAGAGAAATGTGTACAATTAGGACCTGACATACCATCAGACAGTGTAAGGAGTATTAGTGGTAGAATTCTAGAGTTTGAGTTTTTCAAGTTCCAGAATTATATTGACAATAAATGTTACGTTACGCAGTTGTAGCTAATATTCCCGTAGTCCACGAACATAACGTTACATAACGTAATAAAACAACATGATACACAGGAAACATAACACGTGTATACTGAAATCCACAGAAGAGTAATAAAAAGACGAATGTACAAATGTACACGTGTTCCCTACATATACATACGGAGAGAGAAATCTGTTACCCCTATAGTCACTACAAGTGTCACAGTTTCAAACTCAAGTCTAGAAGGGACTTTGAGAGACTTTGAGACTATATTAAGGGAAACGGAAAACGGTGTTGCGTTAGTTCACCTTTTTCCATGGGTAACTTATATCCGTTGTACAACAACGATATTTTAATGATATCAAGTCTGCGGACGGTGGTTTCTAGCTGAAACATTATCAAAATATCGCAGTTTGAAACCACTATCCGAAGACTTGATATGCCTTGATATCCTATAGCTGTTTTGAAATACAACGGATTTAGGTTACCCCGCGGATAAAGGTGAACTATCTAGTGGAAGTGTGAATGACAGGAGTGCCTCCCGAATGTTGACTGGAGGGATCGTCCGAAGGCTTGATATGCCTTGATAGATCTTGATAATTTTCAGTTGATATCCTAGCAGATTTGAAATAAAACGGATTTAGGTTACCCTGTGGATAAAGGTGAAGTATCTAGCTGAAGTGTGAATGACAGGAGGGATGTTGACTGGAGGGATGATCCGGACCTTCCGCCCCCCTCCCACGGTAATCAGAGCCGCAGGTAATGCCCGCGGACTGCCTCTAATTGGGCGGAATGACGGCCGGGGCGCGTGGGGCGCTGCACCTGTTACATGCCGTCAGCCACACGCCGAGCCGCACCCCCCTCCCCAACAATCAGGCTGGGGGCGGGGCGACATGCTGAGACCTTCCCGTGGGGCCGGGAACCGACGCTGGGGAGGAGGAGACGGGAATTAACCGCTGGAAGAAATGGCCGGGTGGTTTTTGTTTGACAAGGGTGGTTTATCTAGCGTTTGGCACAAATTGGTCGGAAGGGAGGGTGGTTACTCCTCCGCCCATCAGATTATGGTACAGTAGTCCTTGTGAGGAGGTGGTACTAGTCCATGAGAGGAGATGGTTACCTTCTCATAACGTACCACTTCCACGTAACACACCACCTCCTCATACTCCATCCACTCATATCATAACACACCACCACCATATAACAAACAACCGCCTCACAGACACTACATCATAACTTCATAACAAACACACCTTCACATGACACACCATATTCTCATGACACACCACCTCCTCATAACACACCACCTTCTCATAAAGCACCACCTCCACGTAACACACCGCCTCCTCATAACACACCACCACCTCACACTACATCATAACTTCATAACAAACACACCTTCAGACAATTACTAGTGTTTTTATGACACACCACCTCCATATACCACCCCCTCATAACACACCACTTCCAACTAACATACCACCTCCATGACATAACACACCACTAATAACAGACCACCTTATAAGACACCGCTAATCCTGGTCAAGAAGGCATTTGATTACACGAAAACTTCATCTACCACCGTTCCAGTTAGCAGGCGTGTTGAAATTTCTGTTTGAAGCCATCTATTTTGGGGGCAATTATAAGGAACTGTTTCCTGATTCCTACTGAGCTGTGTGGTGTATATTTAGTACCGAACGTTGTTGAAAACATGAGCCATCAACAAAATTGGAACCCCCCCCCCTTGCCGAGAATCACGCTTTAGCTATGAAAGCTACTACAGTTCTGAAACAAGCTAATGTATTGTTAAACATTCTCTGACAACTTGATCGCCGAAAATCAGTATTTAATCCACATTTCATCTCATGATTTGCAACACAACTTTATATAAGACATGTTTTATCATGAATCAATTTGCTCAATTTTCAAAAGGACAGTTCCAATCCATGAAACGGCAGTTAGCCTTACCATAACACAACATTAGCTATATCAAAATACAGCGATCAAGTCAGCGGAAATTCAATCACTGTATAACACAACTTTATATACCGGTATTTGTACAAATCCTGCTCAAAGTATAGTCTGTCAATAAAGTATTTACAGGATTCGGTCGACTTGCATATGTTTGCGTTTGAAAATTTATCTGGGACGACGCGATTACAATCAAACGATTAATCACTTAACGTGTTTTGTATAATTATCGTATGTGTGTACATTTTCAGATATTGATTATACTAAATAAGAATGGACAGTACAGGACTATTGTCACACAGGTGGTGCAGTATTTCTACCTTCGCTAAGAAGATTATGTTTTAGGTACCGTTTCTCTCTTTCTCTTACTCTAGATCTCTCTCCCCTCTCTCTGTCGTCTGTGTGTGTATGTGCGTGCATGTGTGTGCACTTGCGTGTGTGTCTGTGTGTGCGTGTGTGTGTGCGTGCTGGTGTGTGTGCATGCGTGTTGTCAGCATAACTCGAGAAGCTCTGGATTGATCCTTATGATATTTGATAAGTGGGTTGGGGCCGGAAAAAAACGAAGGTCACGTTCCGTAATGGATTCCCTTGCGACTTCCAAAGGTACTGCAGTGGAGTTTCGGTTTCGATATCTTGTGTTCTGGACATGATGTGGTCGTGATTTGTTTTAAAGGAAGATAGCTCTTGGAGGTGTGGGGTTGTTCCCCTGTTGTCTGTTTTTAGAACTGCAAGGGCCGATTTTGTTTCAGACAATAACTCAAGAAGAGGATGTTGGATCGTCGTGACCTTTTATTTATCGCCCACCTTTAATGAAGTTTGGGGGACCCACAAAGAAGCCAAAGAACAAGTTATCCTCCTACGGTAATCCCACATTACACAGATCCAAGCCCGGCTAACATGGGGCCATTGTAGAGACTTCCTGGCTTAATTAGAAGCGCCTGGCGACAAGTCAAGTGCATGTAATCACTGTGACACGGGACAGAGAGTGAGACCAATACGATTGGGAACGCTTGGCTCACGGCGGGATTCGAACCTAGCGGAAGACACGGAAATCTTCCATCTGCCTTGTGTTAATGCTATCAACAGGTTGGGAGATCCTACAATAATAGGGACCAGGCAGGGCTAGGTGAAAGCAATCCGTTTTTACAAGAAAGAGTTCTTGTTGTAGCGGCCCTAAGCCCAGCGTTGTTTTGTTAGAGAGAGTGAGAATGGTGGGAAAGTCGCACAAATGTTACATGTTACGCGTCCTGTACCGCTGACTCCGTCCGTGACCATAGGGGTAGAACACAGGAGGCTACTGTTGGAGTCCGTTCCCTCAGGAGTTTACCTTGTTTATGTTCCAACTTCTCCTGTTTCACTAGATCATCTCAAGAGTAGTTAATGGGCGAGCGTGGGCCAAACATCATCAAAACATCCCACATCCGCGCTCCCACTGCCACTGGTAGTGCCCTGATGACTTTTGGCAACTTGTCATAGAGCGGGTGCCTCTAGCGACTCGCCACCTTGACAAGCATACGTCATCTCAGCACAGTTATAGCTCTGTCGCCGTCAGCAAATTGGGACGGTATCAGAAACACAGCGAATCTTTTTTTGCTCGTTTGTGCTCAGTTTCCGTACAAAGAAATCTGAAATCATATCGCAAATATGCCAAATATTTTGTAATCTTCACGTGAAAATATCTTCAATTTTTTGGGGGGGAAGAAAATGTTACATAATCGACCTTAAACACGTAAGTTATAACGCGTCACTTTTTTGAAAGAATGCGGCCACAGTAAACTACTGTAGTTACCGCCTGTTCCATAAGCGTTGTCCGATTACTGTACTTTTGATGCTAAAAACAGGGCAGGTGGTTTTTGATGCGGGCTTTTGGTGTCACCATTCTGACAATATTCCCATATACAGGATAGCCAGGTAACCATTCTCCATGGGCAAACCCCTGTCTTCTTTTTGACAGACTATTTTTCCAGTCGGCCTTTCTAATTGAAACCAACCCCGTAAAAAATTTCCCCGGTGTGCGGTAATGAAATGGGCGGGCAGGAAACACTCCAGCACCGTAGAGATCCCGGTGAGCTCCCGGTGGTGTGGTTACCGAGATAGTAGTACCAGGGGTGGTTGTAAACTTTGGCACGGACAAAACACCTTTAATACCCGATCCCTACTTTTTTCCTCCACAGCTTCTTTCCGTAGTGTGTATTCATCATTTACTAGGACCCAAACGATATCGATGTAGTCGAAATATGACCCCAAGGTCAAAATATAGACATGAGAGATAACCTCGAGACCTGTCACTCAACGGACTATTAACAACCACATGAAGTCCCCTAACGTTAGCATATACTCTATATACTCTGTTAGCATATACAGTACTCTAAACAATACTCTCATTGCAGTCCCCAGTCCACTTCAGATGGATTCGCCCATGAAAATGAATAGAGCAAACCCTAGTTGAGATATTTAAGATATGTAATGACTAATACATGCCACTGACTTGAGTCCGAGCCAGATTTTTTTTCAAATCGCTGGAAAGTTGCCGTAAGAGCCTGTAACCCTTGTGACGTATGGAAATGAAGGGAGGAGTTGTGCGGTACATTATATATGTGTTTGTGTCAGCGCTTGGGTGATGCTAGCCCATCCCACTAGGGGGTAAGGAGAGAATTGGGTGGTTACAGCCTTTCAATAACTTGATTATGATTTTATGAACTTGTCAATAAAGATATAATGTAAAGCCTGCCCGCGGTTTTTCTTTTTTTCTTCTTCCTGCTGTAGTCTGCTGTTTCGGATCGAAAGGATCGAAGTCGTATGAAAGGAGAGGTCAACTGTTGAGTTGACATTACTGAGTGGACTGTAGGTTCATTACTGGAGAGAGAGAGAAGGTTTGGACAAGAGGAGCAGGTTAACGTTCAGTGTTCCGGTCACTTCCGGCCTCAACCCTACCCTACCAGACCCCAGGCGGACTCTACTACTCGTGTCACGGCGATAGTCACTACGGTACGTACGTACAGTTACCTTATACTTCTCCTTGCCGTCTCGGTGCCGTCCGTAGTGCTGAAGGTCTGTGGCCGGAGTAAGAGGTAGTCGCCCCCGACACCTTTCTCGGTCGTCTCCGCTACTAGTAGTTCTCCACCAGTGTTCGTTTCACTGCCGGTTCAACTGGAAGGCGTCAGCTTTAAGTAGTGGTGACAGCGCTGAGGCGACCAGACACCGCAGCGGAGGCAGTCAGGCAGAGAGCCCGACACACTGCACCTCGGCCCAGACCCAGAGAGAAAAGGTTTTCCAGCTATAATTCAATTGTTTCCATTTTGATTGTTCTATTATTTGTCTGCAAACGTCCCAATTCCACTGTTGTTTGAGACCTGTGAGCATGCAGCCACCCGGGTAGGGAGTAGGGGAGTACGCATAGAAGGATGAAGACTGGCGGGGGACTAGAGTGTGTGGGGACTATGTACAATCTGATTTATACCAACTGGAACTCACAATATTGGAACACCTCTCTGGGCAATACTCCGGGTGGAGGGTTGGGATTTCCGAAGAGGGAAATATTGGGATGTTGCTGGCCTTGTTTTCATGGTTTACCCCCGTGGTCTTTTTCATGCCTACAAACACTACTACTTGTGGTTGATAACATGGTATGATGGCCGAAAGCTAGAATGCCTCTCTGTGCGTGCCTCCTCTCTGCGCTATCCTCACGCGAGGAAAATCCCATTCTTTTTCACGTAATTACCTCGAATCCGGTTTCCGCACAAAGCCACTGCGCACATTATTTCACATGCTCAGAGGAGAGTGCAAAATTGGAGAATCCAAGCGAGCGAAGTGGGACTTTTCGTGTAGGATTGTATTATTTCCGGAGCTCTGTTTGAGGATGTTCCAAGTCTTGCGTCCGATGCGGGAGTTGAATAAGATAAAACCCCACTGACATTGGGGGTTGCCCTTTTAAAGATTTAATGTGATGATTATTACTTTATTACTATTTACTACTGGATCATAGTGTGTGCATTATTCCCCATTGCTCACTGACAACAGGTACAATAGGCGCGTAGGCACCTATATTATAGAATACATACTGGGTTCTGTGATACAGAAACTGGACGAGATTATGGACGAGGTTTTGCCACCGTTTTCACCCTAACATCTGTCCGCGGGAGTCAAGGTTACAGGCGGTGGTGGCAGAAGGGAGCCCCGGCCCAGCCGGACACAGAAACCCGGGTGCTCTCCATGCCACATTTTCATGCAAAACAGCCGAATAGAGTTCTCTTTAAACAGCGCAGATGTCCAAAATTTCCACATCCACGGTGTTCGGATTTTAGCTTACCCTATAAAGACACGCTACGTAAAATTTTGTCACTAAAATTTGGAAATAATATTTTCGAGAAAAAAGAAACATTCGTGTACAGCCACTTTCAGCATGTTTTGGGTCATTATTTCATATTTTGGTGTTTTGCAATATGCAAAAACAAGCCTCACGGGGTCCGCTCATTTTCTGACTCCATCTCAAAAACAATCTACTTTCTGTTTTGTCATATTCGTGCATAGACCTTTAATTCAAAGTATTACCCACAAGAGTGTCCGTCTTTTTTTCTTTCTTTCGCCAATTTGGACCTGGGCGCCGTTGGGATGGTGAAATTGATGGGTAGCGTACAATGCGGTCGGGAAGGCAGTGACATATGGTGGTGAGGGTGGACCGGCACAACCCCACAATTATCACACCATTAACCAGGACGAAGACATACTACCGCTCGGTAAATCTCAGCAGCAGTGCCGACCGACTCTGTCTGTGTGCACGCGCGCCCCCGGCCCTATTCCGCACTCCGATAAGCCTAAAGTAAACACAGCAATTACCGTAAAAGGCGACGGATTTACCGTATGATACTACCGGCATCATATAGCCTCTCGTATCTGAATATACACTACACAATATCTCACTACACTTGTTCTAGCAAACCTGGTGTTTTAATTATGTACATGCGAGAACTGCAGATTCAGATAACTAGATACCGCGCTGTATAGCCATTATTTAGCTCCCTATCTTACCAATTATATTATTGATTGGATAATAAATGTCTGCTTAGTCAGATTAGAAGCGAAACTTTCTGAAGGCTGCCATCTCTCATATCAATATAACTTTCAGTTTATTATTACGTTGCATGAACTAGCAATCTTTTGTTTGCAATGACTTACGGGTGTCCTTAAAAATGAAAACTCTTACATTTGACTTCCCCATTCTATAAAGAGTTGTATGAGGGAAGTCGTTTGTAACATAGACGATATGAAATATCAACAATCCGCTCAAAAACGGGGCGCACTACTATAGTACTCTATAACAGCTCTAGATCTAATGATAGAAGCAAAGCGTAAGAGATAGTACAGAAGCCTTGAGTTTTAATATTATTTAGGAAAAGTTTGAGCGGAAATGATGCTGACGTGTGTAAAACTTGTTTAGGGAACAGGTGCAGAGATTGTATATAGCTGGGGAAGAGGAATGCTCCCTGCGTGTGTGTATCAGAGGGTAGCAGGCCGAACCCCCCATTGTTGAGTGCCATTCCCGTTGCTCTGTTGTCTGTATCATGCAGGCTTTTGCCTCGCGGCGACAACTTTTCCAGCGCTACCCAGAGCTCCACAAGTTGATAGGAGCGGATTTTGATGGGGGTAAATGTCGAGAGCTTTTCAAGACTCCGTATTCCGCCTCCAGTCATACTAGCATGTCATATATTATATTACATTTTCCTTTCTCTACCGAGAAAGTGCATTGTTGCGATAACGCGAAAGTCATTGACGGTAATTGAGGAAGACGTTAAAATTTAAAACCTCTGTTTGCGTTTTCCCTTTCCTGGTCTCCCAGTGGGGATGGGCACGATCCGCTCGACAAGGGCGGGATTTTTTATTTGAAAGGAAGAAAAATTGTTGGCATTTCCTCTGTCAGTGCGGACGACAGAGAGACGGGTCCTTCGAGGAGGATTTCCAAAAGCCTCGAAGATGGGGAGGGATTTCTCCCAGGAAGGAACTTTTATTCCCTTGAACTCATTGTTGCCACGTTTTGTGTTGGAAGATAAGAGAGAACATGCGTTAGGGAAATGCTAAGTGATTCATCCTGCACTCATCCCTTTGAAGAACAATTACAACATAAGTCAATTTTTCTCAAAAAGTTAAGGAGAAAGTGTGCTCTTCTCTTGCAATTTAAAAAAAACTGTATGGAATTTTTTTTTTTCATATTCAGGAAATGTTGGGGAAGAGTTTGGCCGCATGTGCGCACTGTGGCGCGCGGCGCGGTTTGGGGTACATATGGTGCATGCTGGCGGCCCGCTTGGTCACACCTGCCGCACTATAGTCCTACTATTATGTACCGCGCGGCATGAGCCCCTCAATTGTCACACCAGCATCATAAGCAACATTTCACGTAATCACTAAGGTAGAGACCGCCTTTATAGAACGTGTATATATCTGTGTGTGTTGTAACGTGATTTTTAGGATATCTAGTAGTGGTCAGTGTCCTGTGTCGTTGGATTTGCACGACATGTGTCTCATTTTGTGGGGTCGAAGCGCCTGGGACCTTGTCATGATGATGAAGACAGCTACGTTTTTAAACCCCCCCCAACAATACCGCTAGAACAGGTGCTATTCTGTTGTAATTGTTCACGGGTGTTAGAAAGATTATTTTGTTCATATTATCGTTTTCTTAACTAGTTCAAGCACCGGGTAACGTCTTCTTTTTCTGTCTTATATTTGCGAATGAAATTAATTGTTTTATGGAGTAAACTTCACAATATACGTATATTTTATATATGTACATGTTTGATGCGCGGGTGCCGAATGCTATGTTTTAATGATGTATTAACCAAACTATTGAGCCGCGTCCAAATTTACACTTTGTGGATTTAATGTCTTAAAAATTTACCCGTTTAAGTGTACGTTGTTTTGGGAATAGTTAAAGAAGAATGAAACACTCACAAATGTATGTGGACATTTGTGTGACTAGACCTCGTCCATTTCATACATAGTTGTGGATTTCAGCATAGTAGAAACCGTGGTTTACAAACATTCCGTGGTTTCTATTCTCCACGTCGATCCAACAGGTCGACAAGAGTCTAGTAGGCGTCCATAGGGGAGAGTGGGAATTCTTTATCATGCAATTTAGGTACCGTCACACGTATATCGCCCAGTCATCACCCAGAGCGAGCACGTAGAGTATTTGACAGCCTTGCCCCCTCTGATTTCCCGGGCGTTTCGCTCTCCTAACCGCCGATCGACCAAAGCGGCGGTGGGGTCACTCACTACACGGTAAAACAGGTCTGTTTACGTCCGAAAACTGACAAAGACGTATCGTTGTAGGCTACCGGGAAGAAAAGTCCCTGGAAACATTGTCTGGAAGAGAGATAGGGTAGCTTCCGTGCACAGTTGACACTGTAGAACGTTACTAGATGGTCATCTGAGCATTGGCTGACAGAGCTCGGCGCACTCCACCGTCCCAGGCAGCTACCGGGGTTGTGTTGCTCGCGCCGCCGCTCCAGCTAGCTCCCGAGCCGCCGGTGATTCCGCCTGAGATCCCGCCTGGTCTCTGCCCGGAGCGCCGTACCGCACGTCGTGATTTGCGGGATCCTCTACTCAGATATTTCGGCCGCCTTCAACAATACATGATCGCCCCCACGGGGGCAAGACTGGCTAAGTAACAAGGTTAACCCGTACGAGGCAGAGCTGTGAAGGGGACTCCGGTGATCAGATGGATACATACGCATCTTTTCATCGCCAAATGATGAAAAATGACTCCAAGACGGCACGAGATCGGTGGAGAGCGTAGATAGACCGTGTACTGAGCCTGTATACCTGTCACAGCGTACTGTATACCGCTTTAAATTTTAAAACATACGGTTGTAATGTAGGGCACTTGCAGTCATAATAATTCTAAAACCCAACTGAACATGGGTTGTAGTTTGTTGTAATGTAAAAGAGTTGCTGACACGAGGTGTGGTGTAACGTTTACAGGTAAAATAATCAAATGATCGGCCATGTGCAAACATGAACTTGCTTGTGTTTGATAGTTTTGGTGACAGTTTCTGTACTTGTGTAAACGTGTGTGTTTTCCCACTGTCAAACTGAGAGAAAAAAGCGCAACAGATCGGGTGTTGAGCGAGCCTTCTATGCTGCCGACTTGCACGGTTTAAAAACCTGGAGTTTGTCATTCTGAAGACTTGTGTTGCTAAATCGTGCGTTGGGGAGGTAAACGTTGTTGTTAGACAAAAAAAGACGTGTAAATCCATGTCCATGTATGCACTACCGCTGTCTACCTTGGCGAGTTACGTTTTGAGGGTTTATTGACAGAAAATACAGTGAAATTTCGAAAGGAGCAAATTTGGAGAAGCCAAGCTCAAAGCCAAGACATCAGCACGTTTGCCGCGGAGCTTAAAGTCTATCCCTCCCGGTCGACTCGAGGCGGCGAGCCGTTACCTTTATGGAAGACCCGGTCAATGGAAGGGAACAGGGGGGCGGCAGGGGTGTGGAGGTGGGTTCCGGGTCAGGGAACCCCGCTACAAATCCATCCATCATACCTGTGACCATCCCGAGTTACGGACCAGACACTAGGGCGGTACCGCATAACCAACGGTTGTCAAGAACAGGCAAATCGTGTTAGGGCGGGGAATTGTATCACAGAAACTACACACGAACTGGAGCAGAATTTATCAATATTTCACTGTAGTTCGGGTTTCTTAGGTAGAGGAGGTTGAAAAACACAGTTTGCCAACAATGGCTGCGTGTGTCGAGAAAAAAACATCAACAATAGGCGATTTAGAAGACTTGGGATGAGCGCCACATATGGATTGGAAACCCTGACTTCTTCCACCCTGACCGTACCATCCCGACTAGCGGACACAAAGGCGGGCCTGTTCCCTTCTTTCACGGGTATCCTCCGTTCTGCTACGGTTTGCTATCTTAGATTACGCCGGTAATGAAATTTCCCAAACGAAATTTCACGCTATCGCCAAGAGACGCCCGTCCCATCAATTTTAGATCTTCGATCCCGAGCTAGCTTCCCGTCGTAACACGTGGGGCACTTCCGCACCGAACAGGTGTCGGTTCGCGGTCGGGAACATTGCTGCCCCCTCGTCTAGTTGAAGACTCTGGTTCAAAATTGATTTTTGTATCACCTAAATGATGAAAGAGCTTAAAGCTGTCACATAGTGAAGACCCTAAGCATGTAGACGCACTGGCCCTTACAACAAACGCTTGCCACAACAACGTTTACTGACATCGAGTGCCAAAGCCGCCGTCCCAGCTTCAAAAGTACGAAGGCCAAACCGTTTCCCCCGAAAAACGCGCTCACCGTAAGAGGTTTCGGATTGCCTGATCGAAAATGAAATTTCACGCCGCTGCAGATAGTCACCTTCCTCTCATCAATTTTAGATTTTCGATCCTGTGGTCTTTGACCAGAGCATGAAATATCCATGGGGTAATTAGCGGTTTGTTCCTGGGTGAGGAGGTTTTGCGTCCCGCTGCCGCGCTGCGCTGTACGCGCACCTGTTGGTGGGTACTGACAGAAAACTTTTCTCCGCTCTCAATCTCACCACATAAACAGATATTTACGCAAACTTCCCGCACAAAAGAAAGAAGTAATAATGAGGAGATATATTTCAGCAGAGTTTACGGTGTCAGAGGCCACTGGAACCAAGGGGGTTCTAAAGTTGCTGATACAGCTATGAATTTCGCCTTTCCACAAGCTTTCCGTATTCGTAAAGGTGATAAGACACATCCTATGTTTTTACTTGACCTTTAAGCATAACTGTTTACATACCGTACAGATAAAACTGCTGTTTTTGTATTTGTTTCAACTACATCTTCCCCTCCTTGTTCCCCTATATCTCTACCAGATAGTCTATTAGTGCAACTTGTGAAATAAGAAGCTTGCATTCCCTGCTATGATATAAGATTATCTGCTCCAAGTACGGGTAAGATTGCCCCAAAACGGTCGCACTTTAGAATGTAGCGCCTGTAGAACGGATCTCTCTGGGACGCGGTCAAGACCAAAGTCATCTCTCGTCGTATTTTGTCAAAACATAAACGCCTCTGTTGTCGTTTTGCGTCAACGATTGTGGAAAGAAAGTTTGTGTTCGTTGTGACAGGGAGTCTAAACAACAGGGAAAGACCTGGCGATTGCTTTACCTTTTATTCTGCCGGATTCAGGCAAACAAGAGTGAAAGATTAGAAGGCTTGCGCGGTGCCTCAAGGTGTATACTCGTTATTTCATTCACATTAGGCTCGTAGTTAAAGTGCTTTTTATTCTGGAATACACACCGAGTCAATGTGTTTGACTCAGAAGCACTCAGCGGAAACTGGATTATTTTCTTTCGGAACCAGGCCCCTTAACACTGCGGTGCAGGACTCAAGAGCTAGTTTATTTATTCCACTTGGGAACGTTTAGGGACAATGTTTGGCGCGCGCCCGTGTGTCCATTTGGACATCGTACCAGCGATCTCCATCAAGGCCCTTTCCAGATACTGCCTATCGCATTACCAGATCGAAAATGAAATTTCACGCCATCTCTGATAGACACCTCTCTCATCAATTTTGAATCTTCGATCTTGCGGCGGTCAGACCAAACCCATGCAATATCCATACAGGTAATTAGCGACGGACCCCCGGGGAGCCATGGCGGGATGGAAGCGCACAGAGAGAGGCGCGTCTAGTCGATGATTTCTGCTACCAGTTTTTGCTGATTGTCAAATTTGAGAGGATCATTATGACGAGTCAGCAGACGGGGGCATGGATGGGCGGTTAGCAGTGGAGTTAAAGAGGGAAGACACAGAAATCATCTTACTTTTTTCTAACCGTTGATACTGTAGCGGAGTCGTCTTTAGTAATGAAGAAAGGAAGACTTTTATTGTTAATGTTTACCAAATTGAGCTAAACACAGATTACAACAAAGAGGTTTTTTACAAACATGACAAAGAGGAAAGACAAAAAAAAATCTCATTTCCCCTTTTTCTTACCATTGATACGTAGCTGAGACGACTTTAGTAATGAATGAATGAAGACTTAAATTGTACATTCTTACAGGTCACAACAAATAGGCTTTTACAAACATGCACATTTCGGTACAAGTGTCATAGTCTAGTATATGATGCAAATTTTGATAACCACCATATCTTCATGCTATTTTTTCTATAATGTCTCATTTTCAACCCGCAATTAAAAAAGTAGTGGGGATTATCTCGGGAAGGGAAAATATCCTTTGGGGCTGCCTCCGTCTTTCGGAAGGGACGAAAAATCACGGGGGCCCTATGTTGGAGGTGGTGCTTTTGAACATATGTTAAACAATGGGATAGCAATCCCTCCCTGCTCCAAATACAGCCAGGACACTTGACCTGTGTGAAACTTCCCCTAACATGTACTACAACTTGAATATCAGCAACATCACTTGTAAGGATATTTGCATGTGTCGTTGCTGTTAGATTATATGATGTAATTCTAACGCCAAAGTGATAAGAAATTCAATCGCCGAGGCATCCACCTAAGTCTGTGTACAGGTGACTAAAAATGAAGATATTTGACTTCTTGCATGTATGAGTATTTATTGGAAATATGATAGGACATTACGCAAGTCATCCAGGCATTAGTAGCTTTTCGCGACTGCCTATAACAATAATATTTATGATACAAACATTATTAATTGAGCTTAATGATACAAATCAATAATAACAATACAGGGGCATAGTTTAACGTCAAACAAGAACATCAACTGAGTCAAATACTGAAATACAAAAATATAGAGTAAACACAACCTCAATAACTCGAAGCAATTTGATATGAATAACTTTATTGCTCGGCAATTGTACATGGTACAATGTACGGCAACAACTATCACACAAAGTACAAAAAAAGATAAAGGATAAAGCTTAACAACCTAGTTAACATAACAATAAGGGCTAATATAATTCTATTTGTATATGTAACCAGCGTTGTTGCAGCAAAATTGTGTTCAACAGTTGGAACATTTCTTCACCTATGGTTTAACGTTGTGGATTATATCATACCAGGAGTTTTGTATCCTAGATGATCGTTTTATAGCCCCTACTGTCGACTATTGACACCACATGAGATCATGTCCCTGATAAAAAGGGCGATTCCATCATTACATGTGAGCATTTGTAGCCAATCAATGTATGTCATACCCCAGTGTACGGCCACGTGCTCGCTACATCCTCACGGGACACACTGTAGGAAAGAATGAATGAATGAATTCAAGTTGAATGAACATCTATGAGCATGCATGTGTCATGTTCCCCAAAGGGAACATCTTAACGTTACATTTGAACAGTACGTGCTGAGGCTGTATACATAATACTTGTAGCTGTACCCGTACCTGTATAGTTGTTTAGATACAGGCCCGGACCTGAACATCCGATGTACCTGTACCTGAACAAATTATAGCACAGTTGACACCGCTTTGTCAGACTTGAGATGGGTAGATACCGTTTCAAAATTGACTATTTTGATAAAATCTTGCTGTTGAAACTAGCAAAAAACTTACTTTGTCTTCAAATGTAAAACTTCTCATTAAAAAATATCAGTTAACCACTAAAATGACGGTCACGTGTATAACTTTTGTTTTGAACAGCTTAAAAGTTCTCAGTACATTTCTTCACTACATTTACCATCATATAAGAGAGAGCAAAATGCGGAACAACTTTGCCCTCAACTTTACTGGCCATATTTCAATGCAACAATAATTATTCTTACGAATTTGTGACTTTTCTTATCTTCTTTGTGTTTGTGTTTTGTTCTTGTTTTTTGTTGTTTTTTGTGGCAAAGTTTGCTAGCCCTCGGTACGTGTTGAACACTTGCAACATTCTTATATTTCAACAATGATTATTCTTGTGAGCATTTTCTCTTCATCTTTGTGTTTCTTCCAAATGAACTGTCATCAAGATACTGTTAGGATTTCAGTTTGTCTAAATTTCTTTTAAGCGCTTATCTGAATGAAAGTTGTAAAAACTCTCAAATACTTCTATTTGGTGGTAGCATTCCAAGGCTAAAATTGTATACTAGTAAGTGCTGATAGACGCAAAGTGTAAAATATTTAGATCGTGGTCATAGCAGTTTACTATACACTGCTATGACCACAATCTAGAAATTCTAGACTTTAGACTTAGTCACTACGATAGCATTCTGAACACAAGAAGTATGTATTCTAGCGTTCTAATTTGAACAATACATCCAAGGCTAACAAAGAGTCGAATGACGTATGACAGATGGATATAGCAGATCAAAACGACACAACCTTTGTACTAATTATAGGAGGGAATATGTTCACAGTGGTTTTATGTTCGCGGTTTTTGGCATCTAGAAAACCACCGCGAACATTTCTCATTGTAAAACCATGGCATTTTCAACCGCGAACTCAAAACCACCGCGAACAAACCCCTTCCGCGAAATTAGATGCCCCCTTTTGGTCTGTCAGTCTCACTCATTGGTTCGAGCAATGAAAATGTCTTTACGAATCTTAGAAGCATACAATGCCAGCGGTATATAACAACCAAAACAAGCATAGATAGACTATCAAATACCTGTACTTTCCGAAAGTCTGTGGTATAGGCGCCCAAAGAAAACCTGGCAAATGTTCAGTAAAACTTTCCTAATCGGTTTAGATCCTGACTTCCGCTTTGTCGTCAGTGTTGTTTTATTGAAACTTTAAACTTAACTTGCTGAAATGGAACGTCGTGAATCTTGTTTTATTCTTTTAGATAAACTCGGAGAGTTGTGAACTGAACAAAAACAGACACATCATCATGACTCATGAGGTTTTGAACTGAAGGGTTTTCTATGGGTCTTCCGTCTGTCATGGATTTGTCCCAAATCTTAGATCACTTTTTTTGGTATTATTCATACTTTCACATGCACACACGCACGCACAGAGAGGGGGAGGGGAAGAGAGAGACTCACACTAGCACGTCCCCCCCCCCACACACACACACGCGCGCGCGCACACACACACACACACACACACACACACACACACACACACACACATGAAAACACGAGCATGCACTCATACACAAATGCATACTAGTTCATGCATCACACATACAATAACACACACACACACACACACACAAACGACTGGTACATAAAAATCTTGTTCTGGAAAGCTATCATACATAATATATCTCCCACATTGTAAATAATGTGTTCTTCGCAAATGGGAGACAATGAATACTAGTAGTTTCATCACTAAGATAACAAACGGTGTGTACAGTATAACACTTCTTACTACATGTTTAGATCAATGAATTACAAGAGATGATAACTTGAGAAGACTAGAAGCTGTGATAACTATATTACCTGTAGTGTAGCTAAGTGTTAAGTTTTGTAAAATGGTATAACAGATTCAGGGTTATTTGGGGGCGCAGTTCAGTTCAGTTCAGACCATCCTCTTTTGGGAGGTGACACTTGCGCATATGAGGCTAACAACCTCTGTAATGTAAAGTACGATGCAAAAGTTGCAATGTTCCGTTACTACGATGTAATAACACAAAAAGCATACGAACACCATCAGCATACCCTCATTGGTATGTCTATTTTCTCTTGCGTTGTAAAAAGTGTTTCCAAACCAACTCCCTTCAACCATTCTGGTCTTATTTAGACTAGTTATTTACCAGCGTGTCCAAAATGCACTCCACTATTACTGACCATGAGAAAACAATACTACTACATGTATGAAAATCATAAAACCCATATATAATAAAAGACGTGGGTCGTATTTGTCCCTTTTAAATGGTTTATGCAAAGCAATGCCATTTGACCACTTCTAGGCAATGAACTAAGTGGATGGACGGTGGAAATAATTTTTCTAGGAGATAGCAGTGAACACTGGAAGATTGTATACAGGAGAGAAACAGTTATCATCGAGAGTGTTCCGTAGTTTGGCAGTCCTTTGAGAGAAGTTATAGATATAGAAAGACTTTGAGACTGCTTAAAAAAGGGTAAACGCGACAAAACTAGCACCATGTCTGTTTTAGAAAAAGTAAAACCTTAGATGTAGTTCCAAATAATATCATTGTATTTTTCATATTTTTATATATCATATGTATATGTACCTGCAATTAGCCCTCTGGTATGTGTTTGCCATAAATTATTTTATTCATCCCTTCACGTCAAAATCGGTGTGCAGTGGGCTTTAGAAAAGCTGTCCCCATAGCACAGTCACAGTACTCGGCTCCATTGGTTTTCAATTTACCACTCGGCTCCGTAGAAGAAGTCTGCCCCCTCCTCGCCTTGTATTAGATGTGTTGAAGGATCATGGATACTTTCTGT
This sequence comes from Branchiostoma floridae x Branchiostoma belcheri, assembly GCA_019207045.1. NCBI lineage: Eukaryota > Metazoa > Chordata > Leptocardii > Amphioxiformes > Branchiostomatidae > Branchiostoma > Branchiostoma floridae x Branchiostoma belcheri. Next base: position 26,403,054 of record CM033026.1, on the reverse strand, counting down.
CGGGTATCAGCCCACATAGGTAAACAATACCGATCCAGAGGGCAGATACGGAAAGAGGGAGGGAGATTGTAATTGAATTCGTACAAAAAATCGCTTGTTGCTGCGATACTCCCTGGCTAGCCTACGCGCGCTCTGTACAGCAAGCAAGGCCCCTTTAATAATCAAAAGGTGCTTTTGTTGTAGCTAGCAAGAAAGCTTCCCGACTGTCCAATTAATACGACCTTGTACGCGGAAAGGCAGTACCGCTGTGCAGTGGCACACCAAGCTCTCCATTTAGCAGCCTTGCTCAAATCGGACTGACTTATCTTATTATTATATTTGGTGAGCACTTGGCCGTACTTAATAACTAAAAAGAAATAATAACAAAAAAGTTAGGTCGTGCGGTTGCAACGTTGCAACTTTCAAAGTCGATTGAAAGAAGGCCACTTGTAATCAAGAGGTCGTTATGTAGAATAAAAGTGCTATATTCGGACGATACCTCCTCAAAGCTTTGCGGGGAATGGCGAGGTTCGTCTCGTGGGGGCGGCTCGGAGTGAGGAGAAATATCCCAACAATAGCGGCGGAATTGAGTCCCGAAGGGCCGCGTCCCCGGAGGTGCTCGGCACGTTGTTGCCATTTCCTGAGAGCATTAGGGGGTTATTGCAGCTCAGAAAACGGCAAACGAGTGTGCTAATGGGTGCGCTCTCGACTTTGCGCTCATTAACCAAGAAGCATAAAGTTAAAAGCTTCCATGCCCCAACTTTTTACCGCCAGAGTTGGCATGAAGGTACGGTTGAGTGAATGGATCGCTCGGAAAATGCCGCTTCGCATGAGCTTTCAGCATTCTCTTAGTAGAGAGCTAGACGCACTGAAAGTGCATGGGCGGTTTTCAGTCTCTAAAAAGGAAAGGCGAGGAAATAGGGAGGTAATAATAATCACAGGTGGGGACTCAGGGCCACTCACGCGAGCCCCTTGTCACACCTTGACGTCTTTTCTTGCTCCACCGTGTTTGCGTGTTCCGTGCTCTTGTCGGTACACCCAGAGATAAACACACATCACGAATACTCACGTTCGAATGGAAATATTTTACACGTAAGTTTTCTCGGTGGATTTGGGTTGGAGAATGATGGGGAAAAAGGGCATAGCGGGCGATGTCAGACTGAGGACGAAGCCTGACGCTTTTTCGTCAGCTAGTAGCGCGATGTTGGTACGGCTTGTGTATTACAGCCAAGCACACCGGGTCAAGTGTGTTGGGTTATTTTTTGTGCAGAGGTTTCATGCCATAAGCTCCCTAGTAATGCACGGGACTTTGCGTCCCAATATAAAAGGAAGAGGACTGTATACAAAATGTAAATTGAAAGTTTAGGATTTGTCCATAATGAAATATTGTAATTTTTGAAAAAGTTTATAATGACCTAGACAATATTGATTTGAAGTGAACGCTGATATTAATGAAGGAATGAATGACTGAAAGACCTTTATTGTAAATTTTTTCCCCTATTCGCTAAGCGCCGAACACAAGAAAGATATATTTACAAACATACAAATATTAGGGTTGAGTATCGTAGGTACGGCTTTTCACTATTTTTCGTAATGGTGAAAAATGTATGCGGATTGTTTGTTCTTGTAAATACTAAAACATGCATATATTGGTACACGTAGTGAGTACTGAATATCGTAGTTTAGCATATAGGTTCAACTTCTTTTAGCTTCTTGGTAATGGTTAAAATGGAGGATTTCATGTTCTTGTTAAGACATTACAAATATTCTGGAACGTACCCAAATTTTTCGACTGAACAGCTCCAGTCTTTTGTCAAGGAATTAACATCAAATATAAGAATGAACATCAGGGAATGATCTAGAAATACATTTGTTTGCACATATATTGGTAGTGAGTATCGCAGTCTAGCGCTAGTAGTAGGTTCAACTTCTTCTCGCTTCTTGGTCATGGTGAAAATGTAGGATTTTGTGTCCTTGTAAAGTCATATCTGCAAATATGTATACATTGGTTGTGAGTATCGTAGTTTAGCATATAGGTTCAACTACTCGCTTCTTGGAAATGGTGAAAATGTAGGTTTTTATGTTGTTGTAAAGAGATATCTACGAATATGCATATATAGGTAGGGAGTATCGTAGTTTATATATAGGTTGGACTTTTCTTGCTGAAAGGTGAAAATGTAAGCTCGTATGTTCTTATAAAGGTAGGGTTTACTGCCCCCAAGTCGGACTCTGGCGTCAACCGCACTCTTGCCTTGCTCGGTGTGCCCTGGGTGAAGCTAGCTCGCTATTCGCTGGCCTGCAGATTCCGCCCGGGGGCACCTGTGGAAGTCACCTTTCCATTTAGACACGGGTTCTGGGTCGGGATGAAACTGACCCCTTGTCTCACTCACACCCTCACATGGGACAGGAGAGTCGCGCCATTTTTTTAAAAGCAAGGTTTTCTGACTGACTGACGATCCGAATTTATGAATATATCAATATAGTACATCAATCACAATGACTGTTATTTACCACAAGAATGAGTTGGTAAATTGTTAACTATTGTGTCCGGAGATAGTGAAAAAGAAGCTAGCTCTGTGTTTCATAGAGGCACCAAAAAGTCGAAAAGTACAATGACGATTTTGAACTTAACATTTTACCGCCACCTGTGGTGTAATAGCCTGAGATTTTGTGTCATTTGCTATTCATCACATCAAATTTCATTATGTACAAAAATAATAAACACATATTTTTCTGGTCAGACAATTAGAAAACTTGCCATATTGTCCTGGCAAGATGCCGTGATTTTTTTTTCTGGAGAAATTTTATACATTTACTAGAACGTTATGAATACATCTGGCCATATCCGTATTGAGATAACGTTCCAAGCAAGAACGCGGTCTATCTGAAATTGGAACTGTTTGTGCGTCAGGTCGTAATTTCAAACTCTGGAGTGTGCGTTCCTCCTACACCGCTATATCCCTGAGTTAGGCATTTTGGCGGGGCGCGCCGCTAGCTTGATACATACAACATGCGGTGTGCTGTGTGAGATAAAGCCATCAGCATCAACTGGTTTATATGCGCCAGAGCTACGCGCGCCGCCCGTTGTGTGATTATCGTTTGGTAAGGTTAACCAATAATCACTTCGCTAGCCTGTTGTTAGCCTCTACTCATCCTCTCAACACTCGATCTTAGGAACCTCTCCGTACGTGCGACCGGTGGAACATCAGGGGAAATGCTACTGGGATGTGCACCCGAGGTAGTCATAGTACCATTCAAGTACACAACATTGCTGCCAGAATTGAAGATTGCCACATAACGTTACAGTACCAAAAATGATTCTAAAAATTTACAAGATTGCCACTTGTATATGCGATCGACTTTTCACGATTGTTGATTCCAACACTCCAGTCATATATGTGTATGTATCAGTTTTACCAAAGTCGAACGTTTCCATGCAAAAGGTGTATTTTTTTACTATGAATTTTACTACTTTACAATGCGAAACGTTTGAAAAGCATATTTTTCAACGGAGAGAATGAATTGTTGTGAAACCGATTTATACATTTTTTTGCCTTTGATGTAGCATAGATACTAGTGCATTTAAAATTTTGAAATATTTCCGTCAAGATGTCAAAGTGACGTTTCAAAAGTATATTATTTTACAACAGAGAAAATCATTTTTTTGGGAAACCGATTTATAAATTGTTTTGTCTTTGATGTAGCATATAATTTTAGATATCTAAAACTTTGAAAGATTCCCGTCAAATGATATCTGATGTTCTCCTGTCACATCCAAAGTCATCAGCAAGGTTTTATCAGCTTGAGTTGATAAACTCTCACTGATTATCGCCGACAATGTCTGCACTAATTTCGGCTTTTATCTCCGCTAATGTCTCACTTGGGTTTGTAAGCCGCTGAATAAGAAATGACAGCTCTCTGCAATGATTGGATCAGTTTGGTACACACGTGTACGTGGCCTTGGTCCGGAGAGGGACGGGAACTTGGCGTGGAGCTTGTCTTTTCTTGTGCGACGAGGATGCGATGTAATTTTGTTGTAGTATAAGAGTAATGTACATAAACGGAGACTGATAAAACGCACCCTACGTCTGTCCTACGATTGTCGCACGATCGAAAACAGAACACATTATCGGGGAGGTACATGAAGTTGTGCGCGTGTTGTACGAAATTCGGCTCAATGTTGTTAGTTTTTAAAGACTCTCTCGGATCCTTGTCGGCAATTGGTTCTGTCAAAACCTGTTATTAAAACTCTACGGCATCAAATTCGTATGACGACCTGCGTCGAATATTACCGCGTCGTAACAGGGCTTAACAGTGCCATATGAGTGACTTTCATTTGTTTGACTTTGAATGATCTCAGTTATGATGTGGGACCAGGGTTGTAGCCAGCACCTGTCCTTCAGTCCTTTGAAGGAATTTTGCAGCTGGGGACTGAAAAAGGTTTTCCCCATTCAGTCCCCTGGGACAGACAAAAATTGATATGTAAAGATATAAAAAAAAACTGAAACCCATGTGTTCTTCTTCACCAAAACCAGATGCCATTGAACAGCTTAGTCTACAAGCAAAATTTACACCTCAAAATGCAGGAAATAGTGTTTCAGAGGGTCTTGATTTAAAAAATTTGTGGGACCCAGACCCCCTAGAAATGATGCACAACGTCACGCCAAGCCTTCGGCGGTCGATAGGATTCCCATTCAAAATCAAGGGGACTGAAAATGATTTCAGGCTGGCTACAACCCTGTGTGGGACTACACACATCTGCTTAGAAACCAAGTCGACATTTCTACTATACGATCATTTCTTTGTCAAGATATGCATTTCGAAGTCGAAGTCCTCAAAAATAAAACAGAATGCTGTTATTTTCTTGCTGAGAAAGAATTTTATTGCTGTACCGCCGATAACAGTTGACTGCCTGTGAATTTTTCTGTGCTGTATTAAAGTAGCGGCGGCGCCATCTAGTGCGTACTATAACGTAGGGCGTCTAAAAGTTCGGGGACGTCACACATAAGTCGTGCGATCGCAAACTACGGGAACTTTTTTGTGATCGTCAGGCAAGTGTCGTACAGAATTGAGAAGCCGTCTTGTTTCGGTGGAGGATGTTGTCCTAGACGATTCTTATTTGCTGTTTTTTTTAGCCATACCCCGCTTGAAAACTCTTAAGCGTCAAAATCGTACGACGGCCTATGGTGTATTTGAGCGCAGGTACAGATTTTTGTTAAGTCCTGGTTTTTCGTATATAAGCAAAAATTGGTGAATTTTTGAATTGTATGAAATCATATTCTAATTGTACAAAATAATGTTATTGGGAGTTAATTTTAGTGACCGTTGATATACACAATTTCTGTATCTGGACCGCTAGTGTGACACGCATTAGAACAATTTTATACTAGTTTGTTATTGTCTCCGTACAAATACGGAATTTAAGTATTGTCCACAACCAAGAATTTATAGAGGGAAAATGTATGTACTTGTTATTTTTATAAATCCAGAATTTTAAACGCGTGGAAATGGTTTCTGTTTTAAAGTGCTTCCCTCAACGTCACAATAGCCGCTCACACATATACCTGTACTCCCGTTGTTTCTGGCTTGTTTCTTGACACCGAAAGTTCCGCATGATATGATTAATAGTCCTTGCTCATGCACAAATCTGGCGGCCTGCTGTTGCCTCGTGCGCTCCCCCTTTGTGTAGACGAGTCCATGCCCAACGCCGTTCCCCCATTGTTGTTGGCTAAACTCACGCCCAGCTAGAGGTACCGTGGCCTGTGCGGCATGCTGCCCATGTGTGTTTCTAGTACCAGCTGCCAGTACGGTACAGTGATACATACGCGGTGTCAAACGGCCGATGTGAGGCGTAATAGAGACATGGCCACACTTGGCCGCACAGCCGTTCCCAATATCGCAGAGCGCGGCCGCGGGAGCGCCCAACAATTAAAGAAAACATCATAATGCCACGATTATGAAGATTGTAATGTTGTTGTAATGTAATTGCGCGCAATTGATCCGCTCGCGCATCCAATTCTGTCTCCCCATAATAAAGTTGCTGAACAGCAAAATCATATCGACGCCCGGGCCGGGGTTACTTGATGGATGGGTCGAGCCGCAACGGGTCGCCGCCGGAGGAATACAAATGCTCGCGGCTTCCACTCAACATTTCCCCGCCAGCGCCCGCTGGTTCATACGCCCGCGAGGGGGGTAGCGAGGATCGGGCCGCTTCCAAAGAGGTATTTAGCAGATTATAAAGAGGCCGAGCTTTTGGCACAGAGCGTCAGGTCAAGAGCAAATGTAGCGATATTTGATTTCAGAAGCCACGTGGGAACACGGGGTTCAACGCCAATGTGTAAAAGACCACAAGCCTGACTCCCCTCTTTTATACGTATCCAACCACCGTACCGCTACCGGCCCCGTCCCTGGTACTGAAACACCATCCCCCGCCCGTCCTACCATCTGCCGCAACCTACTAATCTAAACCCAGGTCGCGCCGTCTCTCTACTTAGATATGAATTTAATATCACAGCAGCGTTCAATATGTACACATAGTGGATCAGGAACCAAGCTAACATTGCCAATCGTCCTGGTCTTTCACCCAGAAACGTCATCAGAAGCAATTTCTAGCACGGGCGGCTTGCTTTAATAGAGTAATCATATTTTGGCTTGAATCTTGATCAGGTAATGCATGCCTTACGGATTGCCCCGTGTCTACGTGCCGACAAAAGAAAGGATTCCGTATCTGTTCCCTTGAAGGAAAACTTTGCCGATAACTAAGGAATCCTGCTAGACTTAGTGGGGCCGAGCCGCTTGTACTGTTGGTTACCCGCTCTATACCACCGGACCCACCTCATTTGTAGCGCCCGCCCCACATGCACCTCACCGATCCCTCACTCATATTTCTCCCCATTTCTCCATCTCGTTAAACCCTATTAGATTACCGTAGATGAGTCTTTGGGAGTGAGGTGATATATTTCTATCATTAAGATATCCAAATTAAGGGACCCAATTTTCGTCAGATGGTAAAATCGATAGAAGTCGGTTACCTTAATCGCCAAGAGTATTGTTATCCACATCACAAATAGGAAAACCTGGCCGATCTATGCTGATGGAGATAATAGATAACTTTAAGATAACATTTATAATAATGAATAATACACCTGTACGGGGGATATTCTTGCCGACCTCTGAGCATAAAAAATTGCGGGGAAAGAGAAAGACATGAAAGTTTGCGTACCTGAGTGTTGATGGTGTAGCGCTAGCTGTTGCCACTTGTGTTGGATGACAGTTAGTGGATGGAAGGGGACAATATTGCTGAGGTAGAGAAAAAGGGATGTTGTGAACCGGGTTTGTTCTGTGTTGTTGTACAGGGGTGCTTGTGTGAAGTAGACCAGTCTATACTACCTACCTTGTGCTGACCGGACCACAAACATTTGACAATGGTAAGTACCAACTTCGACTTAACTCCGTACGTAGATAGAATAAAGCCCCCCTTCGGTAAATTAATTACATTATTTCACCCCGAGCTACCTTACCTCACACCTACCGTATGACAGCTCGGTTGTTGTGTTTTTAGTGGTACCTTTTTTTGGTAACACCGGCTGTAGTTTCTTCTCCCTTCTTCCCAAACGTACTAGCTGGCTTCCCGCGCGCTCACACAGGTGAAAAACGGCCAACGGGCCGATAACCACAACATCCGCATAGGTACATCAATTAAATGAAAGTTAGGGATCAATTGAAGTCCATCTTGGGGGCAATGAGGACTAGAGGGAGAGGACTGGCAGGCCCAAGCGGTGGTAATGCCTTGTCAACTTTTTCTCCCGACGATGTAATGTGGCAGAAATCAGTCCAAGTCTAGTAAAACGGACGGGGTAAGATGTATAATCAAGTCATTTCTAGGGGGGCTAGCAATTGCCAGCAAGCCGGGATGAATCGTTGAGACTTCCCCCCTACGCCAGTGGCGCAGTGCGGTTCTACTAAATTGCCCAACGTATTGCCGCGGAATATTGCTTATATCCGAGAGCAAGGCCGCACGATATATCACACACTTATCACTATCGTTCGAGATCTATAAATGATGACTTTATTATATGCGTTCATATTGAGAACGTTCCTCACTTTCTCGGCGGACGACGGTGGACGGATGAATTTTGACTTGGCCGGGGCTGGCCGGGCGGTTGTATGGTAGAGTAGAAACCAAACAATGGACTCTACACGGGATACGGGAAGCGGCTTTCCACTACACGCACCGGAAACACAGCGCTCAATCGGATAATGAATAGTGGAGTGGGTCGTGCGCTTGTCACTCCAAGTTAGAAATACAGACCCATTTACCTGAATCATCTCTCCTTCATTAAAGAAACGTTAAGCTTGACCCAAATTTCTCAATAATTTCAAATATTGCAGCCATTGTTTTTAAGTTTATGAAAGCTTAAGTTGCGGAGTTTTTTGTGGGCATCGCTGCCTTTTTGACAGGTGAACTGGAAATAAGAGTTCTTTATCTATTTCTGTCGGCGTTTTTTTAGAACCCTTGCCCCAAAGAAGATGTGCTCGCTTTCAGGATAATGATTTTGGTGGGTCTTTTGTCTTTTTGTGCCCTTAGTAACGTCACCAGCAAGGACGGACACGTCAACGGAAGTTAGGGGACGGACGATCTCGTAAAAGAAGAGGTTGTGTACTAATAATTGTGTGTGAAGTATGTGGAAGAGAAGTTCGCTTTCTGTAGCTCGGCGCCCTAAATTTCGAGTCCACGTTTGGTGAGCAGATGCCAGATGGTCACATCATAAGCAGCTTATTGAATTATGATTATTCATACCTGCTGCCCGCGTCGGAGCGTTACGAGCATTTGAGCGCGCACACAAGCGCGTCAGGGCTAGAGGTGCTGCCCTAGTCGTATCGGTCTCCTTTTTAAAAGTCTCCCGTGTCCAAATGTGTGACCGCTCACCACTCAGAACACGTACCGGCCATCGGGGATGGTGTGGTGGTTAGACTCCCCGCCCACCGCGTGCTCTACCAGCCCAGCATCAATGTCTGCCAGCCATTGATCGAAGTAAATTGAAAAATCCCTCGAAAATCCGATGCGTACCACCTGCCATGTTTTATGAGATTGGCGAGCCTTACCTTTGCCTATTGTCAATTTCGGCCGTCAACAAAATTGAGGCATTCCTTTAAACTCTCATGTTGTATTTTATATGGCCTTTCCTTATATAACAAGCAGTGAATAAAACCTCTTCAATGTGTAATAGATAAGTATAGGTTGCAGAGATTATGTGAGGCAATTTTTTCTCCTTTTTTTTCTCCAAAAAAATCTACCTAATCTTAACCATAGTTGTAGATTTCTAAAAATCAGTCTTGTTGTTTAGCTATCGAGTTACCTTTTTTTCAATGTTTATTTTTCAAATTATTTTTTCCACAACGCAAATTGTGATTCATGGTGAATTGGCCAGCGCTATTGGTACGTTGGTTGTGATTAAGTGTTTGGTAGGCTTTAATTTGCACCGCTGATGCCACTGTCATACTTTAATTATGCAGCTTCGTTAATGATAATCCGTCGCCGTCTGCCTATTTTTTGGAGGGGCGAAACTTCTTTGCGTTTTTTTTTAAAATCATTGCAGTTTTCTTTATGATTGTGGGACGTTGTAGCAATTTTTTTGAACAGCTATAAATGTGGACTTCATCCACAATCGCCAAACGTCAACTCAAAACTGCTGGAAGAATAAACATAAAGCCGGGATAATGATTGATATTTCTTTCACCCGGCTGGAAAAAGTTCCCAATTGTCCAGGAGTTGGTCTTTTTTTTTTAAAGCTTGATAATTGGCTTTGAGAAATACAGCGGACCTGTTCCCATGCGTGTATCTTCTTTGTAATTTCTGTTGTAATTTGTCATGTTTTGCCGCGCTAGCAGTACTAGTATGTGGAATGATGGCACGGTTGATCTTTGAACAAGCAAGGGTGGTGGCGCTCTTGCCTTGTCGCTAACAATTTTTTTTAAATGTTATTTCTTCGGTTTATTGAACAATGTCGCCCCCTCTCTTTCGGTGTTTTTTTTTTTCTACTGAATGTTGTTGGCACCCGCGGGATGGCGGAAGGCGAGGGTGTAAATAATTCATTGCGGATTGATTTATTCATTCTATACATAACGACATCCCGCCGCAAACGACTCCCCTTTCAATCTCCCCCTGTCCGCATCGCACAAGTCCTCTCATTTCACTTTACCAGACAGAAAACCGAGCCGAAATAACTGGCTCTTGTCTGTCCACGATTTATAAGCTATCTCTTTTTTCTCTAGCGGCGGTGATGATAGTAACTGTACCCTTGCGAGTACGTTTTTTTATGTTGACAACCCCCCAAAACAGCATTTTTATCGTGGAACACCACATAATCATTAGTAAGCCACACACACACACAGAGACAGACACAGACAGACACACACACACACACACACTAGCATATACGCTGTACACTTATACGTGTATACAGTGCCAATTGAAAATTGCGTTGTAACATTTCTTGAATTTAGCATTTTAGCAAATCCGCTTTAAGGTATTGTGATGCATATTTTCATTTGAGCCTTTTTTCTACCGCTATTTATAAAGTTATTTCCCATCCTCTTACTTTGGATAAGGATTAGATTTTAAAACTAGAGCTGGAAATTTTCAAGAATTTGACATTTAGAAAATTTAATTTAGGGTAGATCTATCGTGATGCACTTAGCCTCTTTTTCTACTATATTAGTATTGTCAAAGTAATTTCCTATCCTCTAAATATGGATGGGGATTAGCTTTTAAAACTAGAATGAGTTCACTTAACGTACTATGATGCAGATTTTTTAACATTCTTTTCTTATATTCTTTTGCCTATGAATGTTATTTCCTATTTAACTTTGGACAAGGAAGTTTTAACAGCAATAAAAGCACCTTGCTTTGGACTATGATGAGGGTTTAGTAAGATTTCAATTCGGGGTTTTTTTGTGAACTTCTTCTTTAGTCTTCATTGATCTGAAAAGTTAGAATCACTCTTGGGCATCTTCTTTTTCAAGTTGTTCATATGAGTTGTACATCTGAAGTTTCTTACCGTTATCTTGTAAGAAAGAAGATGGTCCAAACGATGCTCCTCTGACTCCGCGACCAAACTCCACGTTTGTAGTCATTGTCATATCTCTTGTCTTTCACTGACACCGCTAGATGAGGCAAATTCCCGCCATTTCATGTCGCTTCTTTACCTCTTCTTTCAAACGACACTACAGCCGGCCACTTTTGTTAGAAGGGACGTGACGGTACTCATTGAGAAACATTGAATGATCCGCGAATAAACGAGGGTGAAGCCCTGGTGATTACTTTAATTCGTCTCAGCGGGAAAACAGCAGCCCTTTTATTTTGCATCCACTGAGAAATAAAAAAACAACAGCACATATAACAACTATTATTATATCCTATATCGTATGTACTTTTTCTTTGTAAAGAAACACACCGAACATAGCTATGTTTTTCGCTGAAACGCGCAGAAAAAAACAACAATAAAATTAGGGGCGTTGATGTGTGCAAAAAAACTACTCCAACTCTTTACTATTAATAACTTTGATCTTTTCTATCCGCAAAGGCTTACAAATTTGAAAATGTTTTCTTCCATCGGATTCGTTTACATTATTTCTGATCGCACTTAGGATTTTTTTAAAGAAGAAATTGTCAGTATAGGTTTAGATATAAAGAAAGACGGGACTAGAATGTCCACTCATTCCTGTCAAGTTGGAAGTGAAGAATGTCGATATATTAAACCGCACATCGCCGGGAGACTTTCCTCCGTCAAGTTCCTCCCAAAATGGTTTTTGCTTTGATCCATCCAATGTAATTGCCGTTTAAGTCCTTATCTTTGGACAGAAATTTGATTTTGCCTGGCGGTGATACGAGTATGAGAGTGTGGTATGAGGGGACAAGGGTGACTGGTTAGATCAAACTAGCCATTGGGACAAGCCACGCACCACGTGACAACCACTGGGAACATGTCAAATAAAAATAGACACTTCGTCCAAAATTGAAAGAAAAAAATCACTGTGTCCCTCTAATCAAGACAGAAACGGTGTCAGATAGATAAACGTAAATTTTGGTCAGCGGCGTTGACAATTATTCCTTAGCCACCTGTCACGATGTCCCGACCATTGTATGATCCCAAACTGAATACATTTCATTGGATTGCGCAAGTGTCATACAAAATTTCTAGCTGTTTTGCCGTTGAAAAGGCTATCTTGGGTCCTTATTGGCAGTTGGTTCTTTCACAGCCCTCTTGAAAGCTCAAAATCGTACAACAACTTACGACAAAAGTGAGCGCGCAGTAAAACCGATTTAAAACAGGAAACTTGTGAAAAGTGTGGCTCAGATTTACTTACGGGCGTTCCTATACACACTTGTAACATATATATAACCATTGTGAGCAACAGATAGGGCAAGCAGGTTGTATTGTTGAAGAGAAAGTGTGTACGTGCCAAGGTGTGATTGTGTTGTAGTGCGTGTGTGATCGCTGTGCTGGTGAAACTGACAGCTGATATATGACAGGTGGAGGCGGAGTTTGGCCCGGCCGGACGCCCCATCTGTTTCCCGCGCCCAGTTATATCCCCGGCCCGAGACGACACGATCGGTCAATTACCGTGATATATGTGCTGGGGGAAAGGTTAAGCAGTAGCGCTAGTTACATTGAAATATTGTGGATGTCAGTAACACAATATTTATTGGTGTATCTCCGAGCGGGGCACCGAGAAAAAAAATTCAGCAAGCAAAATTAATAACGGGCGAGCTCAGGGGTTATGCAGCGGTCTTGGTCCCTAGCCACCCTTGGCGGCCTGAACTTTCGATTTTTTCGCGGTTTTTCTTCCCATTAGTTCACGGCGCGTGGCGGCGCCCTCCACTCACGCAGCGGCGAATCTCATTGATGGAACCAGCCCATCTTCTAGGTCATCTTCCCCGGGCCACATATCCTCCCCGCGCACGTTATCACATGGTAGCGACGAGCCATGATGCGACCGACGCGCGGCGCAGGTACACTACTACTAGACACCACAATTTTTTATAACACGCAGTGTTCCTTGGCGTCTTGCTTATTTTTCAATCAATTTTCGCTGCGCCCCTTCGCAAAATGTTGTTCCCGGCGATCGAAGACGTCATTTACATGGGCACAATTGAGAGAAGGGGTGTATTATCCCCGTGTTTCTAATACATCCTGGGGAGAGGCAGCCGGCTCAATACCAATAAAGCACTGATGGAGAAGCGCTTCCGTTGGACATTTTGCTGTGAGATAGTGAAGGCCAGTGTGCTGTCTCCCCACGCACGAGTCATTCCAACAGAAGAGATCTTCATTTACCCGTGTGGAGAAGCCGCTTAGCTGCATTGGGGAGTCCTTTCACGCCCCTAGTCATTTTACGGCATCGGTCGCGCGCTGCTAGCGGCTCAGCGGTAAAGGCCAGTGATTTGATCAAATGTGGCTGTGGCTAAAGGGAGACAAATGGGCAAAACCTGTCCCAGCCAACTTGTACAGTTTTAACGGGCCGTTGCACCGCAATGGAAACAAAACGAGTGCGTGCGGGAATGGACTAAAAATCACTCCACGCAGTCGGCACAAATCCCATTAATTTTTCCAAATCTCGTCAATTTTCTTCAGCTTAGCCTTCTTCCCAGCCCATGCTACGATATCGGAAACTGGGAAACGCCGCGTTTAGATAAGTGCAGGGTTCGGGAGAGTGGGATTGGACATGGGCGATGTGAGGATAATGAAATGTGTCACACACGTGCGGTTTGACCCATCGCCTTTGACTCTGTTAATTCTATGCGGTCTGTCATTTGAGTTGTCGCAAAACGCCCCTCACAAAGGACTGTGAATGTTTCCAACAGGCGTATGTTGTCTGGATAACTAGCACGAAATCCGCGCCATGATCGTATTGAGGTTTTTAAATGATTGAAACAAGAACGCGACTGCCACGTGCCTTTTCCGCTCCACTACCCACGGAAAAAAAAGTTTCTAACAATTGAATTGTATATAAATGCTATATCTCCCTCTGCGTTAGTTGGTAATAAATAACTTCCAATTTATTTTTAGCTGAACTGCTGAAAGCCAGGCAGCGTTCTGAGCTAGTTGTGCGGTAATCTTGGTCATGGGAAAACGAACAACAAAACTCAAAACAGATGGCGAGTAAGAAAACGTCAACTCAAACCAGGCTTGTAACTGTTTAACTTGAAAAAGGACAACGGGTGAATTAGCGATGTACTGACCCACTACGGCCCGTAGCTGTTTACAAATTTGGGGCAAATTATCACCAAACTTGCCTTTGTACAGAGGTTTTATCTTGCCAAAAAAAAAAGACATTTGTGGCTGACTGAATAAAAGTGATTCTGATCCTTTGGTGGTTACGAGCTCTACAGCTCGTCAGAAGTGCGTTGAAGTGCCCCTTATACTTCCTTGTTTACTTTCGTCTCATGCAAAAAAGAATTGTTGTTGTCTAAACATATTCCGGGATTAATTATGTAAATATCTGTATTAGCCAGACTTTTTGATTGGATAAGATGGCGATTACGTGCTCTGGCAAAGGAAGCCAGTGACGTGTATTGATCGCGAAGCTACGGGGGGTGTAATTGATTAGCGTAGTAATGATTCACGGGGCGCTGGGATTGGCGGAGGGGAACTCTAGACATGCCCAGCTGCCTTATATGGCGAAAATGAAGCGTCTATTGGCTGTCAAACGCAGGCCCCTAGGGATATTCACTTTCCCCTGGGACATTGCTCCCATTGGGAAAAGCCAGCTACACGGGAACACTTGAAGCAAACAAAAGCCGCCCCCACGAGACCTAGGCCCCAAATCGGATCTGCGAGTGCAAGGCTACACTTCAATGGTAATCATTTTAGCTCATCTGTCGCACAGTGCGTTCTGCGGGCCACCACTACAGCTTTATATCACCGAATTTGTACTTTTTCTCCGATCGCATGTTGTATGAAAGAGGTCGTCCCGCGCTCGTAGGTTTCCATCCCGCATCTCCAAGCTGGGAATTATTTCTGCGAATGTAATTTTTCCGTACGCCGGTCGTGTGATGATCGAGTGAGCGTGTCGGTGTTGTTGTTCGTACACGCGAGGTCCTTGTCTGTAGTTAATACAGTTAGTAGTCTTGACCGTGGTTTCCCCTTAAAAAAAGGTCGCATCCTTGTGAAGTTGTTTGGGTTAAAAGGGAAAAGTTGGCGCTCTGTTAGGTGTTGAGGAATTGTTCCATGTTTGACATTCAGGATACGTTACCGCGAGGGACCACAACGCTGAAAGAAGAACCTCTCGGAAGCCAGATCGGTAGCGTACGCAACTGGATGCAGCCGTCTATCGTCGACCAGACCGCCACGAGGTACCGTACTTCACATTTAGCCTTCTTCGGGCCCTCGGGCCCGTATCCCAGCCCGACTGTAGTCCATGCTTACGATGTTTCACCGATGATGGCCACACGTGGTCTTGTTGTTATGACATGGTCCTTACCGTCCCGTACCATCTCGCTTCCCCTTCAGCGGGTCTGTAGGACTAGCCCGGGCACACTTCGAGAAACAGCCGCCAAGCAATCTGCGAAAGAGCAACTTCTTCCACTTCGTTATAGCCCTGTACGACCGCCAGGGACAGCCTGTCGAAATCGAGCGGACGGCATTCATCGACTTCGTGGAGAAGGACAGGGTACGTAGTCTGTGTTCCCGTGCGGGGCGCGTCCTGCGGCCGTGCCGCGGCGGGCCGTTGTTCTACCGCCCCTTGTTGTACTTGCGGGACCGCAGCTGGTTCTTTGGGGAACAATCTTTATTGTGCACGGGGCGCTCCCCACTGATTAATCGCAACATAAACCCAGTTGTATTTGTGAATCCCCAGCACATGTAATATTTAGTTGACTTGCGAGACAAGAGTTATTTTATTTTTTCTGCCCTGAACCTTGACGTTATCATAGGGACATACAGCGTGTAATATAAATGTTATTACAATAGCAAGAGTAGTCCGCCGGGGTTATAACGTTATACGTTTGTCTGTCAGTGTGTGACTTTTATTTGCCAAACTACCGACACCCATTGTAGATTTCTCCGCAGGAAACAGCCGGGGAAAACACCAGGAATGGCATCCACTACCGATTGCAGCTTCTCTACAGTAACGGTAAGTGTGTGACTCATATCTAGTAATTTTTTTTTTTGCCCCCGATCTTTCCTGGTACCCTTCCTGTCTTGCCTCGGGGCGTAGATCAATTTCAGAAGCCGAAAACTGGAGTCAGAGCGCCGTGACAAATACAATATAATCGTATAGAGACCGCATTGGCTTCCGAATCCTTTTGGGATTGTCACTATGTTGCCAAATGGCTCGAAATGTACACGGGAAAAGTGACAACAATGTACCAGGCGTGGTGCTGCCCCGCTATTGTTTGTGTACGTTGATGCAGGGCTTCCTGACCCCGTAACCGTAATGTAAATGTTCCACAGACGGGCGCTTCCCACACAATGATTCATCTTGATTATATATCCTTTTTTATTATAACAGTACACGGTACTACACTGTAAATTTCGCACCGTCAAGGATCAGAAATCACGTGTAAGGTTGGATGTTAGTCTAAGGATAAAAGGGGAAACCCCTGGAAGGGTAAATATTGTGAGGATGAAAAGGCTGGAGGACGCACGCCCTTTACACCTCACATGTATGCCACCGGGTCGGCCCTGCTCTCTCCTCGGGCGACCTGCGCCCCGTTACTGTACGCTTCACCGTGCATGCTTCCCTTGACCCGACGGGCTCCCAGTAGAGCTGATATATCCACAAGTCTACAAGATCTCCCCTCCTTATAACGAGCCGGAATTCCGCTCTACTATGGCCCTAGCCGGAGAAGGGTTTCCCCTGTCAATTTTACCCGTGATAAATATTCATTTGAGAGTTTGAAGTGAGATTTCGATCTCGGCCTAGTACGCATTAAACTAATTTTGACGGCATTTTTCTGCTATGTGCCCTCTGTATCTTGTGCAGGCGTGCGGACGGAACAAGACCTCTATGTTCGCTTGATCGACAGCATGACCAAACAGGTAAAGAAGCATTCACACTGCCATCTATATATACACACCACACTACACAATGTCATTGTGTACATCATTTTTGTTGTAAGTCTGCCATGTTATCAACGCCCCAAATACTACCCAAGGATGCTAGAAGCCCGTCTAGGGGTTAGCCCTCTTCGATCTAACGTGCATTTCTAAGCATCTCAGGACAAGCATTGATGCAGACTTGTCTCTACAACATTGCCCCTAGCTAGCTCGGTTATTCTAGATTTAAAGCTAAACATTGTAATTACTTGGTTAGCCATCTGGGCTTGGCACCCCATTTGGAATCCCTGAGAGGTATCTGGAGGTATAGCAGAAGATGGTGTTGACCTGAAGAGGCATAGGTAATAAATCTTGGCGAGTAGGAAGTAGTGAGAGATTACAGGGGATAAGTATGTGTGGATAGGCAATCAGGGAGATGGCACATGTAACATGCATGTTACACACACACCTAGGAGGAGTACTTGTACCCATAGAAATGGGAAGATGAAAGGAGCAAGGTATATTTCTGTGATTCAACCTACATGTATATTGGTCTATGAAATCCTGGGTATGTTTCAAATGATTTTAAAAAATGCAGTAATTTAGGATCACATATAAATATTCAAAAATGAAATCATCAAAACTTTTCAAAATCAAGGTGCTTGGTTTCATTTTGTAAAAAAAGTATTTGTTATGTGGGTTGTCTGAATTTTTTTTTCATCAATACTTTCATCATCTTAGAAATGGGAAGATGAAAGGAGCAAGGTATATTTCTGTGATTCAACCTACATGTATATTGGTCTATGAAATCCTGGGTATGTTTCAAATGATTTTAAAAAATGCAGTAATTTAGGATCACATATAAATATTCAAAATTGAAAATCATCAAAACTTTTAAAAATGCTCACAATGGAAACAGCAGAGCAAAGTTTCATCAAGGTGCTTGGTGTCATTTTGTAAAAAAGTATTTGTTATGTGAGTTGTCTGAAATTTTTTTTTCAATCAATACTAGCAAGGAATCGAAGCAAGGTAAATTTATGTTCAAATTGGAAGCTTGGAGTGAAGTCTGAAAATCATAGTTGTACGAATAGGCGTGTATGTGTTAGAGTAGAGGAAGATGTTCAGAATATGATCACCTGTATTTTTTGTAGTAGCAACAGTTCTGATATTATTTGAGCACATTTGGTCTGAGTAGCAGCTCCTAAATAAGATGAATGAGTCGCCAGCCAAGCGGTACATTTGTGTCTGTAAGAACAGTTGTAGGCCACACCTCTCTGGCCTTTGTTGTCCCGGCTTGTGGCTATTGTCACTGAGGCATTGTTGTCTGGAATTGGGAACGTGCACAACCCCTTGACATGTCACGTTCTGGGTGTGCGGTTGTTGCCATCAAATAGCTCGCCCATTCACATGTGAGAGGAGATGACTTAAGGGCCCTTCAGTAGGAGAGGGTATCATTGTTAAGTAAGGGGGGACTTCAATTCAATTCTTCAATTCATAACACTACTACAGACCATAATAAAGATTCAGTGATGTTGTTCTTTGATATGATGTTGTGACGTGCATTGTTGTTACTCAGAATGAAACGATGAATGTGGCATTTGTAGGAAAGTTGTACATGCTGCCTTGCTTTTGCATTTCTGAATATATTTAGAGCTGTGTGGAAACAAAATATTGAAATATTATGAAACAAGATTAGCAACGGCAGATGTACCTCTCAAGTGCATTGTGTCATTTTGCAATCAGCAATACGATGCGGCTGTCAGTTGAAATTGCATTTGGAAACAGTATCGAATGTTGCGATGGTAGAGGTTGTGCTATAATACGTTGTTTGGTTGCTCGTGCCGTTCAGAAAGCATGATATGTAATATATAAACACCAGTGTTTGCACGCTCACAATGCATGCCCCCTCCTACCCCACATCTATGCAGGCTATCGTGTACGAGGGACAAGACAAAAACCCCGAAATGCAACGGGTCTTGCTCACTCATGAAATAATGTGCAGGTCAGTATTTGCCGTTATCTCCTTGCCAGTTGTATGTCCTAAGTATGTATAATATTCATATATTGCTTGCCGCTGACAACTTTACATATGGTACATTGTGCGGAGTCACTAATTGCATATAGCTGGACCTCCCATCTGCCATATGGACCCGAATTTCATGTTTTTCCCTTGTTTTACTCTACAGCCGGTGTTGCGACAAAAAAAGCTGTGGAAACCGCAATGAAACACCCTCAGACCCTGTCATTATTGATAGGTAAGACACAGACACATATTTTTATACACTTCTATTTTGTAAAGTAAAGTAATATTGTGTGCCACAGGCGACCACTGTATTTGCATTGGGGGGGGGGGCAGCATAGTCCAATTCCTTTCTTTGTTTCAGTCTTTGTTGAGCTCGGTGAGTTGTGATTGAAGACAGTGAAATCAAGCGCCTGTACTATGCCTTGGGACAAATTCACTATCTAGGCCCGAGTTATCATCTAATCCTTCCAGTGGCTTGAAAAGGATTTTCCAATATAGAAACCAATTGCAGAAAGCATTGGCTAAATTGGCAGCGGCTATCAGACGCTACCATCACAGCCCAAGCTGGAATTATGCTGGCATGGTTACAGCACTGCAGATGTAATGATAATTCATAATGTTGTGATTCGAGCATTTCGTATATAAACATGGTTGTTACGTATTCTCATTTTATTCCGTGTGCTTATGGTGAGCTGAATTATGCATAGTTCACCACAGGAAGTTGTGACAAAGAGCAATGTTTTGTTGAGATTGAGAAGTGGGTTGGATTCAGGTGTTTGTCAAACAATGTGTATGAGTAGTTTGGACCTTAGAAAGACGGGCCGATATTTCATTGTCATTATCATACTATTCAACAAGAGGCCTTGTATATATTGCGAGTCTTGATTTCTTATCAGATATCAACAATTTCCCCCACCTATCAGCTATAATTTTCTGAGGACTGAGAGATTGCGGCCAGACTGTGCAATATTTTTAAATTGCTACAACTACATGTCCTTGATATTTTCTGATGACCCCTCTCTTTTTGGGAAACACAAAAGGTATTGATCAGAAAACACCTTTTGTTTACTTTGATTCTAGCATTATATTTTATGGAGGAGACTTTGTTATTGATATTATGTAGTTCTTTGCCATAGGGGCTGTTTTGGAAATTCCTTTGTAAGGTACCTTTGCCTGGCTAGCAGATTCGAATCCAAACAATGTATCCATGTGGCCATCTGGACAGTGGTTCCCATATTAAGATATTGAGCAGGCGTGTTCACCCTTTTGAGGATTTAAGCGAACCGGAAAGATAGAGTTACTCCGAAACAGAAGCTTCACAAGGAATAAACAATGCAAACATCCAAAATTGTTTGTACCTCGAAGTATGTGCTGTGAGTTTGTGGATGGTTCATATTTCCCTTTGTCTCTCTGTTCATGGTGGAGGCAATTTTTTGAAAGATAGGGGATTGTTCTACACATAATAATTGGATATCAACACTGCCGTGCTTGTTTTGGTTTTGTGACTGCGTGTATGCCGAGCACATCTCGGATATTCATCCCAAATGATCTCCTAAAAAAGAGGTCCTAAACCTGGGTGATTCCTGCTACACACTGGGCCATGGTCGCGTGTTGCACTCTTTGTCTCCTAACTCATTTCTTACTTGCGGGGTCAGGCTCTACTGACCTTTAGCGGCACCAGTACCATGAATTATTTATAAGGCAAAATTATTAGAAATGTACACAGTTGTGTTTGGGGCACATTGGCTAGCCCGTTCCATTTGGGTGTTCTCTGCACCTGTCATGCAATTAGTGCGTTATAATGTTCCTGTTGTGCCCAATTTGGTGGTGCTCATTATCTTCTGTAATTTGGATTCATTATGAAATGATCATACAGGATTGTGACATCAGTCGTCAATATTTCGGTTGTCGTGTTATTGTTCTTACATTTTTTAATAGCCAAAATACAGCATGTATATATTTTTTGCAACTGTTGCCTGTCAGAACATGTCTGGATAGCGTTGTTCGTATCTGTTCGAGCCCGAGTGTGTTGAAACATCTGAAATGTCCGAGTTTTGCTGCTGACAGCTAGAAGGAGGGCCACTCTTCAAACTCATTTATTTTTCCTGAAGCCGTCATGGAATTTTTTGCCCACTCCAACTGAGATTTTTGTTTATTTTGGTCTTGAGCTTGGTGACGTTCATTGTGTCCTTTGAAGGGTTTTGTTTGATGACAATATTTTCAAAAGTACTTGTATCCGTGTACTCTCTGGTAGTTTGGAATAGATTCAAGCTGCAAGTGTGCCTTATATTCTATTCTGTCAGTTATTGTTTGGATAGCATTACCTCTACACAAAGCCACAAGGAAAAAACCTGTTCTCTAAAAGCAGTAGTTGGCAGTGATCATTGTCAGAGAGGAAATGTGATGAGGAGAGAGTTCATATCCATTGGAAAGCATTTTGTCTAAATCGAATCTACAATTGTTGTATCCCACAAGTGACCACAATTTGGCCCACTGGGGCTATAATTAGTTAGGACATAGGGAAGGATCATCGCCCTGTTGGCTGGCCTATATACTTCCCCTTTTTCCACACTGGTAGAAGGTCTCTTTGTGAAGTAGTACGAGTCGTGAGATATTCGGTGATGCTGGTCTATGATTCGAGCATTACCAGCGAAGTGTTGCCTTTCCTCTCTGGCAGTTCTTAAGTCGAGATTATTTTCAGCATCCTTATCTCTTGGCCTGCTTCCGTTGCCAGTTAAGGATCTCCAGCAGTGCCTTGGTGTTGATTGTTTACTTGGAGAGAAATCTAGGACGCCCCAGCTCTAATGTCTTATCAATTTTTAAAGAGCAGAGAGCGGCCTATCACCCTTCCATACCAACCAAATCCATCACCAGGGAATTAAGCCAGCTCACTTGTTGAGCCAGCATTCAAAGGAGCCCGCCAAAATCCATTGCTTAAAAGCCATCTGAAAAGGTCTGAGGTTGCCCCTGTCCATTTCGGGAGGGCCAACATAAAGTCGGCTCCCTCCCTTTGCATGCTACCATTATTAATGTATTAGAGTCCTTTTGTGGTGGAGTCATTAGCTTGTTGAGCACTATTTTGATAATGCATGGTGCGGGGAGCAGGTGAGGGAACTTAATTGCTCCGCGCACGTAAAAATGGTTTATGGGCTGTTAAGGATGCAATTGTGCTGACTCCTCATCAAATCTGGCTTTCTCCAGTATACAGTTGGAATTGTCTGCCTTTGTTTATGTGGAACTGACAACATTAAGTATGTCTATGTACACTGCAAACAGCCCTCCAGCTTCCTGACTTCTAAGTACCCACTTGAACATTTCTCCTCGGGCTATACGTATTGTTACATGCCCTCCTCCCGGTACCTTGTATTGTAACGTTGTTATGTCATTGGCATGTGACACTGGCTTTTCTTTTTACAACCTGTCACAACTTGGCTATGCCACCAGAAAAGGCAAATCTCAGTTCCTATTGTGTGGACTCCAGTACCCACCACAACATACATATTAGATTTGGACACCTGAGAAGGCTGTGTGTGATATGGCAGGATAAAGCAATCATCAAATTGGATTGGGAAATTAGGTTGTTGGATTATCCAATGTTTCTTCATATTCCAGTTTAGTACACAGTGGGAAAAATTGAATATTCTCTCAGATCTGCTGCCATTTTTTTTACCATGACTACAGGATATTTACACATGGAAGAAATAGTATATCTGGGTATTCTTTTGTTCACCTCTCCTGCTGGGTTGGCGGAACAATAGGAAAGCCATTTTTCCCCCATGCACCTTTTTCATGTAATGAAACTGCTTTGCATGTATCCTTGTATTTCCAGTTTCAGGGAGGGTGGGGTGTCTACGATTTGCATTTCACAGATAATTTTACCCCCCTCCTGTCTTTGTTATTTTATCTGAACAGGACAGCCTACTTTGAATAGAAATTGTCTTAAATCACGGGTGGATGAATATTCATGACAGCATTTTTTCCACAACAATAACCTAGCCAATATTAATGCATTATTTCCAAGTCGGACAATTATAGGCCCTACTTAAGTTAATCTCGATTTTCCCGATCTTGATAAAATTGTTCAGCAAGGAAATTACCAAATGTATGTCGGTCTGTGTGTCATAACAATGGCTTTGGACAAGTTTTGTTGCATGAAGTGAGCAATTTGATATTATTATGTTATCACAACACATACTAGAGAATGTTTTTTTAGTCAACCCTTCACGGTTTGGTGACTTATATACATTTTCAAGATTGGAGGACGGATGTAGAGGAAAATGTCATCTGGGTTTTAGGCCAAGCTGTTAAAAAGTCGAGATAATTAATGGGAATAGTGCTTCCTGTGGCTGTTATCACATCTGTGTCCCTGTCAAACAGCAGATAATGGTGGCTTGCACCATGGCTGTTCTCTCAGCCAAGCCCCAGGACACACTGCTATCAGTCCCAATGGCAAACTCATCCAACCAGAAAGGACTTCATTAGCTTCTACTAGAGACTCATGACCCCCCTCCCCCAACCCCCACTAAAAATAAAAATGATCATAGACTATTCAGACTAGCTCTGTCTGTGATTGAACAATTAACAAGTATGACAATAATGACATTGGGTGCAATTGTCTGTACTGGTCTGAAAGGGTTCGCCTAAATTGCGAAACAAGTAACATTGACTCAATATTTGGTCGTCTACTCTTTTTGTTACTTCTCCCTCCCCCTTTGCTTGGGAATGACCACTTTTTATGGAAGATACTTGGCATATTTTCTGATGGAAAAAAAAATGATACAGCTCAACATTTACTTTTCAAATATAAGATATGATGATAGTGTACGAATATTTAAAAAAAAGTACAATTTTGAAAGGAATTAGGGTCATTTTTTCTGTCAGTTGAGCTTGTAATCTTGTACAGGATGCAAGAAAATAACAAGCAAGATTTGTTTTCTGCTGAAGGGGAGGATGCATTGAAGGAATGTTTTCATTAGGAGGTTCTGCCCAGATGGAAGGCCTCAGAACTAATCAGAAACAGAGCAGTCCCCAGTCTACATGATCCACCTTTCCTTTTATTGGAAAGATGATATCAGAGGTTAGTTACTGGGTGGGGAGAGGGTACTGTATTTTGTGATATAACGACATTTCTGTTGATGATTTTCCTCAGATGATAAAAAGCAAATTGGTAGAAATGAACCCTAGAAGCAGATGAAACTCTACAGCCATTGTTTGGAGCCCTGTGTGACCCATGCGCTGATATGTTGTGCTCGGAGGAACAATTATATGCTTGTGTTGTACAACATTTTTGCCGGCCTGTTTTGGGAGAAGCATCTAAGGTTTAGCCCCTTTCTCAGTTTCAAAGGGACTTTTCAGGCCATCAGGCCTACTGGTGACATACATGGCACACCTTTCCTTCGTTTCTGTCAAGTTGGGCCAGGCAGCACAACTTACAGTCTAGTCCATGTCCTTCACCCATGTGCACTTTCTCACTGTGTGTCTTCCCAGTGCTGGGTTTCATGACAAGTCCAAATGGTGGCATCCCCTTGTTTATATGTTGTTGGTGAAAATTGTACTCCCACCCCACTCCCTTGGCTCCCAGTTTGGAAACAATGCCCCTATTGGAGTAGGTGTCACCGAACTCACAGGGGGCTTGTGTGGTGGGTTGGCCACTGTAATGAAAAACACATGTGTGGAAGGATTTTGCTGCTGTGGCCAGGGATACTGGCAGCTATCATGATGGACAGCCAGGTTTTTATAGTATTAGGTTTCAGCAGTTTCTGATGGAGCTTTGTTTGGAGAACTGAACCAATATAACAAATTTGGGCCTTATCATAAGAGGGGTATTTGTTATTCGGACCTGGTATTGTCAAGTTGGACTAGGTACTGTCAAGATAGGTTCGAACCTTGAGAGAAGTGAGGAGAAATTTCAGTTTTATCAGAAACGATCAAAAGTTTCATGGATGCTGTAGATTTATTATGAGTACATTTTGAGTAAGACTGAGGACCTTGAATCCCTTGTAGTATTTTTTTCTTTTTAAACCTGGAAATGGTTCTGATAGACTCATTTTTGACAATTCTCTAATATCATATTGTTCCTGAGGTTCAAAAGTAGTAGTAGTCAGTACTTTTTTTGCTAACCACACACATTGAGTAGTTGTAACACTACTCTTCCTCTGGGAACTTTGGCTGAAATGGGAGTGTGGGGGCACCAGTTACTCAGAACTGCCAGAGTTAAATGAAAACTTTTGATGAAGTGACTGACAGTTGTAGTAAAGATAAGAAACTTCTTGCATAGCATAGATCGTATTCCTCCATCCAGTAGGTGGGCCTGTTACTAGTGGTAGAGCAACATCAAATCACACCAGGCAGGCCAGTGGGGGTATGTGTTAGAAGACAGCCTAGTTGTTTGTCATCATAACTGTCAATATTGTCTTAAATCAGATGAATACATCCTCATAGGAGTTCATCTGGCTAAAACTGGATCATTTCAGCCCAATCAGTATCACATGTTTTCCTTGTTCTTCTTGACTTTTAACAGTTAATCAACTTCAGCCACTAAAGCCATGAGACTAGAAGTGTCAGTGGGGAAATGACCCACTGATGTGCTTGAAGACCACCACTTTTATCTTGTAATTTGTCTGCGTTGGCAGGCTTGATTTAGACTAACAGGTTTGATAGCATGGGGAGTCCCCATAGAGGAAAGTAGGCTTTACATGGGTGCTTGAGTTCTGAGCCAACTGACAATTGTTAACAAGTAGGTGTGAACTGGCATATAAAAACAATTGTAAACAAACCCCAACACTGCTCAAGCTTTTGGGCCTTTGCTTTGCAAAGGAAGGAAAATGGGAACTATTTTTGTAAATAAGATTTTTAAGTAGAAGAAAATATAATTTCAGTAGCCTCAGTAGATTGTCTTTTTCCCACCACTGTTTCCTACATAGTAATCAATAGTTTGATATTAAAATGGTAAATTAGTGGGATTCTATCTTCCTGTGCTTCCAAAAAAAAAAGAAGTCAAAGACTCAAACCTAACCTGTGTAGATGTAGTCAACACTAGTGTTCAACTCAGTTCAAGTAGTCCCTTTTTAAAGTAGAGTATATCCATTGTCACATGTATTTCTATTATGTACTTGCAATTAGTCTCTGGACATGAACTTACAAACAAACTTTCAGTAGTATAGAATGTAATTCTTGTTTTCCCTTTTGTAAAGCCCTGTATGTCAACTTTATTATGTCAAAACTGGGAAATAGCCAACAATCTGATCCTCAGTAGTGTGTAGTTGAATTGGTCATGTGTGGCTGACTTTTGAATTTGAGGTTATGATTTCTTAGCATGAAATCCTGAGCCATTTATGCATGACGTCTCATGTTATCAATTACCAAATGGCTCAAGATGGGCGATTAGCTTGTATAAACCCAGGATATTGTTGTAGACTACAGCAAACTGAATATCCAAATTCTGTCTTTGTTCATATTCAGTTTTGCGTGGCTCAGGTAAATGAAATTAGAAAAATGGAATGATGATAGATCTAAGATTATTTTCTAAAATGGTATGAATCATCTGACTACACATTCTTACCATTGTAGAAGGGTTGGCTATCCTGACGAGAGATCCCATCATAGTTTTTTCTATGAGTGCTACAAAGTTGTGGAGTGATTCTAAGTATAACAGGACCACCACATGTGGGCAAGATAGGGTAAGACCACAAAAACATGATGTAGGGGAATGGTGATATCCTTTATTCAATCACATACTAGTATTTGGAACTCTTGAGAGAATGGTTATTTGATGCTGGCAAACCATTTCTTCTATACTGTATTCATTATTCTGGGTAGAAGTTTCATCTGAACAAAAAATATATTCAAACGGCCGCTATATTTACCACAACGATGCAAATTTTGTATTCACGGTATTGCAAATTTTGTACAAACCAAAATGCAGAAAAGTTGGTGATGATTAGTTGACAGTCTTGGTTAATTTTACTGCGGCATTATTGTTGACATTCTCGAGCTATTTAGAAGAGCACATGTGCCGTTATCAGGTAGAGAAATCACAGAAGAATGCCTGGGTAAACCATGATAAATTCAGGGCACTGCCTCTTGATTCTGTCAAGGCCAGTAGAGTCTGTAACTGTACATATCTTTAGTTACATATAAATCATTCTCAGTAAGTGGGTTTTCAAGATCTTAGTGCTCCATTCAATGTATTACATGTACATTTTGAAAACATAACATAAAGAAAAGACCAGTTTGTAGTTTTGTATATTGTCTTCCTTTGGTCTCTATACTATCTCTTCTTTCTTGTTCATGTCCCTCCCAGTGACTCTTTGAGTCTAGCAAACATGCCAATGGTTAAAGATTTTCCAGGTAGGTTGGATAGGGAAAGAATTACCAAGGTAAACCCCAGGTCCATTCGAGAGATTTGGCCTCTTCACTTAATGGGCCTTACCTTTAGAAAATGGGGGTCTTCTCTCGATTGTAGTCTTTCATACAGATCAACTTTCTATTCCCATGGACTAAAGGTGTTATTAGCTCACCTTTATGTCCGTAAGTTGCTATTGTTCTGGGTTACATTGTTTGTAAGCAGGGATAGGTCAGAGCTAGATCTTTTAGAATCCTCTATCAATGATTTAATTTTTTCTGCCTACATGTTGATATGGACTGTTGCCAGGTACAGAATTTCACATCTAATGCCAGAGAGGAAAACAAAGAAAGATGCTAAAACTTAGAATGAAATAAAAAACATTAACATTCTAAAAAGAAGAAGTGACAAAACATGGTATGATAGCCCCCAAGTCTTTTATTCCTGTATTCGAGTAGTGCAGACAGTGTGTAGCCTAGACAGTGGACACTGTACCCCAACCTCAAAAGTATCTTTTCCCTGCACGATAGATACTTTGAGATGATACTTTAAGATCGGGCTGGGGTCTGGTAACCAGGCTAGAAAGTGTGGAACTAGTTTCGCTTCTACAACCACATGGTGATGATGATGACTGTTTGCCACAGGTTGCTCTGGTCCCAGGTTTCCTCTGAGTTTCAGTGACAACTCCAGAAGGCAGAACTAAGTGACAGTGACTGATTGGTTGGCTGAAAAGCACATTGTAATCACATGTGTTACAGGTGGAGGCAGTCTGGGCCACATGTCGAATTTTGCATACAAGACAAATGTGTAGCCACAAAAAGTCTTTATGTGATAACTACAGTTTCCATTGACATGTCTGTAGCTGATGGTCCTTTTTTTGTACATTCCTGTACTTTGAGTAGTGATGACACGAAAGAAGAACAACAAAGTAGAGATAGAAACCAACCAGGTTATCCCAAGCACTGTCTTGCCTCGAGATCTCTTCATGTAAGTCACAAAGAGTTTCCATCGAGATATCTCAATGCTCCTTTTTTTTCGAATAACATTTCTTTACTTTCAAAAGAGGGAAAGCAATCGGTTACCCTAAGCATCAGCTTTCCTTTCTTCTAAACTCTACTAGATTACTTTTTTAGTTACTAGCAACAGACGAGCAATAAATGTCTGTGTTACTTTGAAGGACTGGATCATCTCCTGTGTTTTTTACTCTTAGCCATAATTGTGACTTATCCATCCTCTAAGTAGGAAGTCTGTTTTGTTAGTCAGACACTAGACTGCTCATAGAAATGCTCTTAATGCTGCTCATCCTGATGTCTGGAGAGCTCTTTACTCTCCCATCTAGCCGAAAGAGAGCAGGGCTAAGTGTTCTATTTTGGTCGTGTTGACGGGAATTATATATGCGCCTTTTGCACTCCTGGACAAGTGACTCATCAAGCCGGCGATGATGGTGGTGGATTACATTGCAACGCAATATTCCTGCACTTAACGTAAAAGCGAGAAAGGGGAGGACGGACCATTACAAGCACCTGTAAACCGCGGGGCAGAAGAGCAGGCATGTGGCAAGTCATAGGGGAGTGATGAGTGAATGAAAGCCAGTGTGGGACTCCTCATGCAGTTCCCAAAACCAACATCAAATTTTGTTAAAGATATGTCTCTAATCCTGAACCTGCCTTGGAGCATACCTTGTATGTATTATCTGCTGCAGATTGTCTTTGAAGTTTATATATCGAGTATTGGTCGAGAAGATGTGAGGATGGTCCTTTTTTTCTTTGGTCGGCAGGCTTTTGTGAAAAGGTGCGATTAGAGAAGGAAGGTGTATTGGTCGGGTAGGTAAATGGATTGAGTGGTGATACTATGTAGGCTCTTGTTGATTAGTTGGCATTGAAGCCTGGGCAAGGGTCAGAGTCTGATAATGGAGTGACCACTCTTTCATTGATCCCTGGCCCTGCCACTCACCGCCATGGCCAGTTTGGCAAAATGTGCGAAAACCGGACATTAGCAAGTTGGAATTGGATATCACCCCGTGACCTCACTCTCTGAACTCCTAACATAAAATAACAAGGTCCCCATTTTCTGAGCAAGGTGAATGGGTGCTTGTGTGTTGAATGCATACACCTTGTTGATATCAAATCATAAATTAGAGCCCACGATAATGGGGCATCCACATGCTGGGGTGGGAAGATGGTGCGTAATGTCGTTAACGTATTCTGAGCATGCAGCGTTACCGGCTTGCGTTGAGAGCGCCAGGGTGGTGAATATGCTGCATGCGATTGTACATTAATGTTACACTAATCATCTGCTTGGGGTTGGGATGGTCGAGATGGTTTCAGTTGCCACGTTCTATCAGCACCTTTCGCAAAATGGGCGAACCAGTCGCGTAGAGGAAGGGAAATAAATCATCGGGTTTTTTGGCCAATAGTGTGGAACAAGACTAGGTAGACCGAGCGGTAGGTGTCAAAGAACATGGTGAATGGATTTTAGGTATAATGGAAAACATGGCTTTGAATTCAGACAAGCATCGTATGGGAGGGTAAAGGTAGTACACACTTGTCCTGTAGTTTGTGGAGTATTAATGGTACAGTTGGAAGTCTTCGGAGGGGGAGGAAAGCTTTTGTATATAACAGCGGATAAAGCTGAAAAGTAATATTGATACTGCAGATTATGACAAAATGTAGCACTTGGAATGCTCAGTTTAAGAGAAGAATAACTTTTCCAGGGCTGTTGAGAAAGCTTTATGTCTATACAAAGAGTACTAGTACCTCTATAAACAACCGTTACATAATCAGTAGGAAGTCATTTATTTTTACCTTCTTCAGTATTGCAGTTATCATGTATATAGCTATTCTTAGATATTTCAGGAAAGCCAGAGCTGATACAGCAGTGTACTGTCAAGGTCAAATGGGAAACAGACTAGATTTGGTAAACTTGAGTCATTGTGTAATTCTGGCTGGGAAACTTTGTCAGGAGTCCAGATTATAGTTACCTGGATAGTTCAGTTCCAGTATTATACACACACATGCACGCCATGTTCATGAGACAATTTAGGACCAGAAAGGGACAGCTCAACAATTCTATTCTTTCTGCCAGACTAGGAAGCCCTCCGGAGGGGAATTGTGACAGACAGAACAGATAACCTTACAGACATCTAGCCATTGCAACAGGAATAAATCTGAAGGGCGTGAACAAGTGGTTGTACCAACTATGTCAAGAATCCTCCCTTTTATAGACAGAACCAGCTTGTTTACATTTCTGTCTTTCCTTGCAGAAGAGGAGGATTTTTTTTAGACAAAGACAGATGTCATTTTTTTCTTTGTGTGTCAATGTCAAAAGTTCGTGTTCTGTGGCCTTATCAGGGAAGGAAGATTGGATTAGTCCAATCCTTATCTTTATCTGGCTAGTGGCTATGCTTTGTGTGGTCATACTTGCACAAAAATGTATTGTCTCTTCTAACATTTGTAGTAAGAATCTTCCCGTTTTGATATTAGGAAAAGACTCAATGTGGCAATGTAAATGTAAGAAGGCATTGCATCAAGTTAAATAGATCTAGAAAAACATTGGATAAATGAAACAAAGACAAGACTGGAAAGACAGCCATACTGACATTATGCAGTCTGTTTTGGCAAAATAGTGCCTCTTCCACTTTTTACATCAAAATGAGTGAATATTTACATGTGAATCATCTTACCAATGGCATTTATTACATTGTTATTGATGTGCATGGTTTCTGTGCTTGCTGTCTGTACGGAACCATTATCTGAGTTCGCAGTCCTAGACAAAAGCCACAATGGCAGTGTCTGTAAAGGTGTGAGGTTTCAGACAATGAATAATTTACATTGTCTAATGAGAAATGACTCATCCATTGGTGAAAGATGTACTTTTGTTGACGTTTTGTTTCCACATTTTTAGTCTGATACTTTCCCTGACGTGTTATGAAAGAAATTTGTACAAATAAACAAATAAAAGGATTTAGTTGAAGAGTATAACATGTAAAAGCTCAGTGGTTGATGTTTGACTTTTTCGTGGACATAGAGAACAAAGCAAACATAAACTATCACTGCCTTCGGGGGTATACGGAAACTCTAAAAAGCTGAATGGTGGAGAATGGAATAGCTTTGACATGATAAGGGAAGTCATCGAACTTGTGGACTTGTACAAGATTGTGTATGTAGCATAACCAAATTGGCACATACGCAACATTTGAGGAAGTCAATGCGTAGAGGTGGCTGAAAAATGACTCTGTTTCTCAAGACCATTTATTATATGATATATGATATGGTTTGAGTTTTTGTGGGTGAATGGATGCGTTTGGAGTAAGCTTAGAGTGACCAAGATTTCAAGAAGCCTGTGTCAAGTTTTTATTTCAATATTTGTGTCAAGACTTTTTTGCATATCTATAATATATCGTGTGATATCGTGTCATACATATGGATTTTGACAATACTCTAACAACCACTCAAACTGCTCTTGTCACTTCCAAACTCCATCTGTTCAAAGAGACAAGAAACAACATTAGTGCAATCTTTTTTTGCAATTGCCTACAGCAGCTAGCCTTTTCTTGGACCATTTACCATGGCTACTCTTACAGTCTTTGACAAGTGAGCTGGGTGAAATTAGGGGGCTTGTGCACTTAGATCAGCGACCTTCTTTTTAAGCACAGGGGGAGCGGGGATAGCAGATAGCAGCAAGCACCATAGGGAACAAGGAAATTGATGCTGTTATCTCAGCCTCAAATGCAGTAATGGGTTCTGAATAGAGTGTGGACGTCGTAATGAAAATTAATGTAGTGGAAGATCAAGGTGCACAAGGGTTACTGCTTCAGCATGCACATTTTTATTCCAGTAATTCTTGTCTTTTGTATGTCACAGATGCAGTGGAAAAATACTGCATATAATGTATGTTTCGTTTAACTTTGAGTGTTGGTGATGGCAATGGCCGTGGTGGTCAGGTAGTGACTTATTCGGTGTCCACTGCCACGGTTGGTCAAAGCAACGTGATTGAGATTGAGCAAGGACATTATAAGTCTTTTGAATTGTCGTTTGAACCAAGAAAGTATTCCTTTGTCACTTGTGTTCGACATCTCTCTATAGACAGATTCTACAAGGTAAGCTGCCAATATGACATTGTGTTTTCTAAATCCATTTATTCAGTGGTTGGAATGAGAGTGCAAGCACTTGAGTCAGATTGTAAATGATAATAGAAAAGTTCTGTTACATTGTGTACCTAAAGGTGCTTTTATGGGGTCAAGTTTGAAATGAATTGAGCAGCAATATGCCCATACTTAATCATGTTAACCCCTCCTGTCAAGGAGGACTTGGGTTGGTACATGTCACTAACAGTTAATCAATGTGACCATCTCACCTAGAGGATCAGTGATTAAGTCAAAGGCCTCTTTGTGTCTTGAACAGCTCATGACTTTTTAAGTGCAATACTTCATGATTTCACAATATTCCATCAGTGCTGGAAATGTCATTATATAGGAGGGTCCGCCGTCAGTGCTGTTAGCGAAATTCAGCAGAACCGTCTTTGTCGTCCACTAAAATTGAGGAAGGTAGTCAAAAATTTGGTTGCCTCGCTTAGAAGATGGCTTTCCATGCAAATGATGGTAAATCAGAATTGGCTGTCCGCACCTTTCGGAATGTGGGCCCTCACGTAGACTCATGGTCAATAAGGACAATGTACTGAAACTTAGGTCATTGAACTAGCTGACTAGCTTACATAGAGATATTTTGCAGAAAACTTCTTCGTATCGAGTTAGTAAGTGCTACGCAGAAAACGTAAGCAAAGCTCCTGGCGAACACATTTTTTATATGACGCAACCAAAGTGTTTTTGTAAATGGCCTCAAACCAAAAACTGTATAATTGAAAAAAAAATCAAAGACTTAATTCTGCTGTCTGAAAGAAATGCCAATTACTTGTTCTCTGAAATGGTCAGTATCCCCATTTGCATCAAAATTGGAAAATTGCCCGAAATCAATGAAGACTAATTCTGAAGATATAGCAGTAGATTTATTGAATCGTTAATGAAGCCATGCCATAAGTAGATCGATTGTGGCATACTTAACAATTTAGGAGGTGCCAAGTACATGATGAGATAGGCCAGCACGTTATCTGTTCCTTTGATTGGTGGTGACCAGCACCAGCCAGGAGCTTCCTTCAAATGTCACGGGAAATCCCTCGCACAAACCGCCCCAAAATTGAGATAAATGTGATGGAAGGATCGTGGCGGACACGGGCAAGAAAAGAAAAATCGGGGTTCAAAATCAAAAAGAGGTAAAGATGGTAACATGAGGCAGTAATTGCATTATTGCTAGTTCGCTGCACTTAGTGTCATGCGGTCTTACAAAGGATTTTCTGAAAGCCTCCCTGGTGTTAAGGTTAAGGGAAGTGTACTCAGCGATGAAAAGTGCCCCGCACACCTGCGTTGTTCCAGTGGGCAAATGTGTAGCCGGATTCCCTCCGGGCGGTGGGAGGGGAGAAAAGTGGGCAGGGGAAGCCAGTGAAGTAAGTTACCTTCCAATTTGCTCGCAGACAGGTATTATGCGAGGTCGCCGCGTGGCTCCAGTTTGATGGCTCAAGTCTGACGAATCATGAGACCAATGGAGCCGTCCGCATGATGTCAGGCGGTGGGATGTTGACTCATCATCCGATCTGGCATGTATCATGGGAAAATCCCGGCCTCCCGCCTTACCCTGCACCGAATATTTATGGACCCAAGAAAAAGAGGGGAATCAATTGCATTATTTGAAAGGTTAGCTCAAATAAACAACCGTGATAGAGAGGAGAAATGCAATTTGGAGATGGTGAGGCAGAGAAGCAGTTAGGGGCTGAGGGTCTGATGTGAGATAACGTCTGCATATGTTGGGTGAATGGCTCCCAGGCAGAATAAGCTCTCCATAAAGATACTGATTATTGCTGGCAAGCAGGGCTCTTTTCTTTATTAGAGATCATGATAGCTCGAGCGCAGCATAGTATTTTCCCCATCTCCTGTCTGGGCAGCACCTACCATATATATACATGTCAGGAGACAAGTAGTACAGACCGGAGTTATCACCCCGACATGCCCAAAAGCAATAATTCTGTTTGCTTGTTTGCATCTCTATTTAACCGTAAATGCTCCATCAGTATTGCCCCTAGACCATTTTTCACGGAGGCATCACTTGCGAAAGTGTGCTTTTTGTATTTTATACTTTTGTAAGATCTTCAATATTTGAATATTGGAGGACATTAACTTATCAGAAATAAGTGTCATCTCTCCATATCTAAAGAGAATAAAGTTATGATCATGCAAAACAGTAGTGCAAAAATCCGTTTTTAGGGATGGCATGAAATTTGTAATACATGTACATCATTGACAATTCCTAATATTTATATAATATATGAAGAAACCCTAAATAGTTCATAGTGAATTTTACATCATAAGAGGACGACAGAATGACGGTGTTTATTGTTGGCCCTTCTCTATTCAAGCATTTAAAATCATTGTACATGTACTTTGTTTTGTTTTTTTAGTGTATGGAAGAGTTAATTACACCAGTGGCTGGTGTGAGGGCGAACACTGTCACATGCATCTTAATAGAAACTGCAGGCGATCTATCATCCCACATTACTGGTTTTGTAAATATATTAGAGCCATCGGGGGAAGCAGTAACAATGGGTACACAAATAAAGATCATTGTGTGAGGACTTTTAACACCCATGAAATATTAAAATTGGATTCCATCCTCTCATTTGATTGCCATCAATATTGTTGAATTATTTATACGATTGCTGCTTTTAGAGGATTAAAAAGGAAGCAGTTTTAAGGACCTGTGACTTCTGCCTGAATTAGGTTTTATTCCTGGAGCTCAACCTGTGTATACCTAGCGATTTCGGAGAAGGAAGTCTGGGGATCATGTTTCTGTCCCCAATGTTTTATCATGAAACAAGGGTACCATCAACTAGATGCTTCTTACTATGAATAATTGATGTGCTTGATGGCTAGGTGATTGTGAGGGTGTTGGGTTCTGGGAGACAGCCCACTATCTGTGCCATCTACCTGGGCGCTACATTTCCGCCCGGCACAATGATCCTCCGTTTCACCACTTCCTCCGAGCAGGGGGGTGGTATTGAGACGGAGCCATCTCCAAAGGGCAATCTTTATCTTCCTTAATAGTGGGCACATTTCTCAAGGCAAACTAATGGTTTGTGGTGGCAGCTTGCAGGCATGCCTCTCATTAAGTTACATCACATGCATTAGAAGTAATCATTCCTGCTCACCTCCAAGCCCCCATTAATGATTTACCAGGTCCTAATCAGGTTTTGATGGGAGTGTACGGGGCTAGCGAGCTGTGCATTAGCTGGATGCTCCTCTGCCCACCAAGTACACACAGACTGATGATTAAACTGCGTGAGCGATGAGCATGGAAGGGCTGTAATTATCGGAGGGCCTCGTAATGGAAGGTGTTGTCCAGCGATAAATCCTGGAAATGGTGGCCCGGGTCCGGACCCCTCCCTGAATACGCACCATCCACGTCTCACTCACAGCTAGCAACAAAAGACAGGAAGAGCAGTGTTTGAATTGATGGGAAGGATGCTGATGCTCCTGTGTACCATTACTTACTGTATCTTGTATGACTTGTGTTGCGAATGTCCCAATTCCTAAGGGCTATCATTTTTCTTCCGGGAATTATTTTCATCAGCCACTTCTTAAAAAAAAAAAAGAGGTGCCTATTTTTCGGTATTAAATTAGAGAAGTTAAATAACAATTTCATAGTTGGGCAAGTCTGTTTATGGGGAGGTTGTCTCCAGGGGTGAGGATGGGTGTTGAAGCAATTCCGGGGCTGGAGCCCAGACATCAGTACCATTTGAGACCCACCAACAGTGATTTCACCATCACCTGTTGAGGTGGGCACGGTCGATATAGCGGAATCTCTTCTACAGCGTTTCCATTAGGAGAGGATCTTGTTGGCTGTAGAGAAGTAAAGGGGATGAAGGATTTTAACCCACCTTCTGACTGTGTGGAGAACCTGTAGTTTTTTATGTCACATTTATTATTATTAGCCAAAGTGCCAATTAGTAGCCTCCATTATGATATTATTAGAATAACAAGAATAAAAACAGTACAAAGTTTTGTGGAGAATCTTTCCTAGTGCAACAGGGCCACGACCCGCAGAAATGATTTTGGTACAGAAATGTATTCATGTTGGCGCATGATTGAAATGGCAAATTTGATTGCAACGCTGGATGACATCACGGTTCTAATGCTTTCCATAAAACAGAAAGGTACTGACATTTTGATAAATGAATGTCAGTGATCATTTTAAATGTGCATATTGAATGCATATTATTTTGTGGTATTACTTATCGAATCCCCCCTTCAGCTGATGCTAGGAAGTAAATACATGTTTCCTTCCTTAGCAGCGTACAAAATAGACGTCTATTTCAGTTTGAAAAAATTACTCAAGCAAGGTCAATTTTATGTCAATTTCTGAAATTCTTTGACCCCTTTTATTGGTCGGTGTATAAACTTAGCCTGATCGGGCGGTGCTCTGAGATTTGAATTGAAAATTATTAGATTGATACTTCCCCTTAGTGCAGGCAGATTGTGGTACAGTGGCTGGGATGTCATTGCTGATGAAATGTATGGGAATCTCCAAATTGATCCATGTGAAACGACAGTTGTGTATTTGATGTACGTTCTGTTGTCTTTGTTCTGTTGTCTTTAGAACGTCCATTTTTTCCTGAAATCTAGAAATATACAATCTTGCGTTTCATACCTTCAGCTGTCAACAGAATCTTGTGTTTGATAAATATCCGAGGTCCTCCGAGTCTACTCATGATGCTGCATAAGAGTGGGATCAAGTGCAAATGCAACAGACTGCCCCCAGTAATTACATTTTGCAGGTTGTAATTAACTTACATCTTTTAATGCCAAGCTTCAGCCATCATGTTACATTCATGTTGTGTCAGTTTCTATGTTATTGATGCCTCTGCTGTTTCTTCCCTGCAGGTTTTTCCTGAAGTTTTTCATGAAATGCAATCAGAATTGTCTGAAGAATGCGGGCAATCCAAGGGACATGCGCCGTTTTCAGGTACTTTGTGCCCTATTCTTGCATGTTAAAAGTAATCGTGGTGTATCCCCTTGTGTTTGTATGCAGGTTTTTCCTCAAGGCTTTCCTGAAGTGCAATCAAAACTGCTTGAAGAACGCTGGTAACCCACGAGACATGCGCCGCTTCCAGGTATTCCCCTTACCGTCCCTATGGGTGCCTTTCCCTACTTTTTCTTTGATGATGGTTAATGAAGTACGTTTGAGTTTCCTCCGTAATGTTTCTCTTCTTGCCCTGCTTTTTGCTCCGTAAACTACTTCTTTTTAGAACAATACCTTTAAAGAAAATTTTTTCTTACCATGTCCATTGTCAGGATGTCATGTTTTATCTGTCCAACAATGGTGTATGAGGACTTAAAATCCTACCTGCACCAAAAGTGTATGTATGTAAGTATATAATATTCAAAGCCCCCCCCCCCCCCAAGTTTTTGGGACAGTGTTGGGGGGTGGGGTGGATGTAGGACAATGCTTTCCGAAGAACCCCCTAGGTAAAGTCAAGGAAGGCAGTTAAAACATAGACTTGGCTATGTACAATCCCTCCCAGCGCTTTACATACATGGCATTATAGACAAGTTAGTTTTAAAAGAATTGTCCCAACTACGTAAGTACAAAATGTAGTAGAAATGTTACAGCAAAGATTGAGATTGTTGAGTGATCTAAAAATGACAAAACCACAGAATAACATTGTTGCTTAATATTTATCATAATTTATAGAACAATGTCATGCTAGCACAGCTTTTTAGGGTTGTCAACATGAAATGCTTAGTTACCTGTGTCCCTGTGGCAAATTGGTACATGATAATTATATTTCTCTAGGGTTGGTAGATCTGTAATTTCAGCAATAAAACCATCCTAAGGTTGCAGCAAGCCCTCTTTTAAGGTATCACAATATACTACTACTACTGTCAGTCAGTCTATGCAGACTATGACAATATGCAAGAACAATGACAATCACAGTATAGTATAGTATATGCACAATTGTAAACAGAAGTGGATTGTTACTGGTTTTACCATAGTGACATCTCTCTGCATGGCCTAAATTCCCTCACAGCAAATATCTAAAAATCTGCTCCCATTCTTATGTTAGACACATGCCATGTTGAACATAACCACCCCCGTAATGTCTGATCCTTACAGTTGGAAATAGAGGAAGTTTCCTTGTAAACCGCGTGTCAAAGACATATATTTATATACAAGCATCGTAATGAAACAAAATTGCCTCCTTTGCGAGGAAATGCCTGGCATTGGGAGTGTGAATTCTGTATCACTTATATATGTGCTGGTATGGGCAAAGACAAAATACATTGCCTTGTACATCTTGGTTACTTCAACAAATACATCCAATTCGTTCAAGTTAAGATGAAATGGAATAACTCCAGTGTAAAGGGAAAGAGCATTTCTCAATCTCTTTTCTCGGTCAGTTTGAGACAAATGTTATGGACCACGTTTTATTGTAATTGAAAAGCAAAGCTAATAGGTAAATGTTATAACTTGGATTTAACTCCGAACAGTTTATTTCACTTCTTGAATAAGAAATATAACACTTTATATTCAAATGTCAATAAAAAGCATTGAATAGGTGAAAAATTCTGCAACTCAAGATTAAAACAACTTCATTTGTAAAACATGTTCGTGAATATCAAATTATATTCTAGAGTTCCTATCTAATGTTTGTGATGAGTAGTGAATGCATTTATTAGCATAAGTGTGTAATGTATGCTTTATCATGAAAGCAATGCAGGAAGTGTCAATGACAGAAGTGTACATTTATACAACATTTACAAGGTTGTAACATACAATTATTTCAACAATCTTCTCTTTAGCTAATAATAGCCGGGTTCTCCTTTTATGTGACAATGCATTACTTCCCCTTGTTACCATTTATTAAACCTTCCACTATTCATCATATAAAAACGTTGGCTCACGGCAGGGACACAAGTGCACCTCATTATGTTGACTGTTCCTGTCAGTTTCCCTGAGTCTACCTGTGACATCCCTGTCGCCCGGCCTACCCCACCCTTCCTGTGTCCTGTGCCTTAGGGTGATAACCCTATGTCAGCACACAATGTATATTATAAACTTCATCCCCGGGAGTGGGATAGAAGCGAGATCTCATCGCTGTCCAGCCAGAATATTGAATAATAACTAGTGTTTCCTTTGGATTTGGGTAATATCAGTAGAGGTGGGAACGCAGATTTAAGCGATCCTTCCTCTTAGCTTCAAAGACACAGTCTGTGTTAGAAGGGAGATGAATTTCTTTCAAGTATTTTGCAGGTATGCAACTTTAATTCAGCAGTTATAATCAATTTTTTGGGTGCTCCTGGGCAAAATTGCACAGGCATGTCCTCAGTGGGAATATAGAGTTTCAATCAATAGCCTTTAATACTGGGTTCATGGGGTCAACTTCTGCCAAATATTCATAATACAAGTACAGATCGCTAAGTGGGGACATAGTTCCACTGCTACCAAAATTACCATCACCTGTTTTTGTTGTTTCGATGAAAGTCAGTTTTATTTCTGTTGATGGCGGCACTATAACTTGCCGTAGGTTTGAATTTAGAAAATTCAAAATTGTCAGAACTGGTAAGAAATGTGTTGGAGGAAAAAGGGGAGGCAGCAGGTGGATAATTGTGAACAGCTAACTGCATTTGAGAGATGGTTTATAATGGCCCTTATCAGCATGAATTCTCACTCAATTGTCAGGAGTTATAAGACAACTGCCAGCGCTGATATCTAGATTCTTTTAGAGGAAACTTCATGCGGAGGATAAAATAAAGGATTGTGAAGAAGAAAAATTTGGGTATTGGGCAAAGTTCAAGAAATTCATGACACATCGCAAATTATCTCATCTTGCTGGGGAGGTGTGACAAAATCTACCATCAGGGCAGTCCCTAAATGAAATCAATATCTCCATCTATAATTACCCTGGGATGGCAATGTATCTCTGATTAAAAACAACTGGGGCTGATTGACATGATGATAATATTCCCCAGAAAACCTTAGAAATGTCAAACTTTGAATAATGAATAATGGTTTCGGGCTATTCAATATGGGCATTGTTGTTTTCTAATTATTGGCTTGCTGCCTGGTGCTGCAGTTAACCTCAAAAGGGAGGGCTGCCTTTGATTGCCTGTAGCCCACAAGCACTTGATTATCTAGAGGACAAAATGCCTGGTCCCCAGATAGCCTTTGGTCAGGTAAGAGCTTTGCTCTCCATACAAATGACAAAGTAGCCCAGGAACAAAGGGACCTTGTATGATTCTGATTACACAAACGTTACAAGGTAGTTCCCAAGTGATAATCTGAAGGAGTTGAACTTTCCCAATCTGTCATTGCTCGGGAGCTTGTAGAGTTCCTTGTTAGGGGTTTGTTGGTGGGTGAATGGCAAAGTTCCTGGTCCAGGGAAAGGGGGGTGATGTGATACCGTGGGAACAGGACCAACCTGCTGCCAGATAGGAAGCAAGACAACAACGCCTTGTCTTGGGTCAGGGTGGCCAGAGATGCACATGTGCCAAGGTACGTGTTCTTGGCTGAGTTTTCGACAGGTCCCACAGACAGGGTGAGGTGTCCATTTCACCCCACATCTGCAACTCTCATCTGTACCTGAAAGTTTTGGATTGTTTTCTCCCCATGGTCCCTGGAAAGAAAAACATTTGAACAATAAACTATCATGCCCAGGAAGGGGTGCCAGTCAGGAACAATATTTCACAAAGAATTAACTACTTGTTCCAAGAGAATGCAATGTGTGAGTAAGTCATGAGAAATGCAGCAGAACTTCTGACCCCTGATACACGGGTCAGTGTCGACTGCTCAAAATATGAAGTGCCCGCCTCTTGTTTTGCTTTCGCTGAGTGGATTCATGTCTGGACCTAGGTGATGGTTTTTGCAGGGTGCATCAGCAAAGCTGCCAGAAGGAAGGGTAAAAGGGTTTCTTTGTACTTGGAGTCAGTCCAGATCTAGGAGGGGACCAGGCTTTAGCAGCCCTGTAAACAGCAATTTGGCCACCATGCCCAGATGGAACCTCAGATAAACTCAGCCCCCAAACCATCCACTAATTAGTAGACAGAGATGGACTATAGAATCGGTTTACCTCTTCCAGACATCACAACAACTTCCAGGGGGCATTCCCCCAGTTCACAACTTTTTCGGGCATGCCTTGTCATCTTCATTTCTATTGACAAGTTACAAAAGGAATTTTTTGTGTAGCAAGTTAGAATTAGATCAAGGTAGAAAATTGACCTTTGTGAAAAAATATTGCCATTTTATTTTACTTCTGACTCTTAAAAGTAAGTTTGAGAACGTTGAAGTAGTCCTCATCTTGTCTAGTATAATCTGTCCAAAGTTAGTAGTTAAATTATTGCTGTGTCAGGTTTCATAAGGATAAGTTACACCAAAACAGGATGCAAAACAGTCTGTAACGAAGTCTGGAGATCGTTGCATACTAGTAGTTGATACATTTACACCAAATCATGACTACAATATTTCCTCATTAAATAAAAACCTGATGTTTGGAGACATACTGAACAGTTCTTGGCTCTACCACTGTCAACATTAAATGACGTCAACTATGCTTTCGCAATATCGTATGGGTTACTGCAATACAGCTTGCACTAGTTCCTTAAACTCAGCAATTTTCATGTTAGAAAACCCAGCACACTTATTATTGATAAAGAATATTCCAGGTATAAGTAGTTGAAAATCTTGCAGCCATATGGCCACCTGTCGGTGTGTGTGTTTTGGGGGGGAGGGGGTTCTGTGGTATTGAGTTAATGTTGAATGGCAGCCACTCCAGACCCTTCAGCTTTTTTGATAAAAAACAATTCTAAGCTCTTGACAAGCTTTTGGCTACAGCTCCTCTAAATACACCAGTGTAAGAATGCCGATATTTGTCAGGAGAAGAGATGTACTGAAGCCTTACTATCGTAAAAAAAAAGGAAAGAAATCCCAGTGTTTGACAGTGATTCTAACTACATGTATTCTGACATTCAGGGAGTGACCTTTCAACTGCTTGAAGATATATCTCAGTCAAGTGAGTTACCAGCACACTGCAGGAAGGCTGCATGTAGTTCCTACCAGATCTCAGAAAGAAATTGGCCAAAAATTGACCGACTATGCCCAAATGTGATAAAATAGCCCTAGTATTTGGGTCTGTTTCTACAATTTTGTTTGTCTGTGGAGAAGTCTAGTATTAGGGACTATAAGGGAAAGTGGGGACCTGAAATTAGAAGAATGAAGGTTTTCAATGCCAACAAATCTAGTCTATTCTTTTGGAATAGCGGGATCAACAAATGCTGTTGTTAGTAAACATAAACAGAATTAGCATACTTGGTAACCTTATGTAATATTTCAAGGAGCACTACTGAAACAATTTGTCTGTTCATATGATTCATGATCACTCATCCTCTTCAATGAAGTATTAAATTAACAGAGAGACTGCTTTTAGAGATGAGTTGTAAGGTTAGTGAGGAGTCCCACTAACAGTCTTAAGTCCCTTTACACTATAATCACAATGTCAATCCTATCAATAACCCACGGTTCAGTACTTATCGACAAGTGCTGGCATAATTTGACAGAAATGGCCTTGTTTTCATATGCAGAAGGTAGACAACTTCTTCAATTCTTGTCGTGAGCCTTTCTGCAGTTAATCTGACTTTTGCGGCGGAAATTCAGCGCACTAAAATCATGCTACTACAACAATGCCACCACAGACAATAGATGGGTGATTATTTCATAATTGTGAAAGACTTTGATGAATGAAACAATGATGGAAGCCATGATCTTGCAATGTTTTTGTGCTGTGTTTGTAACTGTATGGACAGTTTGGTACAGATTTGAGATATTTTTGGCTTGATCAGGACACTGACAGATGGTCTATACTGTGTTTACTACTGGAGTAAACATTTTCAGATATTATCAGAGTGATATCTTTATATCTTATCTTCCGTTCGCATTTGGCAAGTTCTCAGCTTTCAAAAATGTATAGTTTTACCTTAGCTATCG
This sequence comes from Branchiostoma floridae x Branchiostoma belcheri, assembly GCA_019207045.1. Lineage (NCBI taxonomy): Eukaryota > Metazoa > Chordata > Leptocardii > Amphioxiformes > Branchiostomatidae > Branchiostoma > Branchiostoma floridae x Branchiostoma belcheri. Next base: position 26,359,587 of record CM033026.1, on the reverse strand, counting down.
AGCAATTTCTGTAAAACAAGTAGTACCTTAACACTACGGAGATGGTTGCCTTCCTGATTTAGCCTACAAATTACAATCCATGAATACTGGTGAAAGTCATTTCAGAAATGAAGGGTTGAAACAAGGATTTACAAACTTTCGTGGCAACCAAAAAACTGTTACGGATCAAAACATAACCTCTTTAGAAGAAAGGGTCATAAGGAACTGTCATCAAATATTATTCTCATTGGTCAAATAAGATAGACAATGTAGGAGTAGCTTGTGGTTAACAATATTGACAGGTCTGGTAATAGGTTGATAACAGTTGCGGTCAAGGAACTTGCAAAACCTTTTTTTCTATAGTAACGTCATTATTTTGTATTTGTAACTGTTATAATAGAGCACAGGGACTCTGTTATCTTGTTGATTAGATAGATGTCAATGTTAAGCTCAAGCAACGATGACACTTATTTGACCTTCCTTAGGTGTCATGACCTTGACTTTGAGAAACATCTACCCCCATTTATTATTATGGCTGTGATGCCCCCTCACAGGGGTAAATATGGTCTTCAGATTTTGCAGTGTCTTGCCATCAAATGACAAAAATTCCCTTGCCCGAGGACAGGGAATGTGTAGGAAATGCCTAACAGTCTGCTGTGTTACATTCTTCTTCCAGGTCGTCATTGCCACAACGGTGAATGTGGACGGCCACGTGTTGGCCGTGTCAGACAACATGTTTGTGCACAACAACTCCAAACATGGAAGACGGGCCAGACGTCTGGACCCCTCAGAAGGTATGCCCGCTCCACACGGCACATGTTCCATGTCTGTCCGCCGGTAGTCTTGACAACTCGGCTCATGTTATCCAATTTAGTGTTGCTCTTGCTTAGAGGAAGAAGTATCAGTGTGCATCGCTTGCGGGCAATATTAAGAAAAAAGGCCTTGTTGTATGTATGACAAGGACAGTTTGGCAGAAGACATATTCTTTCAGGGTTAAACTTCCAAGAGTAAATGAAGTTTCCAGATATGTGGCGATTTTTCCTGGTTTTCAGTGCCAAACTCTTTCTTATTGGGGAGATAAGTCTATCTCTGCTATATTATGTTTTCAAGTATTTTAACAGGCAGGTTGGTACAAGGAAGTTCAACCTTTGGTAGAAAGAAGTAAAAAGCCTAATCAAGAGAATTTTAAGGTATCTCATGTTCTGGAAGTACAAGCTTCCCCAACATAGGAACACAGACAAGCCTTACCTTTTAGCTAGCCTTAAATGTATCTACTAAACAGATTGAGTCCTAAACTTACACTTGTAAAATACCCCCTACTATTTAGTAGTAGTATTCCCTGATGCCAGTAGCCAAAGTAAATGTTGTCAGACAGTCTTTAAGAACTCCAATTGAAATGTCTTTTTAAAGGGAAGAGGTGGCCAAGACCCATGAATACCAGCATCTATCACAGACCTCCCCAATGTGTAAGGAGACAGGCTGTCTTAAACAAGACAACACCGAGGTTCTGTGCTTTTCTCTTTGCCCTTAAAAGCACGAGTCGCTGAAGACTCATCGGGGGTAGAAACTTGCCATCCTCGGTGAAAGATTGCATTCATCAAGTGGTCGTGGAAAACACATTCTATTCAGATTTGCAGTTGTTGGTGTCATGCGCTGAAGGCGGATGTTTGGAAGCCCCGGCACATTTGGGAGAAAATATCAGACGGAAGCACCCTGGAAAGGTTGCCCTGGAGGCTTCTCGAGAAGCTGTTGTCAAACATGGGAAAGTTCCACTTCAATTTCCCGTCAGCTGCTTGTTGGAGCTTCGATGGAAATCATTGCTCTTAGCTGTACACTTTAATCCAGGTCCCAGAGACAAGAAGAAGGAAGGCTAATGGAAGTTGTTGGACTTGGGGCCAAAAGTGCAGATTATTTTTCCATTATTATTCTATCAACAGCCCTTTGACAAAAGATCTTAGCATGCCAAACTGAGAGAAGTGGTCTCCGAATGCTATCGCCAAAGTCGCTCCCTTGATCCCAGTAATTTCTGATAATGAAGCAGAGGGATTTGAGCAACAACCTACATGTATGCACAATGTTTGATTGTACTGTACTGTCTAGCAGTACTGTGTGTGTGTGTGCAATCTGCCATTGCTGTCATTGTATAATGAGAAAAACCCTGCTATTTCATATCTCCATTTTGAAGTTGACCATGCACAACATTTCATTTTAGAGACGTCTCCGCATGCTTGGATTGTATTTGAACCTCTCGATGTTTGGGGTTTGTTATTGAGCCTAGTTCTAATTGGCCCAGACGCTGTCTCTTAACTCGCGTCAGGAAGTCGTTGTTTCGTACAGCACGGCAGAGATATGCCCGTATCCCAAAGATGGACGTATAGTGCCACGGGCATGGAACAACACTCTTGTTTATCCGAGGAGAAATTCCACCGGGTTTTAGGTTATAACACCCGTGTATCATAATGAAAAGCAAATCGTATTTCGGGTCCACGTAGGCTGGCTCATTGGGCAATTTGGTTTGGCTTAATAAGCTCGCTGTGGATTTGTTGTTCCAACAGAATATGCCAATGATGCCCAATTCAGCCTTCCTCACCGTACTGTAGGGAATTTCAATCACAACCTCACAGCGGTTGGTTGGCAGGTGCCGCAAATGAGTCCTTGTCTTCGTCCCTGCTTTGTGCTTGTCAAATTTTAAAGTAAAGCAAACAGATTTTCCCATGTCACTATTTTATTTCGGACTCAAGGAATCATTGGCATTACCCTGTTGGTGATAAATGTATCAAATATTTCTGTGGTAAACAGGTTAGGAAAAAGTTGTGAATATTAAACAGTGTAAGAACAGTGAATTAATTGGCAGAGCAGTTAGGTGATGCCGTAATTGTAAACCAGTGTCTCAGGTGTGATCTTACTTAGCTATCTTTTCAATCCAAAAAACTTTCGAACCCCTTCACATCCAAACCTCTGAAAAATGTTTGTCTTGCTGAAGTTTAAGCATGAGATTTGTTCGGTGAAGTATGGTAAAGAAGAGGACTGTATGCCAACACGAATCCTTATCCATTTCCAGCCTGCCCTGATATGCCCTACTGTAGCGAACGCACTGTACCGTTCTAATTGTCATGGATGGACAATGGAGTAACATCTATTTCACATTGTAGCTTGATCTGCCCATGATTCCGTTCCCACATGGTTTGATGGCAACATTAGATGCCAATACCAAGGCCTGAGACAGATACTTGTTAGAGCCTACAGTGATAAATTTGAGCATAAAAAATGTACAGCCCTCTCGAGGTGATAGACGGCCATAGTTTGGTCTCATTAGAAGCAGTGTCCATCAAGTGCCACTGCTGTTATTGGGAGATGGATGCAGTTCTGGGGGAAACAAACCTAACAAGGGAGGCCAGACGGTCTTTTAGGACCTCTTGGACAGATTATCTATGGTTTCTTACCACTAATGGTTCAGGAACAAGCAAAAGTTCTTTACCAAAGAAATCAAATTGCCATCAAATGCCATGTTATTGATTGATAGATGAATACCCACACAAGAAGAGCGGCAGTAATGAGGGAGAGGGGCATTATGTAGGGTTCAAGGGATAACTGTCAGAAACTCCAACGTGGCTTCTTTAAGTGGAGGTGTTGAAAAGGAAGACAGAATAAGGAAGATTCCCATTTTTACCACTGCGTAGGAGCAACATGTTACTTTACGATAGAAATCTCAAGCAGTGGTGTATTGTTAGCTGTCAAATCCTTGAATGAATTGAATGCGGTAAAAGACAAGTTGAGTCACGTCAACTATGTCCCTAATATTAGCACGACTGTTCATCACAGGGAAAAGGATTTTGATTTTCTTTGTTCCAACAGAACTTGTGTTAAATCTCTATCAGCTCAGTGAAATTTTATAATTGGACATTGTTATGAAATGTCATTGTTTATTTCTATACAGATGGAGAAATGTCTTTCTGTGGCGACTCCCCCAACATAAATAGAGGGCAGAAGGGTAAACCATTTTAACCTTTATTTCTGTTCAGAAATTTCTTTGTAAAAGTATTTCCCTCTCTTATTGATAAACCTACACCTGCAGTCTTCAACCTCTAGTAGATTTTCTGTTCTCTTTTGCCACTGGGCCTGCTTGTTCTTATAAGTTATATCTCCCCTTGAAATTTAGTACTTTTAATAATTAAACAATACACTTGGTATTTGTATTATAGAAAAACCTTCCTATTGCAATGACATTTTGGTTACAAAAGCTTTTAAAAAGTACCTAGGGTACCATCCCTCTTTAGAAGAAAAGCATAGCATGGCATTTTGTGGTATAAAAGCCTCACAGTAGCCATACAGCCTTGTTCAAAGTTACTGCCCTGTTGACTATGGAAGTACAAAAGTACGCCAAACAGAATGGTGCCCAAGCTAACCTCACATACGCATTCCCGTCAAAAAATAAGTATCACTCGAGCATTATCATAGCATACAAATTGGCAGAATAAATTTCGAGTAACGTCGGCTTTAGAAAACCGTTCAGGATTACCCAAGGAAGCGTTCGACTCATATCAGAGATATGATTTTTCTACGTCGCCCATAACTCCCGGACTGTAAAAGCAAATACCGCCGCTATGCAAATTGAAGTAATTTGACCTTTTTGGTCACGGCGAAGATTTTATTTAGCCGGCTGTCATCCGAGGAAGTAAATTAGAGATTGAGACCCCCTGGATTGTCGGAGCAGGCATTTAGCAGGGAGAAGTCTAAACTCTTGCCGAGGGCTGCTGACTTGCAGCAGATTGTCTTACTGGGAAGTGATTAGGGCTGGGGAGGTAGGAGATGAGATGATGGATAACTTAGTTATCTCCACCCAGCGCCAGCACAGTAATGGGCAGTCATTATCTAGTGAAGAATTGGCCAAACAGATAAAAGAATGAGAAGGCCGGAAACGATGCAGGTAAGAAACCAAAATGATGAAGGAAAGATGGAGTGTGCGTCAACTGTATGTCGGGTCAGAAGTTGGAGGCCTGCAGGGGTTATACAAGCACTTACTCGCGATGTGCGCCGCACCCCCCCGCTGACTGGAAAGTTAAACTTTCACAAGGGAGGACATGTTACCAATGTGGGAGGGAAGACACCATGCTGGGAAAATTGTTTTACCTTCTTGAAGCAAAGTTGGGGAAGTTGGCTAAGTGGCCTGCCTACCTTGTTTGCTAAAGTACATAAATGAAAAATTCACCTCATTCAGAATCCATACTGCTGGGTAGAAGGAAGAGATACTAGAGAGAAGGAGCATCTTAAGAAAGTAGCTGTATCAAGTTTGATTGGGGCTTTGTAACTTATTGACTGTCTTGCTGAGACGATACGCCTTCCGTGGAGGAGTTCGTGAAATAGTCTACGCGGTAACTTACGGTTACGGTATTCTCTCGAGCAATGCCCTCGTCAGCTGGCAGTAAAGGTCACGAGGCACTGCAGTCAGCAAGCAGCACATCTTTCATTTTCAACACCTTCATTTGTTACAATACAGAACAAAGCGGTGTGCACCACGGGGCAGGGAGAGATGGCTGAGAACACCTTAACCTTTCCGTCATCCCGCTACTGACGGACGTTTTTTTCAGAAGCTGTCAGCATCTTTTTTTATCTTTGATATTTCGTTGTCATTAACGCTGTAGAACATAATAAGGGTTGTCACTCGCATCTTTTGAAAATGACACTCTTGAAGGTGACGTGACACATAGAAGTCTTAAGGTGATGCAAAGTCTTGGTGTAATGGCTCATCTCTAACTAATACAACAATGCCAATCTGGAAAGGTGATAGTATTGTAATCCAAGTTCTATTTTGTTGTCCACAGCCACACCTTGTATCAAAGCTATCAGTCCGAGCGAGGGCTGGACGACAGGAGGTGCTACAGTCATCATCATCGGTGACAACTTCTTTGATGGCTTACAAGTCGTGTTTGGTACAATGCTGGTATGGAGCGAGGTAAGTTGGACAGTTCCTTGTAAGGCTATCTAGTATTATAGTGAAGAAAGTTTTGTGTGTTTTGTAAAGGTCATACATTGTTACTTTTTGTAGAGCTCATTATTTTTAAGTAGCAAAGGGTGGGAAGTTCCATGCCTGGAAGATGTCAGTACAGGAAGGCTAGGGCTGTGTTGCCCATTCTTGTATTCCTATCGGTGAATGCCTTCACAGACCAGCTCCTCAGCTCTAGGGCCAACATGCCCAAAAGGAAATCTTATTACAGACACTTTTGACAATTATCACACAGGAAATGTATTTACCCAGGGTTTGTGGTAAAATTTCCTTTGGGGCATGTTGGCCCAAGAGCTGTAGGCCATGGAAACAGTCTGGCGCCCAGGTTACAACCTCCGGACAGCCTTTATCTAGTCTTTAGTTAGCCTGTGATGTGACATCACGATAGAATATCAGATTGTTTGGTTTCCGGCAACTTACAGGAGATGTCAACGAAGCAAAGTGTCATTCAGGACCTGCAGATAAGTGGAAACTCTGATCTCCACAGTAACTTATTCAGTTATTGATTCCTCTATTGTTGGCACTCGGCCCATATCAGACCTTGGAATAAAAGTTCAGTAATAAAAGACCAACAAAACTTCAAATGTTTTCTTCCCAAAGTCCTACTATGAACAGACATATTATTTTGTATCCTTTTTACGGGAAGCAAGAAAGTGAGAAAAGGGGGGATTCTCTGAATCTAGTATTCCCTTAATGTTGTCAGAAAATTTATTGCCACTTGCAACAGGGTTTTAAAACAACGTTCAAGATTTGGTAGTAGTAGAGTGGGGTGGCAAGCTCAGTCTCCAGAGCATAATATCTACGGTTTTCAGTAGATATCCATCCACATTAAAGAAAATGAAGTGGAAGATGACAGTGCATTGTGGTACACTTTGATCCTCGTCTTTGGTCACCCTAGCCTTACCATTGGACATGCCCTGTTGAACTCTCGTCTTAGTTTTGAGCTTTGTTATCAAGGTAAGAGACAAAACCACGGTGAGGGTACCTCATTACTTCATCAGCGTTCCACATCAAGCAGAGCCCGATGATAGGCCCGTGTTTCGTAGACATCCTTGAACAGGTTCGTTTTCTGCACTTTGTTGTGTAGTGCAAGTAAATTGGACATCTAAATCAAAGCTTCCTGTGTGGAGGAATGACGGAGTTGATTAGAGATGGCATTCACTTCATCACAAAGCCTGTCAGGCACAGAGCTCAGAGGTTGTCAACCGTGGGAGTCGACATGAAAGCCCGAAGATGTAGGCTCGGGCTGTAAATGTGTCACCACAATAGCAGCTTCATCAGTCCAATCTAAACCCCAATCTACGCCGGGTGCAAGCCTGGGTGCCACTATGTCTCGTGGTATCGAGGAGGGAAGGCGGCACACAAAATCCTTCCCTGCCTGAGTGTGACAGCTTATTTTCCACCTGCATCTGTCTCCATGACGACCGGGCTCAACTCAGTACCTTGCCAATGTTCTGCTTGGTTTGCCACGGTGTTACGCCAATAATCTTTCCAGTTATCTTGCTGATGTAACTATTTCTGTAGTCCATTATGATTTGTGGCAGGCCCAGTCCCAGTCACCATTGATTTTTGTCGCGACAGGAGCACCTCACTACCTTGTTTGTCATTGATCGTGCTCCCAGCCACCACATAAATCATGCCTAGTTTGGACCAGGATTTTCCTAAAAGCAAGTGAAGATTAAGAGAGGATTTCGCAAAGCCGGGACGTCACTCATCATATTTTGCAGTCAGCCTAAACACGGGGATTTTGTTTCCAATATGCACTAAATAAAACAGCGACTTTGCTGCTGGTGTGAGATCCACATGTCAGAAATGCTCAGTCACAGCGGCAGATGCACGCCTATCCTCATTAAGGCAGATTTCTTCCATTATCTTAGGTTTTAATCAGCTGATGGATTCCTGTCGTGACCCCTACTCAACAATTTCATAGCAGACCAAAATAAAAGCAACCAACTCTGACAACAGAAAAAATGACTTTTTACTGCGGTAATTTGGTTAGGCGGAATTATGGCAGAAGCGAGGCCCAGTTACGGCAGACAATACTAACAATAAATAGGAAAACAAGATTATAGACCAAAATTTATTGCTGGGAGGTCTGCCAGGAGTCCATGCTGTAGCCCAAATTAGGACGCCAGCATTTCCATTTAAATTAATTCCTACCGTAACATTATACCATAATATCTTTGGCAATATCTGCAAGCGGGGTAGGAGAGATGAAAGGATCCCGGCTTGAGTGGTGGAATTAGAACTTCATGGTATGTTTGGCAGTAGACATGATATTAGCTCCGAAATATTCCCATCATGCAGATGCCCCTGAGATCAGGTGCAGGTGACAGCAGCAGAAGTGACACTGGCTTTGCTTGATGAAGGTCCCATAAATATATAATGACGTCATGTGAAGTTCTGGCCCGCCCTTCTGTCACATGAAAGTTTCATGCAGCCTTTTGAATAAGCAGAAAATGCAAATGATCCCCGGCTGTCACCTCCCTACCATATGGGGCTTTGTAGGCTGCTCGCACTAAGTTCACATCCCACGCAACGAGAGCTCTTTAAAGCTCCCGAGGCTCATAGTCAATGCCGGGTTGGAGCTTTTCGTACTAAGGGCGATGTTCCAGCAGGAAAAGATCTGTACGACTAAAAGAAGGAAACATACGCTATACTCTCATTTTACGGGATTAACACGAAGAATTACAGTCATAAATTGACTGGAAAGAGTAGCAACAATAGGTGTGCGAGGGAGTACTACTTATTGAGCAGTGTGCGCCTGCAGACAGAATTATCTAGATTAACTGTGGGCCCAAGTTTTTAGGTTAGCGCTCATGAAAAATTTACAGCATTGTGCCCGCCACTGCAGCACATATGGTGTGTTTAAAATTTCCAGCCGAGGAAAGATAACAAACACGCTCGAATATCATGCTACGAACTGTCAGCCTGCCATAAAATTAATGTGACTTTGAAATCTTTCAGACCCGGGAAAATTAATATTTAATGATTTATAACAGAGGAGGAACACTGTTGGGTACTGGTGCTAATTTTGAAAGGAAGTTTTCATGATATCGTTGGCTCGAAAGTCATTTTTGTACCAGTGCACCTATTAATCTGTCCTAAAAACTTAGGTGTGCTGAAAAAACTTGAGTGCATAAAATAGAATTAGGAAAAGTCAGCAAAGGCTTACTGCCTATATATATTAAGAATGTGAATGTGAAATTCTTTGCCTAACTTACAAATCTTGAGCAATACAACAAATGTTTAATTCCTAATGCTTCAAGAAGATGATGTATGATAGTGTACTAAGTACTTTTATGTATGAAACCAATATATAGGGGCACCAGTGTACCCACATTAAACAATTAGGTGCTCACCTCCAATTTTGGGTGTATGAAAGTGCACATGCACCTAGGACTTGGGGCCCTGTAGAACACCAAACTGTATGCATGACTTTTGTAACGTTAGGGTGGAATGTTAGAAATAAAAAGTGTGATGTTGAATTTCGAAATGTTTCTGATGTTCTTCCTTTTTTTTTTCAGCTGATCACACCACATGCGATCCGGGTGCAAACGCCGCCGCGGCACATTCCCGGTGTCGTGGAAGTCACGTTGTCGTACAAGTCCAAACAGTTCTGCAAGGGAGCGCCCGGGAGATTCGTCTACACATGTAAGTGGTAGTCTTGTTTTTCAAGGAAGGAAGTAGTAAACTATGATGATTCTGAAACTATGACGAAGGCTGATGGCTAAGTGAAACTGTTGTTGTTCCTAATGTGATGGTGCTGTGTTAGAATTGTTACCGTTTTTTTAATTGTACCCTATGGATTACCCCAAAAACAGGTCAACGACCTGAGTGTCCTCTTCTTATAATAAAATGGGAGATGAAATGTGCCAGGAGGAAAACATTTGGGTTGGGGTCGGCCCCTACAAAACTAAGCAGGATGAAAATGGGTCCATTTTCAGGCCACTATTATGAAACCTTTTTTTGCCAAGCATCGCTAAATGTGTGATGAAAATCGTGTGATGAGACGTGATGCTTGAATAGGCTTACCATTATTTCCAGAAAACTTGCGCTGCTTGTACCAAGTTGTACGTTGGTTGATGCCCCTCTGTGCATTCAAAATATGAGCTCATCAATGTTGAAAAATAAACAGAAGAACAAAAGAACATTATTTTTTAAGCATATTAAGGAACCATATAAAACAGCTCATGGAAACGCATTACCACATAATGCAAAAAAATGAATGATAATTTGTATACCTGTAAAGATGGGTTTGTGCAAAAATGCATACCATGCATATGATAACATAACAAGCTTTTGAGAGCAATGACAACCCAGAAAAAGTTTACTATACCACTGTGCATAGAAGCCTTATAATTATAGTTATTATCCAATTGTATAAAACTTGTTATAAGTAATGATTCGTGAAATAGAAAGTAGCCTGGGAGAAAGTAAAAGATATTTTACATTGTTACTTAACTAACTCTGCGTATAGTGGGACCCACGCCTGTCCCGCTTCAAAAATCACAATGCAAACAATACCAGCAAATGCTGACTTCAATATGTAGTGAAGGTGCTATGTCATAGATGTGATCTCGAAAAAAAAGATGACAATAAAATTATGGGCACTTTTTATAATGATGTAGATGACCTGGATACAAGCTTCTCACCTTTGGATGAACTTCAAATTTTGTCAGCTCCCAAATTAAATATTAATACGTCTAAATATTAATCAGATTGCTTGGAACCAACTTTTATGACAGCTAGGACTTTAAATTACACAGCTTTTGTCAGGTTTATCACCTCCATCAAAGTTCAGAAAAAGGGTTCACGAGGAGGACACCCCAAATTTGTTTTCACCGAGCATCCTTCATTTCCAAAATGGAATTATGCAAAATCCTGACCCTGTGACCGAGGACGGCATCAGGGGACCTGCAATGGAAGATATTTTAACAGGCCTGGATATAGGAAATGCAGTAATTATTGCTCTCCACCTTCCCTTTCATTACACCACATCATTACTATCTGAAGGTGGCCAACAATGTCAGGTGTATTGAAAATTTGGGCAGAAGTGGAAGTGGAGTAGGTCTCGAAATCTCCCAACTGGGAAAAGTGAAGTTGCAAAAGGAAATGGGCCTGTGGATTTCCAACGACTTTTTTATTTCGCCCCTTTTACAATGCCCGGCCCTGGCCCTGGATGTATTGCCGTGCCGTAAAGCCGGTTTATAAAATACGGCCGTACCAGAAGTCAGGAACAGGGTCTATGGTTGTTAGCGGTGCCCTTGTACCCTGAACTCCCTCCTGCATGAAGAAACATGTTTGCTTTGTGGGGGATATATTGTAGCAGTATATCAACTGCAGGTGCTGTATGTGTTCTAACTATGCAGCAGGAGTCGGGCCCCAGTGGTGACAGGTGCTGTGACATCGCTTGACAAACGGCGTTGTTATTGCCCATCAATATTAGTAATCTTCCCGTTTCCTTCCATTGTGTTGCTGTATCCCCCCTGTAAAAGGGCTCTTTGGAAACCTTACAAGAAGTTTCTGCTTCCTTAACGAAGGGGTCCAATTACCGTCCCACGATGGATCTAAATCATGCTGTCTCTACCCGGGTTATCAGTGTTCTGGCTTGTCCATCATTCGCCTGTCGCTCACAGTCAGAATGAAGAATGGTTTCATCAAGCCATTATCACTAATGAGTTTGTTCTCTGTTGTGTCCGGGTTCCTGTCCCTGTACTTAAACATTTGCTGACATTTAGGCAGAGTCAGGACACAGAAACTACTCTCTTTAATTCTTTCATTTTTGTCAAAATGCAAAAAGATGATTGATCAGCTTTTATATACTAGATGTTCAGTGATCATTTTGCTGAGCTAAATGGGTACTGTAAATGTATTTACTTCTTCAGTGTTTTTCCTGGGTATTTTGAAGTGGAAACAATTTTGTAGTTCAGTTATTGTACATTTAATTGGAAATGCACAGTCAGTGTCATGAGTGGAGAGCTCACGGTGAAAAGAAAAACCATGAAAGTTTCAAAATTGGCAGAATGAATGTGTACCTGAATCGAGATTTAACACAACAGAAATTTCAGACATCGGTGTACAATGGCACTGGAATATGTTTTTACTGTGGTGCATGCTTTGGGTGTGAAATTGAAGAACTTACAAATAATGGCATATTACGTGATACTATTTTCGTCAGAGTTGGCCAAAACTTCATCACGTAGCATGCAATAACGTTTGGATGCAACTGCACGACTTGTTTGTTAATTGTAAAAGTTCCCTCCTCATTTGGAATACAAACGAACAACCTTCCCTAAGTTTCATTATGAACAGATGATGATGTATCTTATATCCATGAAATATCAATTAGATGCCATCTGTGCAGCAATGATCTCTCGCACAATGATGAATAAATTCAGATTTAGGTAGCTGTTGTACATGGCTGTTTTCAGGACCTGTCCCTCCGTCCCAGAATCGAAATTTGCTTGTTGAGACGGACAGAAATTTCACTCAATCCAAAGAATTCAAACTTTTGTGACATGGTACTGCTGAAAATGCATTTTCCTTAGCTTAAAATTATGCAACAAAAATAGACAAAGTGGGCTCCCAAATAATGAGTGAGATAAAAAAAAATTAAAGTTTAAGATGGCCCTGATGCTCTATAACTTGCAACAAAGCAAGTGTTTTTGATAGTAATTGAGAGAAAAATTTTTTGTTCAAGTTTCCATGTTTTGTACTGAACGGTTAAGGTTATAGGTGTTTATGTGATTATCATAATGGCAAGTACCACCATCCCAACACAAGAGATTAACATTACTGACACAACAAAAAAATGTACTGTGACAGTGATTTTCGTATGATCAACTACAAACTAGAGATGGAAAAACAAAATGAATTCTAAAATTCTAATTACTTATCGACATAGGCTAACATACGCAAATCTCTAATATCCTAATATATGATCAGAAGCAATTTGATAGACAACAGTCAAAGGTTAAGATTCGTGGATGTCATCGCAAATATGATATTGTCGCATCAGCAACACTGATGCTATTTTTTGGTTCATGATGATTGGGTTCTCTAGAAATATAACTGTTTTGGTGTTAGTCAAAACAGCAGTTCCACTGGATCCCTCCCTCACCACCACCCCAGCTCCCCACCCTTTCCAAATGAGCTACGTGTACCATCAGAATTACCAATTCCGTTTGATGTTGGGAGTTTGCAAATCAAGGATTAGGGGAATTGGATTAAGGCACAGCGTGTAATTATCGGCACCAATATTATTGACAGTGATCCATCTCCAGCCCCATCTTGGTGTGAAATTGAGTTGTATGTGATAGGCGACTGGACCGGATCTGTCGCTTGCAGTGTCACCGCGATTAAGATGGCTGAACCTTAGCTGGGAAATTCGTATTTGATGGGTTAGGCGCTGCCAGGGTGCCACCGCCAAATCACGGGGGACTTGCCTCAGTCGACCCATGCTTTCATCTTAATCCATTCTAGAGCTTTGAAGTGGGGGGACAATGTGGAATTTTTTGTTTGTGCGCGCGCAACAGCCTTTCTAGTGGCATGCATATAAAATCATTTTAACTCGATGATGGTATCTCGCAATTACACGGGGAATATTAATACTAGTGAAAGGCTGATAAAGAAACGCACAACAGGATCATAATAGGAATCCCAAAATAGAAAGGAAGTCCAAGTTTGAGTACTGCTTACCATATTATCAAAGTCTTCGGGCCACTTGGGGAGAAATTGAAATCAAGCATTTTTGGCCGCTGTCAGACTTAACCATCAAGACTCATTCTAAGTCCTATTCTTTGGATGAAAAGTTAGGTGTCAATTTGAAAATAGCATGATCTTATGGAAAATGTTATATTCCAAGTAGTTTCTTGCTATCCTTGCATATTAGAATTTCTCCGATGTACATCTTGGACTTGAATGCTAGGAAATTGAAGTTCTGAATTGTTTTAAAGCTTTTCCTACGTATTTTTTCCTCTCGCAGCACTGAACGAGCCAACGATAGACTATGGTTTTCAGAGGCTAGCAAAGCTGGTACCCAGGCATCCAGGGGACCCGGAAAGGCTGCCTAAGGTATGGTCACCATTTCCCAATTGTATCTATGGCTATGGGTTTTGTAATCAATCTGAAAAGCATACTACATATGAAGGCATAATGAGTTATTGTTTTGATAGAGGCTGGAACGCTGACGAAGATATACCCTTGGCGAAGGTGATGATAATTATTATTGCCCACAAATGCGTAAACATGAGGACACGTATATGTCTATTTGATCCGACATTGTAGTGCGCTTTGTTGTAAAGTGTGTACGAAATGCCTGCAAAACTGCATTGGAGTGCCAAAATTACAACCTTTAGGACTTTTCAAAGTGCATCACTTTTTAAAATGCACAATTTGTTTGTATGTTGCACATTTTGTTGTGCAAACACTACAAAACCTAATCACAGTCGTGCCAAACTTTGATGTGCTTTGAATGGAGTTTGATGAATTGCGATGGTATGTGTTCTTCCGATATATTATGTTGTGTTAATTTGAATTGTGGTAGAATGATTTGATGCTCTAGTCTGTCTGGCGATACATACAAAAACAGCACACGTTGATCTTGAAGATGGATATATGTAGAAAGCCTGCCTCGCGATAGTGCTGACAAAGCAAGTCTTGCACCTGGCTACCAGTGGATCCATCCTCCAGACTGGTGATGAAGACAATAAACTGGCGCCAAACCTAAGTACCTTTATGACCAGTGTGAATCACAACAAAATGTCGCAACTCCTATTAGTTATTTGTAACAACGCTGTTAATCTTGGCGCGGGGCTGTAAAATGTGTAAATATTCCTTTATGTGTAGCCAGGCATTCACTGCCTTTTGTGGACGTTTAGTAGCACAAGGTGGATAAAGCGCCTCCAAGTGAAATAAAAAAGAAAGAGAGAGTGGATGAATTCTCATTGATCAGGAAATCTGTCTGATGCTGAACTAAAGTGTGAAATAGTGGTAGAAAACTCTTCTTTTCGCTTTGGTTTGGGCTCCGAGTTTCAAACAGGTTGATTATTGCTGTCATTTCACACAGAATGACTTTAATAACAAGACATGGTGCACAATTGGAAAATGGGTTAAGCCTGCCCTAATGGCCGTGAACAGTCCAAATCCTGTGTCATTGATGGAAACGCCGCTGGAATTGGTCCCAGAAGGCTGGGGGATGTATAAACAGCCAGGAATTCAGCACTGTGGATAGGGCCATTAGATCCTGGGTCTAATAAAAAATACAGCCCTCAAATTGCAACCAAAATAAATGTTATTATCTCCCAACGTCCCAGCCATCCTCCTTAATGGGAGAGCATGGATCACCGGAGCTGACAGCTAGCCTTGTGTCTGCGGACCATCTTTGCGGAGATTTGCGCGCACACTGTGCCATCCACTCTCTGTGTGCCATCCACTTACCGAGAACAAATGGGCGTCTGTAGAGTCCGCACTGTTAGGGCTTCCACAGGATGTCAGGTCTAGACAACATGGTTGTGAATGCAATCAGATTAAATCTCTTTTCCATAATCTCATTCACTCACCAAATTTGTAGTGGTTACTGCAGAAGCCCGCTTCGATAGAGTGAGACAAGTCAAACGTTTAGCAAAAATAGTGCCGCATTGGGACCTGGCTACTTGATTCCGTATATCTAATCAATGCCGTTGTTGTAAGGCAAGTGAAGTGTCGTTGAACTTGCGTTCAGGAAAAAAAATGTGCGACGACTCTGAGAAGTGAAATTTGTAAGGACACTTAATCTGCGCTACAAGAAGAGATGATAAAAGGGCCCCTTTTAGATTTATAGAACGGCCCAATTTACATTCGCTCTTATTGGTCAGTAACCATGATGGGGCAATGATACAGTTGACATGTTGTGGTCAGCCGCTAATAGTGAGGAATTAGACAGCATCACATTTCTCCTACCTGAGGGGAAATGGTGTGAAAAATGAAGCCAAAGATTGAAGAGGAGGACCTTAGGTAGCTGGGAACAGTGCTAGTGGAACAATGGTGGTGACGAAGCAATGATACACTTGACATATCTTACACCACCTCTGAAGCTGAGAAATGTCAGGTCAGCGGCGGCGGCTTCCTTTGCATCAGCTCGTGCCCATCAGCGAACGACCAAGCGAGGTGACCCCTGACCTAACGCTGACCCCAACCTTGATAGGTTTCTACCATGAGGGCCCATTTCTATGAATAAATGATTGTTGGAATGGAAAATATTTTTTGATGGCCCATATCTTTGAAAGAAAGGAAATTATTTCAATAATTTTGCTGCCATATGTGAGCATTCGGCCTGCCTCGTTCATGGTGGAACGGTTGATCCATTGACCAACTGACGCCAGTTTGGGAGATAAAGTTGTCAACTGAGAGATTGGATGCTTTATGCTGTGCTGTAATTTGATGCCGTGATGGATACTTTTCAGGTACACCCATCTTGTTCTAATGCCTTAGGAAGCAGATTACAATTGGGCCATAAACTGGCGATGCCCTACCTGACCTAATGCACACATATTATTTCAGAGTGGAATACCCATTTTGTCAGAGACCAGGAACATAATGCCCTGCCCCCACACGGCCTACTTAAGTCTGATAGTATCCTTCGTTTCCATGTGCAGTATGATATTCAGACTCGAAATCACGAAAATTAGCACCGCGAACGATTAGCACCAGCAGCTCTAAGCCCTTTGTAATGGCCCATGTTTTGGGGATGTTAACAAGGCTGGGAGCAGTGCAAATAAGATTATGTTGGTTAAATGTTGCAAAATCACTGAAGTAATCCCTGAGCTCTTGTACTTATCGGCGTTTAATCTAGCAAAAAATTGCCCAGGCTTTCCTTCCCTTCCCTCCTCTGTCATTTGTCATCGCGTGGATTGTGACAGCGGCCCATATATCTTCATATAGCGCAGGCAGTATCCATCTTCCAGCGCTCTACAGAAATGGAACATTGCGTATTGACGTACTTGTAAGGGTAGAAGACAAATGGGCTCGGCAAGCCGGCAGCGTACGGTGCACCGCCTGAAGGTCATGGGTTATATTAAACCCAATATGGCTGCCATATTCTATGCATATCAACCACTATTGACGACCAATCTCCTGTGGTAAATTGAGGAGATGATAGCCTAACTTGGCTGAAGCCGGCCCAAGCCGTCATGTCCTCCTTATTACGGTGAAGAATTGCGGCCGGGGCCCTGTCATTCTTCTCCCCCATTTCACAGCAACCTGCAGAAGCTAAACATCACCGTGGGGACTTGATGGAAATTTTACAATGCCTCAAGCAGAAAACAGCATTTTGGGTCCATAATTAGAACGTGGCAATCCCTCTGGGAGTCGGGGCTGCTGAACTTGAACAACAGTGAATGATCACTATCTAGAATGTGTGCGATATTCATGGTCTGTTTGGCTCTTGAGTTAGCACCCTAGTCCCCAAGCTAGTGTGGCTGTGACTTGACTGGTGGAGGTGCACCCTATAATGGCGATAGCAGGCAGTAGTTGTTATTGTTTGGTGTCGTCAGGCAGACCTTTAAAAACTATGCTCTTCTTTTAAAGTGTTGTTTACATCTGTTTCGAAGGTATTACCTTAACAAGTATTGTGTTTAATTACCTTACATTCCGCTGATGCGTATTGGCTGATAGAAATGTGTCGTCGTTTTTCAAACTTACAGGAAATCATCCTGAAGCGTGCAGCGGATTTGGCGGAAGCCATCTACAGCATGCCCCGCAACCCGAACCTTCCCGCGCTCACGGGACCCAGGTCTCCTGCAGTCAACAACTCAGTGGGCGCCGGAGGCATGATGGGGATGAACTCGTTCGGTAACCAGTTAGCTGTGAGCGTGCCCGACAACTCCTCTACCAACGGAAACGGACAAGTTCAGGGTGAGCAAAGTAGCTTTTTTTCATATCCGCCCCGTTGTCCGAAGTTTGCCTGGCGCTTGCTTCTTTCATATGGTGCTGATTTGGACCAAATTTTGAACAAAACTAATCTCTTGTGGGGTGTGTGGATACAGTACACCAAAATGCACCGGAGAACTTAGTACCTGAAAGTTTCTTGGTGGGCTTGATTTCTTGTTGATGTTATAACTTAAATTTTTTAACCAACAGTTGAGTATGATAGTTTGGTCTGACAAGTTGGAAGGCCTTTGAAACGGTGGAATGTTTAAAATCTAGGATTCTCACTAAACAGGAGACATTGCGTCGACTTGTCTGGATTTCTGTATGCAGTTTTCACCTTTTATCTCGAAGAAGAAATGATAGGATATCATGGATAATGGTCTTATTGGAAACTCTTCAGAGTTGAAACTGCACATTACGTTCTAATGGTGCCTTGTTATCCTGACTGGAAAGCTGGGTATAATTGATCAGATTTCTCCCACAGTTCTAGCATAGCGCCGGGCATGTCAATAAACTAAGAATAATCTTTTATTTACCACTAACGCCAAGCACCATTGTCGGGGTATGGATCAATATCGTGGAGGAGGCGTTTTGAATGGGGCGGAGATGCTATCTCTAAGAGGCTCGTACGGGGAGTCGGATACCGACCTTGTTGTTATCTCCCCCGGCTCAAATCATGATGAACATATCGATGTTGGATCAGCAACATTATTAGGTTATAATTACCTGTCAAACCCAGTTATCAACTTGGCATCTTCCTGCTGATTTCTGCTTACCAGAAAATAGTCAACCACAACCCAGGGACCGAGACCAACGTTTTTCTGAGAGAATTATTATTCAAAGCAAGTGGCTGTTAGCGCTAAGCCCGTATCCTACGATATTGGAACGGTGGTAACATTCTCTCTGAAGTTGTCGCAGAGGATTTTTGATAGCGATATTACAATTTGGCGGCATCTGCCGGTGTTCTGTTTGTGCGTTTTGGAAGTGTTTTGAGCCGAGACATTCTCAAATATTGCGTGGGTATATTGTAAGCCTACAAGATATATTCACTGAAACTGTGATAAAACAATTTTGTACATGAAGCAAAGGCCAGAAATCAAATGCCTTGGATGGTAATTCTTACATTTTAGCCCTCATTTTTCACATGTACAGAACAAAGCATTGGCAGTCATTGCAAGCATATATTTCTGCCATTTTTAAGGTCTATACGGCCTGAATTCACTAGGAAACAAAGGCAGAAAACTTATGATAAAAATGATTAAGTTTCATAGTATGCTCTAGAACTTGGCATAAATACTGTGTTGAGGCAGATGAGCTATGAACAGCGTCAACTGTTTCATAGGTCCACAAAGAGGTATTTGGTCGCCCTGGATAATTGCAAGAGCAACAAGCACAAACACTAGCTTACATCATGGCTGTTGTCTCTCCATTTGACATCCTTTGTCATGTACATGTAGGAAAAGGGTGCAACAGTTAAACATGGTCTCAAAAACCACTCAGGGGCCTGAGGATGGATGATAAGTGACTGTAGGTGGTTGCTCCAGAGTAAAATTAGATGGGACTATTTTAGGTGGCTGAAAACTAGAGGTGGTTGGCTATGGCAGGTTATTGGCAAACTAGGTTTGAGGAACGAACATCATCTGCTATGGAAAAAGTAGTTGCTTTCCACCCATCTGTATTTTGACGTTTGAGATACATTTTCAAAGGTTAGGATGAGTTTTGGTATGAGGGACAAAGCAGGTGTGGTAAGGTGCTTCTTTGTCTTCTGTTTAAGAGATGACAAATGTTTATGGCACAAAGATCACGGGTAACAATTGCCCTTTAACACACCTTCTCTTGTGTCACTTGGGTATGTGTTGTGCTTTCAATTCCACCCACAAGCTATTGTATTTTTTCATTTTCCGATTCCACATTAGTCCTATTGTAGGAATACTAAGAGGGCTATTTCTATTTCAGAACGTTATCAAGAAAACAAACAGAAATTATTGAATTCATTTTCCTTTGTCAGCGCCCATCCATGCCTAATCTATAATTCCCTGAGTGGGGATAGGGGCTGCTCCAAGCCTGTTTCTGCCAGATTAAAGAGCCCTGGAAAAAATAGGGGCCTTATCTGATTCTAATGCAAGCTGTGTGCAAGTAGTTGCCTCAGATCCATTATTTTCTGCATTGGCAGGCACTTTGTTTGAACTCGGCTGCCGTCATTCAACCAGTAAGTTGCAAAATTAAGCATGATATTATCTACCCTTTTGCGAAGGCTGATACCCATATCTCCAACATGTAAAACTAGCTCTGTCAACATGGGAAAATCCCCCTCTGGCAAACTTCTCCCGCTAGCCAACCCTGTGAAGTTGACGTTTCGCCGTTTTTTATTAACATTTGGCCGTTTTAACCCCATTTTCTTTCCTGCCGATAAATGCTGCTAAATGGAAATCGGCCCCAGGCAGTTTCAATCAAAATGCGTTTCCTCTGTCAGGAGCGGGATCCCCGGGGGATTTGCCTTTATGCACAACATTGAGTCATTTCAAGGGAGATAAGGAAGTTGAGTAATATCATCATGGTGTGTTAGAGTTATGATTCCACTCCTGGCTGAACGGGGGGAGAACGCCAGCCTGCCGCTGACACTCATTTTATAGAGGTCAACACGTGAATATTCACTGATACCTCCGCAACAAGAGTGGACTTAATGGCATAATAAAGCGCCACATGGTCGTGTATTTCCTTTATTACAGGCAAATCATAGTAACATGCATATTGCCCATTGCATCGCTAAAAGTTGTAGCAGAGTTTGCTTTACAAGTTTACTCAGATTTGTCTTAGAGGGCCAAGAGAAGGTGTGGAAGGCATTACCTTATCGTCATGTTGGAAACGGGGGACAGAACATCTTCAATCAACTTTCAAAAGACAGCAAATAATATTTATTTTTGAAAATTTATGTCACATACCTTCAGTAGGAAGATTGAAAATAGAGGACACCCCATAAAAATCAACTTTGGATGTGAAAAATATTCCCAAATAAAAACTACTTGATACAATTCCATAATGTTTAGAAGAACATGATGTTTAAAATAGATGTTTATTCTGTTCAAGTAACAGATGGTTAATTTAACAGTGACAACAATGAAGCTCGCATTTGGAGAGAAAATTTGTGTTCAGAAATGAAAGCTTTATTGAGCTGGTGGCTTATTCCGTGTTGGTTTATTCATTAATAGGGGCATCCCGGCTGTCTGTGTCCCCACCTGCTTCTCTGGTTCCCACCCAGCTGTAATAACACCAGGCACATGACTAATGCCATAGGCTTGTCATTGTCACTAATGTACAGTTAGTCATCCCATACAGACAAAGGGATGTTCCCATCGCCTACCCTGTACATTATGCCATTATTAAATCCAGCTTTAACTTGAAGTTTCAATGCGAGTAACCCCTTTCTTTACCAAATGTGAAATATTATGTTATTTTATTCACATTTATTTTTTGAGGATTGAGTTGAAAGCAAAATGCTTACAAAAGCCCCCCCCCCCCAAGCATATTTGATACGTTAAACAATTACACCGTTCAAAATACTGTAGCAAAACAATTGAGAGGAAACAAGACGAGTTGGTGTAGGAATTTTTGGAAATAACAATTGTAGTTCAGGCTTGCTACTACTAGATTATCTTATAATTATGGTGTTTTTCTGTGTTCTGTAGGTTTTGTTCCAGTCTTCACCTACTCTGGTCTGAAGGAGGACTGCGCAGAGCAGACAAACCACGGCAAGTGATGTTCTGATCTCAAAGTGTTGATCTTGAGCTATGCTGTTGTTGTTATTGTTGTTGTTGTCTAAAAATATGAAAATAATGTCATCAAAATAATTTCAGATTTTGGATAATTCAGACTCGGCGAAAGTTGGGACTTCTGATATTGATGTTTGGGAAAATACAGGACTCAGGGTAGCTGGGGAAGAAGGAAATGAAATGTTGTGTACTTCAAAAATCTTTCTAGCTGATGTGGTCTGTCATATGTTGAAAACATTATAGTTATTTAGCCCAAACAGCTTGGTTTTACACAGTTACAATAATTTATGCAATTATGAACCGTTTTTCCATGTTTTCTAAGTAAATGTAAGCTACTAACCTAGTACAAAGTAGTTCTTGTAGCTAAATGACCGAATAAGATATCAAGGAAAAAATAATAGAGTTGACTTGAGTAGAGTTTCAACACCAGCAGTAGAATAAGTATTTAAGAATGATCGTCTGCATGTAACAACAGGCTGCTCTGTAACTATTTAACAATGATCCTCTGCATGTAACAACAGGCTACTCCAGGCAGAGTAACAGCGTGTCTCCCCGCGGTTACGGCGCAAGCACGCCGCACAGTACCAACGGCAGCATCAGCTCGTACTCTACATCGGCGTCCGGCCTGAACGGTTACGGCAGCAGCGGAAACCTGTCCAACATGCCCGTCCCGTCTTCACCAGGGTTCCTCAATGGTTCCACCAGTAAGTATCCACTATGTACGTGACCTTCACCCTTTTTACCTTTGTCACAATTTGCACCTTATGCAGATCCCAAGTGCGCAACCGTCCATTTTTTTATCCTCAAAATTTTGTCGACTGCATGAGACACAGGGCTCTAGCCAGCAATTTGTTTCCTAATTCCCATTGATGGAAAAATCCTAAAAAGACTGAATTCCAATTTGGATACATGCATGTATAATCTTCACCCTTTGTATCTATTATATCTTTACTCCAGGACACACCAATTTTTTTCCGTCTTGGCAGACTGAATGGTTTTGAAATTTTTCTGTCACATGGAGCAAAATTCTGAAAAATGACGAAACGATGGTCGCTGGCAAGAACCCTGATTGATGATCTGATTATCAGAAACAAAACTTAAGAAACAGAAGCAAATATTAATCTTCAACTCCTATATAGCAAGACATTTATGTCTATAATTAGTGGGGTAAAGGCTGGGGCATCACGTGGGTGTTAAAAAAACATTTTTGTCCGTTTGGTAATGCTTGTCACCATAAAGCAATGCATGCCACTTAAAAGGTAGTGTAGCTTGGCATTTTTTTTTACTTTTCTTTTTGCTATACTTTCAGTATAACTCCCATTTGCTTTCCAGCTACTTATGCCTCTTCCATTTTCTTTGTTCCCCCCTCCGCCATATAGTTCCCTCTTCACCCACGATGCCCCCTACCCCAAGCAGTCTGGCCACAAATGCAAGTACGCCAGGGATTTTCTCTTTCTCGCCAGCCAACATGATCTCGGCTGTCAAACAGAAGAGCGCGTTTGCGCCCGTTGTCCGTCCCCAGTCCAGTCCGTCCCCCGCCGGTGCAAGTTCGAACGGGACTGGCTTGCAAGGTGGGTGGACTCCGACCATCCCATCCGCCGTCTGCTAAAAAGTGAGCACTCTTTCTTCATTTCTTTACCATTTTGAACTTGTGTATGTGTATATATGTGTGTGTGTATGTGTATGTGGACATGTATGTGTATGTGTATGTTGACATGTATGTGGACTTGTATGTGTGTACAGTTTGCATGCCTGCAGTGACACACAGTTCGTCAGACAAGTTAGAACAGATAGACCTTTCTTCTGTGTTACCTGTAAAATACAAAATGGCATGAAATTTTTCTCATTGTCTTTCCCTGTGACTGACTCCTTGGTTGTCAGTGGAGCCTGACATTACTAGGTACAAGAAAAAGACACTTCTTAGGGTTTTTTTTTTACAATTTAAAAATCATTTTTCAAGGGAGCTAGACAAGTAAAAATTGTCAAATACCAGCATTCAATCTTTTGACCAAGAAACATCATGACAGATTACTGTACATGTACATATGGTATACACCTATCAAGCACATCTTTGCTGGAGATTGATAAACATATAAATTGACATAACAGTTTGGTCATCAAGCCAGGCATGTTTATTGTCCACATATAGTAAACAAACAAACAAACCAACAACCTCCTGTTTCTGCTTTTTTTCTTACTGTTTACAAAGTTCCCATAACAAATGAGCCAGACGGCTAAATCTGCCAGATTACCTGGTATGAACAAGGACGTTATATGAAGATGATATAACGTCCTTGGTATGAAGGATTGAAGATTAGGTGTTTGTTGTCTGCACAAGTTCTGGACAGTCCATTGGACTACATGAATACATTCCTAAAGAGACAGATCAACTACCGTTTCATTAGCCAAAACTGCTTCTAAAACTGCTAAATCTTCTGGTGTAGCAAATTGAGATTTGTTGTTTTTGTTAGTTCTTGATGGTCAAAGAATAGCAGTAAGTTTTTCACTACCACCATGTGTCCCCACAACATCTATTTGACTAATCATGTACATATACATCACCTATAGATAAAGATCAACTACTACAGTAAGTCATTAGCTTAAACTGCTCCTCTTACTGCTAAATCTTCCCGATTATCTGAAGCAAATTAAGATTAGGTGTTCTTGTAAGTTCTTGACGGTCAAGAAATATCAATAAGTTTCTCCCTACCACCATGTGTCCCCACAACATCTATTTGACCAATCGTGTACATGTAAATCTCCTATAGAGAAAGATCAACTACAACTGATTCATTAGCCAAAACTGCTCTGACAACTTCTAAATATTTCCCTAATGTAGCAAATTGCGTTAAGGTGTCCTTGACAGTAAAAAAATAACAATAAGTTTCTCACCATGTGTCCCTAGTATATCCACCGTGTACGTCTCCTATAGAGGGATCAAGTACCGTTTTCCCCGCTGTAACCACGTCTTATCAAACCCAAACTGGGAGGCTTTGAAGCACGATCAGTTCATCTTCAGCTATCCATTAGATACAATCACAGTGTGCCAATAGCCACCATTACATCAGCACAACAGGGCTAAGTACCATCATTAACCTGTTGTTGAACATGGAAGGGAAGACTTGTATGTCATTATGCTTTCTCGCAGCAATCAATTCCTTTTTCCTTTTAAGTCCCTACTTGAGAAAATTAAGGACATGCCTAATCTGTTACGGTTTTTTTAGCTCATCAAATTTTGGCACTTTTGCCACAGTAGAAGACAAAGCTGACCTAAAAATAGCGGGGATCGATTTGAGACTGTCCAAGCAGATGGAGAGGGCTTTATTAGTGATCAATCTCTCTCATCTACATGTGGACTGATGAAGAATTCTGATCGTTACTGATTATCTTGAAGATGACAAAGACGAGATGTTGGAGAGAAGAGGGCGACTCCGACCGAGTACAAATATCTACTTGATCTGTAATGGGTCAACCGACAACACACGAGATGGAATAATTCCACTATCTCCCCAATTGTGTACCTTCAATGGAGCAATTAATGGACGTTTGTCGAGGAGTGAGCGAACCGCACTCGAGATGGGCCGGCCTGGCCAATGATGTTGTAGGAAGAGCTATTGTTGATAACATGCCCTACCCATTGTGGCCATAACGCAATATCATTAGGGATGATATATTAGAAAAATTGTGCACAGGAGGCCAATAAGGCAGAAATATTAGGCCCAGGAGACCGGCTGGCTCAGCCCACTTTCCTACTCAAGCTCCTGCATGCAGGTAACAGCTCATTTCACTCATCTGCCAAATGGCAGCTACGGCGAGAACATCTCTTCCCGCGGAAATTCATGGCTCTGTCAGGTGGCGTTATCCCGAGCGCCGTAATAAGGCAGGAATATGAAATTCTGAGCAGGTTTGTAAAAACCAATCGAGCGGGCGGCACTTTGAAAACACCCTGTCTTATTTACTGGAGCCTGCCGAACTTTGACCCCGGGATTCTTATAAAGATGAGAGGTATTGATTTGCGTGATCGGCATGCAGGCCGCCCCGCCGCCGCTGAGTTTGACGGGCAGCTGGGGGAGCTCAAGCTCTTCTGTCAGCCGGAATACCTGCCATTCCTCACCCAGCCTGCCAAAGAAAATGTTTGCTCCCTCGCTTCCTACATAATCTGTGGGAAACATCTACACAACTAGCCCATCGAACATTAGCTTAGATCAGATGACACATTTCTGACATTTATAGATGAAAGAAAAAAAGCATAATTGATGTGGTGCCTTCTGCCATCTTGTGAAAAAGACTTTTCAAAATTGGACCACATGATGTTATGTAAACAATTCTTCTCCCCTGTGCCAGCTGAAGGGTAACTTCTCAAATTAACTATTACTGACAGCTTTGATGCATTTGCCAGCTGAAGATTATCATTATTTTTGTAGGGATTTCAACTAACATTTGGTATAAAATATTGCTTGAAACCCCTGAAAGTCACATTTAAGGACTTGTGAAAAAAAGTTTTTGCCATGCAAATCTGTAGTTGGTTGTGACAGATACTGTTCAACTGTGTGTCACTGCTCACTGCTGTATCAAATACAAGTAGATACATTGTTAACAATGTCTTGCTGCATTTCAAGCTACAATGCTTTGTATGCACTGCAAGTTTGTTGTTGTTGTTGTTGCCTTTGCAAGTAAGTAAGAGTGACAAGATTTGTTGTTTCCAGAATATATTGTACCTTATATGAATACTATAGGTGTATCTGAATAGCTTCCTTACATGTAGCAGGTCAGGATTTTTTTTGGAAGGGGGGTGGGGGTGGCTTATAATGTTCTTTTTTCTCTAAATGTATACCTACCTACCTACCTAGTCCCTTGACCTCCAGGTGCAAGTTAGACAGGAAGATAAGACAGCTTTCTCCAGGCATGTCTCTCTTCCTATCTATCTCTCCCTTTCTTTCTCTCCCTCTCTCTCTTTCTTTCCCTCTCTCCCCTTCCCTCTCTCTCCCTTTCCCTCATTCTCTCTCCCTCTCTCTCTTTCCCTCTCCCTCATTCTCTCTCCCTCTCTCTCTTTCCCTCTCCCTCCTTCTCTTTCCCTCTCCCTCTCTCTCTTTCCCTCCCTCATTCTCTTTCCCTCTCCCTCATTCTCTTTCCCTCTCCCTCTCTCTCTTTCCCTCTCTCTCTCCCTCTCTCCCTTTCCCTCTCCCTCTTTCCCTCTCCTCCCTCTCTTTCCCTCACCCTCTCTCTCTTTCCCTCTCTCTCTCTCTCCCTCTCTCCCTTTCCCTCTCCCTCTCTTTCCCTCTCCTCTCTCTTTTTCCCTCTCCCTCTCTCCCTTTTCCTTTCTTTTTCCCCCATCTCTCGCTGCAGTTAGCCTTATGAGCATGTCTAGGGACATGTGCTCTGTAATGATATACTGCACTTGTTCTGCTTGTACCTGATTTCTGGTATGCTACCTCCATTGCCACATCTCGCAAGTCGTGTCCATAACAGCCCAACAAGAAGCCAGCTTACAAGAAACCATTGAGGACAATCGGAACTGGTATACAAGCAGAAAAAAAGGACATTGTAGAAAAAAAAACTGACCCATAGTCAGACATAGAGCCTACAAATGAGTCATGTACTTTGAGTGTTGTGACACATGTAAGTAATGTAAATGAAGACCAAAGTTACTAACTGGACGATGCCTCTCTTCACAGCAGGTTTGGCACTATGAGAAGAGGAGGGTTTGCAGCATCTGTTAGCCATTCACACGGACTGTACACACTCCCCCTTCATCTTCATAAAACCCGCGCTGTCTCCCGTGATTCTCCAAAAGCAGCTACGAAGACGGCCACTCACACCGATTTACGCGTTCCGCGGACAGAATTCACCCACCAGATGCCACTCTACAACGGACCATCTTAATGTCCTAAGTCAAGAATTGCTGGTCAACCAAGATGCACCCAACCATTAAGACAGGGATGTAATACCAAATGTATCTTCCAACCAAAAAACGTTCTCAGAAACTCACTTTATTGCTTCAAACCCTTGGAGCATCCGAAATAACTTTATTTCTGTACTCGACGTTGTGTGATTTTGGTTTTGGGTGGAAAGAACATATCAGTGAGTTAGGTAATACTGTACCACTCACTGAGTTGGAAAAAACACAATGTAAATTATTCTTAAGGCCCGTATGTTACTACAGGGCAAGCACAACCCTTGTGTAAGTGGCAATAGAAGGGGGACACATACTGGGGAAGGATGTTTAAGAAATGGTTGGGCAGCTCCAGGGAACAACAAGAAGATGGAGACAATTTAATGTACAGATCTAAGTCATTCGTATTACTCTACAAGGTTGTCAACGGTACGGTACGTGCTACTATTTGTACACTTTGAGTTGCGTATCTCGTCAGTGTCATTGAGATTTTATGTCAATCCCTTACAAAAAACCGTCCATTGAAGGCATGAATACCTCATATTTCATATATGGAAGCCATATCATTCCAAAAAAAAAAGAATATCTCTACATATTGTCATTCCTCTGAACCTTCTCATATTCTAAATTTCGTTATCATTCCATATCACTCATTATGGTGCATTTGTTAAGGATTTTTTATGTTTTGTTGTTAATTCCTGATTTATAAGGCTATAGTTAGACAATAGAGAAGTTACTTATTGAACATGAAGACTTGTATTTGGTAGCGTTATGTAGCAATAGAATAGGAGGTAAAATTGCCACAAAGACAAAACTTTTTTTTCCCTCTATCCAGTTGACATTTCAATGAACTCAGTTAGAAGTGAGTTTTGAATATCTGTGTGGGGGAAAAAACTAAAGCCCAGTATAGCCATGTAGACGAGAGCAGACTTGTATATTTAGATATTTGCACCTTTGTGGACTTTACTACATTTGTAACCATGTAATATAGCCTTTTGGCACAGGACTAATATTTTGCCTTTGCACACTCTATATATATATAAGGTAGATGTAGCAAGTACTATAGCTATGTTTCATGAGAGGGTAACTGTTTTTAAATGTCGTTCATTGTACCTACAAATACGGCTGTTGTACTGTAGCTCTACTAACTCTACATTGTTTAGTCGGTGTGTTTACGCTGTTGAAACTGTTGTTGTCATGTCTCACCCAGGCGATAGTATACTCAAACATGTCACATTCAAATCAAATGTGTAATATTTATTGTATATTAAGCTATTTATGTTTACAATCTAGCTTTTGTTGTGTTCATGGCAATCAGTAATAATACCATATCTTTTTATTATTGTTACATCACTCAATATCTCACATTTTGCATTTTACATGAAAGAAAAATGTTTTATTTTTATATATGTTTAAGTTAAAATTGTACAGGTGTTTTTAACTTGTAACTTTTTAAATGTGTGACTCATGGTCATATCTTTATATCACAAGCCATAATCCAAAACACATCTTGTCAAAAGCAGGCCTCTTCGTGCAATATTCCGAGGTAGTTTTCTGGTAGTTATTTTGCAGGTTGAAACATCTGTTGTCTTTTTTAATTGAATCAGGTTGTAGACTAAGTGAAACATATAGCTCACATCTGCAGTAGCTGTTGCCTCTACTTAAAAAGGCTGTGGAAATGTTACCCACCGTTAGCTTTTATTTGGCGACGCCTCGGGCAAGCCAAATTTACATGTATGATGTGTCCAGTTTAGGTTGACAGATGCTTAAGGTTTAGATAGTTTTGGTGCAACATTAGCTTAATATTCATGTTTATGCAGACAAGGTCCAATATTGTTGCTTTTGTTGAACAATCACTGCCACGGTGCGTCTTGGCGCAAAAGCCGTGGGCAAATTATAGTTATATTTTAAAAGTATGTTTTTCGAACAATCGTGGAATTCCAGATTTTTCACAGCACATACATGCTGGTTGAATTTTTATTGATCTTTTAACAGACTGTTCTTTCAAGTTAATTGTTGTGTCAGGTAGAGTGCCAAAACAAAGTGAATTTTTTGACACAGAACACATGGATTTTTTCCGACTCCCTACGAACTTGGCCAACATTTGCCAATATCGAGACTATTACAATCACCTGTTGTTGTTGTTTACACTCTGTACCGTGGGTTTGCGGGGCTCTTGTGTTGACTGTTTACATCTTTACGTAAATAGATCAGATCCCTCAGCTGATTCGATAATGACCAATTGTTCTAGGAAACACTTGTCATCAAATGGTGATGACGTGTGAAAAAAAGTATGTGAGTGATCATACTGTAAGTTTCATTGTTTTTCACAGTCAAAACAACAGACCCCGGACCCAAACGTCACTAATAACAGTAGCCTTGTATATCTCACCCAGATTGTTGCTTGTAAATTGCCACATCCTTGTGTTCGTTCAATCTCGTGTATCACTGTGTGTTCAAAGCTATGGTGTCGTGCAGTTTTATACTCTACTTTTTTGATTCTTGTAAGACATTTGTGATCATGAGAGCCTCCTCCGATGGGTCCATCGGACTTATAACCAAGTGAAATGATGTAAAGTGATGATGACAGTTCTCTGTTGAATATGGCTCCCGAAACTCAAGTTGGAAATAATAAGTCCATGTTTTGTGAAAACTCTTGTCCTGGTCATTCTTTGTTGTGCATGTGAGTGTTTATAGAGAAAGTTACTAGAAGTTAAGGAGTTCCAAATATCTCGGATGTTCTGGAAAATGGTATAAGTTTGTAAATTGGAGTTTTTAACAGAACATAACAGTTACTGCGATTCAAGGGATGTCCCTGTAGCTCAACTGGTAACAGCCTCAAAGTTGAGCTCCTGGGTCCAAAAAGTTGGTAACTGGGAGACCATGGGTGGGGCATCTCGGTTGGGGCTGCACCCATCTTTTGGAAGGGATTCAAAATGGGTTTTGTGCAGAGGAGAGGTCTCAATCATGTTACTTAAGGTACTAGCAACCCCTCCACGTAAATATTATCCTGGTTACTAGGGGTGGGTAAACTGGTTTCTCTCATTGAAATATTAAAACCAGTCGAGGAAAACTAATAGTTTAGTAGAGTCTATAGTCATTTCTATGAATTTAAACAGTAAATCATACAGAGGCAGTTAGATTTTAAAACACCAGTGGGAGTCGAATACTCCACAAAACATTTCTTTGTTGCGAAATGGACCATTGTTTTGAGTTTTGCCCATTCACAAGTTCTCACATACAGAACCTCAAACGTACCTAGACCTGAATTTTCTGTACCGGTACCCACCCCTTCTGGTTACCATCCTTCATAGTAACTGCTGGCTCAATCTTTTCACTTGCTAATCACAGTCTTACTGTGCTTGCTAACATGAAGTATGGAAAATAAATATTCGGCCAGATTTTGAACAAGCTCTCTGATTCGTCAGAGGTTAGCAACCAAAAAGATCAATCCAGCAGTTACTACAGAGGATGGTACCTAGGCTAAATATAACATACTCTGCTACTGGAACAGCAAGGTGAATAGAATTAATTATAGAATAGATTCCTTGGCAGCTGGTTCTGAATAAGGGTGAAAAAGGCTGCTCACATTCATTGAAATTCCAATCACCCCGGCTTGGTTAACGTGGCCTTGATCTAAAGGCAGATAATGTAATAATAATGCAAGCTTACCAATTTGCTGGTAAATTATTCAGAAAGCGATTTTTCTGATGAATCAAATGACAAATGTATGAAGTTTATTCTACCTTTTCCTCAACCTGTTCAATGTGATACAAACATTGGGATGCAGTGAAGAATTGTGGTAGTGTTACAACTAGTGAACAGTGAGACAGCCTTGTATATTCTTTAATGCTCTTCTGGAACACATACATGAAGGCTGGAAGATTGCCCCTCCCTGTATGCTGGTGCAATGGCCAATTGGATAGTGTTCGTCTTTACTCTCCAAGCAGAGGTTAGGCTCTGGCTGTTTTTTAATGTATTTTAGGCATATTTTTACGCAGCTTAACGCGAAACATCAACAAAACGGTACAAAATAGAAAGCCTAAAAAAACAGCTGGTATCTGCTTGGTGAGAACCTCACCTTGTGTTGGGTAGGTCGTGAGTTCAATCCCCACCAAAGACATTTAAAAGGGTACATGCTGCTTTCCAAGTTTAGCACTCAGCATATATATTTGGGAAAGAGTATGGTAGTTGAACACCAGTGGACTAGCACACTGCTGTTAGTAGTGATTGTACAAAGCTGTGTGGCCAAGGGCTACAGAAATGGAGATGGGCACCGATGCAGGAAGGACTAACAAACTCTCCACATGCTTAACTGTTATCGAAATGAGGTCGTCAGTACAGAGTTTTTATAAACTGGTCCTGTATCTAGATTATAATATACCCCAAGTTAATATCTAAGGAGGATGATCGGCAAACTTGAGTAATAAAACATTGCTATATAGATAAAAAAATTTGCAAAAATATCAGATTTTTTTTGGTACCGGCCATGTTTTCTGTGTAACGTTAACAGACAACACCAAAAAAAATTGCTTTTAAGCATCCAGCTCAAATCTTTCCGTCGTTTTGCTACAAGCAAGTTGATGCCTCCAGTCTACATGTATCACAGCTGATTCACACATACATGTAATACAGCACACTAACATGGCCATGCATTATCTCCACTCTTTTATTAACTTAACTGGCAAAAAGGCTCAGGATTTTTCAATTGATTTACCAACAATCAAGACAAAAGCAAGCGTATACACGTTCATGTAATAGAATTATGGTAGTCCCTCATTTCTTATGCCGCTAACATACCAATTTTCATGACTTGTACCTTAACAGTACTGATTGCCAGTTGAGATAATGTTGTGATTGAAATTATTCACACACAAATTATATATCAAGGTATAAATGATCCAAATATTATCCTTGTATGTTATAATTACCATACTGGCCTTAGTTAATGATTTCATGACATTTTTGCATTTCAAAAATCATACATCGTAACCAAAGAACAGAACAGATGCTAGCACCGGAAGTTCTGCTGCAGTACCAACAAAAAGCTGCTAGAGGACACCTATCGACATAAAGTCAATGAACAACAAAGCTGGAGGTAATACATGTCAAGAAATATTCTGATTATGCAAATGTCTCATATTTGCATAATTTATGCTTGCTTATATACAACTTTCAGTCACTTACACAGGTCACAATGTTGACAGCCCAAAATTTACTACATGTACTAAGAAGAATCAGGCCACTTTTGCATTAATTATGCAAATTATGCAAATTAAGTACTTATTTGCATTATTAGAATCTGCTTATCTTCCACCAGCCGCAAACTATATATGTTATATGTATTTGAGTCCTATAGGTAAAAAGATTTTTAAAATTGAAGTTCTGCCGCAGTACCAAGGTCACTCACCAGGAGGGCCAAAATTTACCTTTACCTTTGTCTTCCCCTACCCACCTACCAAATATCATCGTAGTCCGTTAAGAGGTTCTAGAGTTATGCTTACCACAAATATCCGGAAACACAGACACACAGAGACACCAAAGACTATACATGTACCTCCATTTTTCATGGAGGTAAATATCTGACTTACTTAACATTGCGTGTCTTGCATGAGAAGATACGAAATGCAAAATGATAGGTAAATTCTGCCTTTTTTGTGTTTATAAACTTCACACACAGCATATTACTCAGGGCGGGGGGGGGGGGGGCAAAATAAATGTATTTGTTGTTTGCTAAGCAAAGGAGAAGTTCTGTTTTCGGCCACCAAATGGTTTCTGGAGTAAATGCAAATGCCTATATCTGTAACGTTATATAAAAAACGTGCTATGGCTATGAATTTTCGATGATAGGTGGCTTCAGAAAAAGGCAATATTAGTTTTGGCTCTGAACAGCTCTTTGATATCTTATCCTATGTTACCAGGTTTACTTTTGTCTGTTTTGATAACTTACTTTTATCAATGATTTCTCAAGGCACAGCTTGAAGCAGTGATGACAATAGCCAGACGCTTGCCAAATATTCAAAGTCCACTGATTTATAAGGTCCAGGGACTTAATTTGTCATAGATCCAAAACCTCAATATTCACATACATTATGGTTTCCGCCATACATATCAAGAACTCATGATCAGTGTATCAATGTCAATCCAACTAAGAGCATACCTACTTGTGTACACTGTCTTGAGTTATTATCTTTCAAACCTTCAAACAAAATTGCCCCCGCAGTTCCGAAAAAGCTGCTAGGGGGGGACAAATCTACATCACATACCCTCCGCCCCACAAGAGCTGTCTACCACTCAAAAACTACGACTATAGCATGTTAGTAACACGAAATAGAGAAGAAATTTTGAGTTTTTGATAAATTTGATATTTGGTTACCTTCATACTGTTGATATGATAAACATCATGCTGTTGACGGAACCACGGTCAAAAACTTTTGCATCCGAGGCCGCCAAGACAAAAAAAAGTAACATAACGTTATAACGTTATCCTTGTATGTCAAATGTGGAGACGCCTGATTGTAAACCATACTCGTCGGGACCAATGTCTTGATTTGCATAACAGTGTCCAGACATGATTTGCATATGTCTCAGGAACCGTCATTTTGACGCATTTACCCATAATTCCTGTCGCTAGCTGCACATGCGTATTTGATTCCATGAACGTGCTTATTGTGATTACTTCACAAAGTCTAAAAGTTTCAATTAGTTATAGTTTTATTGCACAACAATTGTACGGGGTACAAAGTATGGCATCTACATAACTACAGTTCTATCTTATCTAACTGATACATAAGTTGTAGTATGGGATAAATTTCTTACAATTGTTGGAGGCTTTTACAATCATTGGAGGAATTTCTAATGTCTAAACCTTATTTGATATATTTTCCTATATCTGTCAAGCAGGGATTGTCACATGTCATGATGTATTTGAATTTGCACTGATATTCGTCTTCAATTAGCTCTGGACAGAATTAAGATGTTGACACTTTGCGCTAGCGGTACGTGGTGGTCTCTCCAAACTCAAAACCGGTACCACCTCGAAATCAATTTTCAGTAGTGGTGCGTACCTAATAAGCCCGGACTTGGACTTGGACCTAAAAATGTTTAGGTCCAAGTCCAAAAAAAACCTAAATGCCCGGACCTAAGTCCGGACTTGCAAAAGTTATCTGTCACTTCTATTCCCTTTTCTTGTTCTAAACCATCTAAAACCTTCCATAGACAGTGAAATTTGCACTGGAAAAAGAAAAAAAAACATTTCGTGTTTACACTGGCTGTATATAATGCATGTATTTTTCACATTGCATTTCAGTTCATGCTAACATGCAATTTTATATGCACCATCCCCCCTCCCCCTCAAAAAAGAAAACTTTCTAGTGCACATAATACGCAATGATGGGTTCAGGTCCGGACTTATAAGTCCGGACCTGAACCTGAACTGCTGGACTTGAATCCGGACCTGAACCTGAATATGAGTCTAGGTACGCACCACTAATTTTCAGTATTGCCGTTAGGATAACAATTAAACCAAGGACGTTATATCAGATGTGATATAACGTCCTTGATTAAACGAACCCGATTCTTCTTTTACCGGTATCGCAAACATTTTTCTGAAACTTATGACATATAAGTTCAATCAAGGACGTTATACCTTGGTTACATTTGTGATTCCACTATTCTGGTGTAAGGTCAACTTTCAATACCGCCACATGGAAAAATGTTATAGAGGCCTTCTCAAGATTTTCTTCAACATTTCGATATCTGAAGTGTATATACCTCAGGATTTTAGTGGCGCTGCATTGATGCACTCTTTAGCATTACTAAAAATTCGTATATTTTTTTCTAATGTGGCGGCATCATGGCGTCTGGTACGGAATTATGTGAGATGATGTTTGGTGAAATGGTAGAAAAAAAAGAAGTTTGCCATCCTATGTTCGGAAAACAGAGCGCGGTGGATATACGTTCCTTGTTACTCCAGTTTTCCTGCCACTGACAAATGAAACAGTAGCGGGCCATTTATCACAGGGGAAACCCAGTTTAGAGGCAATTCCTTTAACTTTTTCAGCAGCGGGTGACATCGTATGAATCACGTTGATTGGGCGGCACGTATTGTAAAGAATTGTGTCACCATTAGGGAAAGTTTCGACACTGTGGGAATGCATCATTTTTAAAAACGTTAGATCAAGAACGTATGTTATCCCTAAAAACGTAGAATGACAATCATTTAAAAACGTGGTTGTCGTGAAATTTTACACCAAGCTAGGGAGTATTTTGTACGATACTATATCTCTCGCAGTGTCCAATTGAACTCCGATATGTGATATTGTGACCCCCTCAAATGCCTTGCGGTTCGGATAATATTAATAGTCGTTTTCTGATTTTCTACACAAGATAGTTGCATGATATTGCACTTTCGCATTACCTCAGCTGTCTTCTAGTCACGAAGTTTTCCTTCTCCTCAGTAATATTGCCTTGATGCAGTTTCTCCGAGTAAAAAATCAATCAAGTTCTGTTTCATAATTTAATCCAGTTTCCGACTCGAAGCCGGGTGCTGGAAAACATCGCCACAAGCGAAACCCGAAGATCATTTATTAGCCCACTTCAGGCCCGATTCTTGCGGCTTTCTTTAACCAACCTCATTGATATCATTTATTCATTCAATTAGAATTCCCAGGAGCTAGTAGATACGCCTCGTACCCACATGATAATGATGATATAGAAGTGTTTGTGCCCGCTGATAATTTCACATTCCGAGAGAGGTGTGTTCTTTCATTTCCGTTGCCGATCTTTCGGGAATAAGGGAGAAGGTATTTAATTAACTTGAAGGCGGAAACAATATCATTCCATACATCACCACACCTCGTTACAGACATATCAGTCCGGGGCTGCCACGACAGTGATTGTGAATTTTGACGGGCAAAGCGGCAAACTGGGCGGAGATGTGAGGCTAAATTCCGCAGATTTTAATAACGCGGAGATGTAGAGTCCCGTCAGAACTTATCCCCATTGATTTTTGAGTTGTCATCACTGTGTCCCCCTTCAATTCCTTACATTTCCCTCTCACCGTGTGACGACAACTGCAAGTACCAGGAACTAATCAACCCTCACGTATTGATTGTGTCTGTGAATTGTTGAAGAATTGTTGGAGAAACTAAATTTTACTTCAGCAAAAGTCGTCAACCCTCAAATATTGATTGTTTTGGGGAATTGTTGGAGAAACTAAATTTTACTTCAACAAAAGTCGTCAACCCTCAAATATTGATTGTTTTTGTGAATTGTTGAAAAATTGTTGGAGAAACTAAATTTACTTCAGCAAAAGTCGTCAACCCTCAAGTATAGATTTTTTTTTAAATTCTTGATGAATTGTTCGAGAGACTAAATTTTACTTCAACAAAAGTCGTCAACCGTTGTATTGTTTGAAGTATTGGTTGTTTGGGGGAATTTTTGAAGAATTGTTGGAGAAAATAAATTTTACTTCAGCAAAAGTCGTCAACCCTCAAATATAGATTAATTTTTTGTGCGAATTCTCGATGAATTGTTGGAGAAACTAAATTTACTTCAGCAAAAGTCGTCAACCCTCAAGTATTGGTTGTTTTGGGGAATTGTTAAAGAATTGTTGGAGAAACTAAATTGACTTCAACAAAAGTCGTCAACCCTCAAGTATTGGTTGTTTTGGGGAATTGTTAAAGAATTGTTGGAGAAACTAAATTTACTTCAGCAAAAGTTGTCAACCCTCAAGTATTGGTTGTTTTTTTGTGAATTGTTGATGAATTGTTGGAGAAACTAAATTTTACTTCAGCAAAGTCGTCACCGAAGAATTTCGAACAGGGAAAACATTTGGACGGATACCTGTGTACATGTGTATACAAGTTTATAAACAGCATAACAATTCGGTTCAAAGTGAGTCTTTATTGTATTTCATATTGTATAAGAAAAGTCAAAACGAAATTCCTATTTTCAGCCACCTAGCAGTTTTCCGAATAACTGCCGATGCTTGTATCTGTCGTTCTTATGGTACTTAAGTTATGAATTTTCTATGGTAGGAAGCTTTGGGGTTAGGGAAAATGCATAAAAGGCCAAAACGTACCTTTTTTTGTCGGATTGGCAGGAAGAGCTCCACAATGGTTCACTTAGTGCTTCAGTATCAGGGTTTTATTTCTACAGGGAGAGGTTGCTAGCCCTTCCACTTAAACTTCTTTGAGGTACCTCCACCATCACTGGACCCCCATTCAGAACCACAGCACGTCCCTTCCGAAAGACGGGTGCAGCCCGAACCGAGATACCCTACCCAGTACCAACTAGTCTCCCAGTTAAGTTACCAACTGATTAGGGCCCTACTAGGAGCTCAACTGTGAGGCTACTACCAGGTGAGCTACAGGGACATCCCCTACCCAAGTGTTAGGGGCACCTTAGTCCCCAAAGGTAACATCACTGGTACAACCCTGTACAGCGTTCGCCTGAAATTCATGGATTCTTCATTTCCCTAACTACAACTATCCCTGTTCAGTCTAACCTCCAGTCATATAAATCAAGTACCATTTTCTTCTATTTCGCGACACCGAAGTTCTAATTAGAAGTTATGTGTTAGGCAGGGACACAGTCGGAATTACTGGTGCTCATTTTATTTATAATATTCTCGACGCTCTTTTCGCAACTGCTTTATCATGAGCTTGATACCGTAAAGCGTTATAATTGTCACCAGACAATAAGGAAAGATTGAGGCCCTCGCCACATCTCCAAACGATTTTGTGAGGTTAGGGAACAAAGAACTAAAGCAGGACAAATGTCGGAAGCTGGGGGTCCATCCCGGTCACGTTGGGTGACAAACTGCACAGTCTAGTTATGTTCCAGGTTAACATCTTGAAACTGTCTTGAAATCTTTCCAAAAGTGTGATAAATCTCAATAAATGAATAAGATTAATCTCCCGTTGGGAAAGTTTCACTTTTGTTACTCGAACAGTGTGGAGGAAAACGTCAAAAGAACCCACCACATTGGAATTAGGCCCAGTGCTTGCTGTGACAAAAATGCAGTAGTATGAATGCTGACTATATGTCGTTAGTTCACCTTTATTCGAGGGGTAACCTATATCCGTTGTTTTTAAAAACAGGGTATTTAGGGATATCAACTCTACAGAGGTGGTTTCAAACTACAACATTTTGAATACGTCGGGTCCACTTAAATATTGTGAAAATATTGCAATTTGAAACCAAGGTTTTTAAAACAACGGATATAGGTTACCCCGCGGATAAAGGTGAGCTAGCGTTACAGCTACATACCACCCATGTGTCATTTCACTCCGATAGTGACGGTTCATTACTCGAGAAAGGGGAATAATTTCACACGTAGTCTCGTAGACCATTCTGTTGGTAATTCCTTTTGTTTTTTCAGACCCTTGTAGTGTCTAGTGGTAACGCTCGTTCACCTTTATCCGTGGGGTAACCTATATCCGTTGTTTTTAAACACAGGATATTTGGGGATACCACGTCGAAGGACTGGGCTTTATTTTGAAATATTCTTAAAATGTTCCAGTTTGAAAGCACCATCCGTCGACTGACATCTCTAAACACCCTGTTTTTAAAAACAACTCATATAGGTTACCCCACTGATTAAGGTGAACCGGCGTTACATAGAGCAGCATCTTTCCTTGCTTTTTCAGTAGCAGGGTATATTTTCACAGGGAGGAGTTGTTAGACGTCTCCTCTAACGTGCGTGCTCGAGACACGTCATTGAACACGGGACCAGAGTTTAAGTCCTTTCCGAAAGACTGTGGCAGCCCCAACCGAGATGCCCTACCCAGGATTGAACCGGGGTCTCCCATTTACCAACTAATTGGAACTGAGGAGTTCAACTGTAAAGTCGCTACCAGTTGAGCTATAGGGACATCCCTATGGATACATATCAATCTAGATTTCTTGTATACCTTTTAATTAACGTTATTTACAGTATTAACGCATTTTAGTGCTGCAAGTTTGTCATCTGCAATATCCAAGACATCCTCTTCGTCTTCTACCAGGTGGAACAGGTGGGGCATCTGTCTTCTGTGCAGAAGGAGTGTGTGATTACTTGTCCAAGGCCTCACTTAGAGGCCGTTCAATGGCGCGATTGATCCACGCAATCTGACCACAAACTGCCCACGGACGTGTCTAAATAACAAGTTTCGGGCGCCGGCGATCGATGGATGGAGAAGTTGAAGGGAGGAGACACGAGGCCACAGAGGCGGGAGAACCCATGTCGGTGCAGACACGCCGTAATTAAGGCAGCCAGACTCTATGGAGAGGTCCACAACACGATCGGCGGGTGTTAGTGTTGGTTCCAATGGGCGTACGGCCTAGCTAGCTGCGGACGCCTCGGCTCAAATTGGCGAATAATTGGAATAACCTCTTCCCCAGTGCACTGCATGCACACAGGTAGTTCGGTACTGCTGCGTATACAGCGGGTTTAGGGCGTCATCGGGGAAAACAACGCTGTACGACGAGTTCAGGACTTGTCATAAACTGGGTGATGTTTTCCGTCAAATAGCACAGCATTCGTATGTATTCAACAAAATCTTAGGTCTGTTTATTAACAATCAGTGACCGTTTTGATCGACGATGTTTTTTTCACTCAATAAATCCGATACAGATCGCGACAATTTCAATTGAACTTGTCCATTCAGAATCGTCAAGGTGAAGTGAAAATTGACATCTTTATGAATTCAGCAGTAAATACATTAAACGAATCTAAATTTGATGCCTCGGCTCCGCCTGTGTGTTTTTATTAAAAATAATAATTAAGCCATGTGATCCAATATCCCGACGCAGAACAACTTTTGTTGACACTGAGCTTGGTGTCAAACATAGTAAAACTTTGTACATTAATTACGTGTAGGTTGTATGGCTGTTTTGGCAACGAACCTCTTCAAGTTGTGAGTGTTTGTGTGCTTGTGCGTGTGTGTGTGTGTGCGTGCGTGTGTGCGTGTTTTTGTGTGTGTTTGTGTTTGTGTGTATTAATGTGTGTGTGTATGTGTGCGTGAGTGTACGTATGTGTGTGTGTGTGTGTGTATGTGTGTGAGTATTTATGTGTGTGTGTATGCGTGTGTGTGCGTGTATGTGTGTGTGTGTGTGTGTATGTGTGTGCGTGTTTGTGTGTGTGTGTGTGTGTGTGTGTGTGTGAGACGGAGAGAGAGAGAGAGAGAGAGAGGGAGATGGAGAGTGTGTGTATGTGTGCGTGTGTATGTGTGTGCGTGTTTGTTTGTGTGTGTGTGTGTGTGTGTGTGTACATGTGTGTGTGAGACAGAGAGAGAGAGAGAGAGAGGGAGATGGAGAGTGTGTGTATGTGTGCGTGTGTATGTGTGTGCGTGTTTGTGTGTGTGTGTGTGTGTGTGTGTGTACATGTGTGTGTGAGACAGAGAGAGAGAGAGAGGGAGATGGAGAGTGTGTGTATGTGTGTGCGTGTGTATGTGTGTGCGTGTTTGTGAAACAGAGAGAGAGAGAGAGAGAGGGAGATGGAGAGAGTGTGTATGTGTGCGTGTGTATGTGTGTTTGTGTGGTTTCGGATATTTCAGGTAAGCATTTAAAACGGTCGGATGTAAAAAAAAACGGTCTGAACCAGCAGGGAAACTTGCTGCCCTAGCTGTCACTAGGTACTACATGGGTCTAAAAGAAAGAGGTCATGAAACTCTTCAACCCAGGGTTAATTGTTTCAAAACATCATTTTTGTCAGATTTTTAGATCTTACGATTGAAAAGCTGAACGAACGACTAAAGCATTAAGGGCAATAGATGGTCAAACAATTTACCTACACGGTTAGTATTTGGGACACTGAAAAGCGCTTCAATGTAATTGGCTGAAAGGTTATGAGGTGAAAAATATATCAATGCTAGGTAAGCTCGTTTATCGAGCCGAGAGGTCAAATTAGCTGAGTTAGAGGACGACATGTGACATAAATATATCAATATAAATATCATGCAGGTTTGGTTTGCCTGTGCGTGCCATCTGCTTCGTTCGTTCAGACTCTTGCAGTGACTAGTGGAAAGTTTCTTTGCTGTTTTGGTAGGAGGGTATATGTCTACAGGGAGGGGTTGCTAGCCATTTCATTACGAGCTCGGGAAACCTCCTCGAACACAGTTTTACGTCCTTTTCCGAAAGACGGGTGCAACCCCAACCGAGAAGCCCTACCCAGGATTTGGACCGAGGTCTCCCAGCTACCAACTGTGAGGTCGCTACCAGTTGAGCTGCAGGGACATCTCTATAACTCCAACACAAGCTGTTATGAACTTCAATATTG
Source organism: Branchiostoma floridae x Branchiostoma belcheri (assembly GCA_019207045.1). Classification (NCBI taxonomy): domain Eukaryota; kingdom Metazoa; phylum Chordata; class Leptocardii; order Amphioxiformes; family Branchiostomatidae; genus Branchiostoma; species Branchiostoma floridae x Branchiostoma belcheri. The sequence goes on along the minus strand of CM033026.1, from coordinate 26,317,768 downwards.
CAATAATCACGAGGACTATGTATAAAAAGAGCTGATCATCGGTGTTCCTTTCGTCACTTGATCTCATACTGTCATGATATAAGAGAACGTAAGTCTCTGTATACCAGACTTCTAGGAGTACTGAATCAATTCAAATTGGCAAAAAAAGGGGGGGGGGGATATTTCATGAAAGGGCTTGGTGAGTCATTGTAGTGCAGATTTGTGCGTATGTTGCAAATTGTTGGAACTTTATGGACGACTTACTCCTCTAGCGAAGATAAACTATATTAGCGGGAGACTCTAGGAGTTTGATAGAGTGTACGAGAAGGTAACAAAGTTAGATAATGCGTTGGATAAATCTTATACAGTTATCATCGATGTGTCATGATGAACATCCTTTCTTCATTTTTAGTGTACCGTCATAGACTACCATTCTTCCCAGTCTCATTGTGATTGTTTCACCCCCGTCTGAATAGGGTTAAGCAAGACATTAGCATTACGATTATTCAAAACTGTAGCATTTGAATATCAGTCTCCAATTCACAAAGACAAGTTTAGTGAACTTACTCTATAACAAACATGGTTTATTGTTAGTGTACAAGACAGTTTGGTTACATCTTCAATGCAACGTGTGCAATGAATACAAAGTTCCCATTGTTTTAGGAGGGGTCATATGGGGCGCCCAAATGCCAATATTTTACCACAGTCCGGCTGATTTCTTAGAAATGTTTATAAATAAAGAAACACATAGAGAAAGAAACGAATATTGGGAAGTATAGAAGCAAGCAAGAAAGGATTGAGAAAAAATGAAACCATAAAATGACGACATACAACACCTAACTGTGTCTTCTTTAAATATTGTATTGGTAAGATTGTATACTCACTTTATAACCTATACAACACCTTGTCTTACATTTGTTTGTACATATTGCAATTGTTTTACAGTTAACTTTGGCTTACCATGACTTGACGTTAAGATATACTTATACCCGAATCAGTAGTTTATTTGTCTCAACTACCGACTACGTTCGCACTGTTAATGAAATTGAATCGACTTTGCTGCAAATTACTGGAATGTTCCTGGTATAATTCCAACAACAACAGCCCTTCCCAAATCAACATCTCTCTCTTTTAGACCTGTCTCACTTTCAAGGGCTGCCAAATCCTCGCCGTCTTCCGTCCAATATGTGTGTATCGATTTTCCTCAGAAGAAATTATCCGCTGTCTCTTCTGATTATTGACCGGCCCGAAAATTGCGGTATTACTGTCCTGCCGACAAGGCTGGGGGTACCGCGGGCCAAGATACGGACCAAGTCCTGTACAAACAGGGGGCACAAGCGCCTGGGGGTTTTCTTTGTGTTTTTTATTATACAGCCTTACAATTAGTTGCGAGTGGTAGACTTTACACAATATGATGCCCACTTGTTATTACGGGGCTCAAAGATGCATGTGTGTGTGTGTGTGTGTGTCAGTGGCATTGTAAGGGCCAGAGAATGTGAGTTTGTTTTACGGCAAATGAAATATTTCTTCCACCCCCCTCCATGGGATCACTCAATTGCCACGTTGGGAGTGAGCCGGGGGCGACTAGCAGACTGAAAGGGCATTCGTCTAAACAAACAACCCGGCCGATGGAATTGTGATTATTTCAGCACATGGTAAGAAATGACAGTAGGACCGCTCATCTACACGTGTTTGGTATATACAACATTATCATACCGTATTATGTCTAAATTTCTTACTTTTTTGTCAACAGTGCTAGATTTGTTCATAACGTCTCGACAAGCACAGGACTGTGTGAATAACGCGTTTTAAATTGTTTATTTCAGTCAGTTAGACAGTATCATTCCATTGAAGGGTTTTGTATGGAGCTTTCCAGGCAAAATCTTGTAATCCGCGTGAGGCGCTTAGACAAGGTCCTCCCGTGTTAGTGTACTGGGGCGTGCAATGCCCTGTCCCTGGTGCTGAATGTCTCTCACTTCATCTATGGTTAACATCTTTGAATTGTCAGTCGTCTAAGGCTATGTGTTTCCCCTGAAAGACATTTAGAGGTTTTTACCATGTGTTTACATACGAACTACCTATCAAACAAAGAAAGTAAAGCATTTCCTTGACTCTCATTATGTAGACTATTAACAGGTACGACAATTAGGTAACTCATATTGTTATAGTAAGCTTTCAATAGACACTACCAAAATTATACTTCTGAATTACGTCTATATTACACAACATATTAATATAACATCATATCCGCTGTGTATTTTGATAAGAAAACTGTCACGTCATCTTACGTCTGAGGGGCACGGTGGGGTATAACCGGTAAGAAAAACACATCTCGGCGCCCATTAAAGTTTATTGCTCCTATCAAAACACAAGACATGTAGTAGTAGTAGCGTTGATAAGCATTACATCTTTATTATATCTGCGGGAAATGGTGCGATCTGTTCCCGCCGTACTCTGGCTCTGACCGTGCAGTCCATCACTCCCCGCCACCAGCAGGCGCACCGACCCCGGTCGATCCCGAATCGACAGAATTACGGAGAAAGCCCCACGGCCCCTGCAGGGCGCGGCACGGGCGCCCCACCTCATCCATCTCTCACCGTACTTGCACCCGCAGCGGCGTGTGACGGTGCGGCGGCCGGGGGACACCCAGGGCGGTGTGCGCTGTCGTGGTACGTTCAGCCTCACGTGCGGGGATGTCCAGGAGATGATGGATGGGCGGCTTGGGGAAAGCTCGACGGCGCGCCAAGCGTGCGTAACCGCCGAGCACCTCGGGCAATCACCCGCTCCATTTGCACTTTACCAGATGGAGGCTGGCAACAGCCACGGCGGGACAAAGGTTTTATCTGTCCCCCGCCGTGGATTTTGTGGTTACGCTACTGAAGCAGACACGATGTCACTCTGTCACAGGTCGTTGCCTTTCCTTCAAATGATTCGGATCACCAGTCCACGAAAAAATAATCTGCTTGTGTTCTGAATCTACATCACAGATTCTCTCCGCTCCCTACATTGTTTCCGAAAACTTGAGATGACGTTGTCTGACGTCATTATTTTTGCCTTTTGGGGAAAGAGCCATCTGCACAAAGGCTGGTCCCAGGGGTCCCATATGAGAAAAAAAGGCGCATGAAATATTAATAAATACATCATTTCAAGTCTATGTGCGGGTGGCACACATCAAAGTCGAAATCACTGTTTTTATATCATCGGGTGAGATGTGAGTAAGGCGGATATAGAGGCGCCCGGGCCGGCCAGGCGCCATATGTGGTGTGGTAAGCCGACTCAGCAGGTCTGCTCCCCTGAGTTCGGCAATGTGAGCTAGACGGGCGGGCCTAACCTTGTCTAACTGCCGCCTCTAATGAGGTTTACCTGTACTGGGGTTGTGAGAGGATCCTCGCTAAGCAATATACCCGCTAACCTCTCAATCCCTCTCTCTTTCTATTTCTCTGTCTTTCCAACTCTCTTTCTCCGTCTCCACACAAAATATGGACATCTAGGGCTAACACTGTATAACAGTATGGATACGAATGTAATATATCTGTATCTGTATCGATATAGCCAGTATAACCGACATTGATCCAAAACAGCATTGTTGAGCTTTGCAGGAGACGTACATGGTTGTCCTCCAAAATGCCTTGAAGCACGACCTATGTGACCGCGCCTTGAGAGCTCAAGGAGATTCTCGTACTTTAGCGATGTATCATGTACACTAAACGTTTCAAGATCAGTATTCTATTCTACAAAAGTTAGGACAAAACGTAGAACAAAAACTTAAACTGAAAATAAACTCGCGAGTCTGCGCTGCAGCCGCATTCATGTTCGAATGAACAATCATTTAGGTCACGTGACGTTACGAACACAATGAAAAGTGCCAAAAAGTTTATACCGCCCTTCTGCCTATTCTCCAAGCAGAAGTTAGGCTCCGGCTGTTTTTTTTAGTCGTTTTCATCGGGCTTTCTATTTTGTGTTGTATTTTCTATTGTCAAAACCTAATTGGCTGGCGGACTTCAATTAACAATACAAAAAAGAAAGCCCGAAACAAACGATTAAAAAAACAGTCGGAGCCTTTCTATTGTCAAAACCTAACTGGATGGCGGACTTCAATTAACAATACAAAATAGAAAACCCGATAAGAACGACTAAAAAATCTCATCTCCCCTACTTCTCCTACGACAACTCAGTGAGAAAAGGAGATGGCGGATAGTAGATTAATTCCCTGTCTTTTACAACAGAATTCCTTAGTTTTAGAGCTTGACTTACATCGACCACATATTGGACCGAGACAGTATCTTTAAAGGATCATAATTGAGTCGAGAACCTGTTAAGGAACGGGTTTCAGCACTGCCAACTAGAGATCTATCGTCTGCCAAAAAAAGGAGTTACGAGTCTGTGACTGTGTCCGCCATATCATTCAACTGTTATTATATTCCAACTTCTGATCAAAGTCGATTTTCTCAACTTTAAAATGACCCGTTATGTATGAAATATAGAATGTGATAGCTTGAATGATCATCGGTGGATTATCATTACATTCTGCGTGTATGTTTAATTGTTTGCTTACTTTTTGTTTATTTGTTGTTCGTTGGTTGGTTTATATTTGTTGGCTGTTTATATAGTTGCTGTTTGTTGATATATACAAATGTCATAGATAGAGAAATAACGTTTGCTTTCGTCGAAATCCATATAGTTTGAAAGCAATCAATCAATGGTAACTTTTATTCAGCTAGGAACTCCGATATTTGTAGGGTGCAGTGGCCGGATTGTCTATCGATTCAGTCGTTTGCCCACATGGGTCCAATTAACGTCTGCCCAGAGGTGGGCGACTAACATCCTGATCGGGGTCTGAATTCTGACGTCACTATTCTGATTAGATGACACCGACTGTCGTACGCTTCAGGTCACAGCTCACCGCTGCCACCAGTGTTAAGGTGGTATCTCACTGCACTTGCGTCAGGCTTGGGTCACAACGGGGTTCGTTTGCTGCGTCACTGCTGTGTCATTTTTGCACAATTGTATAATTCAGATATTGCGTAATACGTAAAAGTATGGCTTAGAAGACGACAAAATATACTAAAAGTAAGAAAATTCGTTTCTTTATTTCTGAAATATGTCGAGTATCTTTCGAAACCCCGCAGCAACGCAAGCGTGACGCAAGTGCAGTGAGATACCACCTTTAGTTATAGAAGGAAGGACATCCACTCTGGCTCGCGTCTGGGGTGAGACTGAGATGGGGACATCCAGCCCCCCCCTCCCTTTATTGGGTCTAATTGACAGCAAATGTCACAATACTGTCATGGGCTAACTGGCCATGTATTTCCTATCGTTAACAATAGTCTCCCATTCGTTTATATAGAAAACATGTAAGAAAGGAGCTGTCAAAAGTCACTTACTATTCTTTATTCTATATGTTATCACATAATCTTGTTTACTACCTGATAGATACAGATCAAAATTTTGATATGTATCGTTTTGGCATTGACCTCTGACCCCTGAGTTCTCCTTAATGACGTTATGTGTTAATACAAATTTTATTGCACATTTCAGTTGCTATATTTGTATTATTTTGTTCAATTTTGCTGGAATCTGGGGAGAATAGTGATGTATTAGTGTTGCAGATTAGACAAAGCCAAATCAAACCGTTCTGGGCCAATCAACTGTCGACAGGAACATCATACGGTTTACCAGCTTTTATAAAAGCTGTGTGACTGATTAAAGGGTTAATGACCCTCCCGAGGTGCACATGATGTGATAACGCCTGGTTCTTTGCTATAACCACCGAATGAAAACAACGAGTGAGCCAAGCGAATGAGGCGGTTTTATGAGTGGTTATAGCAAAGGACCAGGCGTTATCACACTATAAACACCTCGGGGCGGGTCATTAACGTTATCATGATAAAAACTGGCACCCATAAGAAATACAATTTCCTTTTACAGTTGTCCAATTTTTCTATGAAATGCATTTGTGCTTAATTCAATGATTCATTTTGAATTCAAGAATTCTGCAAACAATATTGCGTAACATCGCAGTCTTTTTTTTCAAATCCTACTCTACTTCTAATGGAGCATCTACTCTGTTTCTCTATTTCCATGTCATTCGACACCTCATATTCTGATTGGTCAATGTTATTCAACACCTTAATCTGATTTGGCAATGTCATTCCACATCTCATTCTGATTGGTCAATGTTATTCAACACCTTCATCTGATTTGACAATGTCATTCCACATCTCATTCTGATTGGTCAATGGCAATGTCATTCCACATCTCATTCTGATTGGTCAATGTTATTCAACACCTTAATCTGATTTGGCAATATCATTCGACATCTCATTCTTATTGGTCAATGCCATTTGACACCCGTTTAAGATTGATTTTACAACCCTGACGCTTCTATGATATTACCACGTCATAACCAATAGGAAATGAGGCCTTTTGATTGGTCAATGTTGCCTGGCTATATGATAATATTGAATCATAGTCGTGGGATGGACCAATGAAAGTCACGGAAAGTGCGTAAGGCATGACGGGAATTAGCTGTCGCGAGACAAGCTTGTGACAAAGTTAGGCAAAAAGCAATGGCACCATGATACTGTGACACTGACTGATTTCGAGCGTCGTACGCGCAACGGTTTTTTGTGTGCATCAAACGATAGTTTTCTTCGATTCATTCATTATGTTTAAGAACCCTACACACTCGACAAGAATAGGGGTATGCCCTGGTGTGCGATGGCATTAAACAATACTCAAAGATTCTGTCGCACGTTGAGTGAATGGCCAGCAGTCCCTCCGTTTTCTTCAAAACCATTGCTGCAGAAAGGACAAGGACACTAGGTACATGTATAGTACCCATGTCACATTTAGGGAAAGTCGTTCGGATGACGATTATGCGGCAATCGCCTGAGCTTCGCGTATAATAATAACTTTATTGCACAATTGTACGAGGTACAAAGTATGGCTTATATTTGACAGGGACGGTTTTCAGGTGAAAGCGCGCAACCCTGTCGATCTTAGATATGGCCGATCTTCCATTGATACGTATATAAGTGGAGGACGTACGTCGTGCGAACGTCGTACAATACCAAACTGACGGGATTCTTGGGATAGCCATGGCCTGTTGTCAAGCTGCCTTGTCCCGGAAAAGTTATGGTTGTCTTAGAACCTTGAGGATGTTTTGTTACGCCAAAACCTACCTGAAAACTCTACATCAAAACTGTACGACGACCCCTCGCAAATATGATGGCGCCGTTACGGCGTTAGTTTACCTTCATTGTTTCTTAGGAAACAGAAAGCAATTACGTTTTTGGGCCCCTATCAGAACCCCTGAAAGGGTAGCTTCGCATGGAACATGTACCGTCTTCCTGACACAAGTTGGGTTCACTTTGAGTGTAAGCCGAGATATTTTCCCCAACATTCGAAGGAAATTGTACAAGCTAGTGAAAGGTATAAAACGAATTTTCTATATACTTCTTGCATTCTTTTTACCTCCGGGAGAGAGGTTTGCCAAGGACGGAGGTGCCGTTTCTGTTGTAGTATCTGTTGTAGTATGTTCGTGCCTATAACTCAATATCCTTTTGAGGGATTCGTTTGAATTTTGGCATGATGATAGCTGATGACACAGTGCGAATTTGGGCACCATAGCATTTTCAGGTATTGAAGAAATGTAGACCGACACCCCCCTCTGAAAAGTAGCGTGGTATACGGTTCATCATACCAGCTATTACTTGCCTAATGGTAGTGCTATACAAACTTTCCCTGGATAATAATAAACTACTCTGAAAGCAGAGGTTAGGCATCAATCTGTGCATTTTTTGTTGGCAACTCTATTTTGATAGATCTTATCATTTTGTGTGTGCTATTTTTCAGTGGCAAACACCAGAATAACTTCAAGGAGATTTGTGTCCTACGAGCCTGATTATATCGCGCTTATAGTGGTCCATCCAACTGACATCCTGTGCGCATCGTTCATCAGTGCGCAAACGGTTGTACGTGCTGACAACGTACGATCTCTGTGAGATTGCCACGTTACCGCATGCAGGCCGTACTTGCACGTGCTGCTTATGTATGGTTTCCTTGCTCGCATGTTGTACAGGGCACGCGCGTCGCCCGTACTGGATCGTAATCCGCATCCCGAAAGCAGAGAAAGTTCTGCATGTTCCCAAATACGTTGGATTTCGTGGGATTTTCTATGGAGGCGGTGTTTACCACTTACGGATCCCGAAATTTGCACACGTTTTTGCACGTAGGCAGCACGCAGTTGTACGGTTGTCACCTGGGCTTAACACAGACTTGTGTCCTGCGGACTCTTGCTTATCTCTGCTATGCTCACAGCGGTCCATGTCACACAGCATGTCTAATTTCCCCCGAACTGACCTATAGACCGATAGGACACTAAATCTGATGAATTCCCTAGTTCTTCCCTGCTGGCAGGTTAGCCTGGGTATCATCCTCCGTAGTCAGCACTGGCTCATTGACCAACAAGATTGAGCCAGCGATAACTACGGAGGTTGGTACCCAGGCTAGAAGCAAGTGTCTTCCGAATGAAGAAGAATCACCCAGTTCGATATGTAACACGTGTGGCCGTGAGGCAACTGCCTTCTCATTACTCGTACCAACCTCTAATACAGTATCGCTCCTGGGGAAATGCATTAGACGATCAGCAGCTATCTGATCGGCCTCGCGATAGGTTCTGAGGCTAGCAAACACTTAATGAATGCATGGACGTTGACAGGAAAGACACTTATGATCGTTACTGGTAGAGTAAGACCGAGTGCAGGACATAAAAATGCATTGCGGGGTTCGTTCCCTGTGGCACTGTTGTGTCATTTCCACCGATTTTTTATAATCTAGATATTGTGTAATACGTAAAACAATGACAACAAAATACACAAGACGTAAGAAAATTCGTCCTTTATCTCTGAAATTCGTTGAGCAATCTATCGAACCCCGCAGTGCCACGCCGGTGCCCCAAGTGCAGTGAGATACCACCTTTACCTCCATGAAAAATGGAGGTATTGTTTGTGTACATTGTGCGTGTGGTGTGTGTGTGTGTGTGTGTGTGTGTCAGTGTCAGTGTGTGTGTGTGTGTGCCTATGCTTCCGTCTGCGTGTGCATGTATTGTATGTCTGTTTAATTGTGGTCAGTATAACTTAAGAGCTATTGGGCGGATTTTCATGATATTTGGTAGTTCCCTGTCAATGAGGACCTAAATTCACCTTATTCATATCTATTGATAATCTCCTTCATCCAGGTTATATACTAGTATGTCGCAAGTATGAAGGTCATATCCTATCGTAACATTCCTTACTGATTATGAAAATGGTGCCCTTAGTTGCATAACCTATGTCTAATGACGTTCATTCAACTTTCGCACATCCCAGCTGCAAAAGTGGTATAATTATCGATATGCAATCTCGCATTTCCTCAAAAATTGCACATTCGATTTCTAGCAATGATCCACATTTGTGATTTTTTCTAAATCACAGTGTCCTTGATGATTATGTCCAGATTACGTACTGATTAACATATCATTATTGTAGCCTTAACCTAATTTAACTACAAAAAAGTTATCCTGTTTCAAAGTCTTAGACAAAGTGCGCCTGCAGTTCACCCAAGACCAGCCAGGTGGCAAAAATCTAGACCCAGTCTTCTCACCACCAAATTGTACACTGGTCATGCACTCAAAAAGCATGACCAAAACATGTTTAGGACAAGATGAGATACAAATAAAGATCGTAAGTTCTGTTGTAGTACCGATGAAAGCAAATATGATCACAAACTCTTCCGTATAACGTTATGTCATGATCAAGTGCTAACACACAGTTTCAAAACATTCAATACATGCATTCTAGAGCTATACCGTTCATTACAGACAAAGTTCAAAACAAACAAAACACAAACAAAAGCTGAATAAAACCATAACATTTCTGTAAAAAATAAGACGTATACATGTCATCAAATACTTCTGCTGTATACCAATAGCTTTGTATGACATGCCAATATCCCTGCCGGAACCCCCTCTGTCAGTCAATAACCACGACAGCATTTCCGTAGATGCTTTTCCATTCTGCTGTAGTGGTATTTTAATTTCCTTTGTTGTCTTGATGTATTTTTCTGTTTGTTTGTTTGTTTGTTTGTTTGAATAATTGTTCTTTTGCAGCGGCATACAGTATACACATCCATTACACCACAATGAAATAGAAGCTACCCGTTGCTCGAAGTAACAAGTGCTTTTCAACTATTCAATTCTGTTCAGATTGCAGCCACTCTAGCCGCTCGCTAACACCCGGTCGTTTCTCTCTCGGTGTAGTGAACTATAATCAAGGACACAAGGGCCCAGTTTCCCTACAATAACTCGGGGGTATTCCGTGCCCTCCCATCTTCATTGTCAGCCGGGTCGCCGCTGAGAAAGCTTCCTGGGATTTCCAGCCGTCCCGGAAGTATTACTTTTACGACGGAGAGAATTTGGCGGGGATCCGGCAAGTGGAGGTCCTTAATCCAACCAATTACCATAAGCATCTTGGTGTGAAAAGCGCGGTAATTCCCAGCTATCGATCCTAATAATGGCCCCGGAAAAAAATATTCCGAGCGATCATTACGCATAGATTTTCCTCCAGCAGTTTTGTCTATCTATGTATGACCTGTAACCATTTTTTTCCCTTTCTCGCTTGTTCGATATAATAAAATATCCCGCCGTGAGCAAGCCATCCTCTACACATCCTTGATTCCAGGGCACAGCTCTCTTGGGGACCGCAGGTAAAAATGCAGCATCACCCCAAAAAGAAGACAAAAACACAACTCCTCGTTCAGTAGAAGTCCTGTGCCCGTAGGAGACAGAGCCAGTGTGATGACGCGTGGTCTGAAGACCGTTTATTCATGTGTTTTACAAGCGTGTTGGTGGCTGAGTGCCTGCCGGGCAGCTCTAGTCAGATACAATCTGCTTATTGCTCCATGAATGTCCTTGATGCCTTCTTGAAAGCTGGATGGTATCTCGGGAGGCGTAGTTTTTGTGTGTGTCTGGTCTGATACAATCGAACCTTACGGTGCTGAGGCGTGTGCACCGGAAGTGTGCACATATATGGAGCTGGGGATCAGACGAGAGACATTTGTGCTGAGAACAGCAGCGGAGAAATAATGTCGATTTGATTGCCGGCGAGGGTGCAGTTTATTGGAGAGCCCTGACACTAGCTGTAGCTGCGCGGTAAAGTGAAATCAGGGCTTCATGGGCTTTTATTGTTACCTACACCCGCATACACGACTATATTCATGAGCGGCAGGTTTCTGTGAAAACTTCAAGTGGAATTTCCTCCTCATTCGCACAATTTTACCTTTCTAGTGGATAGATTTCGATCAGGATAGAGTTACCAAACGAGTTACTGTGTGCTAATTTAAATTATATACATGTAACTTACCAAATATGCAAGAGCTTCGCGACCAAATACCAAGGAGTGAATGGTGCAAGTTTGGGCCCCATAGCAACTTGTTTTGGAACTGCATGTACATTTTTGTCATAAACTATGAAAGATCATAACTCAAGAACTTGAAGAAGAAGTGACCAGTGGATTCTCCTGATTTGTCTCTACCAATATTTTATCATAAGCCTTATTAGACTGTCCCACATATACCCATGCCATGCCACGGTATTGAACTCTACACAACCGATTTTCATCTTAGCAATTTCTAATTTCTAGCTTCACTTGCTTCAAATAGCAAATAGTTAAGTCTAAAACCTGTGTCTGTACCTGAAATATTCACTGATAATTTTATTTTCAGTGCTCTTGTCAACAGCGTGCCAACAAAATGCTTGTTCAGCACCAGGGACAGGTATTGTAACGTCCATGTCAAAGTACACTAAAAGATTGTAGTAGACTGGTAGTTTTGATAGTGAGTCAGTACCATAGACGCAAACTCAACACAAAGTGAGGCAAAAATACGGATTGGGATGTCCCTATTATGGCCCAACTGGCAGTGGCCTTAGAATTGAGTTTCAATTAGTTGGTAACTGGGAGATCCCGGTTCAATCGTGGGTAGGGCATCTCGGTTGGGGCTGCACCCGTCTTTCGGAAGGGGGCGTAACATTTGGGTCCAGAGGAGGTGTCTCGAGCACGCTAAAGTGGAACGGCTAGCAACCCCTCCCTGTAAAAATATACCCTGATACAAGAAATAGCAAGGAAAATTTATGACCTATGTGCCACTTTTACGTTTACAAGGTGAACAACAATAATAACAAAACATGAATTGATTAGCTGCCATATATGCACATTCATGCATCAAACCAAGGACGTGATATAACGTCCTTGATCAAACATGTTTAACAGAATCCAAGAGTGGCTTAGAGGGTGAAAACAACAATACTTACTAAACGCCATAGAATTTGTTGCAACGATGAAAGTTAAGATGGAAGTCGTAAGAAAAATTGCATGGCTATATCCCAATGGTGTCTTGAAATTCGCAACGTGGAAACGTAAATAAGACATGCATTTGTGACCTGGAAGGCTGTAGCCATGAAAAAGTCTGAATATATTTGTTTCGACGTCTTGTTGCACACATTGAAAGGCTGCTTGGGCCGGGTTCTCACGTGCGTATATATTCAAGTCCGTATGAGGTCCTTATGGAAGTCTTAGCCTCTACCAGGCTCCACAGGTAGTTGGAAAATATAGACAAATAACATACAATAGGAGCAAACTGGTCGCAAATCATACTGCTCGGCTAGCTATTTAATTTTTAAACGCGTTTGGTGTGCCATCCGTCTATATTGCGCCAATTGCACCAGTGCTTGTCAGGGATGTGGCCCCGGCCGGGCTCCGAAGCCACAAATTTGTCCCAGGGTGGAGTACCAGATACCCACGGGTAGGTCACGGCGTCTATTTGTTACCGGGTCTCGGGTTCGACTTGAATTCAACCCGGTGCCCGGCCGGGCCCAAAAATACACCGGGAGTCGCAAGGTGTCCCACGGGGCCACGTAGGGGTCACGCCGAAAGTGCTGCGTCATCTCAAGGAGGTTTAAGAATCACTTTCTTTAACCTCCTTGGTCATCTCAATAACAAACTTTACGGCTGAAAACACGAAAACATTTGCATAGGATATATATGGAGGGATACTTACCATACTTTCAAGACAATAGCAAACGTATTCTTGCTGGGACTATCCCAAACATCCGAAATGACACCGTAACATATTTTGAATTTGGCGCCATTCTCGAAGCTTCTCGTCCTGAACATTCTAGATGTGCGCGCAAGGCAGGCTGGGTAGAGACGCCATCTTGCCAGCGGACGACGAAGAACTGGAATCATGGTAAGATTTCTATCTCTCACAATCCGCGAATCTGACGATGGTAAAATCTATGCTAAGGAAAAAAACAGAATCTCGAATGTTTCTTCGAGCTAAGGATTGTAATTTGGACTCTTAAAATGACTTACCACAGACGATGGTTAGCTTCAAAAGTAGCGTGAAGCCGGTATGTTCCCTGTAACTAGGGTTCCTCGCATCGTGTGTGTCCGTGTTTTTTCTTCAGAATACAATTATCATCTTTTATATTTTCAAATGCTTGTTGCGGTAGCATCGTCGATATCGCTGCAATTTAATGCACAAGTATCGAAGTTTTCCATTGATTTCTTTACCATGAATAGTGTACAATTTTGTCCATGTCCTATATGCCTAGTGACTACCATTTTGGTCTCACTCATGAGTTTCTTTTAGTGTTTGATAGTGCGTGTAAAAATTATACACTAGGCAACGTAGTACAGTAATTTCATTGAACACGGATATCAACAACAAGGCATAAGTATGATCTTTTATGTGCCCAAATCAAATAAACTATGTAGAAATCTGTCTAAAATTACCTACTCAGTACTCAGTTTAGATAATAAGTGTGAAAAAGAATTTGTTGGATGTAACCTGTCGAAAGAACTGTCACTTTTCTTTGGACAAGGTCTGAAATTTCAGACAATCCAATGGTAATATCATGCACAAATACGTGCAGTACTTCCCCTGAACCCGCACATCATCATGAAAGAGGTGTCGTTGACCATGCCCCCCTCCCCACCCATCCTAATGCTGTATGGCCACAACAATACAATCATCCCCCTTCCCTTCATTATAAATAGGCTCTTTCACCCTGTTAGCATGATATTGAATGGACCATAGTTGTGATGAAAAATGTATATCCAAGGTTTCATAGAAGACCCAAATTCACACATTTTTATGAAATTTTAGTGAAAACCCACATTCCACGTTGTAAATTTGGGTATCATCTACACAGCCACCCTTCAATTCAAAAACTTGTGTTTCATTATTCATTTGTTATTTCATTTTGACTCTTGCAGTGGCACATAGGGCAGCAAGTAGCAAGAAATACTTTTACCGGAATGTTGCTATCCCTTCCCTTTTATCTTTGCTGGAGGTACCTCTTTAAACATGGGACCTCCATTTTATGTCCCTTCCAAAAGACAGGTTCATCCTCAACCGAGGTGCCCTACCCGAGGAACCGAGGTTTTGCAGTAACTAATTGGAACCAGGAGCTCAACTGTGAGGCAGCTACAAGTACAATGACATGCCCTTGTATTTGAAAGTGATAATGCATTGATTGGTAAAATCTAACTTCTTGATTTCCAGAATGCACCAATCATCCTCCTGAAGGAGGGGACTGACACGTCCCAGGGGATCCCACAGATTGTCAGTAACATCAATGCCTGTCAGGTCATTGTGGACGCAGTACGGACCACCCTGGGGCCCAGGGGCATGGACAAGATGATCGTCGACAAAAGGGGTAAGTTTGAATGCACTTGTTGTTACCTCTGTGAAATGGAGGTATTGTTTTCGGTCTTGAGGTGTGTGTGCAAGTGTTTAGAATTTATTTTGTTTGTCTAAAAAAAGGTATCCCAATGAAACTTCAAGACCTGATGAAAGAGAAGTAGCTAACTTGAGGCACTCCAGCCCAAGACACTGGTTCAAGTCCATCAAGTCCCTTATGGGAAAGGACTCTGTTAAGGAGGATGTCTCCAATCCCAACACCACCGTGACACAAAATGAATGTGACACGCTTGCAGAGCATTTCGGGTCTGTGTGGAGTGAAGTGTCCCGTACTGTTCCAACGTTGGCTGATGTCGAGCACAAGCTCTCGCATGATACACCCACACCGTTCAGTATTGGTCAGGTTAAGGCCAGACTGCGCAGACTCAATGGGAGGAAAGCCGCTGGGCCAGACCTCATTCCTTCCTGGTTACTAAAGCAGTATCATGAAGAACTTGGTCCTGTTTTATGTGACGTCTTCAATTCTTGTCTTCAGAACTCCGCCTTTCCGCAGCAATGGAAAGAGGCTGTAGTCACGGCAGTGCCTAAGAAACAACGACCACAGTTCCCATCGGAATACCGACAAATTTCGTTAGTCAGCTGCGTCGGGAAAGTGTATGAAGGGCTGCTCCGTGATGCTTTGCTACAGGACACTACCAGTAGCCTCGCACCGTCTCAACATGGCTTCCTGTCAAGAAGATCTACGGTTACTGCGTTGATACACATCCTCCAAACGTGGCACGAAGCGTTAAACAGTAACCCGAAGTTGGACGTTCATGCTGTGTTCGTTGATTTTTCCCGTGCATTTGATACCATCAGTCATAGTCAACTGCTCATGTGCCTAGCTGACATGGGTATCAGGCGGTCCTTATGGATGAGCATCAGCAGCTATCTGGAAGGACGTACACAGAAGGTAAAGTGGGGTCCCTGTGTATCTAAGTCCCACGACGTCCTCGCGGGTGTTCCACAGGGTGGTATTCTATCACCAACACTTTTCGTCATCTGTATAAATACCTTGGATGCAAGGTTGCCAAGGCCCATTGTTCCTGTCAAATATGCGGACGATCTGACAACCTCTGAAATGCTAATGGCGTCACTTCCTGGTCAAACGCAGAAGGCACTTGACTCCATTGTTGAATGGGGGGAGGACTACTCTCTCAAGGTAAACGGGAAAAAGACAATGGACATGGTTATCAGCGCAAGGAAGGAGGTAAACATTCCTGTCCCTCCTCATCCGACAATATCCGGACATGTGATTCAGAGGACTACGTCTTTCAAACTACTTGGAGTACACATCACTGCCAACCTTACCTGGGATGAACACGTTCATTTCATGTTGACGAAGTCCCGTCCACGTGTGTATTACCTTGCAGCTGCAAAGAAGGCTGGTCTCCCTACTGATGTCTTGCTCCAGATTTACCTAACATTCCTACGCCCCTTACTGGAGTATGCCAGTCCGGTGTGGGGAGGACTGCCGAAACACCTGTCAGACAAGCTAGAAGCCATGCAGAGGCGCTGTCTTAGAATCATTGGTATCCCATCTGACTCTCTGCCCTCACTATCAGACAGACGGGACGCAGCGACGCTGAAGACTCTACAAGACATACTGCGTGACAGTAGCTCTCCGCTGAGGGAGTTCTTTACTTCACCTCACGACAGTTCGTACAGTCTTCGTCGGGAAGCCCGATACAGGGCATCTAGAAGTAAAACGAAGCGACATGAGATGTCATTTGCACCCCGCTCTGTACGATTGTTGTACGAAAGTGCTAGATGATCGGTAAAGAATGTTGATTCTGTCATGTATATTTTCTTAATCCGATTGCTGTCTAATTTTAAATGTTGTAAATGTATTAATGTTTTAAAGTTGATTCTGTGACTGATGACGTATTTCATGTGTATATACATGCCAAGTCATCCAGGAATAAAGCTGAATCTGAATCTGAATACCAACGATTTTTAAAAATCCTAAAACCTGAAAGATATAAGTGCAATATTGTCATGTATCTTATGTATCTGACTGAAGGATGACAGCAAATAAGATGCATATATTGTTGTTTTGTAAGCTTTCAGGATATCTCTTGAAATGCTTTCATGGATGGATCGTTTGAGATGTCGATGATTGAAGTTTAATGTAATAGTACCTTCTGTGTCATACAAATGGTGAGACTCTTACTTAGAGTAAAAGTTTTATTTACGTTCTCTAATGTATATACACCTATTTTACAGACAAGGCCACCATTTCCAATGATGGTGCCACTATCATCAAGTTGTTGGATATTGTTCATCCGGCAGCCAAGACACTCGTTGACATTGCTAGGTCACAAGATGCAGAGGTAGGTTTTTGTTCACTTGTGATTGTATTGATGATGGTGGACATGATATCTGCACACTGGCCACTATATAGGTTATAGTCAGGTAATATGGTTATGATTCTGTGTATGCAAGTTATTGTTTTCAGTGTGTCTGTTAAGCTTTTGTAATGTCGACATGTCTCCGTAGTTATTTGAATCCGAGTTGTCAGTAGAGTGTCAGGAAGTGGGTAGGAAGATGACCGCAAAGGTTGGAATGTCAGGAAGTAGAATTCGTGTAGAATTAGTTATTGATTAAGCATGACAGTCCAGGTCATTGGGTCATTGGGAGAGGCCACTAATTCAAAGGGGGTTGTTTTTTTATCAGTCTTTGTTTTTGCTCTTATATATTCTCCATATGCTAGTCATGTTTAGTGAGATTCAGTCCTAGGAAAAAAAGATAATCCCTACCTACTGACCGTAATATTTTCAGGACTGAAACAGGAAACAGGAAACACAACATTTTGTTCCCAGGCCTCAGTAGATACATATACAGGGTTCTAGCCAGGATTTGATTTTAGCGTAGTGGGAATGGCATGGTAGCGAAGCAACCAATCAGGAGATTGGCGTGGAAGGGGGGGGGGGTCTTGATGCCTCCACGGTGAGATTTTGACAATGTAGAGTTAAAGTTGGCACTCTGTTAACATCACATGTAATTTGAAGGATTTTTTGGTCAGTTTTGAATGGCATATCATCATTTTTCATTGTTCAGACATTGTTGAACAAGCAAATGATAGCAAAGCACCACTACACTAGTTAAAAATTAGCGTAGTGGCCCGTATTTTAGCGTAGTGGTCACAAATTTTAGCGTAGTGGCCCACTGCGCTAAAATGCACTAGCTAGAACCCTGATATACTCAGTATTTGTTTGAAAAATTGAAATTTGAATTTGAAACGATATTTCCCGGAGTTTTGAGGTCTTTGAACTCTTGTTAGAATTTGTATAATTAGAGAAATGCCACTATTATTACTGCTCTATATTATTATTATTATTATTACTCTATACATACTAAAACATGTGTTATATTTCTTCAGTTGCAGTAATATATATGATTTTTCTGGACAAAGGGAACTAATGAAAATGTATTTTTGTAAGCTGAAAATGACAGAATAAACAAAGGAAATTAATGACTGTCACTCACGAAAATAAGTGGGACAAAAAAAAAATAAAGCTGGAAACAGCCTTGGTCTTCTTCTTCTTCTTCTTCATGACCAAAATAATGAGTATTGGCAAAAATTGTAAAAATTTGGTTCATTTGCTTATCCCTACCTTTCTCTGCTTTTCTTTTTCTATCAGGTCAGAAAGTTTGACACCATTGAACCAGAAAATGAACGTTCTTGTCAATGATGCATCAATAATCAATATTCCTTTAGTATAGATTCCTACTTATAACGATCACAGGATCACAAGTCTATATCAGATAATTTGATAGCTGAAAAAGGCTACAAACTTTTTAGAACCGTAGATATCAATGTCATGATTTCGGGGTCAAGAATGGTATCACATGAAATTCTTTCTCTTGGAAAAGAAAAGGTTTGAAAGTTCCTTGTTAAGAAAACCAAGTGTAGTTGTAATTGAAGTTGCTGACTACAACAGTGCCTATACAGTATCGATTGACCCCTGCAGTCAGTTAGGTTTGTTGTGTTGTGTTATTTGATTTTTGAGAGTTCCCCCTGTGCCCACACAAGCGTCTAGTTTACCCAATTGTGCTGATAGGGTTCGATTGTAGGTGGGAGAGATGTGATGATTCAGTTAAGGTATCATACTCAGATCAATTCTGTCTGGCGCCTCATAGGTAATGCTTCAGGTTTCATCTGTTTTCCCTGACATCCGTTAATTCCCGCGGGCCGTGTTGCCGGCTAGCACTGCGGAGGTGAAACAGAGTTAGGAGGGTGAGATGTAAGGTTGGATGTGTGTCAGGATTAACAACTGAGGATAATGATGCACGGAATTGTCCCGGTCTTTTGCTTTTTTCCCTGCCAGATTGGCAATGTGTTACTGTTACTGTTAGTACCTTTGACAAAAAAGGTTATGTTTTCAGTTAAGTTTAGCTTTGGGTGTAAGCTATGTGTGTTTGTAGCTGCCTTTGCCAAGAAGGTTATGTTTTGGGTGCTGTTTAGTTTTGGGTGTAAGTTGTGTGTGTTTTCAGCTACCTTTGCCAAAAAGATTATGTTTTAGGTGCTGTTTATTTTTGGGTGTAAGCTATGTGTGTTTTCTGCTACCTTTGCCAAGAAGGTTATATTTTGGGTGTCGTTTATGTTTGGGTGTAAGATGTGTGTGTTTTCAGCTACCTTTGCCAAGAAGGTCATGTTTTCAGTTACGTTTAGCTTAGGGTTTAAGATGTGTGTGTTTTAGCTACCTTTGCCAAGAAGGTTATGTTTTGGATGCCGTTTAGTTTTGGGTGTAAGATGTGTGTGTTTGCCAAGAAGGTTATGTTTTGGGTGCCGTTTAGTTTTGGGTGTAAGCTGTGTGTGTTTTCAGCTACCTTTGCCAAGAAGGTTATGTTTTCAGTTCCGTTTATGTTTGGGTGTAAGCTGTGTGTGTTTTCAGCTACCTTTGCCAAGAAGGTTATGTTTTGGGTGCCGTTTAGTTTTGGGTGTAAGCTGTGTGTGTTTTCAGCTACCTTTGCCAAGAAGGTTATGTTTTGGGTGCCATTTATTTTTGGGTGTAAGATGTGTGTCTTTTCAGCTACCTTTGCCAAGAAGGTTATGTTTTTTTGTGATTTTTTTTAAAATGTATTTAAGATTTGTACATGTTTCTAGTAGCATAACTTGAGAAGCCTAGGATGGATCCTTCCAGAATTTAGTGGTTAGGGTTTGGCTTCCTACTAGTTCCTAGGTTCCATTGCACTGTAGCAGAACTTCCAGGATGTACTGACTTTGCTTACGTTTCGGTGTCTATCATCTATTATCAAATCTGGTTTATGATATGAACAGGTGTTCGGTAATATTGTCAACATTATTCCTGAATATGATGGATTGTGTCTTGTTGTTATGATAGAACAACATCTGCAAACTCAAAATGAATAATGATAGATAAGGCCACAACAAGTAAGTTTTATGGATCCCATACACTACAGACTCCAAATCTAATGAAAGAGCAAGAAAAAAAATCACTATGTGCAAAAAATAATCCTTTCCAAAATACTTGTCAGTTGCTGCCTGTGTTATTGTCATTCTGACCATCGCCTGAGAGGATTGAAATTTCTTTATTAAAATCAGTGCATGCATGGATGTAATCCATAAGATTTACTTGCTGTAGCCTTTTTATATGTTTTTTTTGTGTGGATGTACTAGTAGTTGTGACCATGTCTACATTGTATGCTGATAGCATTATGCTGATGGTATACATGTAAATGATAATAGTCAGTTTGTACATGTGTTAATTGTCTGCCATATTTTCCTTTCTTTATTGAACTCTATGAAGTAATATAAAAGAAAGGCCCCATGTACAGCAATTTTGATGCAAACGTGAAACATTTGGGTATGTCATTTCAGAGAAAAAAAACTAGCACAACTTTTCATCTTGAATATTTCTCATGCATTTTATAGTTCCTTCTTTACTTTCATTGTTGTCTTGATGATTACCACAAGTAGTCAGCAAGATCGCTCTGTTCAGTAGCCATCTTTGTGTTACACTTGTGGTAGAACAATAGCCCGGTGTCTTGTGATGTGGCAGGCTGTTCTAGCATGTCATGTCCTGTACTGATGCCTCTCTGCTGCCATTTCTCGAGAGTTGGTCCAGTCCATGCATCCCAGCATAGTCTGTGACAAGGACCATAGTGTATGAAATGGACATTTTTCTGTCGCTCAGTAAATTGAAATGTTATCATCTTGTATTGTTTGCAAATTTACAAAAGTACAAAATACAAAAGTAATACATAGCAGTGTGAACCTAAACTCATATTCAGGTTCAGGTCCGGATTCAGGTCCAGCAGTTCAGGTTCAGGTCCTGACTTTTTTTTTTCAACTTAAACGTTAAAGTACAGGGTAAATGCCATAATTTTTTTTGTTCAATCGACATTTGTCAAGCAATGTGACACAAGCTGAATTTCCAAACCTTGTATTTTAGTTTATAGGGATCTCCTCGTAACTTATGCTGTGTTGACCATCGTCTCTGTTGTTTTTCCAGATCGGAGACGGCACCACTTCTGTGACACTGCTATCAGGTGAGCTTCTGAAGCAGATGAAGCCATTTGTAGAGGAGGCAGTCCATCCTCAGATCATCTGCAAGAGCGTCCGCACCGCTGCCTCAATGGTGAGTTACTCCGTACCAACCCATTCCTGTGTTCCGTATGCAATTTGTGCCACTCCCAAAACGAGCTCTCGAAATCTTGACATGAAATGATAAACTGTCCAGGCCACACTGACTGACATCAAATTTCGTCCATGAACAGAACAAAGTTTGCTATCATACGGTAAATCATACACAGGGCTTAAAATTAAGTGTCCTATGGCCACTGGTCTCCAAACTTAATGCAACTTTGCAAGGCTGAAGCCCAAACGTGGCAAACAAGTCTCTTCTAATTATCTAAAGGCAACGTTTGGTAAAAAGTTTGTTCCTTTTATTCTTTCCCTTTATTTCTTTCAGTTCTGAGTGTTAGCCATCAACTAGTATGCTGCAAAGATAGACTTGTATTTGTAAAAGCATCTTTTGCTGTTCATAAATTTCATACCATTTTTGATACTATCAAATCTAAGTCTGGACACTTTTTGGACTATAGGGGAAAAGTTAAGGCCTTGTACAAGAAGCTACAGCATGAGCAAATACATGCCATAAATTGCTATAAAATATTGCTAACAAGTGATTTCTTCCAAAGACTTCTAAAGAAGTATTTGGTATACATCATATTACATGTTCTGTGTGTTCAGTCATTTGTTCCACCTTCCTGACTACTTAGATTTTATAAGAAAGGCTCGCATCAGTTTTGAGGTGGCCGGAGTATGTCATTCATATGATTGAATCAGTATGGCCATAGACCTGTGAATAATGGCATTTTACCTCTCCAACTGAGGTCAGGTACCCATTTTTACACATTTTTTTGGTGGAGTTAAGTGCCTGTCTAAAATAGACAACCTCTAGCTAGTAATCTATACTGTGACATCTTATTCTCGGTCACAGTAACTTAATTGTTAATTACATGTACATTATTTGAACACACTCTAAGTTACACAGTTCTATGTACAATGATACGGCTTAGTAGGTTGTAGCAAGACATTGATAGCGAGTTGCCACCTACTTGTATATGTACATATATATGTGCAGAAAGTTTTTTTCCAATTGCAGGTATATTTTCCGACAGCTTGCGATATTGCCTTTAACAGGAAAAATGTGTTTTCAGTCCTTTTACTCCAATCAGATCCCAAAGTAGCTGTAACTTGTGTGTTTCATTTGTGCAGTACTTATCGACGAGCTCCATCAAACCGTGCAGTCCCCAGATAACACCAACCATCATTTATCTTTTTCCTACCAAATGAAGATGTTTGATAGAAGTGCTGCAAATTTTCTCATTTTGTTTCACGTCGTATCTATCCTGGGGTTTTATCACCCATCCCAGTTGTCCATCAGTATGATAATGGTGTGTAATAAGCTATTGCTGTTCAACACTGCAGGCTAGCATGTCTGTGTTCCTGGGAGAGTTTACCTGCTACCAAGATATTTCTGTGGCCTTGGTTAGAACAACTTGTACTTGTAGTCTGCTCAATATACATTTGTAGGATGTCCTAAGTGTTGCAATATGTTGTGCATAACTAGTACAAAATAATGGGTGCATTTTCACTTTTGTGTACCTCAAATTGCAGTTTTTGCACCTAATTTTTGACTGCGTGTGCACCTTTGAACCTACATGTAGAAATCTGTGTATTGAATTGGAAGGAAAGTTATACTTATAAAACCTTTATTGTACAGTATTACAGTAAATCTCAAAACTGTGCTTGTTGTTTTTGCACCCCAAATTTTTGGGGAGCCTGAATCAGATCTTTCATACCAGGATTTGGAAAAAAGGGGTCTTAGATTACCATTGATATACGTAGCAGTAATTTTCTAAAGTAACTGCGGGGCTCTTCAATGTTAGCTACATTTTCAAATAGGGCTGTTCGCCTACATGTAATACCTGTTCTTATAAATTTTTTTAGGTACTGGTATAGACTTGACTCTCTATATACTTGTACCTGAACAAAATCACTAGTGGACACCCTTTTTTTAGACTAAAGAAAAGTCAATCCCGCTTCCAAGATGACAATTTTGAGATGCAGTGTTGAGATTCAGAAATGTAAATCTTCATATAAACTTGACAATTTATCATATTTAACACTAAAAAAGACAGATGGGTATGTATAGATCACAGATAAGTGACCAGATTTGTTTAGCTACAGGTAAATGTACCTGGATTTTGTTTTCAGGTGCACAGTTCTCGGAGTTTCCTAATGAGATTCCTGCTGTAGTTAATGACCTGCTGACTTGCCCAGTGCTGTTTAGGAATCATCATCTCTCCATCAGCCCCAGGGCCAGGGTTAATGAACATGTCAACATGTCTAATAAAGCTGTTTGACCTGGCTTCGGGCGCCGGCCCTGGAATAACCAGAAACCTGCTCTCTGGTTGTGCGCTTAATGAAGTAGATGTAAAATTTGTGTATTGTAGATTGTATTAGTAACCCATAGTTAGTTCAGGAAATGAAGTACTGTGTACTGTAAATGCGTTTTAAGTTTGCGGTGATTTAATTTCGCAGTAGGGAAGAGTTGGAATGTTTTCGCGGTGGCTTTGAGTTCTTTGAGCCGCCTTTACAAACAGCCAGAGGGAAACCTGTGGTCTGCTTTGTGACTGGGCAAGGCCAGAATGCTACAGATGGACAGAACAGTGGATTTGGCATGATCAACTGTCCCTGATCTATCGTAGTACTTCTTAACGAATATGCATCCAGTCAAGATTTGGTTCTGTGTTCAATTTGTGATTTACTAGTATTTGTATGTCTTCAATGTAGCAGTTGCCTCCAACTTGTCCAAGTTCAACACATCATAATACTTACATGTAATGCTTAGACAAAAGGGTATGCAAAGAAAAGACAGAACTAGAAACAGTGGTTCTGAGTTTGCGTCGAGATTGTCACTGTGGAAACTGCAAACATAAAACCACAGAACATTTCTGCATTTACAGTAATTCCACATGTTTTTGGCCTACATGTGTAAGCAGTGCTATATAGTCTGTACACAGTTCAATTATGACATACATGTGTACTTTGTTGTGGTACATTTGTAGTTAGCAGTGCCCTGGTGAAAGAGTAATTGTATATATTCCAGTAGTACACAGTCATAACCATGAAAATCACTAATACTGGTGACTTGTCTTGTTTTTCAGGCTATTGACAAAATCCGTGAGATTGAAATAAAGGTGAAACGAGACGACCCTGGGTAAGTCCGATGATTCTGCAACTTGCATCTGTTTAACAAGCATAAATTAGAATGTACTAAAATCTCTGTGTATATGACAGTAGCTACAAATAGAACAAGATTTTACACTGTATGTGAAATATTTAGTTTGTGAATTTCTTGTTCTATTAATTTCCATAAATTTCTTGCTGATTCTGTCTATGTATTTTCTTTGTGGCTCAAATAAGGCAACAAACAATAGTCCCGCCTAGCAGGAAATGGAAAACAAGAAATGAGATAACCTTTGATAACATTTTGTGGGACCTTTAACCTAACTTCCCATCAGGGCCCCCCATTGGGCCTACTTGCATATAGAAATAGTGTGGAAATAGAGACAAACCAAAAAAACAATTATTCCAATTGGAGCAACCTTTTACATGTATGTGTAGTAATAGAAACTAATTTTGAATTTGAATTCATGTCTTTGTCAGACTTTGAAGTTGACATGTACAAGTGATGAAAAAGACTGCACAAAACATGGTGAATGTACACATTGGTACATTCCATCTTGACAGAATGGAAATGTATTATTTTTGCTCTATTCATTCTTCCCTTCTTCTTCTCCAAACAAATAATCTCAATAATCGGATGACTGTCACCATAGTTACTGGAATTGAAGCAGACACCCTGTAGTGTTTGATTACATAGTGTAGTAAGTGGCAGGACAGAGCTAGAGAGGCTGGTCACCTGTATTAATGTGATGCTGAGTAAAAAAAACAACAGAGAAGTAGTTTAATAGGATAGACCATGTGAAGGCAATCATGATGTGTATGCTTACAAATGTTACCTTTGCTTGCTAGTCTTTTGTCACCATTGAAATGTTTTTTCTATCCTGTCCTTAGTGAACAGCGGAGACTACTGGAGAAGTGTGCAGCGACTGCCCTGAGCTCCAAGCTGATCGCCCATCAGCAGGTGTTCTTTGCCAAGATGGTGGTGGATGCCGTGATGATGTTGGACGAGCTGCTGCCAGTCAACATGATTGGCATGAAGAAGGTTACCGGTGGCGGACTGGAGGTTTGTAGCTGTGTTACACAGTCTCAAGATTAACAGTGAATTAGAGTAGAATGCTATGGCTCAGAAAAAGGCATGCAGGCCTTCAAGAGTAACTGGTGATTTATTATATGAAAACTAACTGAAACATTGCACAGACACACCTTGTTGTAAATGCAGTGTTCTTTACCCTGTGGAAAAGATTCATTGAAATGAGTTGATAAAGCTTTTAGCCAGGCATGCGTCTAGGCGTCATTTGGACACGCTTTTCTTGAAATAAGAAGAATTGGATGCACTAGATGCCCCTACATGTGGCAACAGATCCTCTGACAAGCATACAATTCTGATTGACCTGTGATGCCACTAGTTCATTTGTGGTCGCAGTCTTCTACTGTGACCTCTCTGACAGTAATTTTGCCCCTCAGGATACCTTAGGATGCACCATTTTAACTTAAAATTCTTGAAAAAAACTGCACTATAGAAGGTGGATGCCCCAGGACCCCCCTACAATAGTCACGCCTATATCACTTACCGCGGCTCATGGACCCCCTATGATAATATCCTAGCTAAAAGCCTAGGCCTGATGTTGATCCCTTTATCCTCTGTGCAGGACACCATGTTGGTAGAAGGAGTGGCCTTCAAGAAGACGTTCTCCTACGCTGGGTTTGAGATGCAGCCCAAGTCGTACGAGAGCCCGCTGATCGCCCTCCTCAACATCGAACTGGAGCTGAAGTCAGAGAAGGAGAACGCTGAAGTCAGAGTGGACACAGTAGAGGTGAGAAAAGGCTGAGTTGGTTTGCACAATGGGTAAACTGCCTTTAGGCATTACCAGTGTTGTAGCCAGACCCATCCTTCCGTCCTTTAATGGAATTTTGCAGCTGGGGTCCGGAAAAAATTTTGCCCATTCTGTCCTCTGTGACGGACAAAAATCGATGTGAATAGATATTAAAAAATGTCTCCCTTGTGTAATTTTCACAAAACAGATGCCACTGAACAGATTGGTCTATCAGCAAAATTACACCTCAAAATGCAGGAAATAGTGTTTCAGAGTGTCTAGATTTCAAAATTTTTAGGGGGATCTTTTTTCTGATGTCAAATTTTTCCTGTATTTCTGCAAACATAATCTGCATGTTTCTGTGTTAGTGTGTCCTTCCTAATATGTAGCCTTTACAATGCTAGCACTAAAAATGTTAATTCTGCTCCCCCAATAGGAATATCAGAACATAGTGGATGCAGAGTGGAACATCCTGTACCAGAAACTAGAGAAGATCCACCAGAGTGGAGCTAAGGTGGTCCTGTCCAAGCTGCCCATCGGTGACGTGGCCACGCAGTATTTTGCAGACAGGTATGTGTGCTGGATTGTGTTGCAAAGTTCATCCTGGTGCAGTTGAGAAATAGGGGTCCTGCATGCCGTGATTTGGACCACCTACGCTGTTTCAACCCAAGTATGGGGCTTTTCTGTTGTTTTATAACAATGGTTGAAAAATCATGGCTTTGTTTTATAAAATTTGGCTCTCAAAATATAGGACTATTCTGATACTGCTTTGCTTGGCTCTGATAATATGAAGGTGTTTGTGCACACACACAGTATAGATGTTATCACTATTTCTCAACAGTCCTAGATCATTCTCCTATATGTTACATACCTTAGGGTTAAAGTTGTTGTTGCAAGGTGTTGGTTTGTGCCATTAACAACTGGCATTCGCTATGGACCCTTCCAGCCTGATTGTTCCAACTGTTCTATAGACTAGTAAGGCACACACGTTATGACGAACCCTAAGGCTGTGCTGATTTCTG
This sequence comes from Branchiostoma floridae x Branchiostoma belcheri, assembly GCA_019207045.1. NCBI lineage: Eukaryota > Metazoa > Chordata > Leptocardii > Amphioxiformes > Branchiostomatidae > Branchiostoma > Branchiostoma floridae x Branchiostoma belcheri. The sequence goes on along the minus strand of CM033026.1, from coordinate 26,290,448 downwards.
TGTGTGTTTGACTATGTGCCCTTCCAGCCTAACAATAGATAAATCACCAACTATTCTATAGACTAGTAAGGCACACACGTTATGACGAACACTAATGCTGTGCTGATTTCTGTGTGTGTTACAGGGACCTGTTCTGTGCAGGGCGCGTCCCGGAGGAAGATATGAAACGCACCATGAAAGCCTGCGGGGGGTCCATCCAGACATCCGTACACAACCTGACGGAAGACGTGCTGGGAAAGTGTCGGATGTTTGAAGAGAAGCAGATAGGTGGAGAGAGGTAGGCGTTTTTGAAATGAAAACTGCAATTCTGTGACCCATACCTCCACCAGCCTTCAGTACTGTAGATCTTTTAAGTTTTTGCGGTGGTTTAATCTTCACGGTTTTCACGATGGCCTCTCCACCGCAAATTTATGGCACTACAAATGTCTCTGCGGCACGATGGAAACGTTTCAACTGAACAGCAAAAATCTTGTTTTTCTCCTTTTACAAAATAATTAAGACCACTGTGAAATATTTCTCATCTTTTGCAAAATAAGACCGCTGTGAAAATAAATGAATTAACAGTATATGGCTGTTATAACAGGTAAAACAATAATGATGTGATTGCATCTTTGCCAATGCAATAGATTAATCACTGCATAATTCTTCCAAGTTCAAATGCAGAGTCACTATTATCCCCTTCAGATACTGTTGTGTTTGTTCTTTCTGTCAGACCTAGGTAGTGCAAGGGCAGCTAGTTTCCTTGCTATTTCAGTAGCAGGGTACATGTTTACATTGAGGGGTTGCTAGCCCCTCCCTTTTATTTTGAAGCACCTCCTTGGACATTTTACATCCCTTATGAAAGATGCTGCAGCCTTAAAACCAAGATGCCCAACCCAGTATTAGAACTGGGGTCTCCCAGTTATCATTTAATTGGAACCAGGAGCTCAACTGTGAGGTTGCTACCAGTTGAGCTACAGGGACATCCCTCATATTGTTATGATACATGGAATCATTGATCTTTCTGTGACATTTTGGAAATATTTTACTATGTCAATTGTCCAGGTACAATCTCTTCACCGGCTGCCCGCTAGGCAAGACCTGTACCATTATCATGCGGGGAGGGGCAGAACAGTTTATTGAGGAGACGGAGCGCTCGCTTCACGATGCCATCATGATCGTCCGCGGGGCTCTAAAACACGATTCAGTCGTGGCAGGTATGAAACATAAGGATGTTGTCATTACCGTATATTCTCGAATAAAGTACGCACCCCAATTAAAATACGCACCCCTGATTTGGGGCAAGTCTTAGACAGATCTGTGGGACTGAAAGGTAAAATGGAAAAACTCAAATAAAGTACGCACCCCTTCTCCACCAATTTTGGACAGACCTTGAACTGGTTAAATTCAAATTTATGATGTTTTCCTCAGGTTATTTTGCATGAAATAACCTGGGGTTACACTGTCGTTGTCTCTTTAAACTTGTGGATTGCCTAACTGCAACTTGTAAAAATCACTGAGAATGAACTGGCAGAAAAAGTCAGCTAGTACATCTAACTGGGAAAACCAGTTGTACAACTGTCAAAGTCACTAACTCAAAAGGATTGTATGCAAATGCCAGCCTTATGTAAATTATGTTTAGACAATTCTTTGGTAAGACAACACCAAGACAACTCCAATGTGTATGTTTTGAAACCTTCCTGGAAGTGTAGCTCCAACTGGCTTCATTTTAGGCTCTTTTACTATTTATCCATGCAATAACCTCAAATAAAGTACGCACACAGACTTTGGCAACAACTTGTAGCACCTTTCCAGTATTGAAAAATTAAAAAAGTGCGTACTTTATTCGAGAATATACGGTATTTTCAATCTTGTAATATCTAATTTTTGTTCAGTCTATTTGTACTAGCCCTTTCTACAGTTCACCTCTCATGTTTCTACAGTTCACCTCTCGTGTTTCTAAAGCCACAGTGTTTACTTTTATTTTGCAATGCATAAAATGTCTACATTGTTGTACTGGGCAAATTCTGTGGATTGGTAAAAGTATAAACATTATGTAGGGCTAAGGTATTTTTGTTGCACCATTGCTGCTAGTGCTGTCGATCAGTCATAAAAGACTAGGGCGATTACTGCACAACAGGAAAGATACAGTTTCAACAACAGATGCACCACTAGTAGTTACTGACCCCATACAACAACTTCAAACTGTTACCCATCCTATGGCAGCCTACAGTTTAACTGTGTACACAGTGTTCTAGCCAGCCTGAAATTTTTTTCTGTGCCCAAGACTTTGATTGGAAATCCTGTCAAAGGTGCAACGATCCTAGGGTGTCCAGGGACTCAATTTTTAAATCTAGACCTTCTGAAACGCAATTTCTTTTATTTTTAGGGGCAAATTTTGCACTAGTAGACCCAGCTTGGTTCAATTGATGTCTTTACATGCCTATTTTTTGTCTGTCACAGAGGACGAAATGGACAGATTTTTTGTCGGTTTCCAATGTAAAAATTCTGTCAAAGGATGGAAGGACGGATGCTGGCCAAAACCCTGTGTGTACAGCTTATGTCTGACATGTAAATAAACGGATGTACCCTATTTCTGCTGGTGACCCTACCTTTACCATTGTCTGCTATTGTTCTTGTGTAGGAGGAGGAGCTATAGAGATGGAACTGAGCCGACACCTCCGGGACTACTCCCGCACCATCGCTGGCAAGCAGCAGCTGCTCATCGCCGCCTTCGCCAAGGGGCTGGAAGTCATTCCCCGCCAGCTCTGCGAGAACGCAGGGTTCGACGCCACCAACATTCTCAACAAACTGCGCCACATGCACGCCAGAGGTGGGTTTGTTCGTTTTCGAAATTGAAATTTTGTGCAAGCCAGGACTCAAAATCCATATTCGGGAATAAATGCACAGGTGCACCTATCCTGAAAATTAAGTTGCGCAGACAAAATTTTAGGTGCACAGCATGAATGAATGAAGTAGAAAAATTATGTGCTGTTCTTTTCGGAGCTTGGATTTGAAATGCTACAACTGAATTTTAAATGAGGAATACAACAGAATTTGTAATTCTTTCTGACACTTGACTGTCAAAAGCATGCTGTATACTAGGGTAAAATAGTACCTCTACTTATGTAACCCTACATGACAACCTAAGTGCACAAGTGCAGCCACGGTTAAAAATTTGGTGCACAAAAGTGCATATGCATCAGTTGCGCCAAAAAGTAGTTTCTCAAGCAACTGGATATGGTTTTGGAAACGGTCAGACGTTTCGGATAGAATCTACTATCCTTCGTCAGTGACACAGTGTATCTTATTACCTGGATGTCTAACCTACATCGACATATGCATCAGTGTTTCGAGCTTGAATGCAACTGTTGTTCCATACTTTGGGACCAAACCGTAACAGAAAGTAACCTTTTCCAGGAGGGACATGGTACGGAGTGGACATCGACTCTGAGGACATCAGGGACAACTATGAGGCGTGTGTCTGGGAGCCGTCCCTGGTCAAGGTCAACGCCATCACTGCCGCCTCGGAAGCCTGCTGCCTCATCCTGTCCGTAGACGAAACGATTAAGAGCCCCAGCCGCACGACAAACGACGGGCCCGCGCCCCCCAGGGGCAGGGGAAGAGGCAGACCCATGTAAAGGACATTAGAGACATTTGTTTGCATGTTTGTGTGTTTTTCATTCTTTCCACTTTGCACAGCTCTTCTTTTTCCTTCTTTACTGCGACAGCCGTTGTCTTCAAAATTTGGTGTTTTTGTACGTATATACTAGTTGACGGTACAGGTTTGAACCATGTGCTGTCATTCTCCAAAATGAACATTGTTTAGGATTAGCAAATTTGTAATGAAATGGTTAAGAATTGTATGCACGTTCGGATGTTAAAAGAAGGACGTCTCAATCGTGAGCATTATGCAACACAGCTGTCAGATGTTACCAGTTCGACTGTGGGATCATACATATGTTGATGTACATTGTATCTTACATCGGATGAAAATTTTGCAAACTACTCTGAATGGCAAGGTCCTATTTATGTGTGGCAGAAAGATATAGAATGCTGTGGAATTTTGAGTATTACATGAAATTGTAGTTAATAAAAAGCAATTACAAACAATTAGTAGTTGTGTTGAAGTATTTATTTTGGTCCTTTTTTTATATTAACTGTAGTACATGTAGCAAGAAAATTTCTATGTGATGTACTGCTGTTTTAAGGTTAACTGCACTTTGGGAAGGTAATATTACAGGCTAGAGTTCCATTTATATACAGACCCTGACATTATTATAATGCAAGGTAGGTGATTTGCACAATTACATGTCTTGGTGGTCCATTCCCATGTTGTTATCCACTGTGTTGAGGGCACAGCACTGGAAGGTGGAACCCATTCTTTTCTTCCACTGCCTTTTAGCTCTGGTACCTGTTTTTGCACCATGGCGAGGAAAGTCATTTTAATACCATATTTGGAATGAAACCTGTAACGTCTCTATCTCATGTTTGCTAGCCTAGCTACTTGTCCACAACCCCACATTTGATTAGCCAATAGCACATGCAGAGACAAGTACAGTTAAACTGTGAAGGGGGTACATGTATCTCACTGCACTTGGGCACGGGTATGGCGCTGCAGGGTCCGTAGATGACACAAAGAATTTAAAAGATAACAGATTGTCTTCCGTTTTTGTATTTTTTTGTCTTCTAAGTCTTATGTATTATCAATGTCTAAATTCTTAAAAATTGCGAAAATCTCAAAACAGTGCCACAGTGAACAAACCTTGCAGTGCCACACCAGTGCCCCAAGTGCAGTGAGAGTCCACCTCAACACCATTGATCAATGTGACCGCTTTTTGGTGGAGAAGAACGTTCAATAGATGAGCATCCTTTGACTCCTTCCTGATGCAAGCCACATCTTTGATAATATATACCCCAAAGAAAGGTTTGTTTGGTATTTCACAAAACTGCAAGTTTTACCATTTTCCGGAATAAAGTAAGTAACGTTACTTTCTACTTCTTTAAAAATTTGAAAAGTGCTGCAGAAAGTCAGGGTGAGTACTTTATTTGAGGTTATTGCCTCAAATACAGCAAGGTGCTGCTACTATTGTTAAAAGGATGCAAAACTGACACTGTACATATATACATTGTCATGCTTACATGTATGTAGAACCAGGGCTCGAAATACTTTTTCTGCATACCTGCACTTGTGCAGGTAACAATAAAAATTACCTGCACCAGAGAAACTTTACCTGCACCACTTTGAATTTAGGAAGTATGGATTGTACTAAAATTGTTCAGGAACCATTGCTATTTTTTTCTTTTATACTTTATAGGTGGTAACAGTCAATGCAACTAATAGCAATCCACATACACCTTCATCATATGATATTTATGTGTAAAACCCAGTACATGAACCAGTGCAGGTTAGGTGCAGGTAGACACCAGAAATACCCACACAGCTCCAATTTTACCTGCACTAACCTGCATATGCAGGTAGTATTTCGAGCCCTGAGAACATTTCTTCCACTCAGTGGATGTGTTAAAATGCAACTTGTGGTAGGCACTTCATAAGTTTGTAGAGACAATGCCAGTTTATCTGGTTGAAAATGACTGCGGAGAAGTGTACTCCATTTGAATTTTTCTGTTTCACATGTCAGTCACAGTTTTGTGACTTTCCCTGAATCAAGGGTGCATTCTTCTATTGGGGTGTGTACTTTAATGAAGAAAAACATCATCATCAAGAAAAGAAGACAGCAATCAAGAAAGTACTAAGTCTTTATGTCAATCACTTGCCATATTGATGGCTTTGTCAGTACATGGGCCTTTTGTACCAGCTGGTTGAGGTAAAGTTTGCCTAACTGTGGCACTGAGTCCGACACAGTCCATAAGTGACTTTACAGTCACAGATTTCATTTCCAATGTAGATTTCTTTGCAGAGAATATCGGTAGTGAAGTAGTTTTAGTGCTACCATTCCAGGATATCATTCGGTAATACAGGGATGATTTTAAAAACATTTGTACAAATTTTATGATAAACGCATAAAGCATGTATGTAGAAACGCACGAATTTGATGAAAAATGCACAAAGCAATAGGCAAAATGTAGGAGTCATTTTGAAAAAAATGCCCAAGGCGCTATGCCAAATGTATGAAACTTGCAAGAAATAGATTGTGGAAACTGGTCAACCGCTCCGTTGGGAAAAGGTATTTTCTTAGCGATTCCACCCACAATAACTTTGACCTAAAACAGCATTGAATGGGCATAAACTAGGGGTTTGTACCGGTATTGTATATCGGTACAAACAAAACGGGTTTTCCTGGACCGGTCCAGAAAAACCGGACCTGAAAAAATTGGATGGGCCGGATGTTGGACCTATTGAAAAATGAACAGATTATATGATTAGGCATTCACACGTTTCGGGGCTTTCATACCGGTCAAGGAAGATAACGTAAGTAGAGTATATAGTAATTTCTACCAAGTTTTACAGTCACTAGTACAGAGGAGGAGCTTTCCTGCCTTGTAGGATTTTAAAACACCAGTGAGAGTGTGAATACTCCGCAAAACAGATTTCTTTGTTGCGAAATGGACCATTGTTTTGAGTATCGTCCATTCACACGTTTTGACATACTGAATCCTCTGGACCCTAGCATAAACCATTACGAAGATGCATTTGATATCCTGTGAGGAATTCTTTTGCTGCATCTTTCCCGAGGCCACAACTTGATTAGTCATCTTCTATATCCTACTCCTTCGTCTTGTGACCTTGGCAGCGGTTGCTTGGATTGGATGAAAGCCTCTTTTTATGATTTGTATATTTTCACATAGCACTTAGTGAGTTTTCACAAAATTTGCACAATATTTCATAAGATTTGTAGGAACGCTTCCAGGCTTGTCTGGAATAGCCGCCAGCAAGAGGCTTGAAAGTGGCAGGTGTCATGAGAGTCCCCTGGTGTACTTGGCACACATTGCAGCTCAAGCTTCGTGATTATATCTTCATTGAAATGGGTAAGAGCTTTTCTATAATCACTTCTACCAAGTTTTACAGTCAATCTTACAGAGGAAGTAAGCATTGTAGGATTAAAAAGGCAATTGGAGTCGAATACTCCAACGAACATATTTCTTCGTAGCAAAATTGACCACTGTTTTGAGTATCGTCCTTTCACAAGTTTTCACATACCGAATCAGGTTCAGGTCCGGACCTGGACTTGATCCTCTGGACCTGGACCAGAAAACACCCACCCATACACACTAAAATTGTATGTCTGATGCCTGCTACCTTTTTGTTACATGTGGTTTTAAGACGGCTTGGGTCGCATTGATTTTATAAATGACATCTGACCTCTAGGCACCCCAAAACTGATGGAAACGTGAAGAAAAGTTTTTCATTATGAAATTGTGGACAGGTAGGATGAACAAACGACTGAAGACACACAACATGGTATACCAAGCCATAAACCTATTTTTGTTCTTTCACATCTTTGACTTTGGAATTTATTTTGTCATTCAATCATATTCCAATATTCTTTTCGAAAAGTAAGGCATAGCTTTGCTAATTTTGTTCGGATGTTACATCCATTTCATCACGTCAGTGGTTAAGTGTCAAAACCTATCAGTGCAGTTACCGCAGCAAATAATGTTGAAGAGACGGGCTAGACCAAAGAAAATAATAGAGAATGTATATTATGATTATGCAGAATTGCAGAATTGCATAATTAAGATTTGGATCTAGTTTGCGTATAAATCAACTTGCGCGTGTATCTCTCCCGAGTTTGATGAAATTCATAGTCGGTTGGTGCAGACAACTTTTTAAGACTGGAAGGCATTGCGTACTAACTCAGATGACCTTCCTCGCGACCCACTCCCAACCATGGTCTGGAAAAAGTTGAGAGGCCATGAACAACTAAGTATGACGAGTTCAATTCCACACCATGGTCTGATGAAGGTTGTGAGGCAATGGTTGGCTATGTTTGACAGGGGCTTAACTCCCAACCATGGTCTGGAAAAGGTTGAGAGGCCATGGCCAACTACGTATGACGAGCTTAATTCCAAACCATGGTCGGATGAGGGTTGGGAGGCCATACGAGGGGCGTGCAATAAGTAATGGTCCTGACCCACTTACAGTTGTCTGATCTAAATGAAATTTTGTATGTGTAATAATTCATATCTCTATGGGTTATGTTGCAAAAGACAGCTCTGAACTAATTGTGGTTTCTGATTTACTGGTGTTTGAACTTAGTCAGGTGCGAAATGGACCAGGTGTGAAATGGAACCAGTTGAGTGTCGCGCAGTGATCCGGTTTTTGTATTTGAAAGGACGCACACCAAAGAAGACTTTTGATGAAATAAATGAAACTTATGGTGATGATGCCCCATCATATGACCTTGTAAAACGCTGGCATCCTGAATTCAAACGTGGCTGGAAGTCTGTGGAAACAGCTCCCAGACCTGGTCGTCCCTCTTGTGCCATTGATGAGGCATCAGTTGGAGGACCAACCTGGGGTGTCCTACAAAATCGGTGTCCAGAGCTGCATCAAACGATGGGAGAAATGCATAACTCTGGGTGATTCCTATGAAGAGAAAGACTAATAACTGTGCCAAGTTTCATTAATCTCCTGCTATGGGAAATGGGTCAGGACCATTACTAATTGCACGCCCCTCGTAGTTGGCTATGTTTGACAGGGGCTTAGCTCCCAACCATGGTCTGGAGAAGGTATGGAGGCCATGGTCGGCTATGTGTGACAGGGGCTTTATTAACTTTCAATGCTTTTTGGTTAGTTGTCTGACTTGTTCATTTTGCCATACCTTATTTGCTGGCTTTAAGCAACGCAATAGGAAGTTCTATTAAAAAGATAAAGGTAGTGCCATAGCTTGATTGAGGCAGGAGGGTCAATTAGCTGTTGTTCATTGTGCATTGGACACAGTATTGGAAGGCGGAGCCCATCCCTCTCCTTCCGCCACCTTTTACCTCCCCAACTGAAGTCAGGTACCCATTTGCACACCTGGGTTGAGTTAGGAAGGTTGTGTGAAGTGTCTTTCCAAAGTACAGAACGTTTGGACAGAAATCGAACCCATCACCTGGATCTCGTGTCTGCTTGCCTGTCCACTGTTCATTGCCACTAAAAGTTTTGCTTGCTCTAAACATTCTTTACTTCGACACTTGTGTTGAATAGACATGTATTGAACTGTATTGTGGTGGTGTACACGTGTATGACACCTAGATTGTTGAATGATAGATGGGGAGATTTAGCTGTGTACATCCAGGGAGTGCCATAAAGAAAACAAGCATTCTTCAGAGCACCCACACTAACCCAGGGCTGCAGGAGCTTTCCAACAGCCCATTCTCTCGGGAACCCACACACGCCGTAAGACCCCTCATGATTGGTGGATTAATACTCATAGGAGTTAATCATGGGTAGGATCCAATCACGTGAGGAGACAGGGATTTTCCAGTGCTGTTTGACTGTTAGTGAGGGACTTAAGTCAAGCTGTTAACAAATGACACAAAAGACATGCAGTCTTCAGCGGCTTAAAGGAATGGAACAAGTCTAATCCTGGAGTGTGTGAGTGTTCTTAGATGCATGTGTCTTGGGGATGCAGCTTTTTCTAAAGATAATTTCAGGCCATACCCATGGTAACGTTACATTTATGTTGTAAAAGTACTAGACAGTCTCTCAAAAAGTCGTTACAGGTAAACCATGTTGATTCAATTACGTGGATGAAATCCGTGCAAGTTTTCAACCATACTGTACATCTTACAAATCAGCTGCAAAACGAGCAAATGTAACAATACATGTGTGACGTAAATTGCAAAACAACAAAACAACATATGACTAATTGGATACTAATATTGTAGAATGTGAAAGTAATTTTCAAAAGTCAAAGATGAAGATGTGAAAGAAAAGAAATGAAAAAAAATCTAATCGATTGGTATACCATACTACAGTTCTTTTTCTGTGTGTATTTAGTCGTTTGTGCAACCTTTCTGACTACTCAGATTTTATAAAGGCAAAGTTTTGCTGGCGAAACTTTTTTATCCATACGCTGTCATCAGTTTTGGGGATACTAGAGGATGACATCCGTATAATCAAATCATTGCCTTAAATGTTTCAGATTTGCTCCTGGTCAAGAAAACGTCAAAGGAAGTTTTTATAACGTTATAATAACTTTATTGTAACGTTACATATGTACATCACGGTGGTGGCAAACACTCGTGTTGACATGATTTGTCAGTATTAGGCAACAGCAAAACATAAAACCACCGTAAACGTTTCACCATTTACAGTAGGCGTGACATGTTCTTAGACAATTGAAAAGTTTGTCACGCTGCCGTAATATGATAGATAAGGGAAGAATACAGCATATGCACAAACACGACACGTGACAGAGGATGTAAATTTTGCACAAGAGATTCGGTCATAATGAGTCTTTTACTATCACTACATCAAAGGCGATGTACCAGGTAGCATTTCGAGTGACAATTCATACAGAAAGGCATGGAATCTTAGACTTTCAATCTTCAATCTTTATTCATTAAATCAACATTACAGAATTATGCACTTGCAGTGGTAACTCTGAATGTCGCTGATTTTACAAACTGTAGTTACAAAAAGTAATCACAAAATGACAAACATGACACATTAAAGGGGTACTCGACAGCAAAAACAAATGTTCTGGTTCTTTAGATGATATTTTTTGAATCCCTCGCAAAATAATTGTATTGGCAATTTGATTGAGTTTGTGGCAGTGCTTTACTGTACCTCATGCCGGAACAATATCCTGATAACCCCCTGAGTACCCTCCAGATACATTACAGTTAGGTACAACACATCATATTGCAAAGAACTATTGGTCAAACATCAAAGTTGGTCAAACTTTTCTTGCTTTGAGCAAAAAAGAATTCTCTCTATTTTCAGCACTTTTCTTATAAGAAACAACATTCAAGGTAGACATAATTCCCATCATGCATAAGGCATGGGTCTGTATGGGGGAGGACTACTCTGTAAGCTGATTATAGCTTTTTTGTTCATATGGGATAAACTTTTACACAATCTGGTTGCTTTTTATTCATAAAAATGTGGTCTTTTGGAACATATGACTTGCTTCTGCTGTTGAGTGTCCCTTTAGATTGAAGTCTTGGCTACTAACTCATGTAAAATATGGAGAAGCCGGCTAACTTAAATCCCCTCCAACATGCTATAGCCTACATCACAAGGTGATAAAGCCATTATAATCATAATCCCTCTCCATTAACAACGTGCAACGTATCCCCCACGACTACCCCGTGTGGCAGGGTGGGAGCAAGCCAATTTCAAAACGCTCCACTGTGGGTTGTTCCCTCGCCTTTCCCGAAAATGTCAGAACCAAGCACTGCTAAATTTAGTGGTCCGGCTGGGGAGAGCATCCATTGCTTTGTTCTGTTGTAGGTAGTTAAAACAAAGTGAAACAGGGGTAATGACATTTAGTGTAAGTCAAGTGTTGTTGATCCTTTGGAACTGTGGGGAGCAGCATTTCCGTAAGGTTCTGTAGTGCTGCACTGTAATACCGTAAATGCATTTAAGTTTTCGGTGGTTTATCTTAACTTTAATACTGTAACTACATTTAAGTTTGCGGTGGATTATCTTGACTGTAATACTGTAAATGCATTTAAATTTTCGGCGGTTTACCTTAACTTTAATACTGTTACTACATTTAAGTTTGCGGTGGATTATCTTATCTGTAATACTGTAAATGCACTTAAGTTTGCGGGGGTTAATCTTAACTGTAGTACTGCTAATGCATTTAAGTTTTCGGCGGTTTACCTTAACTGTAATACTGTAAATGCAGTTAAGTTCGCAATAGTTTATCTTCGCAGTTTAAACCAATGAAAACCACATCGCAAAATCTTTGTCCTGTGTGTCTTCAGTGCTTTCCTACCTCTATGTCTTGGCGCCACATGTTTGTACTATAACGTTACATTGCACAGTATCATGATGTATTGGAGGTGACTGTTCTGGCTGTTTGAAGCATCCTTGTTAATTTGCTACAGAATGGTTTACTGTTTAACTGTCCGTAAGGACACAGGGATTTCCAGTGTAGCAGTGTGTGGCTATAGTGCAAGATATAAAGTTGACATTGTATCATACAAAAAAAAAAACAGTTCTCACAGACAACTAGCATTCCAAAGTTACATATTTTTGCTGACAGTCATTTTCTCATTTAGTGTCGTATTGAGCACTATTCACACACAGGTACATACACCTGTCCCTGGTGCAGAACACCATCCACGCGCAGGTTAACACACCTGTCCTTGGTGCTGAACACCATCCATGCACAGGTTAACATACCTGTCCCTGGTGCTGAACACCACCCACACATAGGTTAACACACCTGTCCCTGGTGCTGAACACCTTCCACACAGAGGCAAGCCCATATCTAGTTAGCCAACAAATCATTCAGTTAAGGACTTACAGCGATTCCATACTGTAATACCATCAAATCTTAATGTGTCATATCATTACATCATCTAAGACCAAGGTATTGTTTCGGTCTGTTTGTTTGTTTGTTTGTCTTGGAATTATGTCTGTACTTAATTTGATTGTTGTAGAGTGACAGAATGTGAGGCAGAAGATAGTGTAACTGAAGACTGGCAGGATAGAGAGGCTGGGTTGGCCCGGGTCCAAAGTTGGTCCCGCAGCATGAAAAGGTTGGCTTATCCAGGGTCCAAAGTTCCATAGGCAAGAAAATGCATTGAACAGAATAAATGGAAAAGTCACAATAATGTATCAAACAAGAGATTCAGAAAAATTTATTCCACGGAAGTATGGTATCTTCGGCAAGTTCCGATGCAGAACCAAGGTCACATACTAGGGTTTCAAAGTTGGCTTTGACCGCTGTCTTCCCGACAAATACCCACATACCAAATAGTGTTGTAATCTATCAAGAAGTTTGTGCGTTATGTTGACAACAAAAATACGGACAAATAAACACACACACACGGACATACAGGCAGACACACCCAAAACTACATTGTATTTTGTTTTACTTAATCAAAGATAGCACGATACTGCCTCAGACGACATTGTGCGAAATTGTGTAACGCCCATCTGTTGGAAGTCACAATTTCCAATGGAATCAGCTGTCGGGTATCACAGCTCACGGTGCCATGAGGACAGTCCCTACCCACCCATCCATTCCGTGCCATTTAACATGACATTTCTGCGGGAAGCTCGGAGGTGTGTTGCATGGGGGAGGGAATCTGGGACGAGTTCCGCTGTGTATCAAAAGGGCTGGGTAGATTTAACCTGACATTTTGTGGTCCAACACGGGGAGAATTCCTGACACAGCACTTGGGAGTAAAATGGAGTGGATACACCCAGTCTGACATTTCTGGGTGGTATTTGAATCCCGGATATGGGACATTGTCATTGCCAATGCTTCTAATAGCCACTCAAGCATAAGGTCCACTGACAGTTTCCCCACTGCAATCATTACATGGACTTCTGACACATTATTTCTTGAAGGTCAAGATTACCTTTGCAAACACTGGTGCTCTTACCTTTACACTCTGCCGTATGTATTTTCTAGCAAATAGTTAATGGAAAGTTACATGTTACATAGTGATTTCTTTACTAGAAAAAATATTTTTGAAATTCCAACAAGGAAGGAATCATATTATTCTGTCTAATCACAAAAGCTATGTAAGCTTGACAGGAAAAGAGCTTGGCACAAATAGCTCACACAACAAAGTCTTGAGAAAATAAATGAACGATATTTCATATGACATCTGAGTGATGAAATTCGATACAAACATTTTACATTTCACATTAATAGATTAATGTTAAGGCTTTGAACAGTTGATGTAATAATGTTGTAAGCATTGTACGTCTTTGGTTATTTTATTAGAAAAATAAATAGTCTGGGCATATGTTTTAGAGTAGATATTGCAGTTTGGCAGTGCTGCAGACTCTATTTGTAGAGATCCTGAGCAAATCTCTCCCAACACAGACTCCGATCAGGATGCTAGAAATGTTTTAGGGCTCTCCCATTTATAAATCCTATATTTCAAGTCAACCCATTCGACCTTCTTGAAAGCGGCCTTACTGGCCGAGATACAAGCCATAAAAACTAAAAAATACCTCGACTTTACCTGATCTAAAATGACATAAATCAACGTTGACAGAATTGAAAAGTTAGGCTTACGCGTACAGGACACCTTTAATGCTAAAAAAGAGCCTGTTTGAAATGATTATCACTGTACTGAATAATTGGTCTAGGCAAGTGATGGTATTGTTAGCACTAGTGGAATAGTGGTGGAATTGCTAGTGATTAGCACAGAACAAATAGGCATACGTCACACAGTGCTGCTCTCACATATATCACAGTCAGAAGGTATCGCACATATTGGACATAAATGGCACACGTTGGCTGAGCATATATTACTATACGGTTGTCACTCACCACAAACCACCTGCATGGAGAAATGTGACTTATTCTTCAAGCAGTCAGTGATGGATGGTGTTATCACTCGGCAACAAGAGCGAAGGGTCAACTACCACATGTTAACCCACTGTTAACAATTTGTACCTGTCCACAATGAGAATTCCCCGAGCACTTGCCCCTTTCCAGGACAATCTATCTGTCTTGCTTAACCACTCCGCACCTGCCAGTTAGAGATAGATACATGTGCCATTCACCCTATCGATAGAATCGTGACATTGTGGCGTGTGTGTGTGTGTGTTCTTTGGGTGCACAGCATCACTTTTGTGACTTCTGACAACCACTTGATGTTCCGTGGAGTTCCGTCTTTGTTTTAGGTAATGGCATATATACGCCTGGGGTAATGATCTAGGCCTAGCTCTACCCTGATATTCGATGCAGCCTTCGGGGAGAACTTATTCCTACTGGGAATCCTTTCACACAGTCGCTCAAAGGCAACTTCTAGCTTCGTAATTCCCTCTTCTCCCCCGAGATCAATCGTAACATAACGTATTTTTCCAGCAGAAAATATAAAACGAGTTTGAAAAGATATCCAGACACCGCTGGTTGACATTTTGCTTGTGAAACGAGGGAAGGGAATCGATTTGAGGTGGTTTATCGATTCCGTTGGTCGATGTATCCGCAGCACCAGCGATGTTGTTCTCATATCCAATGCTGAACAAAAACTGCCAGCCAAATGAAACTTCCACTATTAATTTGCCCGTGTGACGTCCCCAGCGTTCTGCTGTCAGCGAAGATCGAACTTATCAGGGAAATGAAATTTGACCCCAATGTCCCACCTCTTTCTGACGGTGACTCAAGACAATACAATCCTTATTACTGGATAGTCCTCGATAATCATCTCCGTCTCATTTCCACAACCTTCGGGCACGCAGAACCTGAAGGCAGAATATGGGATTTTTGTTATTGCAAAAGGACTGACTAGACAGATATTGTTAAGACGTGGAAGGTGCTTAATATGTTAAAAAGTAAACTTTGACAAGGAAATTGTGGAACTCACCGTCAGCAATTCCAATGATTTTCTGATTGGCACTATATGTATGTGCACACATATAACCTACAGCGAGATATCACAACTGGACGTTGTGCTGCAGTTCCAAGGAAAGCTGCCAGACGCCCCAAAATCCAATCGTGTCTTTTATAGAAAAATGCCTAACTACATACCAAATGTCATGAGAATCCACCGATAGCTTCTTGAGTTATTCTGTTCAACAGCATACAAACATTCGAAAGAGATGATGATATTTCTTTCAATTAGTAACATTATTTCCACCCTATGTTTGATTAGTTCAGGATCAGCCCAGTAACGTAGGTGTTAAGCGGATAGTTTACTGGACTACGCCAAATTACCCTAGGAAATTACGCCGGCGAATTTTTGATAATTTTCTCTTGTGCGGACTCATTTGCGTATGAATCTCAGATTAGCTGACCTAAAGATGACTTTATTGCAAATCGCTAGTCTTGCCACTGGATTAAAAACTAATCAAAAGAGATTTGCACGGATTCCATCATGTTCGCCATTTCGTATCCATTTGAGTCACTTTCCTTAGTCACAATTTTGTGAAAGTTCTAAAAAATTATTCGCAATCTTTCATACAGCAAATTGGCGCCGATTGCTACCGGATTGCGCCAATTTGCGATGTCGTTTCGCAATTTGGCGCATTGCAGTGAAAGATGCCCGCACGTAAACCATTTTGCATCCATTTGAGCCACTTTTAGTGGTGCAATTTTTTGAAAATTCTAAAAATATTTGCAATTTTCATGCAACAAATTGGCGCCGGATTGCGCCACTTTTGCGACTGCCTTTCGCAATCGGGCGCAGTCCAATGACAGATGCCCGGTTTAGGTACGTGTATTAGCTATAGAAGGTGTTCTCCCGCGTGTTCCACCCATTTCAAGCTACGTCAGGCTGTACATATGGAGAGAAATGGGACATATCACAAGCCTGAAGGCTCGGGCGACCTCAGTGTCAAATGCAACCAGAAGACTGGATAATTCTCCTCCCTGGTTGGACCATGAATCAAACTGACATCCTTGCGGCCGATTTTCCTCCCATTGTTACCTAGAGACTTGACCCGTAGATTACAGGGCAGGAGACAATGTACAAGTTGGGATTAGAAAAATAACAACAGTACCCAGTGGACGACAAAATTGTTTTAGATTGACAAAAGAGTGAAAATGGCAGGGGCAAATACCCGCGACCATGCAACGATCACGAAATCATTGACTTTATTTCCAAATCTTCGAGACAGAATTCTTACAAATCATCTTCAACACCAGTGTCTCAGAGGGATACACTTTACCACAGGATAAATGCCAGAAACGACACCTTTAGCAAAAGGCAAAACCCTCAACAGGGACATTTCATTTCCCTTCAGTGTGGTGATCAAATATGTACAAGATAGGCCTTTTGAGGCTGGTGAAATTGTTTCCAAGAGGCTTGCAGGGCTTAGGGTTTAATTTTTCATACTGTAGCACTCGCGGTGAAGCCGTGTACATATAGAGCATCGCTGAAAGGGATCAAGGCTTTCTTGATACATCCGTATAAATCTTACCCGCCGCTGTGATGGGGGAATCCCAATTGTAACACAGCACTTATTGCCACTGGGCTATCAAAGTGTAAGAGTGATGATAACACAAATGGCACTTCATGTACCGGTGGTTTATCTTCAGAACGGACGGTGATAACGCATCCCCCCAAACCCATGTTTTATGCTTAGTGCACAATCTGTCTGAGCAGAAGTCAATTTGATTCACACTGTTCAGCAAATCCTTGCCGTCCGACTAAAATAGCAAAAAAACAACAACTCACATTCACGTGCACAAAAAACAACAGCGAAATGTGTGTCAAAATTTCACATCGTATAAACATCCTCTCGTAGAATACAAAATGTTTTATGTTAATATCATTCTCTAACAATATTTCAAAAAACATGTTTGATCTTGTCGATAAGACTGGCCATGCCAGAGGAAATGAGTGATCAGTCCTCAAACTACTAGCCCAGGCGTAGTGATTTGAGTGTCGCCGCTTACTGGGCTTATCTTGCAACTTATGCTCTCCAGTCGGTCAATATCTATTAGATGTAGAGATAGTAGGAACCTTCTAGTGAAGGCTAGATTTGGAAATAATGCCAAGCTTACTCACCAGGTAAGCTTCGACAGCATACCAAATCCTTATGGAATGCGTATGATCATAAACAAATCCCAGCAGCAATGGATATACACATACATGACCCTCGGCATCTTCGTTTAACTTATGACTTATCCTTTGACCACTTATAGGTCCTATTTGTTCAACTGGCAACTTATCCTCTCTTCAAGATGTGTGATATGTCGCTTGTATTAACAGAAATGGGGCCAATGTTAGTTGGTATCATCAGTATTTCCAGCAAGTTGTCCAGACTAGGTCAATGGTATATCTTATACATTCTGAAAAATCAAGGGACTTTAGTGTTATCCTGCAGGCTGCAAAGCTGACCAACGTAACAGTGGGACCATATAGAGTCACTGAACCAGTGGTTTGAAAGTAGTTGGGACTGATTCTCTATCCCCAAGGGTATACATACACAATGTCTGATTGCACGTTAAAACATACCGTATTCTGGGAGATCCATTCCGTGTATTGTGTTGTATCTCCGACGTTCTTTTTCTTGGATAAAGATCTTTGAGCATAAACACCGATAAGTCTGTCGAAAGTTGTTCTCGGAGAGATCTCAGCTTTTATTTTCTTTGACAATGACGCAATCTGGATGGCATAGTTTTATTTCTGATGACAATGATAAGATCAAACCCGGCAGCTCCAAGATCAAACCCAGCAGCTCCAAGACGAATGGTGGTGATAAAAATTTAATGAAGTCTGAGTGGCAGCGGCAATACACAGATGGCTTCCAAGCCCGCCAGTAATGATCCAAAATCAAAATGTAATTATAATTATTATAGAGATAAATTATAATCACAAAACACAGCGGACCGTAACCATTTTTGAGCCCGCCAGATAACCTCCATTACTTGCACACATGAAATGCGAAAGTTGCCCGCGGGGCGCGATCCAGTGATTTATTTTGTAATTACCAAAATCAGCCAGTGGAAACACAGGCAAAATTTCCAGCTCGCCAAATCATAAATTCATGGGGAGACTTCTCTAAGGGCATGCCTTCAATAATCCATCCAACAACGAAGCGGCACCAGGGAAAATTCATTTCAGGAGTGTAGTACAGCGATTTACGACCAGCAAGTCATCCATCATCCTTCAGTCACCAACTGATCGGCTTTAATAAAGACCTTACATTATTATCATTGACAGCAAACAGCAGAGGGGAAGACAGCAATAACTCACACGTTATAACGCAGCTTGTAGTGACAAAAACCTTTCCTTGTATACAGAAATGTTGCATTGTGAAATGTCATGTACTCACTCTGGTTGCAGGGGATTCGCCGAGTGTCCATTGTTGCTTCATTGATAGCAGTTGGTCATGGACACTTCTCACAATACAGTATTGCATACTATATTGGCAGACCTTTTTCTTTATTCTATCAGAAAATATCCATGCAGGCTCAAAATAGATCTATATATAATACATACTTTTGTGACAGTATGTCAAAATATCAATATACGGCGTAATTATTGATAGATACTTTTTTAAAGTCATACGTTTTCCCTTGATTTTAATATGGTCCCTTTGTCTCTGTAGAATATGGTGCTGGAAATTAAAATCTGGCTTGAAGAGGACGCAAGTGGGAAGATCAGTATCAGTGTGGCAATCCCCGCTGACGCTCTTGTCAGCCACCTTTATTATCTCCACGACAGGTGTAATTTAGTGTGTGGTGATTCCTATCATACCTAAGCCTCGCGGGTATTGTCCATGCCTGCCACCGGTAGAACTGTTAGTTCCTTTTGCTCTAGTTAGCCAAAAAAAATCACACCCTGCCAACAAACGTTAAGAAACTTCATTATTTAGTTCATTTGTTTAGTACTTATGTTTTAACGTATATAAACGGGTTAGTCAAAAAATGGTGCTAATTGTATTTATGGTGAGTAACTTCTCTTTCTTTTACCATTCCTTCTGGTAAGAAAAAATGGAACAGTGGGAGTGTTATCACATTTTTTTATGTAATAAGAGGTACTAAAAATTCGGTAAAAATGGGTTTAAGTTTTGCACATTACATTAGCACTGCTCTTTGTACTTAGCATGTGTTTCCAAAATACGTATTTTTGTGATAAATAACAAGACCTCAACAAACAGTAGTACAGGAAATAAAACATCAGTGAAATCAGGTATATAAAGGGGGGGGGGGGGTGATCCCAGCGAAGGAAATATGTCACACTTGAGTGGCATGGATATTAGAAAACCATCAGCTTCCAACTTCATCAATTTCTCATCTCTTCCCATTAGTGTCCACAGTCTACGTTCTAACAATGGTCGGGGCCTGTTCCAGACGTGCTAAAGTAATTTTGTAGGGGTTTTATATCATTACGAGCTCGCATCCTGACTGAGGTTGGAATACGAATCCCCCTTCTTTAATAGAAAGAACATGGGTGTCGGAGTCTGCGATGAGATTACATTTTCCGTTGGGTGCAAAACGCACTGGCCTAACAAAAGATCCATACAACAAAGTCAATTACACATTTTCAAAGGCACCCATGCACGCCGGAATGATATTACCGCGATAGTATTTCGATAAAGTTCTTTTATGAAAAAATAATGAACAATTTCTACTTGAGTGACTTAATTTGGATGGACAAACTTTCATCAAGGTAATCAAAGCATTCTGGCGCCAGCCAAGATTTGCTGCGTCCTTGTTTACAAAACGTGGTAATTTCTGATCCAGAAATTGATGATAGTCAACCTTTACCATCGGTGTGCCCTTCTAGCGGTCCCGGTTAAACGTTGGATGAGCTACTTCCAAATTAAGGGCGAGTAATGTCATCCTGGTAATATCCTCTCCGACTTTCAAGTGTTAATATTCAATCCGGGCGATGGCTCTGTACAGTCTTTATTTAGTCATCAGACATGCAGCTATCGCTCACATATCCCGGGAAACTGAAGCATGTAACAGGGTCAGGTGCGCACTGCTCCCGGGCCAAGCTTACTCTTACCCCTCATTTCTCATTACTTCCTCTTCATTTTCACTAGTCTCATTTCAACACCAATCGATTATATGACATTCCGACTGCAACATTACCCAATGGCTGACTTTTAAACCTAAGGCCAACCGGATTTTTATTCAGTTTTTTTTTTACCATATAGTCAAGGGAAGAATTCATGTTCGGGCGTTAGGTAGTATGTAAAAGTGTATCCGGTAATACCGCACCCTAGCAATGTTTTCTTGTTACGCCCGGCGTCGTTATATATCTCTGATTAAATTTTGAGGTGAAAATAGGCTGACTTTTATGGCAAACTGTGGTATTTGTCTGCCTTGATTTTCTCGCCCTAATATGGCATGCTTGGCTGGAATGGGGTTGTTTGGCAGGGTAATAACCCTACAGTAATCTCTGACCAATATCAGCACCTTACCATTATTGTGAAACTCAGCCGGCTGTGAAATTGCTCTAAAAAGGTCCGTCCAGGAGACCACTGATGGGCACATGTAGCCCGTGTATGATATATAGTCCTCTGATGCATCCAGGCTCGCATCAGACCCAGAGAAGTGTCCTCTCCATCTCCCCGCGCTATTACCACCCTTTCTCCCTCCGCAGAGATGCCGTGTACAACCATTATCTGAACACGTTGTACGGCTAATGGGCCTTCATTCCCCCCCACTTTACACGTCCTCTGGTGATTCCTGGCCATTAAGACAAAAGTTTAGAAACAGCGAGGGAGCGCGCAAAGTGTTGGCGGGGGATTTGCCTCCTCGCTCCACAAACTTTGTGTAAATGTCTTGGAGCCGTGCCCATTCCTGTAATAGCCAATCAAGCTTGCAAATCGGCTTCTCCTTACTTTTTATTTCACTTTTATGCTGTTAATGAGCTTGCCCTAATGTTCTCCCTCCACATTTAATGGCCGTTAGCCTCACTACTAAAAAAAAAACTACCATCGACAACACACCAACAGTCTCTTCTCTCAAAGCAGTTTATTTTTTGAGGATCTCTTTAAAAGCTAATGAACAAGGTAAACGAACGTTTTATGATAGATTTGCGAAAGCACACGTCGCGATAGAGGGAAAAGATTTGGATGTAACAATCTATCTAATCTAATCTGCTGCCGTGGGTTTTGTAGGCCAGTACTATCCATCAAGCACCAGTGCATGTGCTGGTAAATTACCCAGAAAACTACAGACAACCACAGCAAGCACTGCCCTGATGAACTTATCTCATCCACATCTGAGCCTGGAAAACAAGATGACCCTACATCGTAAAACATTCCAACAGTCTTCTTGTGCAAAGGCAATAGCCATAGATGCCAATAGGAAACAAGAACATAATTATCTTTCATGAAAAAACAACTGTAACGTTATAGTAAAGGTCGCTTTAACAGTTTTGAAGGGTTTTACATTTAAATGAAGTGGAGTTGTCTAAAAAGAGACTACCGTAAATGCAGAAACTTTCGCGGTGGCCGCTTCACCGCGAACTTAAAACCACCGCGTACATTTTTCCATGGCAGTAAGAGACTACAGTGCATGGTCCTACCGCGAACTTAAAACCGCCGCGAAAAGTCCCTTTTCCCGCTAACGCGAAATTAAATCTCCGCGAACTTAAGTGCATTAACAGTATTACGCAAGAACACCACTATTTGTTTTATAGAAACTTTGTTACCCTTTGATAACATTAAAACATGTGGTGATTATTCAAGCAAGCCTTCTGAAGTAAACATCATTTTAATCATGTAGTGCAAACTGTCTGATATAACAAACAGTTTTTTATTTTATTTTGCTATCCCAAGTAAAAACGGTCGAACTTCAGACTGAGGAACGAAGCATGCTGCTAACTTAGGAACTTTTGACGTTTTGTGAATTGTCTACAACGTCTATTGCTACCTTTACACGGATTGTGACTGATCATTTCTGGTAAAAAGTATCAGAAAAGGCATTCAAAATGCCTGCATTGAAAAAAATCTGAACGATCATTGGATTGAGTACTAGCGTTAGAAATACCAACACAATCCAAATATCACGTGCACTTAACTGAAACATAAGGCATGCTGCCCTATGCCTATGGCAGGATGTCCCGTAGTGGAGCAAGGGACTAGAAAAGAAATGCACTCTATTTCACTACATCAAGAAAGCAAAGCTCGCCATATCTTCTTAATCTTATTACCAAAATTGATATGAAGTGCAAAATCTATAAATTTTGATATTCAGAACTTCTTCTGCTCAGTGCAAAAAAAATGCATCATTCCCAAAAGATTTGAAGTCAGCACAAGGAGCTATAAAACCAGAGACATTGAGTCTTTTCTTCCATTACGCATCAAACGAGCCTTCAAATGAAAACACCACTTGCCACTGGGATTTCCAAGACAGGGACTTCATATTGCTCTATCAATTAATGTTCCAGCATGGAACAATTAATCAAAAAGTGACGGGACGATCAATCAATTCATTAGAGTAAGTAACAAGGCGAGTGATTAAGCCTCCATATACCGTGGTAAATTACTGACAACTGTACACGGAACATCGCCGTGGAAATGGCCATTTGTGGGTCAATAAGTTCAATCATTAAAGAAAACATCGTGTAATTCCAACAAGTAGTAATACAATAGTAGCTGACACACTATAAACACCTCTTGGGTTTTCGGAAATGCTTCATCTGCCTTCTACCCGCATTGTTTCACAAGAACTAAAAACCGCTGCGAACACCTCATTTTCTCTTTAAACCGCAAAATTAAAACACAGCAAACTTTAAGGTATGTACAGTAATAGTAGTGATGTGCGTGCTAAAATCACCGTTGCAGTAATAATACCCACCACGTGGATGTGCTTGGTTATTAATCATTGCAGCAACCAGCCAAAGTAACTTCTAAAGAGTAACTAGATGGAAACAAGTAAACTACTAAAGTTCGGGTAATCTGATTTCAATACGATCGACAGGAGATTAAACATAATTGTTACATCACGATGTAACGGTACATATACACGTAAATAGCCTCCTCAAAGTTCCAAAGGATTCTTTCAGACTAATCTGCAACCCCCCTCCCCATGCCAAATTTCAGGTTGAGCCAAAACACACATTTTGCCAAAACACATATTTTGTGAATTGAAAAATCCATAGGATCATTTTGGGAACTAAATTTTTTATAACGTTACATCCTTTATTGTGTATTGTCAATAGGGATAGCACTTTTTATACCCTAAGACTTCCCCGGTCCATCAAAACTACCGAAGTCACAAAGTCTGACACGCACCTGTCCAGGGTGCTGACTTTCCGGTACGCTTTCACAGCCAACCCGATTAAATAATAAACACAATATAGATACCCCAAATCGGGTTAGTATATTCGAAATCTGTCTGATATCACCCCAAATGCTGGGACATTTGGCTTCAGTATCATTTCACAGGAATCCAAAGTATACGTTATTTATGTAAAAAAATGGTCATACATTAATTTCAAAGAGTATTCTTCTGAGCACGTGCCCATTCTAATTTTGGCAGTGTATCAGAATTGTGGGATTCTGATATTAGTACAAACACACACACACAAACACGTGCGCGCGCACATACACACACAGGACTCGCGCACACGTAAATGTTCGAAGAGAGCCCCGTGTGAGTTTATAAATCAACAGAATGGACTATTCTACCATGATTGCACAACAATGTATGGACCAGATTAAATTGCATGTCTCCACCAATTGCCAGATTTTTAGTTCTTTCAGGAGTACGGCCCAGAAGCCCAAACTTCATTATTGTGGGAGTGACCAAAAGGTATCTGAAGCAACATTGAACTATAATATCCTACAGCATTGTATGGAATTTGTTGACTGAGCTAAATGTTCACCTTAGCTGCCCAAGGTATAATGTTACATTCAATTGTTTAGTAAAAATGGCCGAAACAATTCTCATTTTTGGAAAGGGAACCATGGCGATTGTACTCCGTACGTTTTATACAATACCTAACTAAAATACCATTTAGCTTTGCTACTTTCAATGTAAAAAAGCATACATTTTTGTTCAAAATTTCTCTCTCGAAAGAAAAAGTCCAAAGATGACCAATATTCTACATTTTTAAAATCAGATTTACACCACTGAATGTTATAACGTTATATCAATTTTCAGTTTCATTCCTTTCAATATACAGTTGTAGTGTGATGGAAGCCAAAAATATGCATTTTTGTTCAAAATAACCCCCAAAAGCTCCTCCCTCAAACGCAAAAACTAATACTAAGAATCTTTAAGTCACATTTACCTAACTGATTTTCACTTATCATTTCTAAGATTCACATTTTCCAAAATAATGTCACAGAAGCCAAAAATAGACATATTTGTTCAAAACAACCCCAAGGATCGTTTCTCAAACGCAAAAACTGACTACCAGTATTTTATCTTTTTTTAAATATCAAATTTATCTTACTGAATTTCGTATCTAAATTCCAGCTGCACTTCCTTCAATATAATACCATAAAAGCCTGTAATGACCGAATTGGATGAAGTTTATGCCGCTCTCATAAGGTGGCGTTGTTGAGTGGATCTTGCTAGCGGTTCATTTCTACCGTCACAAAATGATGTTAACCTTTTCGAGTGACATGTTATTGATGTTTCTTATTGATTATGCAAATAAGTCATCATTTGCATGAATTATATCAGTTGGTCATCTTTTCTACTCACGTAACTTCAACTTCAGTAGTTCAACTTTCACGTCAAAATATCAACGAAGTATTCGATATTTTGTACTAGATTTTTACCATGACGTCATAGGATGGGTCGTGTGCTTTGAGAAAAGCTAAAGCAAAACATAGACAATTGCTATAGGCCTCCTGGCAGTTTTATGAGGCAGTGTAGCAGAGCATCTGGCTCAGCGGTCTATGTTCTGCGCATAATATGATCACTAGCTGGATATTTTGCAATCAGTGCTACTGCCCCTACGGCCACCTGAGCTACGGGACGAGTAAGTAAGTAAGTAAGCTTTGTTTCCTGCTAGAATCTGAAATAATAAGTGGTGGCATTTTTATTTGGGCCTCCTAGCAGCTTTTCTTGCCTTTGCCGATTTATTAGGGTTGGGATCTTTGCTTTTTTAAACAGGATAACTCATCATGAAAGGATGGATGGATTCACTGCTGTGATATTCACTATATGACAACTCCCGTATCTCAAATAAAGTCGCTCTTCTATGGCAACTAAAGGAAGGCAAACTTCGTATAGGACGCCCCTGTCTCCGTTTCAAAGAGCGAGAGCGAGAGCGAGAGAGAGAGAGAGCGAGAGAGCGAGAGAGCGAGAGAGAGAGAGCGAGAGAGAGAGAGAGAGAAAGAGAGAGAGAGAGGTAGAGAAAGAGAAAGAGAGAGGAAATGAGAGAGATAAAGGCAGAGATAGAGGTAGAGATAGATAGATAGAGATAGATAGGTAGATTAATAGCTACTTAGATAGATAGATAAAGAGAGAGAAAGAGAGAGAGAGAGAAAGAGAGAAAGAGAGAGAGATATTTATTGTCCTAATTTGCCGCCATGTGATCATGTTATCACGTTCAGTATCGATAAGATGACCTTTCACCCCACGTTTGTAAGGTTAGGTCATGTTGCTTCGATGATATAGATGACAACCACGCAAGAATCTCATTGGTCTTCAACTTTGACATTTGAAATATTACCTACAATGCGTTTCGTCATAAGCTAAGGGCACATCCCGCCGTAAGTGCATTTTGTCCGTACGTTTTTGTTTGGGAGGCCACGTCCGCCACGTATCTCTAAAAACGTTCAGGGCACGCGCGTCGACCGTACTGGCACGTACGGGGGACGAATCCGCAGCCCGATGGCACACAAAGTTTTGCCTGCACGTAAAGTTGTACGGCGTGTCTGCGTGCTCCAAAATCCGATTGCCTACGAGTTCGTACGGAGGCGGTACACTACTTAATACCACTTACGGATCCGAAAAGATTGGCACGTAGACAGCACGTATTTGCACGTACGACGGGTTGTGCTCTTAGATATGGATGGTGATGAGCACGAGGAGACGTCAAAAGTTCAGTGGGACACTAAAGGGGCCTTTGGACCTACCTGATGATATGAGGATTACTTATTAGTCTCTTAAAACAAACACTAGTACACGTAAGAAGGCTGCGAACAGTGCCAACAGTGGTGCGAACAGGTATTCTACTGTCTGTCCCTGTGTCATATACTAGTCGTACTACTAGACTATACACGTCCACGGTAGATCCTAGCCATGTCTAGCTTCTCCGTTCCCCAGATTGTTGTCTTGTTCTCGGTTGTGGCGGGGATGTCCGCCTCAGACCACGGTCCTATCTTCCACACGCAGTACGGAGACGTGCGGGGCGTGTACATAGAGGAAGGCGCCTTCGTCCTCGGCCTACCCTTCGGACAACCCCCGGTTGGCGAGCTCCGCTGGAAACCTCCCAAACCGTTTACGGGATCGTGGGCACCCCACATCCGCGACGGCAGCGTACCGGGCCCGGCATGTCCACAGGTCGGCTGCGGTCCGGACGACGAAGACCCTAAATTCGTTTGTCCCCGAGACGGCAAACTCAGCGAGGACTGTCTGTATCTGAACATCTTTACTCCACGCACTGTCTTGACGAACTCTACCGTAAGACTACCCGTTATGGTCTGGCTTCATGGTGGTAATTACAACTCAGAAAGCGGTTCTGGCCTTTCTTACGACGGTCGCTTTCTGGCCAATAAAACAAACACCGTTGTCGTGACAACCAACTATAGACTCGGGGCTCTGGGTTTCCTGGTGGCCGGCGAGGGGGAAGACGCCCCGACAGGGAACTATGGAACAATGGATCAGATCCAGGCTTTAAAGTGGGTACAGGAAAACATCGGTGATTTCGGTGGAGACAAAAACCACGTCACCATTTTCGGACAGAGTGCAGGGTCCGATTCAGTCGGTATTCACATGACGTATAACGGTTCTGCCGACTTTTTCGAAAAGGGCATCATGTCGAGCGTGCCTTTCACCATCTATCACAAGTCTCGTGCCGACGCCGTGCGACTCGGAAACCACTTCGCCGAACTGCTGAACTGCTCGGCCGGCGACGTCAAGTGTATCCGTTCCAAAACCACAGACGAACTTGTACAAGCACAAGATAAGATAGGCACCTTCGTAGCCAACCCGTTTCGTCTCTTTGAGGTGTTTGAGCAATGGGGACCCCACTTTGACGGCGATATTCTAACCGAAGAACTTGTTGACAAATTTGCTAAAGGACAGTTTCAGAAGAAACCGTTTATCATAGGAACAGTAAGTGAAGAAGCTGTACTCTACATATATGGGGCGCTTGGAGGCAAAGTTTCAAAACTTGAACTGGACGGCATTGCCGTAGCCTTTGCGCATTTGAAGGCAGGTCAGGCCCTTCGTGAATATGACCCGCCACCATCCTCAGACTATCGGTCTGTCTTATCCGTGGCTGTGACGGACTGGGTCTGGGCCTGTCCAACCCGTAACGTCATACGGAACGCCATCGCCGGTGGAGAATCCGACGTCTGGCTCTACGTCTTCGACCACGTTTTGTCTATCAAACAAGCCTGGGGCAACTCTACATGTATTAGCCACGTCTGTCATGGCACCGACGTTCCGATTGTCTTCCAAACCGCACCGCTGGCAAACCTCAGCCTGACAACCGACGAACAGGTCCTGGCCGACACCATCGCCTACCACTACGGGAACTTTGCGCACACAGGAGACCCAAACAAACCTAACGAACATCTCCCCCCTCCCAACTTCAACATACCAGATAACGTGAACTGGCCAAAGTACAACAAGGACAACGGGTTTCCTATCCTGAACATGACGACTCCACACAACACTCTGATGCACGACTATCGGAAGGACAAGTGCGACTTTTGGGACAGAGAAGACATTTACACCTGAGGAAATTGAGCGTTGTTTTTCAGCACGTATATACCATGTTCTAATCCCACGAAACATTGTATTTTGAAGTACTTGTAACGTGCAGCAGAATATACAATAAAATCAAAATACTACATGATAACTTCTGTCTCATATTGTGTTTGTAACATTTCGACGCCACATTTCTATTGGTTTTGGCTAGGCAATGTGAAACTGCCGCCGACCCACCCAGCCAGACAGTCAACTATACAAGTCATGCCCGTTTATTCCCCGACAGGGCAAACTCCACAATCTTATATTCACACGATCTAGAAGGCCATCTTATTGCACTTCCTTACAGTAAAGTCCGTTCCTCCCTAGCTTTCGCGAAAAACAGCTATGAGGTGTTCATGGTTTTTGCAGCACCCTTTTTATATTTACCACGACGCCAGAGGATAGGTTGCGGATAAATACTCTGTGTAAATGACTTGCTTACATATCAGGGGTTTTATGCTTTGACATATTACTCACTATACATTTCATTGCGCCTGCGCAGTTTAACCTTGTCATAGATCGTGATGAGCACGAGGAGACGTCAAAAGTTCAGCCGGACACTAAAGGGGCCCTTTGGACCTACCTGATGATATGGCGATTACTTATTAATCCCTTTAAACAAAAATACACGTAAGAAGGGTACAAACAGTATCAATAGTAGTACCTACGGGTATTTGGCTGCCCTGGTGTCATATACTAGTCGTTCTACTAGGCTATACTCGTCCACGGTAGATCCTAGCCATGTCTAGCTTCTCCGTTGTCCAGATTGTTGTCTTGTTCTCGGTTGTGGCGGGGATGTCCGCCTCAGACCACGGTCCTATCTTCCACACAAAGTACGGAGACGTGCGGGGCGTGTACATAAAGGAAGGCGCCTTCGTCCTCGGCCTACCCTTCGGACAACCTCCGTTTGGCGAGCTCCGCTGGAAACCTCCCAAACCGTTTACGGGATCGTGGGCACCTCACATCCGCGACGGCAGCGTCCCGGGCCCGGCATGTCCGCAGGTCGGCTGCGGCCCCGACGATGAAAAGCCCCTATTCCACTGCTGTCCTCGAGACAAGAAACTCAGTGAAGACTGTCTGTATCTCAACATTTTTGTTCCACACACTGTCCTAACGAACTCTATCGTTAAACTACCCGTGTTGTTCTGGATTCATGGCGGTACTTACGATTCAGGTACCGCTTCTGCCCTCTTTTTCGACGGTCGCTTTCTGGCCAATAAAACAAACACCGTTGTCGTTACAACCAACTATAGACTGGGGGCTCTGGGTTTCCTGGTGGCCGGCGAGGGGGAAGACGCCCCGACAGGGAACTACGGAACAATGGATCAGATCCAGGCTTTAAAGTGGGTACAGGAAAACATCGGTGATTTCGGAGGAGACAAAAACCACGTCACTATTTTCGGACAGAGTGCAGGGTCCGATTCAGTCGGCATTCACATGACGTACAACGGTTCTGCCGACTTGTTCGAAAAGGGCATCATGTCGAGCGTACCTTTCACCATCTATCACAAGTCTCGCGCCGACGCCGTGCGACTCGGAAACCGCTTCGCCGAACTGCTGAACTGCTCGCACGGCGATATCAAGTGTATCCGTTCCAAAACCACAGACGAACTTGTACGTGCTCAAGGTATGATAGGCATCTTCATCGCCAACCCGCTTCGTCTTTTTGAGGCGTTTGAGCAATGGGGACCCCACTTTGACGGCGATATTCTAACCGAAGAACTTGTGGATAAGTTTGCAAAAAGACAGTTTCAGAAGAAACCGTTTATCATAGGTACAGTAAGTGAAGAAGCTACTCCATACATATATGGAGCGTTCGGAAAAACGTCTAAACTTGAACTGGACGGCATTGCTGTAGCCTTTATGCATTTGAAGGCAGGCCAGGTCCTTCGTGAATATAACCCGCCACCGTCCTCAGACTATCGGCCTTTCTTATCCGTGATTGTGACTGACTGGGTCTGGGCCTGTCCAACCCGCAACGTCATACGGAACGCCATCGCCGGTGGGGAATCCGACGTCTGGCTCTACGTCTTCGACCACGTTTTGTCTATCAAGCAAGCCTGGGGCAACTCTACATGTATTAGCCACGTCTGTCATGGCTCGGACGTTCCGATTGTCTTTCAAACCGCACCGCTGGGAAACTTCAGCCTGACCGCCGACGAACAGGTCCTGGGCAACACCATCGCGTACCACTACGGCAACTTCGCGCACACAGGAGATCCAAACAAACCTAACGAACATATCCCCCGTCCCAACCTCAACATACCAGATAACTTGAACTGGCCAAAGTACAGCAAGGACAACCAGTTTCCTATCCTGAACATGACGACTCCACACAACACACTGATGCACGATTATCGGAAGGACAAGTGCGACTTTTGGGACAGAGAAGACATTTACACCTGAGCTAATTACCTGCATGTATGCAGGTATGGTTTTGATGCTGGTGGGAACTTTTCGGTAGCCGGGGATGTAGGGCGCTGTATCTCGTGAACGGATGGTGCGAGCACGACGATTTTTGGTACGTGGGTTGGGGGTGGTAGCCTAACACTCAGGTTTGATTTTGGGCCTCCTGGCGTTTGAACTTGACATTGCAGGTGGCATTTTTGGTGTTTTTGGGGCACTTTTGGCGCTGTGTGTCCGGAACGATACGCGCGATTGCGACGATTTTTGGTGCATGGGTGGGGGGTTGTTGCTTGTTGCCTAGGATTGACTTTGGGCCTTGTCGCGTTTGAACTTGACCCGGCAGGTCGAATTTTGTGTCCGGGAGGGGTGTTTCCGGAGTTATATCTTCTGAACGGCTGGTGCTGGCGCGATGATATTTGGCACATGTGTCGGCGGTGGCTGAATAATGCTCAATTTTGATTTTGGCGCCCTTGGTGCTTGAACTTGACATTTTAGGTTACCTTTTGTGCGGGCACGGGGCGTGCGCTGTATCTCCGGAACGCAAGGTGCCATTGTGTTGCCATTTGGTACGTGAGTTGTTTGTGGTGTCCTGGTGGTCAGGTTTGATTTTGGGCCTCCTAGTGCTTGAACTTGATACTGTATAGGTTGACCCTGTTTTAGTGTGGTTGGGGCATCCTCCCAATATCTGCTTGGTTTTAAAAACAGATTATGGTTGGGTGTAGAACCATCATCTGGCCTGGGCCACCTTCAATGTATCAGGTTACTTAGTGGCACTGACAGTTTGCCAGATGACGGGAGTGTGCCAGATTATATATCTGTTGGTCAGGTTTAATTGGAGTTTGCTTATTACTCTTTGTGGTGTTTCTAGAGCTGTATAGTACTGAGTTTTAAGTTCCGGTACAAGTTCCTTTACCCTGTTGGCAATCATGGTTGAACTTGAACTTAAACAGAAGAAGATGCAATTTTCTAATGTGGAGGAGAACTGTATAGAGTGTGGGCATAAGAGAAAGGTATGTGTATGATTTGTCCTGTGTTTCTTTTTGTTTCTTTGGTAATGCCATTTCCATACTGTATACAGGTAATTTGTTGTTTTGGGCTAGTCATATTCGCTTGGTTTTTGGGCCTGCTTAATCTATGGTACAGACAGGGTTAAGTGGTGGAGGCTTAGCTTTGTTCTGTTTTAAATTCAGTATCGTTTGTTGCATTTTGTCGCGGCAAATATATGATGAAATTCCCCTTCTAAGCAACTGCTCATTGGTTTGCGGGGATGTTTGCTGGGTGTTTGCTTTGACTACAACAGCTTCTGAACTTTTCAAAGCTTCCATTGCCAGCAGCTTGCCATCTATAATTGGGATTGACAAGGACATTTTTCATAGTAAATTATGCTGTTAAATTTGGCTTAGATACTACAGGAGATTTAGGTTTGGGTTGGATGGATTGAATGAAAATATCATACCACCCTGGGGACTAACTGTTGCTG
Organism: Branchiostoma floridae x Branchiostoma belcheri; assembly: GCA_019207045.1. Taxonomy (NCBI): domain Eukaryota; kingdom Metazoa; phylum Chordata; class Leptocardii; order Amphioxiformes; family Branchiostomatidae; genus Branchiostoma; species Branchiostoma floridae x Branchiostoma belcheri. Next base: position 26,258,141 of record CM033026.1, on the reverse strand, counting down.
CTGCATGGGGGCTACCACTATTCATGTTGTCTAATGTCTATGGAACTACAGATAAAAGTATCATTGGTCAAATTATGCGAGTAACATTCCGATGTCAAGTGAATAACACCCCAGAAATAAATCTTTAATGAATATCATTGGAAGAACACAAACCAAGGAGACTTAGCAGCTGCATTAGGTCAGTACATTGAAATAGGAAGATATTAGTATATCATGTGACAGAGTAACTACATGTGCATGGGCCATCTGAGACAAAAAAAGGTAGCGTCTCAACAACTTCAAAGTACTGTGGTTGGTTACATACTTAAGAAATCCAAAATAAGTAATGTTCATCCATGTCCAAACTTACAAATTCAGAAAATGGAATTTCAGAGTCAGACTTTTGCATGGTGCACAACCAACACGGTAAAAAGCTCATTTTTCCAACCACGTACCACAGACAAAAAGGCAAAAATACACAATAGGTCTACAGAAACCCAATACATTTCATGCAGGCCTGAGGTCTACGAACTCTTGTTGAGAGTTGTTTTTCAGTACGTATATACCAGGTTCTAATCCCACGAAACATGGTGTTTTGAAGTACTTGTGAAGTTCGGCAGAATATACAATAAAATTAAAATACTACAAGACAGTTTCTGTCTCAAATTGTGTTTGTAACATTTCGATGCCACTTTATATGGGTTTTGGCTAGGTAATGTGGAACTCCGGCCGACTCACCCACCCATCCAGACAGTCTGTACAGATCAAGCCCGTTTGTTTCCTGACAAGGCAAACTCCACAATCTTATATTCACACGATCTAGAAGGCCAGCATATTGCACTACCTTACAGTGAAGTCCGTACCTCCCTAACTTCCGCGTAAAAAAAATCTACGAGGTGTTCATGGTTTTTATAGCACTCCTTTTTTACTTAGGCCACAGCAAGTAAATTTTATGGATGACATCCGCGCGCTCATTAAATTTCGCCTGATTTCAGAAAAAAACAAGAATTTTTTTCTTCTTCAGGGATAGTCAGATAAACCAAAATGGGTAAATAGGTTGTGTTGCAACCTAACCATTGTATGTAGAATTGACACTAGAGATGTAGCCTTGACTGTACATTTGCAGAAGTGAAACTTGCTGGATAGTTGTAAGAGTGGCACCAATATGGAAGCAGCCAACATGGTTAGTGATTACAATCTACCACACTAGTGTCACCTTTACTACACTAGTGTACTCGGTGAATACAGGAAAGAATGCCTTGTTGGTTGTGATGCTATATTTTGTCACTTTGATCTTTGTTACAACGTTTATGGTGTCTATTTTGATCATTTTCCATCTTGTTTTTTTTACCCATCTTGTTTTTTGTTCGCCCTACCTCACTATTTTTGCAGTCTGGAGAGGATGTCATCCGTAAAATTTACTTGCTGTGGCCTTACTACGACGCCATAGGATAGGTTGCGGATAAATATTGTGTGCTGTGATCTTGTTTACATCTCAGGGGTCTTAAGCATTGACATATTACTGACTATGCATTTCATTGCGCTTGCGCAGTCGCACCTCGTCACAGATTGTAATGAGGAGACGTCAAAAGTTCAGTCGGACACTAAAGAGGCCCTTTGGACCTACCTAATGATATGAGGATTACTTATTAGTCTCTTTAAACATACACGTAAGAAGGACGAACAGTGCCAAAAGTAGTGCGAACAGGTATTCTACTGTCTTTGTGCCATATACTAGTCATACTACAGGCTATACTCGCATACGGTAGGTCCTAGTCATGTTTAACTTCACCATTCCCCAGATTGTGGTCTTGTTCTCGGTTGTGGCGGGGATGTCCGCCTCAGACGACGGTCCTATCTTTCACACGCAGTACGGAGACGTGCGGGGCGTGTACATAGAGGAAGGCGCCTTCGTCCTCGGCCTACCCTTCGGACAACCCCCGGTTGGCGAGCTCCGCTGGAAACCTCCCAAACCGTTTACGGGATCGTGGGCACCTCACATCCGCGACGGCAGCGTTCCGGGCCCGTCATGTCCGCGCCATGGCTGCGGCCCCCACGATAAAGACCCCCGATTCGTTTGTCCTCGAGACCGTAAACTCAGCGAGGACTGTCTGTATCTCAACATCTTTGCTCCACGCACCGTCTTGACGAACTCAACTGTTAAACTACCCGTGTTGTTCTGGCTTTATGGTGGCGGCTACGATACAGGTACCGGTTCTGCTCTTTCTTACGACGGTCGCTTTCTGGCCAATAAAACAAACACCGTTGTCGTCACAACCAACTATAGACTCGGGGCTCTGGGTTTCCTGGTGGCCGGCGAGGGGGAAGACGCCCCGACAGGGAACTACGGAACAATGGATCAGATCCAGGCTTTAAAGTGGGTACAGGAAAACATCGGTGATTTCGGAGGAGACAAAAACCACGTCACTATTTTCGGACAGAGTGCCGGGTCCGATTCAGTCGGCATTCACATGACGTACAACGGTTCTGCCGACTTGTTCGAAAAGGGCATCATGTCGAGCGTACCTTTCACCATCTATCACAAGTCTCGCACCGACGCCGTGCGACTCGGAAACCACTTCGCCGAACTGCTGAACTGCTCGCACGGCGACGTTAAGTGTATCCGTTCCAAAACCACAGTAGAACTTACACACGCGCAAAAAATGATTGGCAACTTCATTGAAAATCCGTTTCGTCTCTTTGAGGCGTTTGAGGAATGGGGACCCCACTTTGACGGCAATATTCTAACGGAGGAACTTGTGGACAAATTTGCAAAAGGACAATTTCAAAGAAAGCCGTTTATCATAGGCACAGTAAGTGAAGAAGCTTTTCCATGGATGTATGGAGCTTTCGGAAAAATGTCGAAACTCGAAATGGACGGCATTGCCGTGGCCTTTATGCGCTTGAAGGCAGGTCAAGTTATTCATGAATATGACCCGCCACCATCCTCAGACTATCGGCCTGCCTTATCCGTGATTGTGACGGACTGGGTCTGGGCCTGTCCAACCCGCAACGTCATACGGAACGCCATCGCCGGTGGAGAATCCGACGTCTGGCTCTACGTCTTCGACCACGTTTTTTTCTATCAAACACACGTGGGGCAACTCTACATGTATTACCCACGTCTGTCATGCCTCGGACGTTCCGATTATCTTTCAAACTGCACCGCTGGGAAACCTCAGCCTGACCGCCGACGAACAGGTCCTGGCCGACACCATCGCCTACCACTACGGGAACTTTGCGCACACAGGAGACCCAAACAAACCTAACGAACATCTCCCCCGTCCCAACCTCAACATACCAGATAACTTGAACTGGCCAAAGTACAACAAGGACAACGGGTTTCCTATCCTGAACATGACGACTCCACACAACACTCTGATGCACGACTATCGGAAGGACAAGTGCGACTTTTGGGACAGAGAAGCCATTTACACTTGAGGAAATTAAGCCTTGTGTTTGAGTACACCAGGTTGTGTTCCAATAACACATGGCGTTTTGCTGTACTTGTGAAGTGCGACAGAATATACAACAAAATTAAACTACTATGTGACAATTAAATTAGCTAGGTATGTAATGTATGTTATATGTTTTTTCTGAAGTGATGTGCAATCCGTAGCTTTGTGTGGTTGTGGCTTAGTTCGTTTGTTTGTGGTTTAACAGCACAATCAATAAGTTATTTTTGAACAGTTGTTTACAAAGGCTAGGTGTAAACAGAACACAAGAAAGGGCAAGATTGGCATTGGGGCCTTTGGCTCACTGTATGGACTGCAAAAGACCGACTGAAGTCCCATGGCAACTTATTTGTCCCTATTTGGCCAAAACCGTCTATTTTTTTCATCCATCTGGCACGTCTGTTTGGACACTACTCCTGGTAGCTTTTTGTGCTACTGCAGAAGCGCGTCCGGTTTTGGCGTCTCATTTTCTACACATGCTTTGGTCAGGATATTTTTGAGTCAGCATTGAAGAGGGGTGGACTTTGTTATTTGCTGTGATACACATTGTCGCAAACTGTGGCCATGTTATCATGTTATCTCGTGCAGTACTGAGAAGATGACCTTTCACCCCATGTTTGTGCCCTGACCTAATAGTGCCACATAGCTGGTGCCACAAAGCGTTGCCAAAAACCTAATTCCCAAGGGCCTAGGGGAATGCATTAGTGGACTCAATCGCAGTTCTGTACTAACGGCTCCGTCCTTGAGGTGTCGCCAAAAAAGAAGATAGTGACTTGAGCTCGAGCGGGCGCCACCAATATAATATGGATCCAACCAAACATGAGACCAACGGATGTATGGCCCTTAACATGGTACCGTGGCGTCAGGTATTTGTTTTGAAAAGTCTTTTACCCAGTCTTGCTGGAACTAGAAGTACATTCGTGGTTCGTTCTTCATCAATGGTTTAGAATCTAGTGAAAATGTTGCACATCCAGCCACATGTATCAGGTTCCCCACGATAGCTCACGTTTAAGACAATTTGGTTGGTATCTGTGTCAAACAAATGTCCAATGTTTAACTTTATTTACAGATAACAGGTGCCACTATTTGATTGTACATGCCGTTCTGGAGGTCACTAAGCTCCGCACAACCTCTTCATCTTCCTGTTATCTAGCTGGGTAAATGCCAGCTCCCTATCTATTTAAAACTCGGCCTCTCCCTCCAGAAAACTAGAACCATTGCTGTCATCAAATCGTACGAGTGTTTCTGTGCATGCAGAGGTCTAGATTCCACGGCCGGGCTCAGGTAAACCCATAACTAGGAAACCCATCAATGGCGTAGAGTGGCGTGACGGCGTTTAGATCACGGTAGTAAGGTCGCATACACTCTCCTAGGCCGGCTGCACTTCTCTGCAAGCGTTTGATACTAAACGCTACCGTAGGATCTGCTTGGAGATTAGTACAGTCTATTTATAGATTAGTGCAGCTAGCTTAGAGGTATAAACACCGAGCCAACACATTAGAAGTTTGTAAATTCGGTCAATGCTTGAAAACTGTCTTACATTTAGCAACGTTCGATGACTTTTTATCTACCGTTAGTAAGGTAACCAGCTACTCCAGGACAAATTGCAGTGCTGATTAGTACCGCTAGAGGACTATATAGGTCACCTACTGGCGTGGTTCCATACGGGATATCTTCTTCAGCACCAAGGGCAGTACTGGGCGGTACCGCTAGGAGCACATAGGACCGCCTTTTCTGCGTCTTCGGTGCGGGATATCGTTTCTGGCAATATGAAGGCTCGCATGCCATTGTTTTTCGCGCAACAACTCGATAGCCTTTCTCGAACGTACGTCGCCTTATGACGCCATATTCCATCTCTAAGCGTTTGTTTAGAACAACAAAGATATTCCATCTCTAAGCTTTTGTTTACAACAACAAAGATATTCCGTCTCCAAACTTTTGTTTAGAACAACAAAGATATTCCATCTCTAAGCTTTTGTTTACAACAACAAAGATATTCCATCTCTAAGCTTTTGTTTAGAACAACAAAGATATTCCATCTCTAAGCTTTTGTTTAGAACAACAAAGATATTCCATATCTAAGCGTTTGTTTAGAACAACAAAGATATTCCATCTCTAAGCTTTAGTTTAGAACAACAAAGATATTCCATATCTGAGCTTTTGTTTACAACAACAAAGATATTCCATCTCTGAGCTTTTGTTTACAACAACAAAGATATTCCATCTCTAAGCTTTTGTTTACAACAACAAAGATATTCCATCTCTAAGCTTTTGTTTACAACAACAAAGATATTCCGTCTCTAAACTTTTGTTTAGAACAACAAAGATATTCCATCTCTAAGCTTTTGTTTAGAACAACAAAGATATTCCATCTCTAAGCTTTTGTTTACAACAACAAAGATATTCCGTCTCTAAACTTTTGTTTAGAACAACAAAGATATTCCATCTCTAAGCTTTTGTTTAGAACAACAAAGATATTCCATCTCTAAGCTTTTGTTTACAACAACAAAGATATTCCGTCTCTAAACTTTTGTTTAGAACAACAAAGATATTCCATCTCTAAGCTTTTGTTTAGAACAACAAAGATATTCCATCTCTGAGCTTTTGTTTAGAACAACAAAGATATTCCATATCTAAGCGTTTGTTTAGAACAACAAAGATATTCCATCTCTAAGCTTTTGTTTACAACAACAAAGATATTCCGTCTCTAAACTTTTGTTTAGAACAACAAAGATATTCCATCTCTAAGCTTTTGTTTAGAACAACAAAGATATTCCATCTCTGAGCTTTTGTTTAGAACAACAAAGATATTCCATCTCTAAGCGTTTGTTTAGAACAACAAAGATATTCCGTCTCTAAGCGTTGTTTAGAACAACAAAGCTTCTTAAACACCGACAGATGCCTCTGTCACGATGTGGTAAAAGGTTTGGTCATTTTTTACCTGCTGTACATGTATCAGTGTTGATGAATGAAGACCTATATTGTACATATACACCCACTATAGGTTAAGTACAGGTCGCAACAAAATGATACTTGACAGATAACGTTACATGAAATATTTACAATGTCGTCAGCTTTCGGGAACGAAAAGTATAATATAAAAGACACCAAACTGCACAAGAGGTAAAGAGAATAGTCGTGTGCATTATTTGTGTACATTTTCACTTCTACATTTACATTTATTCAATGTTTGTGATGTCTCAGTCACGACCGGACAGGTCCTCGGGCCGATATCCTGTCCCAGTTACGAGACGAGGGTGTGATACCGGGCATCAAACGGCATGGCAACGGTGCCGTCGCCTTCAAGGTACCGACCGAGAATACCGGAACTCCGCGCTACTTCCAGGTGAGGCTGGAGAAGATGGAGGAACGTCGTGACAAGGTGAAGAAGCCCTGTCCTGGTTCTATCGGAGATCTGGAGAGGAAGCTGAGAGGCGCAAAGGTTAGGAGACAGGTAAAAAGTGGTATCTCACTGCACTTAGGGCACCGGTGGGGCACTGCGGGGTTCGTAGATGACTTCGAATTTCAAAGATAAAGAACGAATTTTCTTACACTTTGTGCATTTTGTTGTCTTCTAGATCATACTTTTCCGTATTATGCAATATCTAAATTATAAAAATATCGGCGAAAATAACAAATATTGCCACAGTGAACGAACCCCGCAGAGCCGTACCGGTGCCCCAAGTGCAGTGAGATACCACCTTATGGCAATGGTTCTACTTTGGTTTGACAATGGTTTGAGCATCAGATGAAAACAACAGAATCGAGAGCTAACGTTATATGCCACTGAAAAATAGCACACGAATAAAAACTATCACAAAGAACTGAGACCAACAGAAACGTCTAGTAAGTTGGATCCTAAGTTCTGCTCTGATAATTGCTAATAGCTGCCTGCGAGAGCTTTAATAACAACACATCAACAGCTGTAACGTTATACTGGTATTTGATCACACTACGTTCAAAATGGGGGTTTTAATTTGGTCTATACTTCCACAGTACTGAAAATAATATTGCGTAAACTATACGCCTACAATGCCTGATTCAAAATCGCCGTGCTTCATTTGGACTTCAATATCTAACGTTACCAAAATGACAAAATTCATACAAATTCATCAAAATTATATATGAATGTATTTACAGATTTTTTGTACAATGTATTATTACTAGTATATAAGTTATAACGCAAACACAGAAACAGTAACTTCACTCAGTTGGTTTTCCCGGCGCCGCGGCTGCAGTTCAATTCACTTCCGCAACAGAGCGCTATTTCAAAGAGGGCGTAAAATGCTGAAACGCTGTAGGATTCTTTCTATTCTTTCGTGATTCTTTATTTGCATTCCTCCAATGCACCCTATTATAATTTGTGTCGAGTAAAAATCAGTCAATTTGTTGTCCTGAACAGTTAAAATACCGTATGGCGTGAACCGGGGGCCTACGCTCGAATGCGTATCCGAATGTGCGACCAGCTTTTGTTCTCCGTTACCTAGTAACCAGAGAGACGCTTTAGCGAGGGCCCTTTTGCAACTTGTGACCGGTGGCCGAGACAGACATCGATCAAACTGTGCTGCTGTCCTACCGAAGCTTGTGAAATACACAGATTTCATCCAAATTACCGAAGGACTGAGGTTAACAAGATGACAGCGACGGAAGGTCCGTTGTTTACCGACTCGGGAGGCGAAGGTGAGTCCAACACGCGCGCGTTGTCTTGGTGATGTCGTGCACCTGTCGTGATCTTGTCTGGGGCGAGGCGCATCGTTACCGGGCGATCAAGAAACGACAAAGCAGTCTTGATTTTTAAGCTCCAGGCTGTGATTTTTGATAGAGATCAAACTCCAAAAGCAAGATGCATTATATGTGCATTTAATTGTTAACGTTACATAATTACAATGTTTACGTTGGACGTATGAACGTAATTTGCACGTAATCAGGTTGGGTTTGGAAACATCAATAACTCAGGATCTAGAGTTAGCTTTTACTAGTTTTAGACTAGAGTAGACACTTGTGATTTTGTATCTTACACTGCTTGAATCTTTTATGTTAACTGCAATTAGCCCACGGGCAAGAAATTTGCAATAAACTTGTTGTTGTTATTAAGGCCGGCTTTAACCTTAAGTTTACTGCAACACGTCAATACAATAATGTTTGCAGTACTCGTTTTGCAGACTAATGTGACAATGGTATTCAATATTAACCGTACTGTGTTTGTGCTTTGTTCAATTTCTAACGTTATATTACCTGTACCCTAACAATAACATACAGGATATGCTAACATAATCTAGAAAAGTAACTGACCATCATGGAAGTAGAACCCAAGTCACTGTACCAGTTCTGTTGCAATTGTTGTGACTGATTTTTTTTATTGATATACCCAGGGAGATGTATTATATATCATATCATATAATATGATAAGAGATGGCAGTGGTTTTGCATACTGCATTCTTGAAGCTTGTGCCCCCTCCCACTATGGTTTTACTTTAAAATGTTTGCGGTAACGTTTATGTAGTTCTATATGATGTAGTGGTATTTGCTGTGACCTCTTCACTGCAAGCTTGAAAAATATTTGCTATGCCCAACTACCCCCATGTTTCAATGGCATAACACCTGTGCATTTTCTGATTGCACTGAACTCTTTTTACCATATGTTTCAGTGTATCTTGTGATACTAGCTAGGTGTATGTATTTCAAATTTCTAGCTTTTTTCTTTTAATTGATTATGCCACTTTTTTCTGATTTATCAACAGAGACAAACACAAATGAGCAAGCAACAGCGTGAGTATGCCTTCAAAGTTTTCTTCTAATTACAATGCACCATATGTGCAGACAGATTAGGACCCAATAACCCATGGAATGGGGTGTAAAAGTGGGCATTATGTATTGGGCTGTGCATTAGTGTCATTTGCAACTGTGCTTTCCTGTTTGGTGATCTCCGTGAGACATTATTCCTGCAAACAGATTAGAATTATCAAGTCAAGATTTGTTAATGGTTTCATTGAATGTCTGTCCAATAACTCGAGCCTGGATACCAGACTGTTTTCAGGGCTATGCAGGCCAGCTCCTGGGTTCCAGGGCCAACATGCTCACAAGACATTTGCTTCGGAGTCTAACTTTGAGTCAGGTGACAGTGGTAAAACTTCCTTGGGCCAAGGAGTTGGCCTGTGTAGGCCCTGGAAACAGTCAGGCATCCAGTTTGTGCCTTTACTCCATTTTCTATTTCTATTTCTAAGTATTTCTTGAGAAGCTAACAAAAAAGCTTTCAAAGGAGGAGAAAAAAATTTCCCCAAAAAAGGAAGAGAAGGATATGAAGAGTAATGGAAACGTTCGAAAAGAAACAGCCCATACTAGCTGAATTAAAATTAAGTGTTGTACCAACTCTGCAATAACAGTGCGATTATTTTCCACAGGCTACGGAGGGTCTACCAACTAGCATCACCAAAAACGTCCAAATCTGTGTGGCTGACAAACTATGAGTAAGTATTAGAATAGTTGTGGTAGATCTAATGACATTGGTGTCTATTTTATCTTCACTAAGAAGGTTACGCTTTTGTAGCAAGTGTGGTTTTGCTTGTAACAATACATTTTCAACGATACATGATGATTAATGATGATGATTTCTGGTTGATACAGTGACATAACTAAGAAGCTATTCATACATTTTGTACTTCTATACCATATCTGATCCTGAACTGTTGGTCCTCGAACTTGGGCCACCTGGCAGATTTCTTTGGTACTGCTGTGGTAATATTTTTGTACATTGTATTAGATATTTTTGGGGTTAATGGTTAATGGGGGATTTGGCTCCCTTACAGCTTTATAAGAATTGCAGTTGGGTTTTTGTTGATGACAGACTTTTAAACAGAATATTAGTCATCATAGATTTCATGAACATAACTACATTATTTACAAATTATATGGAATAACGAGAAATTTTGAATTCGTGCTATCTTTGTATGTCAAGAAGAGATGTGTATTATTACCTGAGGCATAGATTAGATAGGATGTTGTCAAAGGGAATCATAAAGGAAGAAATCGTTTGAAATTCTGTGAATAATTGTGACTTTTGTTGTTCCTCTTCAGACCAAAGTTGGTGTGGGGGAACCAGGACCACCTGTGGCCGATGTCGCCAACTGCACTGAGGGCGTCCGCGACCCCACGTCTGGAACGTCTGGCGCTCTCCAAGAGAAACTTCCAAACTGGCAGGAAAATCTGCAGGTGTGTACCTAAAGGGTACTGTAAATACATTCAAGTTCGTGGGGATTCACTTTCGCGGAAAATGGAGTGTTTGCGGTGGTTTTAAGTTTGCGATAGCGCCATAGACCCAGTCTCATACTATAATGGAAAAATGTTCGCGGTGGTTTTAAGTTCGTGGTGAAGTCAGGTCCCCGCAAAAAACGCGAACATTTTCTGTATTTATAGTATTATACGTCTTTAGTTGAACATTCCAAAGCACAATATTGTAGCAAAGACACTCCAGAGACTGACATGAGGGTGTGCAAGGGGGTATCCTGGCAATGCTTTACTGTTACCGTAAATTTTGGAGGGCCAGCAATGCTTAAGGCTAAAATTCTGGAGCTGGCCGACAATGCTTATGGCAAATTGATGAGTTCTTGCAAAAGGTTTTGGGAACGAGTTTGTTGCATTGTTTTATTGTATTGATACAGGTAAAGTAGTCTACAAACACTTTTGGGGCAATCTGGCATTCGATTACATGATACAGGATTTGTTAATCACACTTTGAATTTAGGACAGCATTATGTGCTACATAGAATGAAAACAATTGATCATGCTTCTCAAATAATTAATTACTTAATGGTGAATTAGTTCACTGTATATACGTATGATGCATTAAGGAAAAGGGCATGCATGTATGATGTATGCAGACCGTGAGTGTGTGTATTTGATTCTGATTTCCATTCACGTTGAAGATGTGTTATTTTTGTTTGCAGGCCTGAGTTTTCCTACAGCTGTGGTCGTGCCTCTCTTATCTGGGAGGTCAGCCCTTTAGCGATGACTGCAGACTCCACCGAACGTGTCAAAGTGCTCGCCCTTCCAAAAAAGCCCCCACCAGAATATCTGGGGGACAGGTACAGTGATTTACCAATTGATTGGAGGTTTTAATTGACCAATCCTGTCACAATTAGCAGTTAAACGAATGATAACACGTTATGGTATTAGTAATGGTTCGAGTCGCAGCCACACTCTCATTGGTCGAACTTTTCGACCAATGACATTTGCAGCATGTCCATCTGATATGTTGCATTTTTATGATTTATTTTGCATTTTTACACTTTGACAGAGGAATGTTGCAACAAAAAACTTCAGAGGGCTAGTAATAATTTCTTGAATGTGAGATGTTTAATTAGAAAAGAGGTGTATATTTGGCATGTATGTGTATGTTAGTTGAATGATACTGTAATGGTACTGGAACATACATGTAATTAGAAAATGTTGTACTTCAATTCTATTTTATTTTAAATTTTCAGTTCTCATTCAATTCTAAAGGATTCAAATATGTTAATTACCGTACACAACAGGCCTGAAAATGAGTTCTCCTGTTCGATATGGACCGTAGCGGACGGGGCGAAGAGATGTCCCAGTAGAGAAAGGTCTGATTACTTGGCACGCCCTAAAACTCCGCATCGAGACTACACAGGCAACAAAGAGGTAACAACTTACAACTAAACAGACAAACAAACAAACAAACAAAGTCAGTGGCCAGGCAATTATTGAATGTGCTTTCCTGCTTGCTTTATTTGCTGTGATTTGAATTGCAATTTATTTGTCTTGGATTTGGTTCCAATACAAAACGTATTTACCAAAACAAGTTACAAGCCTGTTTTGATATTCTGGCTTCTTTGTAAACTCTGAAGAGATGAACTAACATTTCCTGACTCTGCTCAAAACTGGACACAAACAGAGATAAGGTTACGAGACTTGTGTGCCGAACAAGTGTTCATTGAGAAATAGTTGATCAAGTATTTGGTACAATTCCAGGTTCTATGAAGTCATCACAATCATCCAGATCATGTTTAGATCTAGACAAGTGGACTTGTTTATAATGACCACATAGTCAAATTTCTTATATTGCAATTATGACAAGCAACTGGATATGATTTATAGTTATTAAAGATAATGAACTGCAAGAGTTTGCATTACTGATCACAATTAGGGATTCTTAGTGCCAATAAACAGAAAAGTGCACGATTATTAGGGATTATAAAATGCTCTTCAGTCTGAGCGGCAGTATCCAATAAAGGGTTGGAGTGTTTACTGAGGGAGGTCTTGCTTGAGCCACCTCCTCAAAAATTTCAATTTTATTTCAATTGGTATAATATTACATGTTTTGCATCTTGCACTTGCATGTATGCATGCTTTTCAATTATTAAAGGACATAAACTTTGGAATCTGTTTTGCCTTGAGCCTTGTCACTCTACTTTGAGAGAAAACCACTTGACTGTATGACTGTATTCTCTAGGTCTTCCTGGTGGTACTCTTAGACAAGTTTGACTGTTACAGTAACGCTTGTACACCTTTTTCTGTAGGGTAAACTATATCCGTTGTATTTAAAAACAGAGGATATTTTGGGATATCAAGTAGCCCAGTGGTTTCAAACGGCAACATTTTCAAAATATTACAGTTTGAAATCACCATCTGTCAACTTGACATTCTTGAGTACAATTTTTTTTTAAAACAACGGATAAAGGTTACCCGCGGATAAAGGTTAACTAACGTTAATCATTTCATATATTCCACCATAAATTAGGTGAAACAACATTGTGATTCTGTGTAACAGGTGGAGACATTAGTACCCAGATCAGCACAGCGAGGGATGGCTACCTCCCGAGTGGAGGACCTTGCTCGCCCAAAAAGTCGCCCAGCCGGCCCCTTTTTCGATCCAGGCCACCCAGAGCAGTCTATTTGGAAGGTGACCACAGTTTCAGATTTTTCTTAGATAAAGTAATATTACAAATTATGCATCAGGATTTTTGCCAATAGTCTCACAGCCATGTATCAGAGAATGATGTCCTTGTGAAATTTGTAGTCTACTAAAGTGATAAAATTTTCCATGACAAGAAAAGTTTTACAATCTGCAATGGAAAGCCCTTTCCACAAAGTTTTTTTAGAGCTTTATTGTAGTTTTACATTTTCAAAGTTACGTACATACAGCTTTTGGTTGACACTCAGTTTGAAAGACAAATATCTTCTTGCCAAATAGATTTTAAAGCTAAATGTTGATTGAAAGTCACTGTGAGTGTACTTACATTTAGCAATTGAAAGTTTTCAAATCTGTATTTTTAGCATCATGTTTCAGATGTCATCTTGTCAAAATTTGTACAAGGAAAGACAAGACTTTAACTTTAACTTATGGACAAATATCTATTACCAGGTGAATGGAAAAGCACGAAGTGCGTCAGCAACTCAGCGACTCTTGGAACTGTCGAAGCCCAAGAGTTTGGCTGACGGATGGGTCAACAACAGGGAGGTCATGTGGCCGGTGTCTCGGTCGGCGCGGCGTAACCAGCCCACGGAGCGCCTCGGCCAGCTGTCCGTGCCCATCATCAGGGCCACCATGGACCACGTGCAATTTGACCCGGACGCTTTTCTGGTGAAGGAGACGGCTAAGAAAGCGCGCTGTTCACAGAGGACAGAGGAGCTAGCACAGCCCCTCACACGGTAGACATGTTCAGTCAAGCGGGTATCTCACTGGATTTAAAGTGCCAAATTGTGCTTGGAAACTGTGGCAACTTTGCGCCAACTTTGTGACTTTGCACCAACTTTGCACCAATTTTCCCTTGCAATGACACTGAGGTTTTTTTTACTCATGGGTAAAATACCTGCGAGCTCTACGAAGAAAATGTCCGCATCCGGAATGTTACATTGTCGGTTTTGATCAGACACATGTACATTGTACAACGTACTATTAGGTTAGATACAAAATAATTTCATTGGAAATTGCAGTGTTGTCACTGAATTAAAAACAGTGTAGAATGATGAAAAATTAATAGATAAAAGAGGTTTGGAGTGATTGCACCAATTGGGGCTGTTTTGCACCAATTAGCCAATTTCAGGCAACAAGTCGTGCTCGTTTGCACCACTTTGCTTTTGCCTGGCACAATTTGGTGCAGTCCAATGAGATACCCACTTCAGCATCTTTACGATATGCATATTGACAGACAAGCATGCCATTATCATGCTTAATGATATCTTCCACTTGCCCCAATGCTGCTATATTTCTGTGTATGAACTTAATCCTAATGTTACCCGTTATACCCGAATATTGAACTGGTGACTTTGATTGCAGAAATGGCTGCTTTGGTACCAAACTCAAATTGTGTGAATTTGAACATTTTTTTTATGACATAGTTTATTGCAACAATCATGTTAAATTCCTGAATATCAATTCTGGTAAAATTTCATGGAATATAAAGTAAAACGACATTTGGATGATTGTTTACAAGCAAATAGGGCTGCCAGTTAACAGTTTTGTTAGCGCAATACCGTGTCAAGGCAATAAAATCAGTTGTCACTGAGATTATTCTGAACGTTTTGCACCCAACATGCATGTTTGATGTGTGTCTTTTAACTCACAGTGAGTAATGAAAGATGGAATAATTATTGTATTAAAGATACGTCACGTACATCTTCCTCCTGCACAAAGAAAGTTAAGAGATAGATCCTGTACATAGTATAGTATGATGACATAGTATATCTCAATTAGCAGTTCAACCAATGAGAAAATGGCAATTTAAAGCCATTCAACCAATGGGAGAGTGGCTGCATGTCCATCAAATGTTTGCATTTTTATGGCTTTATTTTGCATGTTTATGTTTTGTCAGAGGTGGAGGGGGGGGGGGGCTATGGGATTTGTCTATTGTCAGTTGCTTGTTGGATGGACAGCAGCATTCAGAAAAATGATTGAAAATGCCACAAACTTGAGAGTGAAAAATGTTGGTGATGGTTGATGAAAAAAAATCTGAAA
Source organism: Branchiostoma floridae x Branchiostoma belcheri (assembly GCA_019207045.1). NCBI lineage: Eukaryota > Metazoa > Chordata > Leptocardii > Amphioxiformes > Branchiostomatidae > Branchiostoma > Branchiostoma floridae x Branchiostoma belcheri. The sequence continues at coordinate 26,242,730 of CM033026.1, read as the reverse complement.
ATAGAATTGTACCAATTCCTCTGTTATTCAACCCTGTACTGCTACTGACTTCAATACAATAATTGCTCAATACAATGTATGTCAACACAAGAGTTGTAACATGATACCAAGGACACTAAACAAATGTTTTGATGTTTGTTGCAGCAGAATATTCATATTGAAATTTTTGAACTTAATCATACACTGCCTGGCTGCTGAAGGAAATGTTTTGTATGACTGATATGTAGATAAAAGTTTTGACATGTGAAATAAAGCATGAATGTTGGACTTCCGACTAGTATGACATTGTCTAATTTCTCACATTATCTGACAATTTCAGTTTATTGTCTTTTTTCCCCGTCTTGCAAGGGTAACACAAATAATGCAGTTGAATTTTGGCATCAGATGAAAAATTGTAATAGTTAAATTACAGTACATGTACCGATATCTATCCTATACCCTTGGGAATTTTATCATCTTGCTACTCCACTGGAGATACTTGCAAATTATACAAAACAAGAGGACATACGAAACATACTTTTTTAATTGATATATACAACCCAATTATAATCCTGTACATCAAATCACAAGTAAGCCTAGAAAACAACCAGCAAGCATGTCACCATGCAGTGCAGTCACACCTATTTACATGTGACCACCACAATATAAAGAACACCTGGACAATGTGACCACTTTTTTTTGGTCTCCAGATATCTCCCATAATATGTTATATAATATGTTTCAAACCTTACTGTGGCCTAGCAATTTGACAGAGTGCTAAAAAATTTCATTGATAAAAAAGACTCTTTTAACACTTTGTTTTGAGAAACATTATGAAGTCCAATTGAAGATGCACCAAGGCCACCAACATGCAGAGCAGTGAGATATCCACTTTAGATAATTTTTTCCATAGACATAAGCAATAAGAGTCCTGTCTATATAAGCCAGAATTTATTGGTCCCCTGAGTTGCCTTCTTGGCCTGTTTTGACTGTGTCCAACTTCAACAACATCAAGCTAAAGAATGTATGTATCTTAACAACATAGCTAATCTGAGGACTCTGTCCCAGGACGGAAATTTGCTTGTTGGGGCGGACAAAATTTTACCCTGTTTTTCCAAAAATTCTCCACCTCATGAAATTGATACAAAATCATGACATAAGAATGATGACAAAGCTAAAAATGAGAGATTTAACAACAAAAATTTACAATATGGTTCCCAATTATGGGTGGGATGGAAAAAAAGTTTTGAGCTGTAGCTGTGGCTGGTCTATAATTTCTTGTACTGGACAGCTTCAGAGGAATCCCCCTCCATCAGTCGCCCCGGGATGTGCATCAAGTCAACCACGTATAACTTTGGAGGATACTTCGCACCATTGGCCTGTAAGACAATTGGCAGCCTGTAACTATTATGGAACAACATAGTACATGTACAACAAATAGACTGAGGTGTGGATGTTATGCCCAGTAATGTAGTTCTGCAAGGTCATGTTGCATATGCCACCCTGAAAAATGCTTTTCAAAGAATTCTCTGATGCAACATTCCCCAGTATAATGCACTCTTGCATACCATAAATGTATGTAAGTTCAAAGTTGTTTCATGTTAGTGGTTTTTGCACTCACCTCTTACATGTAAAATCACGGCCTAAATTTGCGTTCTGTTATCTACCAATATATAAGCCCTGCATGTACGTGCTATACAGGCTTAATTCCTAAAAACTTCAGGAAAAGTCAGAATTATGAGAACTACATGTACGGAACTTACCGTGTCATCCACGTTCAGCACAACTTCATTCCAAGCTCTGTTGTACTCCCCACGTACAAGTGAACATGGCACAGCAATCCGATCTGCGAGTGCCTTTACAGAGAAAAACAATGAAATACAATACATCAAGACAATACCAACTGAAGTGCATTCATCTGGCAAAGTTGGAAGATTGTAGGTCATTGATGGAATAACGCCTATCTTTCATTATAGAAAACATAGAAAAAAAACCTACCATCCCAAAATTGTGACCATACATGTAGCTTGTTCAGCTACACACACACACACACACACACACACACACACACACACACATGCCTTTTCAAGCTCTATCTCACACACACACACACACACACACACACACACACACAAAACACAAACACTCTCACTTAACTTATTCATGGGGGTAACAAGAAATTGGTGGCAATCTGAAAGTGAGTGTACCTTGAAGAGTAATGCCCTGTGATAGTGAATGCCTGTCTTGACCCGTCCGATTGGTAAGATGTTGGACTTCAACTCGTACTTGATTTGACTGATGGGCAGCTCGTAGCTGAAGGTGGAAAGCTTTCCTCGCTCGACAGGCCCTCCCATCTTGTAGGCTACAAACCTGCAGGGATGTAGGGCATAAACAACACTGGTACAACAAGGTATAGAGGTTCATGGTAAAGGTCCCATAGCCTTTGAGGCCATACGGGCATCCAGAGGTGTTGATCCGCTGTGTTTAGGGCATGCTACTGAAAGCCAGAGCCCAACCCTCTCCTTCCACTGCCTTTCACCTCAGCAACCAAAGTCAGGTATACCCATTTTTACACATGGGTGGAGTGAGGAAAGTCATGCACTTTTCTCTACGACCCTATGTCTAGCCAGGAATCAAACCCGTGACCTACCGATCTAGTGTTTGCTGGCCTAGCCATCCTATGTCACAACTGATCGTGACCCACTTTACTGAGTTTCATGACCCATGATGACTAAAACCAAACAAAGGGTAAACTTTGCTGTATACTACTTTGTGTAATTTTTGCCCCCAATTTTGCATAATATAACATATAAAAGGACTTGACACAAGAGTCTAAAATTCTCGACAACAATACCGCCAAAGCTTGCCTAACAGTGTGAAAGGGACACTCACCTTGCGAGTGCAACGACCTGCTCTCTGGTGGTAGCCATGGGCCGTATCTTGTTGGAGACTTCACCAATATACTCATACAGGGCATGGTCCATAGGGGGATGGTATGACCCTCCCTCACCTTCTTGTTGCTGATTAAAAAAAGGACACTGTGTTAAGCATTCAAGCTGGACCTTCACAAATGTTGAGGCATGGATACATATTGCAACAGTTACACCTATTCAACATTCTTTTGTGTGTTAAAACTTTGTTCCAACTTTGTACTTTAATTGAGAAAATAGGGTACCTGTAAAATAAGCTGCAGAAGTTGCATCTCCTCCTCCTTCTGTTTTTCCTCCTTCTCTTTGGATGCCTTGCTTTTTCCTCTGCAAGAAAAAAAATGTCAGTTTCCTATATGGAGTATATAAGTAAAGTATGTACAATACAGAGTTTTTATTTTCTATCATATCATGCATTTCCATGTTATAACAAGTGGTTCTACAAATCTCTAACTCAAAAACAATGGAAAAAATACACCATTCACACGCTAATTTCTTGCTAATTCTGTGCAATAGTATGCAAATTTTTTGCCTTCCCATGGGAATTCAGACCCAGGTGAAGCCTACGGCAACAACTTTGGACCCAAGCCAAACCGTCCTACAAGTCTCCAGTTGCATCATTTTCCTCCACCCAATCTTTTCCTCCACCCAATCTTGAACCCAGAAAACAGGAAACGCCTAAAAACACGCTGAGATAAACAAGCAAACCAAAAACAATACCTCTATTTAGGTAGGAGGATTTAGTTATCCATGAGCTTACTTTGCTAGTTCTTTCTTGGAAGGTTTCTGGTTGGCTGCTTTAGTCTCTGTCTTACTCTCGACCTCCGGGGGCTGAGGGGACTGCTGTTCCTGAGGCTGGACATTAACCAGCAGGATGGGCCTCTTCTCATTAACCTCCCGAGTGTTCAGCTCATCCAGCGACATGAAGCGAGAGTCTGGCCTCAACTGATGGTTTGAGGAGAACACATATAACGTTATTCCACCTTTATCCATAGGGTAACCTATATCCGTTGTACATAAAAATAGGGTATTTGAGGATCGTTAGTTAAGTCGATGGAAGGTAGTTTCACATTACAATATCTTGAGAATGTTGACATAATTAAAACCCAATTCTTTGACCTGAAATCTCTACTAAATACCCAGTTATTTTATAACAACGAATCAAGGTTACCCCACGGATACCCTGGGAAAACGCAGACTCCTAACGAGGCACGCAAAGTTTACCGATCCCTACAACACGTGCGCACGGAACACCCGCCGCCTATCACCCGCCGGCCCACGAACCAGCTGGCCCCAACTATCCCTTGCGAGCGATAGTTGGGGACCGGCGTAAGTGGGGCCAGCTGGTAGTGGGGCCGGTGCATAGAGGCGGGAGTGCGCACGTTACGCAGGGGATCGGTAACTCTTATTTGCAAAGCTTCTCGAGCTGGTTTCCCAGGGTACCCCACGGAATAAGGTGAACTAGCGTTAAGTTCAGACATGCACATGGTATGTCCAAAACACAACACATCGAAACAGTGTCATCGGCAGGGGAGTTTCGGCTCTTTTGGTGGGTGACCCACACATAAAATCAGTCGTACTGCCTTTTGCACAAAATCATTCTGATGAAGACTTTTGAATAAAAAAAATCGAAACCGGTAAATCGTTGTGTCTCAGCCGTCATCCTTCTGACGCCTTATCGACCATGCCTATTGCACAAAAGTTTGAGTATAAGAAATGAGGTAGTATAATTTTTAAGGAAAATAAACTAGCTTTTTGATAACATAAACACATCATGTAAATAACAAAAAGAACAGACATAAGATCAATTTCTGAATCATCATTTTTTCCCTACAAATGTTCTCTTATACTGTATCATTGTAACAGCCAATAGATTACATATATATTGATATACATGATTGTATAATGCGATGCAATTGATAAAGTAATTAAAAAGATATGATATTCAACTTTCCAAACTTTTTGTGTTGAATGTACATGTACATGTATAAGATCATACACTTTATAAAAGAGGGAGAAAAAATAATATGGCTCTTGGTGGCAAATGTGTAGATGTTGGCATACTGGCGCACCAAATCCAATGTGTGTTTTGGGTATACTTTTGACCAAGGCTCTAACCGTTTTGCCACAACGATGCCAAAAGAGGGAATCATAGTTAGCTTCAAACAATCAAATACACCCACTGGGCCAGCATCAAAGAAGCCATCTGTGATTGCGTTGTCTGGTCCCAAATAGCCGGTCAGGGCAAACTTGGCAGGTAGGTTGGAGTCCAGGAGTTTGTCCATGGCTGCCTGAGTGAACTTGTTCTGTCTGGACACAGACTGGTTGATTTCCTGCAGAATTTCCAGTCCCCTGTGGAATTCCAGAAACATGGGATATTTCAGAACAACTCCTGGTACAAACGTAACTTGCAGAATTGTGTCTACAAACTCTAAGTCAAATTATTCCTCATCATCATCATCATCGGTCGACGTGATCAAATGTAGACATGTTCGCACATGTCTACACACGACGGGGTTATACCGCCCCTTACGGGGTGACATACCCTTTCGTAGGCTAATTACAAGACGGGGATGAGCCAGGGATTCCTCATAAAGTTTGTAAAATTGTGTATTAGACTGCTCGATTTGCAATTCTGAAGACCAAATAATTGTATTTAATAGTCATATAGTCGTAATAATGATAAGTACATTTATTCTAATGAACCCAGTCAAGATCGTCTAGTCAATCCCTTATAGATTGTGCACTTATTATGTTTTTGCTAATGTAGCAGTCTTAGAGGATGGAATTAAGAGAATTGATGTAACAGTTATACATCTGTATATAAAGGAACAATAAGTAAACAAACAAACGAGTATGCCTGACCCAAGCTTGCAGATGTCCGTGGCAGTTGGTGGGTCCCCTCCGCACACGAGCACGGCCCAGGCTGCGCCACGCCGTACGTCGTCGTTGTCTGAGTTCAGGTGCTTTATAAGGATGTCCAGTCCTCCATTAGATCGCAGCTCTGACCTAAGATTTAAGCACAATGTGTGTTACAAAGTAATGTATGGTTCTAGCCAAGATTTCATTTTAGTGGGTGTGGGAATGGCATGGTAGCAAAGCGACCAATCAGGAGATTGGTGTGTCTTTCCACCGTGAGATTTTGAAAATGTTAAAAGTTAAGACTTTGAAAGAGTTAAAAGTTGGCACTCTGTTAACATCACATGTAATTTGAAGAATTTTTGGTCAGCTTTGAGTGGCAAATCATCATTTTTCATTGTTCAGACATTGATTAGAGAAGCAATTGATAGAAAAGCACCACTACACTAGTTAAACATGAGTGTAGTGGCCCATATTTTAGCACAGTGGTCACAAATTATAGCGCAGTGGCCCACTACGCTAAGATGCACTAGCTAGAACCCTGGTAACTTACTTACTTTGTCTATAGTAAAATAATCAGACAGAAATGGAAAAAAGACAACGCTGAACTTTCAAGCTACAGATTCCTGTCAAGATACAAAAAAGACTGAAAACATCTTTGTTCAGCTTGACACTCCACTGGCTGTGATAGAGAAGACAGAATCTGATGCTATGTAGAGTATTTACAGGTTCAACGTATTGGGAAATTTCCCACTAGTTCTTTTCAACAAGCACAATGAACAGTGGACTAAGGCTTCTGGTCCATCCTAAGGACTGCAACCCAAAATTTCAGTTGCAGACAAGCCAGAATTCTAACTCATGATCTCTTGGTCAAGTGGCAGGGACACCAACCACTGGACTATACACAACATTACAAAGTGACTGGGGCTGCATGCAACTGTGGAGTTCAATTGCCGCCAACTGACCAGTCCAACACTTAGTTCAGACCTTTTGGCCTAGCGGTTATGGCATTGGGTTAGTACGCTGACAGGGCCGGCTTTGAATCCTACGAGCCAGGAGACTGTTTCGACTTGCTTCAAGTTTCAGTGGTTCCCACATTGGTCTTGTAAGTAGTAGCAAAGTGTGCCACACAGGGATATCAAACTCAAAGATTCAAGGGCAAATCTCAAAAACAAAAGGAAGAGTAGTACTAGAAATAGTGAAGTTGAAGTGCCACCAACTGACCAGTCCAACTAGTGATTGTGTCATTAAGCTGACAAGTCTGGGTTTGAATCCTGGGAGCCAGGAGACTCGCCCCTAGTGTTTCACAACTTCACTGCCAGCAGAAAGAATTTAAGGAAACATTGTGTAACGCTAGTTCATGTTTATCTGTAGGTAACTTATATCCATCGTTTTAGAAACAGGGTATCTAAGAATATCAAGTCAACGGACGGTAGTTTCAGAATGCAATATTTATAAAACGTTGCAGTTTTCAACATTTGCCTGTCTACTTGATATCCCTAAATACCCAGATTTCAAACGCAATGGATATAGGTTACCCTGCAGATAAAGGTGAACTACACGTAGTGTTAAACACGAGTGAGAAAATATTGACTCACCTTGCATCTGAATCACACATGAAGGCAGCCAAAGCGAGGCAGGCTTTACTGACGACCAGGCTGTTACTGGACTTGAGTGGCTGGATGAGTGCAGGCACCACGCCCATTCTCACCACCTCCATTCTGATGATCTCATCTCCCGCCAGGTTGGCCAGGGCCACTGCTGCATTTGCCACTGCCCCATCCTGAGGACATAATATCATAAACAATCTTTAATCATCATTATCTGCAAATATAGTAATAGTACAACAAGGGTTGTAGCCAGCGCCCGTCCTTCTGTTCTTTGACGGAATTTTGCAGCTGGGGATGGGAAAAATTTGCCTGTTCGAACAAAATTCAATATGTAAAGATATAAAAACTCACTCACTCACTCACTCACTCACTCACTCACTCACTCACTCACTCACTCACTCACTCACTCACTCACTCACTCACTCACTCACTCACTCACTCACTCACTCACTCACTGTCACTCACTCACTCACTCACTCACTCACTCACTCACTCACTCACTCACTCACTCACTCACTCACTGTCACTCACTCACTCACTCACTCACTCACTCACTCACTCACTCACTCACTCACTCACTCACTCACTCACTCACTCGTTACCTTCTGTTCTGCTAGCAGGTGAACCAGTGGCTCGATGCCGCTGTGCTCCACAACCTCTAAACAGTTGCTGGGATGTGTAGTGGTCAGGTTGGACACGGCCAGAGCTGCCGCCTCTTTAACATCACTGTTCTCACTCCCAAGGAGTTTCACCAACAACTCCATTCCCCTTGCCTCTTCTGAGAAGTAAAATAGATAAAAAAACATTTTGGCAAAAATTCAGAAGGATTTCCCTATAGCCTTTTTTCAACCTACTTGCACACAATACTATGATGCTAGTTCACCATTATCCGTGGGGTGACCTTTATCCGTTGTAGAATTGGGGTATTCAGAGATATCAGAAAGCCATTCCAACCTAGCCCAGTTGTCGTAACCACTAAGTGTTGGTGTGCTTGTTTGTTTGTCTTAGAGTGTATCCCCAATCATAATAATAATAATGCAGAGCGGTATCCTGCCACGATGTAAGGTGGAGATAGTGTACTTGTAAACTAGGAGAATTAGAAGTATGGTTTGGCTTCATTATTGACATTGGCTTAATATGCACAAATGTAGTACAGTTAGCCTGGGTACCATCCGGAAAGTAGTTCGCTCTGGCGTTCATTATTTACTATATACAGTCGCTTCTAGCTCTGACATTCATTATACACTATATACAGTCGCTTCTCTGTGTTTCCGTCTGGGAACGCGGACCATCTAAACGTCTGGAATCGTCCAAATTTTGGACGCAGGCGCTGATTGGTCCCCACATATGAGCGAATTATGGAATGGTTCCAAGCGATCGTTCGAACAGGCGTTCCAACACCGGACAAGCTCTCCGTCTGCAGGAGGACATGTTGTCATCGAACGCGCGCTCTAGAACCTATTCCTTGATTCGCTCATTAACTGACGTTAGCACCAGACGGTTTGAATGCGCACGTCTCCAGACGGATAGCAGAAGCGAACATAGGAGCGAACTACTATCCGGATGGTACCCAGGCTATAGTACAGTAACAATGTACCTTTGAAAAAGACTGCTTCGTTGGACATTAGCTGGTTTGTAAATAGCATGACTCAAAGTCTATTCAATTTCCTGATTTTTTGTTTTGTTTCTGGATAAACTAGCCATACGGAAACAGCATCAATACTGGATATGTTTAGATGCAGTGAAAGGTTTGTAGTAATTTGAAATGTCTATACAAATTCTATTTGAAAGGGACATAACTTTTACTAGTTAGTAAGGGTTTGGCATACTGACCGACTTTACAGAAGGCATCTTTGCTCCCCGTGTGTTCTGAGATGGCAGAGATGGCTTGGGCAGCAGCTACTTGCACAGATGCACTGTCTGCTCCCAGCAGTGTTACCAGCGCTTTCTCCACTTCGTTTTCATGGAACATTTTCCAGTTTTCAGCTGTGAACAAATAAAAAAAACACATAAGCAATTAAGATATTATCCAGGAAAATGAGATTCAATCTAAATTTATTTCGTGTGAAAATTGTGTGGCCGTGGCTGCGTTGGACAGGTGGCTGCTATAGACTATTTCTTAAAGCTTAGGTCAATAGGAAAAATCCAAGGGACCGACAAAAAGTGACCGCAATGGCCAGGTGGCTGCTATGCAAAAGTGGCTGCTAATACAGGTTTGACTGAGGAAGGTGACAGATAGTCACCAAAACATCTGCTTTGGTAAAACAACTTGGTTGTGTAGAAAGCTCTTTATTTATCCAGTAACGTATCAACCTGATGAACCTATTCACAGATCGAGTCAAACACTCACCATACTTTGTTGCTTTGGAGATAGACTTTGCTGCGTACTGTTGGACATCTGGAATGGTTGTTTCTGAAGTGAACTGCATGAGTCTTTGCAAACCCCCGGTACCCTGCAGCTCCAGTATGGACTCTGCATCCTCCAGGCAGTTGGACAGGACGTGTAGGGCATTCACGTGGAGGTCATCATACTCCTGTAACAAATTACAGACGTGTCTGTAAATTCTGAACCAACTGGGACAATTGTTTCAACTAGAAGTACTTGTTAGCAAGCATGGACTGGTTTGCATTTAAGTATACTTTGTGTTGGGAAAAATTGTTTGTAGGTGACATAATTTATAGGAGTGAACATCATATGTTTTCATTCAGTAATACTATTATCTACATGTTGTATGTCAGGAAGCTTTGTTTTTCTTGGAATTCTACATCTCCATGGTACTGAAGTGCCAACTAGTAATCTCTGATGGTACTGCAGTCTGGAACTGTCTGCCTTGGAACTAGCACAGAAAAAAGTGGAATAGTGTAAAACGAGTTTGGTTTTCAGATTAACGGTGAAAATGATGTAGGTTTGGACAGACAGTCAAATAACGGTGAAAATGATATACACCATTTTCACCGTTAAGTGACAGCTGTTATGGATGTTTTACACTCCTTTGCATCTGGGACCGCATTGTAAATATTTTGCATAAAGCTGTACATAATTTTATGTAAATACTTTATGTTGTGTGACCACATCTGAATTGTGAGCAGTCAGAATTGCCCTGAAGAAGGTGACAGACGGTCACCGAAATGTTGGTGAGAAAAAAGCAATGAGAAAAAAGTAAAAAGAGTCTCTGACTTAATTCTATACCATGTTCTGTGTCTCGCTTGTTCAACCTTCCTGACTGCTTTGATATCATAAGGAAGACAATTTATATTTTGGCTCAACTTTTTTCTGCACAAGCTCAGGCATTAGGTATCAATATGATACAGATGTATCATTAACACATTAGGTACAGACTAACCTTTGTTCCTAGAAACTCTATCAACCTCTCTAGACCTTCTGCTTCCCGGAGAGCCGCTCTGGTTTCAGCTGTGAACAGGGGGGTCAAAAATGGATGTCAGTTCTAACAAAGAAATTGTTGAACAAATTGAACCAGCATGCAAGCAATATATCAACTATGTGATTTCAGTCAGCAAAATTTTCAAACTATCCTACACAGTGGTTTCAAATTACAACATTTTGAAAATATTGCAGTTTGAAAACACCATTTGTCGTCTTCACATCCTAATACCATGTTCTTAAAAACAACAGAATGATATAACGCTGGTTCACCTTTATCCGAGGGTAACCTATACTCGTTGTTTGTAAAAAAAACGTATATTGGGATATGAAGTCGACGGACGGTGGTTTCAAATCGGAACATTTTGAAAATATTGCAAATTTGAAACCACAGTCCGCAGACTTAATACTCCTGATGTGCTGTTTTTAAAGACAACGGATAAAGGTCACCCCACGGATAAAGGTGAACTAGCATTAGGTTACCCAATGCATGTGGATAAAGGTGAACTATAGTTACCACTGTGTTGCATCCTTTCTGGTTCTGTAAGTTCCAGCTATGTCCATTTTTCATTGTTAAAAAAACCCCCTCAGCTATCACAGATCTGAACGACATTTTGCAACGTCCAACCCTCACAAGAGGGGGAACAACGGATGCTAAACAGCATAGTGAGTGTATGAGTGAGCCCTAAAGCAGTGAAGTATAAATTGTGTCAAGACTAGTCACGTACCATCTAGTGTGATCTTGGTAAGAGTGTCCAGGGCCACCAGTTGAATGGCAGGGTACTCTGACTTCAGGAGGTCCAGCAGTGGAGGCACACCTCCCAGTTCACGGATAGCAGCACGGCTGTGGAAATCCTGGAAAATAAACAACACATATGACCATGATTATTGTAAGGTGGCAATTAAAATTGAAAGGCAGCAACTTGGTCTATTGTTTTTGACTTAGAATGTAAATATGTTATGTCGATGAAGGCTACACGTCCAGGTAATAAGATGCTCCAAAAAGCAGTTACTCAAGCAATTGGATATGATTTTGGAAAGAAAAAGAACACACCAGAAAACACCATATGTTTTTCCCTACTGGGGAAGACATAATTAAAGATAAAAGATGATGTGCTTCCTTACGTCTACCAGTCGACATAGGGCTTCTGTAGAGTTCTTCTGAACGTCGGGGTCAGGCGAGGCCATGAGCCGGATCAGGGAGTCCAGCCCGCTCTGCTCAAAGATGATGACCTTGTTGGTGAACTCTTGCGCCATGTTGGAGATACACAGAGATGCAAACTCGTGGCATATGGTGTCCTCTGGAGATTAGAATAAAAAACATTGCAATGTCAATACTCAATCTATGTAATAGTTCCCTTTATTACTTAATGTAGATTCCACTCAATGTAGACCACTTGTATTGTAGTAACTGAAATTGTTGTGATATAACGTATTTGTGTAGTATTAGACTGTACCTTTTGTTGTCTATACATTGCCATACATTGTCACTGACACAACTGTTGTGCAATAAAACATCTATCTATCCATCTGTGTTTGTTTGTCATGCATGCGGATGATATGAGTGTCTCAAAATTTATCGTCTGAACCCCATATATCATTCGTTGATCACACATGTTGATAATATGAATGAAAACCATGCATACTTTTTATTTCTTTGCATGTTCATATCAGTTTTAGGGTTCCCAACTGACGTCATCTGTATGATTCAATCAATGATATTCTAAAAACTGTGAACACACATCCAGACAGACAGACAAACAAACAAACACACAGAACATGAAACAAAGGCAACTATATAAAAATTCAATATCAAAGTTACCTTCAGGTGCAAGAAGAGCCAGGACTGCAGGAATACATTCTATCTTACGCATCACTTTTCGTACTTCAGCTGAAAAGTAAAGAAACATCCAAACCTTTAGTGAGGGTATGAAAACTTGAGAGATTACAGAATGGAAATACAATAAACTGACATCTACCCTCTGTTTTTCTATATCTAAAACTACTAAAATGATGACAATAAAATGATGATGAATGACAAACTTGAGATCTTAGCAAAATAAGCTTTCTTTAAGATTCTACATTGTAACCCCATAACCAAAAGAAATTTGGTGCAAAATGCCTACTGTAGCACGCTGAAGGTTAATGGCTTAATATGAGCCTTTGGGTCCGAAAATAATTTCATCAGGTTGGTAGATCATAGGACATAGCAGTTTTCTTTTACACAACCAGCTTTTCCTCGGCTACATCTGCTACATAAAGTGGCAAGAAGCAGAACTCCAGTCAGAAGCTCTGAGGAAGATGTCTGACAGACATCGAAACATCAGCAGGTGAGAGAAACGGGTTGTGTAAAAGAAAACTCCTATGTCTTATAAGCCTTTGGGGTTCTCACATGTAAGATCAATCTTGCACATGAGCCGAATGGCAGCTCGCTCCAGACCCTTGCAATATAGCACCGACTATTGTAAGCTCCTAACAATTTAGCCCCTGGCTGCCAAGAGAGAGCAGTCAGCCCATCCAGTAACAATAACAAACAAAATTATAATCTTATGTTACAATTCACAAAATAAAGCGCTTACCAACAAGCTTTTGATCAGTCCTCTGATCCTTCTCAAATTGAAATGACCCAGAGCCTAAGGGTCATCACCTTCCCTCAACCGAGACGGGGGCCGATACCGACTGCCAAGCACCTTTGACCCTTTGCTGACGTCACACTTCTATTCCGGATCCGATGTGTGACTTAGGCTCTGGGTCATTTCAATTTGAGAAGGATCAGAGGACTGAAGGAAAGCTTGTTGATAAGCGCTTTAATTTGTGAACGGATATATGGTTCTTAAAATTGTATTATCATATAGCCAGGCGCCGCGGACCAATCAGAAGGCCCCGTTCCACGTTGGTTATGACGCCGTAACACGTAGATTCAGGCCAGGCAGGTGGGTATCGCTCCCCTGATTGGTCAGAATGAATCGACACCGGCACCAGTGTCGATGCAAATCGACACCGGTGCCAGTGTCGATTCATTCTGACCAATCAGGGGAGCGATAACCACCTGCCTGGCCTGAATCTACGTGTTACGGCGTCATGCGTCAGCAGAAAGGAATGCTTTGTACAGTGTGCAGTCCATGTTAGAGTTAATCCAAACATTATTACTGTTCTCATTCCTTCAAATTTATTGAATATGTACAACTATAACTTAGGATTTAATAGCAACACACTTGTCCCAGCAGAAGGGAATTTGTCATTATGTCAAGCCTTGGAAGTCTTGAATAAAGGATGTATGTATTATAAAGGAATTTGTTGCTTAAATGGGTCAGTTTGTGTAGGCTATATGATAATAACGTTAATGCCCCGCCTTATCCTCGGTGTATATGGTGAGATAATCCCTGGTCAGGTGCGATAACCACCTCAAAAACCACCTCGTTCGCTACGCTGACTCGGTGGTTTATTCGGTGGTTATCGCACCTGACCAGGGATTATCTCACCATATACACCTCGGGCCGGGGCATTAACCCTTTAATATAACATTGACTACCACAGATGAACTTACAGTAATCTCGACACTGTGTAAGGATGCTCCTTACCATGCTCAGCTAGTACCCCAAAAGCCATACAGGCATTTCTCCTGACCATTTTGTCCTCGTTGCCAAGGAGACGGAAAAGTGGTTCCACTGCGCCCAGCTCCAACATCGTGCTCCTGTTCTCTTCACCTGAGGAAATGGAGTTAGAGACTTTGAACATTGCAGTGCCTTAATAATCCTCTCTAATGGTCCACCTAAACCTTTTCACTCAGCATTTAGAATAAGTTTTTTCACCAGGATTTTTTCACAGCGTACTGGGCCATCTTATTGCATGGTAAGCAATGCAGGTGAGAGCTTTGTAGGGGGTCTGGGGGGGATCCTCCTCCTCCTGAAAAATAACTAGTATGTCTCTATTTGAAGACTATTCAGAGTCCTCCCTAGAGGATGGAATAACGGAGGCCCTCCACTATACTCCTAGCCCAGCTCTGCTATACTACTTTTGAAATTTAGTGTGTTTCTTCCCTATTTTCTTGGTTAGTTTTGCTAAAATTAATGAAAATTCACAGATTTTTGTGCCAAGTGGCATCACTTTTGCAGTCGGCATTGTCTGCACAACAAAGGAATCACTATAATATATTATACTTGTACTATTTAACACCTTCTGTCATTGCAAAATGAACCCATTTTCATGAAAGTGCAGCGCATTGGTTTGGGTTATTAAAAATTTAATATAAAAAATTTTGGGGAGAACCCTGCTATTGTACATGTATTACTGTAAATGCATTTAAGTTCGCGGTAGCAACATGCACTGTAGCCTCTTAGTCTTACTGCCAAGGAAAAAATGTTAACGTGTTAACGTGTGCTCAAGGAACCTTGAGTAAAGACGCAAGAGTTCAAAAACCTCAGAAGTTTCCCAACACATACACATAGAATCGCCAGGTCATTCAGTTTCACTAGACAAAGTTGAAATTTTGGACACAGAACCAGACTTTTTTGCCAGACGGATTAAAGAAGCAATCTACATCCGGGCTTTGCAACCATCCCTGAACAGAGACGGTGGGCGCCATAGACTTCCTGCAACCTATAATACACTGCTTACTGATCAGTCACGTGTTCTATCTGCATAACGTGACGTCACAACAGCAGTGGATTGTTCATCCCTTGACAAAGACTGATGCTGTACAGTCGAAAATTTGGGTCAGTCCAATTTTGGTGTTGGAAATTACAGTTCAACTATTTCAAGAATGACTTATACCAACACAGATGAACTTTCAAGTTAATACTCACATTTCTCTGAAAACTTGTAGACTGCCTCACATGCCTTAGTCAAGACCTCTTCCTCGGGACTGCTGAGCATCAGGACTACTGTCTGGGCTTTCTTACTCTCCACTCCCACAGGGTCAAACTGCAGACACAAAGCAAGGAAGGATTAGAACCTTGCCACATCTTCATCTGTATGTAGCCGGTATAGCCGCCCTTGGGCGTAACACACTAGCTTCTGTATCTGTAATAGCCGGTATAGCCGCCCTTCGGCGTAACACACCAACTTCTGTATCATTCTGTATCTACTTAGCCAGTATAATAAGATAAGTATATAGCTAGTATAGCCATCCTTTGGTGCAACACACCAGCTAGCTGAGCTTCTGTATCATTCTGTACATGTATCTACATAGCCAGTATAATCGCCCTTTGGCATAACACACCAGCTTTGCAGGCATGTGGCGCGGCCTGTTATATTACACTGAACAACCCTTCACACCTAACTTTTGCACCTACAAATTGTCTTTAAAACTATCCAATGATGATGAAGATGCCTTTACTGTGCTTGGTGACAACAAATTACACTCAATTTCAACTGATGTTATTGCATGTTCTGACTTACCACATCCTTGGGTGGTGGCTCTACTTCTTTCTTCACTTTCTTGCCCATACTGGATACTCAACTGCACAACTGTAATAAAAGGCGAGTAAGAAAAAAGATCTTATCAAAAAAACGTTATCTTATTAACGGATCTGTTATATACTGTAAATGCAGAAACTTTCGCGGTGGATTAATGTTCGCGGTGGATTAATGTTCGCGGTTTTTGCGGCGGCCGCTTCCCCGCAAATTTAAAACCACCGCGAACATTTTTCCATAACAGTAAAAGATTACAGTGCATGGTGCTACCGCGAAATCAAATCCACCGCGAAAAGTCCATTTTCCCGCAACCGCGAAATCAAATCCCCGCGAACTTAAATGCATTTACAGTAAGTTCCTGGATTTAGTGGGGTGGGACCTTTACTAATGCTACTGAACACTTTGCTAAAACCGTTACACTTACTTAGTATTATAATATAAACTTTATGGCCCAGAATTGAACTTCACTTAAAGAAATTGCAGGGGAGGGGGGTGGCGTGGTAGGGGCGCTGACATCAACACCAACAAAAACAACAACAATACTCAATACGATATTTAAAGCCGCGGTGACTATTGCAAGGCTTCTCTCGCTTGCAGCCTTATACCACACGTACAGCGCACTACTATGTTATAAGACTACAAGCAATCGAGAATCTGGCTGATGTAGGAGGATCCGGCAGAAACTCCTACTCAATCGAAACACTCCAAACAACTTACGATCACAAAAATTACCAAGGTCGTCCTAACTTGCAAAATCTCTAACTGCTAATCACATTGAATACTTCCCTAAGGTTGCAACTGTGAGCTGATCTTACTCATATAGCTTTCCGAGCAGTCAATATTGTCAAAACATTCTAGGACACAACTATAGACTATACCTCACCTGGTCTGGTACTAACTTTCGCCGTGGTTACTCTGCGGGTGGCTTGTGCGCTGTTGCTACATGACGTCACAAAGAGCACACAGTTTGATGACGTACATGGTGCTAATTAGCGTCGCCTGTCAATAATGTTCAGTACTGCAGGTAATGTTACCCGCCGATATGACTGTGCACACCTTGGTGTGTTGTACTAAAGTAAAATTCTGGCAAGAATTGAAAAGATTGCTGGAGTTCATTTGACAAGTGGTCTGGTAATTGCTTTTGTATTCAGCATCCCCGACTATCAACTTTGGTACGAACTGCAGGGCCAAAGATCCTTACTTGTAACGTTACATGTATTTCCTTGACAACTATAACAAAGACTGAAACAGGACACTTCCCACCTGTCATTGTTAACTTGTTCCAAGTATCAAAGTTTTATCTCTTTAAGTAGGTTATTGTCCTATTTCTTCTTAAATAGTGCAAACGATTTTACATGATCTAGTTCAGTTTAATATCTCAAGGTACGGTAGAAGCCGCTTAATTGCACGGCTTATTTACCAGTAAATTCCTGGAATTATCCAGATGGTGCAATAATGCGAAGCTATCCAGCTGGACCGCACCGGGTTGGGACTTTGGAATTCTTTGCAGTTAACAGAAGTGTGCGTTAATCCGTGGTGCAATTCACTGGCTTCTACTGTACTTTACATATCGTATGTGGGTCACAAGCAACAAGTTTCAATTATCTACCACTAAGGTGTAATCATACAATGTTTTTCTTACACTTTGATGCCAAATAGGCCATGATTTTCATGATTCACATTCGTTTAGTTTCCTTTTGACCCAAGTTATGTAACGAATATGATGTTCCTACCATTGAACAGATCACCTAAAGTACCAAGGCCAAGATGATGAAAATAAAGGAAGCTGCCAAGGTGTCAAAGGAACAGTCATCATCAGTTCAAGTCGATATAATTAAAAGATTTACGACCCATCTCAACAGTGCTGTGGTCGTGTGCTGTACTGTGCAAGTCTGAGCCATACCAGTAAGCCTCTTTGTGATAATGTTGTATCTATTTTTGTACAGTCGCTATCATTAAAAAAAATCATTTTCCCCCTACGATGCCCCACGCGGGGCCATTTGGGGGTACACGGATGTAGATGTAGATCAAGAAACTTCAATATTAATGAATTCTTATATGGCCAAAGACACACATCTGCTCGGATCGGTAGGTGGCGCTTGCAAACGACGGAGTCCCCGAATCTTTTGTCACGTTTTCTAATCTTTGTAATCGTAGTAGAAATAGTTTCTGCATTGCCATATGAAGTAAGTTTTAAACCATGGTTTTGAGGTATAATCTTGTGTCAACATTTGAAACAAAAATGCAGCGTATTGTCTGATTTTGTGATCAAAACTGGACAAGAAATACAAGAACGCGTCAAGCTTCCCCTCCCTCTTCGGAGATACCGACACGGAGATTCATGGAGAAGAAGCTCAACCTGTTGTAGTACTTCCACCACTGAGAAGGTTCAACAGCAGTGGGCTATTTTTACTATTACAACAGCAGTTACTCCTCACAGGTAAGACTTTGTGGCTTATTTTTCATCGTTACAGTGTAACTTGTTAAATTCTCGTTGTTTGTTGGCAATGTCAACAAAGACAGACCCTGGCGAAGTGTCTTTGAATTACAGGAGGCGCTCGCGCGCGCACGCGTGTATGTATGTGTGTGTGTATGTGTGTGTGTGTGTGTGTGTGTGTGTGTGTGTGTGTGTGTGTGTATTTATGTGTGTGGAGAAGATCCATGTCTAAGTCTAAGTAAGTAAAGAAGATCCACGCAAGTCTCGGACCTCGTGATCTCGCAACACAAGGTCATTTTGTGATCAAGATGTACTGAGCGGACGAAAATTTGGAGGGACGTGTTGTACGTGTTTTCAAATATCATTGATCGATAAATATTCTTCTATGAATTTATATTTACAAGGGAAGCCTGTGGGTTGAAAGCAAAATACATGTACGTAGTTATAGGTGGCAGATTTATTCAAGCCAAACACAAGGTCTCATTCCTATATTACTCCGAGTGTAGTCCGTGCCCCAAAATGATTGGGTGTCAAAAGCGCGTGTTTTGGTGGATGATGCTACCCTTTCATCGCCCCCACCTGGTATGAAAAAAAAGATTTGAGATGAAAGCTTGTGTATTATTACTGTCAATATTAGGTCGGAAAGTTTCGTAATGCGAGCGCGATGGTCGGACGTGTACAGTACTAGTTCTTTGTCATGATCTGTATCTGTATCTATAACGTTATAGCCGGTATAACCGCCTTTCGGTGTAACACACCAGCTTCGCAGGCACGCAGCGCGACAGCAGCTGGTTATATTACAGTGAACGACCCGTCACACCTAACTTTTGCGCATCTATCTGCAAGCGTTCTTTAGAACTATCCAGAGAAGAGTTTAAGTTTGAGTGAATAAGATGCCCCTACTGCTTGGTGATAACTATTCCACTCTACGATAGTTCTGGGAAAATACGAATTCTTTTAACACATCAATCCTAGGTTGGTAACTCTGGTACTTGAAGGCATGACTGTTTCCAGTTCGTTTTTGAGCTGGTATTAGATACTTATCAGTCGGTACGTCCACCAGTTTATTGGTCATACATCATGGAAAGTCTGGACACTTTCCTTCTGTCTTCAAGTGACGTCCATTGCAGTTCTGCTTTCATTTTGGTAGCATCCCTGCTGTATTTGTGCATAATCTGACAGCTTGGTTTTGTACCCTTTCAAGCTTATCTTTGTCCTGTGCCTTTGGTCGCTCAAAAGGGAATTTCAAATTTGGGTAACTATTATGACCGGAGCTGTTTCCAGATAAGCTGTGTCAAGGCTGCTGTGACGATTATTGCATCTAGATCATAGTTCACTCCCGTGAGCGATCTAAGTCAAGAATGGGAACATTCTAAATGAATAACGCTACCAGTTATAAGGCATGCATGTTCATTTTCATACCATGACTTGTTAGAATTTAGTTTTAGTAGCGTTTGTGGGCGAGCGTAGAGGAAGTACATTTCCGGAGTTGCGCACTAAGTGCACCGTGCGTACCCTTGGTATGGTTGGAAAGGTCCCTTAATAAGGAATTGAAAGATGAAAACCGCAAAATGTTAGCATACTTCCTTCTCGAGATATTCTTGGACATACGAACTCTATTTAAGCGCAACCGCTAGCTCCATTTTCAAAGCAGCGACTGTCACGGCAACGGGTAGGGTGATGACTTAATAACGCGATTGTAGCTTAGGGTTTAAGTTCCGGCCCAACAAACTTGGTATGGTTGGAAAGGTCCCTTAATAAGGAATTGAAAGATGAAAACCGCAAAATGTTAGCATACTTCCTTCTCGAGATATTCTTGGACATACGAACTCTATTTAAGCGCAACCGCTAGCTCCATTTTCAAAGCAGCGACTGTCACGGCAACGGGTAGGGTGATGACTTAATAACGCGATTGTAGCTTAGGGTTTAAGTTCCGGCCCAACAAACTTGGTATGGTTGGAAAGGTCCCTTAATAAGGAATTGAAAGATGAAAACCGCAAAATGTTAGCATACTTCCTTCTCGAGATATTCTTGGACATACGAACTCTATTTAAGCGCAACCGCTAGCTCCATTGTCAAAGCAGCGACTGTCACGGCAACGGGTAGGGTGATGACTTAATAACGCGATTGTAGCTTAGGGTTTAAGTTCCGGCCCAACAAACTTGGTATGGTTGGAAAGGTCCCTTAATAAGGAATTGAAAGATGAAAACCGCAAAATGTTAGCATACTTCCTTCTTCTCGAGATATTCTTGGACATACGAACTCTATTTAAGCGCAACCGCTAGCTCCATTTTCAAAGCAGTGACTGTCACGGCAACGGGTAGGGTGATGACTTAATAACGCGATTGTAGCTTAGGGTTTAAGTTACGGCCCAACAAACTTGGTATGGTTGGAAAGGTCCCTTAATAAGGAATTGAAAGATGAAAACCGCAAAATGTTAGCATACTTCCTTCTCGAGATATTCTTGGACATACGAACTCTATTTAAGCGCAACCGCTAGCTCCATTGTCAAAGCAGCGAC
This sequence comes from Branchiostoma floridae x Branchiostoma belcheri, assembly GCA_019207045.1. Taxonomy (NCBI): domain Eukaryota; kingdom Metazoa; phylum Chordata; class Leptocardii; order Amphioxiformes; family Branchiostomatidae; genus Branchiostoma; species Branchiostoma floridae x Branchiostoma belcheri. The sequence continues at coordinate 26,221,600 of CM033026.1, read as the reverse complement.
TGTCACGGCAACGGGTAGGGTGATGACTTAATAACGCGATTGTAGCTTAGGGTTTAAGTTCCGGCCCAACAAACTTGGTATGGTTGGAAAGGTCCCTTAATAAGGAATTGAAAGATGAAAACCGCAAAATGTTAGCATACTTCCTTCTCGAGATATTCTTGGACATACGAACTCTATTTAAGCGCAACCGCTAGCTCCATTTTCAAAGCAGCGACTGTCACGGCAACGGGTAGGGTGATGACTTAATAACGCGATTGTAGCTTAGGGTTTAAGTTCCGGCCCAACAAACTTGGTATGGTTGGAAAGGTCCCTTAATAAGGAATTGAAAGATGAAAACCGAAAATGTTAGCATACTTCCTTCTCGAGATATTCTTGGACATACGAACTCTATTTAAGCGCAACCGCTAGCTCCATTGTCAAAGCAGCGACTGTCACGGCAACGGGTAGGGTGATGACTTAATAACGCGATTGTAGCTTAGGGTTTAAGTTCCGGCCCAACAAACTTGGTATGGTTGGAAAGGTCCCTTAATAAGGAATTGAAAGATGAAAACCGCAAAATGTTAGCATACTTCCTTCTCGAGATATTCTTGGACATACGAACTCTATTTAAGCGCAACCGCTAGCTCCATTTTCAAAGCAGCGACTGTCACGGCAACGGGTAGGGTGATGACTTAATAACGCGATTGTAGCTTAGGGTTTAAGTTCCGGCCCAACAAACTTGGTATGGTTGGAAAGGTCCCTTAATAAGGAATTGAAAGATGAAAACCGCAAAATGTTAGCATACTTCCTTCTCGAGATATTCTTGGACATACGAACTCTATTTAAGCGCAACCGCTAGCTCCATTTTCAAAGCAGCGACTGTCACGGCAACGGGTAGGGTGATGACTTAATAACGCGATTGTAGCTTAGGGTTTAAGTTCCGGCCCAACAAACTTGGTATGGTTGGAAAGGTCCCTTAATAAGGAATTGAAAGATGAAAACCGCAAAATGTTAGCATACTTCCTTCTCGAGATATTCTTGGACATACGAACTCTATTTAAGCGCAACCGCTAGCTCCATTGTCAAAGCAGCGACTGTCACGGCAACGGGTAGGGTGATGACTTAATAACGCGATTGTAGCTTAGGGTTTAAGTTCCGGCCCAACAAACTTGGTATGGTTGGAAAGGTCCCTTAATAAGGAATTGAAAGATGAAAACCGCAAAATGTTAGCATACTTCCTTCTCGAGATATTCTTGGACATACGAACTCTATTTAAGCGCAACCGCTAGCTCCATTTTCAAAGCAGCGACTGTCACGGCAACGGGTAGGGTGATGACTTAATAACGCGATTGTAGCTTAGGGTTTAAGTTCCGGCCCAACAAACTTGGTATGGTTGGAAAGGTCCCTTAATAAGGAATTGAAAGATGAAAACCGCAAAATGTTAGCATACTTCCTTCTCGAGATATTCTTGGACATACGAACTCTATTTAAGCGCAACCGCTAGCTCCATTTTCAAAGCAGCGACTGTCACGGCAACGGGTAGGGTGATGACTTAATAACGCGATTGTAGCTTAGGGTTTAAGTTCCGGCCCAACAAACTTGGTATGGTTGGAAAGGTCCCTTAATAAGGAATTGAAAGATGAAAACCGCAAAATGTTAGCATACTTCCTTCTCGAGATATTCTTGGACATACGAACTCTATTTAAGCGCAACCGCTAGCTCCATTTTCAAAGCAGTGACTGTCACGGCAACGGGTAGGGTGATGACTTAATAACGCGATTGTAGCTTAGGGTTTAAGTTCCGGCCCAACAAACTTGGTATGGTTGGAAAGGTCCCTTAATAAGGAATTGAAAGATGAAAACCGCAAAATGTTAGCATACTTCCTTCTCGAGATATTCTTGGACATACGAACTCTATTTAAGCGCAACCGCTAGCTCCATTGTCAAAGCAGCGACTGTCACGGCAACGGGTAGGGTGATGACTTAATAACGCGATTGTAGCTTAGGGTTTAAGTTCCGGCCCAACAAACTTGGTATGGTTGGAAAGGTCCCTTAATAAGGAATTGAAAGATGAAAACCGCAAAATGTTAGCATACTTCCTTCTCGAGATATTCTTGGACATACGAACTCTATTTAAGCGCAACCGCTAGCTCCATTTTCAAAGCAGCGACTGTCACGGCAACGGGTAGGGTGATGACTTAATAACGCGATTGTAGCTTAGGGTTTAAGTTCCGGCCCAACAAACTTGGTATGGTTGGAAAGGTCCCTTAATAAGGAATTGAAAGATGAAAACCGCAAAATGTTAGCATACTTCCTTCTCGAGATATTCTTGGACATACGAACTCTATTTAAGCGCAACCGCTAGCTCCATTGTCAAAGCAGCGACTGTCACGGCAACGGGTAGGGTGATGACTTAATAACGCGATTGTAGCTTAGGGTTTAAGTTCCGGCCCAACAAACTTGGTATGGTTGGAAAGGTCCCTTAATAAGGAATTGAAAGATGAAAACCGCAAAATGTTAGCATACTTCCTTCTCGAGATATTCTTGGACATACGAACTCTATTTAAGCGCAACCGCTAGCTCCATTTTCAAAGCAGCGACTGTCACGGCAACGGGTAGGGTGATGACTTAATAACGCGATTGTAGCTTAGGGTTTAAGTTCCGGCCCAACAAACTTGGTATGGTTGGAAAGGTCCCTTAATAAGGAATTGAAAGATGAAAACCGCAAAATGTTAGCATACTTCCTTCTCGAGATATTCTTGGACATACGAACTCTATTTAAGCGCAACCGCTAGCTCCATTTTCAAAGCAGCGACTGTCACGGCAACGGGTAGGGTGATGACTTAATAACGCGATTGTAGCTTAGGGTTTAAGTTCCGGCCCAACAAACTTGGTATGGTTGGAAAGGTCCCTTAATAAGGAATTGAAAGATGAAAACCGCAAAATGTTAGCATACTTCCTTCTCGAGATATTCTTGGACATACGAACTCTATTTAAGCGCAACCGCTAGCTCCATTGTCAAAGCAGCGACTGTCACGGCAACGGGTAGGGTGATGACTTAATAACGCGATTGTAGCTTAGGGTTTAAGTTCCGGCCCAACAAACTTGGTATGGTTGGAAAGGTCCCTTAATAAGGAATTGAAAGATGAAAACCGCAAAATGTTAGCATACTTCCTTCTCGAGATATTCTTGGACATACGAACTCTATTTAAGCGCAACCGCTAGCTCCATTTTCAAAGCAGCGACTGTCACGGCAACGGGTAGGGTGATGACTTAATAACGCGATTGTAGCTTAGGGTTTAAGTTCCGGCCCAACAAACTTGGTATGGTTGGAAAGGTCCCTTAATAAGGAATTGAAAGATGAAAACCGCAAAATGTTAGCATACTTCCTTCTCGAGATATTCTTGGACATACGAACTCTATTTAAGCGCAACCGCTAGCTCCATTGTCAAAGCAGCGACTGTCACGGCAACGGGTAGGGTGATGACTTAATAACGCGATTGTAGCTTAGGGTTTAAGTTCCGGCCCAACAAACTTGGTATGGTTGGAAAGGTCCCTTAATAAGGAATTGAAAGATGAAAACCGCAAAATGTTAGCATACTTCCTTCTCGAGATATTCTTGGACATACGAACTCTATTTAAGCGCAACCGCTAGCTCCATTTCAAAGCAGCGACTGTCACGGCAACGGGTAGGGTGATGACTTAATAACGCGATTGTAGCTTAGGGTTTAAGTTCCGGCCCAACAAACTTGGTATGGTTGGAAAGGTCCCTTAATAAGGAATTGAAAGATGAAAACCGCAAAATGTTAGCATACTTCCTTCTCGAGATATTCTTGGACATACGAACTCTATTTAAGCGCAACCGCTAGCTCCATTTTCAAAGCAGCGACTGTCACGGCAACGGGTAGGGTGATGACTTAATAACGCGATTGTAGCTTAGGGTTTAAGTTCCGGCCCAACAAACTTGGTATGGTTGGAAAGGTCCCTTAATAAGGAATTGAAAGATGAAAACCGCAAAATGTTAGCATACTTCCTTCTCGAGATATTCTTGGACATACGAACTCTATTTAAGCGCAACCGCTAGCTCCATTTTCAAAGCAGCGACTGTCACGGCAACGGGTAGGGTGATGACTTAATAACGCGATTGTAGCTTAGGGTTTAAGTTCCGGCCCAACAAACTTGGTATGGTTGGAAAGGTCCCTTAATAAGGAATTGAAAGATGAAAACCGCAAAATGTTAGCATACTTCCTTCTCGAGATATTCTTGGACATACGAACTCTATTTAAGCGCAACCGCTAGCTCCATTTTCAAAGCAGCGACTGTCACGGCAACGGGTAGGGTGATGACTTAATAACGCGATTGTAGCTTAGGGTTTAAGTTCCGGCCCAACAAACTTGGTATGGTTGGAAAGGTCCCTTAATAAGGAATTGAAAGATGAAAACCGCAAAATGTTAGCATACTTCCTTCTCGAGATATTCTTGGACATACGAACTCTATTTAAGCGCAACCGCTAGCTCCATTTTCAAAGCAGCGACTGTCACGGCAACGGGTAGGGTGATGACTTAATAACGCGATTGTAGCTTAGGGTTTAAGTTCCGGCCCAACAAACTTGGTATGGTTGGAAAGGTCCCTTAATAAGGAATTGAAAGATGAAAACCGCAAAATGTTAGCATACTTCCTTCTCGAGATATTCTTGGACATACGAACTCTATTTAAGCGCAACCGCTAGCTCCATTTTCAAAGCAGCGACTGTCACGGCAACGGGTAGGGTGATGACTTAATAACGCGATTGTAGCTTAGGGTTTAAGTTCCGGCCCAACAAACTTGGTATGGTTGGAAAGGTCCCTTAATAAGGAATTGAAAGATGAAAACCGCAAAATGTTAGCATACTTCCTTCTCGAGATATTCTTGGACATACGAACTCTATTTAAGCGCAACCGCTAGCTCCATTTTCAAAGCAGCGACTGTCACGGCAACGGGTAGGGTGATGACTTAATAACGCGATTGTAGCTTAGGGTTTAAGTTCCGGCCCAACAAACTTGGTATGGTTGGAAAGGTCCCTTAATAAGGAATTGAAAGATGAAAACCGCAAAATGTTAGCATACTTCCTTCTCGAGATATTCTTGGACATACGAACTCTATTTAAGCGCAACCGCTAGCTCCATTGTCAAAGCAGCGACTGTCACGGCAACGGGTAGGGTGATGACTTAATAACGCGATTGTAGCTTAGGGTTTAAGTTCCGGCCCAACAAACTTGGTATGGTTGGAAAGGTCCCTTAATAAGGAATTGAAAGATGAAAACCGCAAAATGTTAGCATACTTCCTTCTCGAGATATTCTTGGACATACGAACTCTATTTAAGCGCAACCGCTAGCTCCATTTTCAAAGCAGCGACTGTCACGGCAACGGGTAGGGTGATGACTTAATAACGCGATTGTAGCTTAGGGTTTAAGTTCCGGCCCAACAAACTTGGTATGGTTGGAAAGGTCCCTTAATAAGGAATTGAAAGATGAAAACCGCAAAATGTTAGCATACTTCCTTCTCGAGATATTCTTGGACATACGAACTCTATTTAAGCGCAACCGCTAGCTCCATTTTCAAAGCAGCGACTGTCACGGCAACGGGTAGGGTGATGACTTAATAACGCGATTGTAGCTTAGGGTTTAAGTTCCGGCCCAACAAACTTGGTATGGTTGGAAAGGTCCCTTAATAAGGAATTGAAAGATGAAAACCGCAAAATGTTAGCATACTTCCTTCTCGAGATATTCTTGGACATACGAACTCTATTTAAGCGCAACCGCTAGCTCCATTTTCAAAGCAGCGACTGTCACGGCAACGGGTAGGGTGATGACTTAATAACGCGATTGTAGCTTAGGGTTTAAGTTCCGGCCCAACAAACTTGGTATGGTTGGAAAGGTCCCTTAATAAGGAATTGAAAGATGAAAACCGCAAAATGTTAGCATACTTCCTTCTCGAGATATTCTTGGACATACGAACTCTATTTAAGCGCAACCGCTAGCTCCATTTTCAAAGCAGCGACTGTCACGGCAACGGGTAGGGTGATGACTTAATAACGCGATTGTAGCTTAGGGTTTAAGTTCCGGCCCAACAAACTTGGTATGGTTGGAAAGGTCCCTTAATAAGGAATTGAAAGATGAAAACCGCAAAATGTTAGCATACTTCCTTCTCGAGATATTCTTGGACATACGAACTCTATTTAAGCGCAACCGCTAGCTCCATTTTCAAAGCAGCGACTGTCACGGCAACGGGTAGGGTGATGACTTAATAACGCGATTGTAGCTTAGGGTTTAAGTTCCGGCCCAACAAACTTGGTATGGTTGGAAAGGTCCCTTAATAAGGAATTGAAAGATGAAAACCGCAAAATGTTAGCATACTTCCTTCTCGAGATATTCTTGGACATACGAACTCTATTTAAGCGCAACCGCTAGCTCCATTTTCAAAGCAGCGACTGTCACGGCAACGGGTAGGGTGATGACTTAATAACGCGATTGTAGCTTAGGGTTTAAGTTCCGGCCCAACAAACTTGGTATGGTTGGAAAGGTCCCTTAATAAGGAATTGAAAGATGAAAACCGCAAAATGTTAGCATACTTCCTTCTCGAGATATTCTTGGACATACGAACTCTATTTAAGCGCAACCGCTAGCTCCATTTTCAAAGCAGCGACTGTCACGGCAACGGGTAGGGTGATGACTTAATAACGCGATTGTAGCTTAGGGTTTAAGTTCCGGCCCAACAAACTTGGTATGGTTGGAAAGGTCCCTTAATAAGGAATTGAAAGATGAAAACCGCAAAATGTTAGCATACTTCCTTCTCGAGATATTCTTGGACATACGAACTCTATTTAAGCGCAACCGCTAGCTCCATTTTCAAAGCAGCGACTGTCACGGCAACGGGTAGGGTGATGACTTAATAACGCGATTGTAGCTTAGGGTTTAAGTTCCGGCCCAACAAACTTGGTATGGTTGGAAAGGTCCCTTAATAAGGAATTGAAAGATGAAAACCGCAAAATGTTAGCATACTTCCTTCTCGAGATATTCTTGGACATACGAACTCTATTTAAGCGCAACCGCTAGCTCCATTTTCAAAGCAGCGACTGTCACGGCAACGGGTAGGGTGATGACTTAATAACGCGATTGTAGCTTAGGGTTTAAGTTCCGGCCCAACAAACTTGGTATGGTTGGAAAGGTCCCTTAATAAGGAATTGAAAGATGAAAACCGCAAAATGTTAGCATACTTCCTTCTCGAGATATTCTTGGACATACGAACTCTATTTAAGCGCAACCGCTAGCTCCATTTTCAAAGCAGCGACTGTCACGGCAACGGGTAGGGTGATGACTTAATAACGCGATTGTAGCTTAGGGTTTAAGTTCCGGCCCAACAAACTTGGTATGGTTGGAAAGGTCCCTTAATAAGGAATTGAAAGATGAAAACCGCAAAATGTTAGCATACTTCCTTCTCGAGATATTCTTGGACATACGAACTCTATTTAAGCGCAACCGCTAGCTCCATTTTCAAAGCAGCGACTGTCACGGCAACGGGTAGGGTGATGACTTAATAACGCGATTGTAGCTTAGGGTTTAAGTTCCGGCCCAACAAACTTGGTATGGTTGGAAAGGTCCCTTAATAAGGAATTGAAAGATGAAAACCGCAAAATGTTAGCATACTTCCTTCTCGAGATATTCTTGGACATACGAACTCTATTTAAGCGCAACCGCTAGCTCCATTTTCAAAGCAGCGACTGTCACGGCAACGGGTAGGGTGATGACTTAATAACGCGATTGTAGCTTAGGGTTTAAGTTCCGGCCCAACAAACTTGGTATGGTTGGAAAGGTCCCTTAATAAGGAATTGAAAGATGAAAACCGCAAAATGTTAGCATACTTCCTTCTCGAGATATTCTTGGACATACGAACTCTATTTAAGCGCAACCGCTAGCTCCATTTTCAAAGCAGCGACTGTCACGGCAACGGGTAGGGTGATGACTTAATAACGCGATTGTAGCTTAGGGTTTAAGTTCCGGCCCAACAAACTTGGTATGGTTGGAAAGGTCCCTTAATAAGGAATTGAAAGATGAAAACCGCAAAATGTTAGCATACTTCCTTCTCGAGATATTCTTGGACATACGAACTCTATTTAAGCGCAACCGCTAGCTCCATTTTCAAAGCAGCGACTGTCACGGCAACGGGTAGGGTGATGACTTAATAACGCGATTGTAGCTTAGGGTTTAAGTTCCGGCCCAACAAACTTGGTATGGTTGGAAAGGTCCCTTAATAAGGAATTGAAAGATGAAAACCGCAAAATGTTAGCATACTTCCTTCTCGAGATATTCTTGGACATACGAACTCTATTTAAGCGCAACCGCTAGCTCCATTTTCAAAGCAGCGACTGTCACGGCAACGGGTAGGGTGATGACTTAATAACGCGATTGTAGCTTAGGGTTTAAGTTCCGGCCCAACAAACTTGGTATGGTTGGAAAGGTCCCTTAATAAGGAATTGAAAGATGAAAACCGCAAAATGTTAGCATACTTCCTTCTCGAGATATTCTTGGACATACGAACTCTATTTAAGCGCAACCGCTAGCTCCATTTTCAAAGCAGCGACTGTCACGGCAACGGGTAGGGTGATGACTTAATAACGCGATTGTAGCTTAGGGTTTAAGTTCCGGCCCAACAAACTTGGTATGGTTGGAAAGGTCCCTTAATAAGGAATTGAAAGATGAAAACCGCAAAATGTTAGCATACTTCCTTCTCGAGATATTCTTGGACATACGAACTCTATTTAAGCGCAACCGCTAGCTCCATTTTCAAAGCAGCGACTGTCACGGCAACGGGTAGGGTGATGACTTAATAACGCGATTGTAGCTTAGGGTTTAAGTTCCGGCCCAACAAACTTGGTATGGTTGGAAAGGTCCCTTAATAAGGAATTGAAAGATGAAAACCGCAAAATGTTAGCATACTTCCTTCTCGAGATATTCTTGGACATACGAACTCTATTTAAGCGCAACCGCTAGCTCCATTTTCAAAGCAGCGACTGTCACGGCAACGGGTAGGGTGATGACTTAATAACGCGATTGTAGCTTAGGGTTTAAGTTCCGGCCCAACAAACTTGGTATGGTTGGAAAGGTCCCTTAATAAGGAATTGAAAGATGAAAACCGCAAAATGTTAGCATACTTCCTTCTCGAGATATTCTTGGACATACGAACTCTATTTAAGCGCAACCGCTAGCTCCATTTTCAAAGCAGCGACTGTCACGGCAACGGGTAGGGTGATGACTTAATAACGCGATTGTAGCTTAGGGTTTAAGTTCCGGCCCAACAAACTTGGTATGGTTGGAAAGGTCCCTTAATAAGGAATTGAAAGATGAAAACCGCAAAATGTTAGCATACTTCCTTCTCGAGATATTCTTGGACATACGAACTCTATTTAAGCGCAACCGCTAGCTCCATTTTCAAAGCAGCGACTGTCACGGCAACGGGTAGGGTGATGACTTAATAACGCGATTGTAGCTTAGGGTTTAAGTTCCGGCCCAACAAACTTGGTATGGTTGGAAAGGTCCCTTAATAAGGAATTGAAAGATGAAAACCGCAAAATGTTAGCATACTTCCTTCTCGAGATATTCTTGGACATACGAACTCTATTTAAGCGCAACCGCTAGCTCCATTTTCAAAGCAGCGACTGTCACGGCAACGGGTAGGGTGATGACTTAATAACGCGATTGTAGCTTAGGGTTTAAGTTCCGGCCCAACAAACTTGGTATGGTTGGAAAGGTCCCTTAATAAGGAATTGAAAGATGAAAACCGCAAAATGTTAGCATACTTCCTTCTCGAGATATTCTTGGACATACGAACTCTATTTAAGCGCAACCGCTAGCTCCATTTTCAAAGCAGCGACTGTCACGGCAACGGGTAGGGTGATGACTTAATAACGCGATTGTAGCTTAGGGTTTAAGTTCCGGCCCAACAAACTTGGTATGGTTGGAAAGGTCCCTTAATAAGGAATTGAAAGATGAAAACCGCAAAATGTTAGCATACTTCCTTCTCGAGATATTCTTGGACATACGAACTCTATTTAAGCGCAACCGCTAGCTCCATTTTCAAAGCAGCGACTGTCACGGCAACGGGTAGGGTGATGACTTAATAACGCGATTGTAGCTTAGGGTTTAAGTTCCGGCCCAACAAACTTGGTATGGTTGGAAAGGTCCCTTAATAAGGAATTGAAAGATGAAAACCGCAAAATGTTAGCATACTTCCTTCTCGAGATATTCTTGGACATACGAACTCTATTTAAGCGCAACCGCTAGCTCCATTTTCAAAGCAGCGACTGTCACGGCAACGGGTAGGGTGATGACTTAATAACGCGATTGTAGCTTAGGGTTTAAGTTCCGGCCCAACAAACTTGGTATGGTTGGAAAGGTCCCTTAATAAGGAATTGAAAGATGAAAACCGCAAAATGTTAGCATACTTCCTTCTCGAGATATTCTTGGACATACGAACTCTATTTAAGCGCAACCGCTAGCTCCATTTTCAAAGCAGCGACTGTCACGGCAACGGGTAGGGTGATGACTTAATAACGCGATTGTAGCTTAGGGTTTAAGTTCCGGCCCAACAAACTTGGTATGGTTGGAAAGGTCCCTTAATAAGGAATTGAAAGATGAAAACCGCAAAATGTTAGCATACTTCCTTCTCGAGATATTCTTGGACATACGAACTCTATTTAAGCGCAACCGCTAGCTCCATTTTCAAAGCAGCGACTGTCACGGCAACGGGTAGGGTGATGACTTAATAACGCGATTGTAGCTTAGGGTTTAAGTTCCGGCCCAACAAACTTGGTATGGTTGGAAAGGTCCCTTAATAAGGAATTGAAAGATGAAAACCGCAAAATGTTAGCATACTTCCTTCTCGAGATATTCTTGGACATACGAACTCTATTTAAGCGCAACCGCTAGCTCCATTTTCAAAGCAGCGACTGTCACGGCAACGGGTAGGGTGATGACTTAATAACGCGATTGTAGCTTAGGGTTTAAGTTCCGGCCCAACAAACTTGGTATGGTTGGAAAGGTCCCTTAATAAGGAATTGAAAGATGAAAACCGCAAAATGTTAGCATACTTCCTTCTCGAGATATTCTTGGACATACGAACTCTATTTAAGCGCAACCGCTAGCTCCATTTTCAAAGCAGCGACTGTCACGGCAACGGGTAGGGTGATGACTTAATAACGCGATTGTAGCTTAGGGTTTAAGTTCCGGCCCAACAAACTTGGTATGGTTGGAAAGGTCCCTTAATAAGGAATTGAAAGATGAAAACCGCAAAATGTTAGCATACTTCCTTCTCGAGATATTCTTGGACATACGAACTCTATTTAAGCGCAACCGCTAGCTCCATTTTCAAAGCAGCGACTGTCACGGCAACGGGTAGGGTGATGACTTAATAACGCGATTGTAGCTTAGGGTTTAAGTTCCGGCCCAACAAACTTGGTATGGTTGGAAAGGTCCCTTAATAAGGAATTGAAAGATGAAAACCGCAAAATGTTAGCATACTTCCTTCTCGAGATATTCTTGGACATACGAACTCTATTTAAGCGCAACCGCTAGCTCCATTTTCAAAGCAGCGACTGTCACGGCAACGGGTAGGGTGATGACTTAATAACGCGATTGTAGCTTAGGGTTTAAGTTCCGGCCCAACAAACTTGGTATGGTTGGAAAGGTCCCTTAATAAGGAATTGAAAGATGAAAACCGCAAAATGTTAGCATACTTCCTTCTCGAGATATTCTTGGACATACGAACTCTATTTAAGCGCAACCGCTAGCTCCATTTTCAAAGCAGCGACTGTCACGGCAACGGGTAGGGTGATGACTTAATAACGCGATTGTAGCTTAGGGTTTAAGTTCCGGCCCAACAAACTTGGTATGGTTGGAAAGGTCCCTTAATAAGGAATTGAAAGATGAAAACCGCAAAATGTTAGCATACTTCCTTCTCGAGATATTCTTGGACATACGAACTCTATTTAAGCGCAACCGCTAGCTCCATTTTCAAAGCAGCGACTGTCACGGCAACGGGTAGGGTGATGACTTAATAACGCGATTGTAGCTTAGGGTTTAAGTTCCGGCCCAACAAACTTGGTATGGTTGGAAAGGTCCCTTAATAAGGAATTGAAAGATGAAAACCGCAAAATGTTAGCATACTTCCTTCTCGAGATATTCTTGGACATACGAACTCTATTTAAGCGCAACCGCTAGCTCCATTTTCAAAGCAGCGACTGTCACGGCAACGGGTAGGGTGATGACTTAATAACGCGATTGTAGCTTAGGGTTTAAGTTCCGGCCCAACAAACTTGGTATGGTTGGAAAGGTCCCTTAATAAGGAATTGAAAGATGAAAACCGCAAAATGTTAGCATACTTCCTTCTCGAGATATTCTTGGACATACGAACTCTATTTAAGCGCAACCGCTAGCTCCATTTTCAAAGCAGCGACTGTCACGGCAACGGGTAGGGTGATGACTTAATAACGCGATTGTAGCTTAGGGTTTAAGTTCCGGCCCAACAAACTTGGTATGGTTGGAAAGGTCCCTTAATAAGGAATTGAAAGATGAAAACCGCAAAATGTTAGCATACTTCCTTCTCGAGATATTCTTGGACATACGAACTCTATTTAAGCGCAACCGCTAGCTCCATTTTCAAAGCAGCGACTGTCACGGCAACGGGTAGGGTGATGACTTAATAACGCGATTGTAGCTTAGGGTTTAAGTTCCGGCCCAACAAACTTGGTATGGTTGGAAAGGTCCCTTAATAAGGAATTGAAAGATGAAAACCGCAAAATGTTAGCATACTTCCTTCTCGAGATATTCTTGGACATACGAACTCTATTTAAGCGCAACCGCTAGCTCCATTTTCAAAGCAGCGACTGTCACGGCAACGGGTAGGGTGATGACTTAATAACGCGATTGTAGCTTAGGGTTTAAGTTCCGGCCCAACAAACTTGGTATGGTTGGAAAGGTCCCTTAATAAGGAATTGAAAGATGAAAACCGCAAAATGTTAGCATACTTCCTTCTCGAGATATTCTTGGACATACGAACTCTATTTAAGCGCAACCGCTAGCTCCATTTTCAAAGCAGCGACTGTCACGGCAACGGGTAGGGTGATGACTTAATAACGCGATTGTAGCTTAGGGTTTAAGTTCCGGCCCAACAAACTTGGTATGGTTGGAAAGGTCCCTTAATAAGGAATTGAAAGATGAAAACCGCAAAATGTTAGCATACTTCCTTCTCGAGATATTCTTGGACATACGAACTCTATTTAAGCGCAACCGCTAGCTCCATTTTCAAAGCAGCGACTGTCACGGCAACGGGTAGGGTGATGACTTAATAACGCGATTGTAGCTTAGGGTTTAAGTTCCGGCCCAACAAACTTGGTATGGTTGGAAAGGTCCCTTAATAAGGAATTGAAAGATGAAAACCGCAAAATGTTAGCATACTTCCTTCTCGAGATATTCTTGGACATACGAACTCTATTTAAGCGCAACCGCTAGCTCCATTTTCAAAGCAGCGACTGTCACGGCAACGGGTAGGGTGATGACTTAATAACGCGATTGTAGCTTAGGGTTTAAGTTCCGGCCCAACAAACTTGGTATGGTTGGAAAGGTCCCTTAATAAGGAATTGAAAGATGAAAACCGCAAAATGTTAGCATACTTCCTTCTCGAGATATTCTTGGACATACGAACTCTATTTAAGCGCAACCGCTAGCTCCATTTTCAAAGCAGCGACTGTCACGGCAACGGGTAGGGTGATGACTTAATAACGCGATTGTAGCTTAGGGTTTAAGTTCCGGCCCAACAAACTTGGTATGGTTGGAAAGGTCCCTTAATAAGGAATTGAAAGATGAAAACCGCAAAATGTTAGCATACTTCCTTCTCGAGATATTCTTGGACATACGAACTCTATTTAAGCGCAACCGCTAGCTCCATTTTCAAAGCAGCGACTGTCACGGCAACGGGTAGGGTGATGACTTAATAACGCGATTGTAGCTTAGGGTTTAAGTTCCGGCCCAACAAACTTGGTATGGTTGGAAAGGTCCCTTAATAAGGAATTGAAAGATGAAAACCGCAAAATGTTAGCATACTTCCTTCTCGAGATATTCTTGGACATACGAACTCTATTTAAGCGCAACCGCTAGCTCCATTTTCAAAGCAGCGACTGTCACGGCAACGGGTAGGGTGATGACTTAATAACGCGATTGTAGCTTAGGGTTTAAGTTCCGGCCCAACAAACTTGGTATGGTTGGAAAGGTCCCTTAATAAGGAATTGAAAGATGAAAACCGCAAAATGTTAGCATACTTCCTTCTCGAGATATTCTTGGACATACGAACTCTATTTAAGCGCAACCGCTAGCTCCATTTTCAAAGCAGCGACTGTCACGGCAACGGGTAGGGTGATGACTTAATAACGCGATTGTAGCTTAGGGTTTAAGTTCCGGCCCAACAAACTTGGTATGGTTGGAAAGGTCCCTTAATAAGGAATTGAAAGATGAAAACCGCAAAATGTTAGCATACTTCCTTCTCGAGATATTCTTGGACATACGAACTCTATTTAAGCGCAACCGCTAGCTCCATTTTCAAAGCAGCGACTGTCACGGCAACGGGTAGGGTGATGACTTAATAACGCGATTGTAGCTTAGGGTTTAAGTTCCGGCCCAACAAACTTGGTATGGTTGGAAAGGTCCCTTAATAAGGAATTGAAAGATGAAAACCGCAAAATGTTAGCATACTTCCTTCTCGAGATATTCTTGGACATACGAACTCTATTTAAGCGCAACCGCTAGCTCCATTTTCAAAGCAGCGACTGTCACGGCAACGGGTAGGGTGATGACTTAATAACGCGATTGTAGCTTAGGGTTTAAGTTCCGGCCCAACAAACTTGGTATGGTTGGAAAGGTCCCTTAATAAGGAATTGAAAGATGAAAACCGCAAAATGTTAGCATACTTCCTTCTCGAGATATTCTTGGACATACGAACTCTATTTAAGCGCAACCGCTAGCTCCATTTCAAAGCAGCGACTGTCACGGCAACGGGTAGGGTGATGACTTAATAACGCGATTGTAGCTTAGGGTTTAAGTTCCGGCCCAACAAACTTGGTATGGTTGGAAAGGTCCCTTAATAAGGAATTGAAAGATGAAAACCGCAAAATGTTAGCATACTTCCTTCTCGAGATATTCTTGGACATACGAACTCTATTTAAGCGCAACCGCTAGCTCCATTTTCAAAGCAGCGACTGTCACGGCAACGGGTAGGGTGATGACTTAATAACGCGATTGTAGCTTAGGGTTTAAGTTCCGGCCCAACAAACTTGGTATGGTTGGAAAGGTCCCTTAATAAGGAATTGAAAGATGAAAACCGCAAAATGTTAGCATACTTCCTTCTCGAGATATTCTTGGACATACGAACTCTATTTAAGCGCAACCGCTAGCTCCATTTTCAAAGCAGCGACTGTCACGGCAACGGGTAGGGTGATGACTTAATAACGCGATTGTAGCTTAGGGTTTAAGTTCCGGCCCAACAAACTTGGTATGGTTGGAAAGGTCCCTTAATAAGGAATTGAAAGATGAAAACCGCAAAATGTTAGCATACTTCCTTCTCGAGATATTCTTGGACATACGAACTCTATTTAAGCGCAACCGCTAGCTCCATTTTCAAAGCAGCGACTGTCACGGCAACGGGTAGGGTGATGACTTAATAACGCGATTGTAGCTTAGGGTTTAAGTTCCGGCCCAACAAACTTGGTATGGTTGGAAAGGTCCCTTAATAAGGAATTGAAAGATGAAAACCGCAAAATGTTAGCATACTTCCTTCTCGAGATATTCTTGGACATACGAACTCTATTTAAGCGCAACCGCTAGCTCCATTTTCAAAGCAGCGACTGTCACGGCAACGGGTAGGGTGATGACTTAATAACGCGATTGTAGCTTAGGGTTTAAGTTCCGGCCCAACAAACTTGGTATGGTTGGAAAGGTCCCTTAATAAGGAATTGAAAGATGAAAACCGCAAAATGTTAGCATACTTCCTTCTCGAGATATTCTTGGACATACGAACTCTATTTAAGCGCAACCGCTAGCTCCATTTTCAAAGCAGCGACTGTCACGGCAACGGGTAGGGTGATGACTTAATAACGCGATTGTAGCTTAGGGTTTAAGTTCCGGCCCAACAAACTTGGTATGGTTGGAAAGGTCCCTTAATAAGGAATTGAAAGATGAAAACCGCAAAATGTTAGCATACTTCCTTCTCGAGATATTCTTGGACATACGAACTCTATTTAAGCGCAACCGCTAGCTCCATTTTCAAAGCAGCGACTGTCACGGCAACGGGTAGGGTGATGACTTAATAACGCGATTGTAGCTTAGGGTTTAAGTTCCGGCCCAACAAACTTGGTATGGTTGGAAAGGTCCCTTAATAAGGAATTGAAAGATGAAAACCGCAAAATGTTAGCATACTTCCTTCTCGAGATATTCTTGGACATACGAACTCTATTTAAGCGCAACCGCTAGCTCCATTTTCAAAGCAGCGACTGTCACGGCAACGGGTAGGGTGATGACTTAATAACGCGATTGTAGCTTAGGGTTTAAGTTCCGGCCCAACAAACTTGGTATGGTTGGAAAGGTCCCTTAATAAGGAATTGAAAGATGAAAACCGCAAAATGTTAGCATACTTCCTTCTCGAGATATTCTTGGACATACGAACTCTATTTAAGCGCAACCGCTAGCTCCATTTTCAAAGCAGCGACTGTCACGGCAACGGGTAGGGTGATGACTTAATAACGCGATTGTAGCTTAGGGTTTAAGTTCCGGCCCAACAAACTTGGTATGGTTGGAAAGGTCCCTTAATAAGGAATTGAAAGATGAAAACCGCAAAATGTTAGCATACTTCCTTCTCGAGATATTCTTGGACATACGAACTCTATTTAAGCGCAACCGCTAGCTCCATTTTCAAAGCAGCGACTGTCACGGCAACGGGTAGGGTGATGACTTAATAACGCGATTGTAGCTTAGGGTTTAAGTTCCGGCCCAACAAACTTGGTATGGTTGGAAAGGTCCCTTAATAAGGAATTGAAAGATGAAAACCGCAAAATGTTAGCATACTTCCTTCTCGAGATATTCTTGGACATACGAACTCTATTTAAGCGCAACCGCTAGCTCCATTTTCAAAGCAGCGACTGTCACGGCAACGGGTAGGGTGATGACTTAATAACGCGATTGTAGCTTAGGGTTTAAGTTCCGGCCCAACAAACTTGGTATGGTTGGAAAGGTCCCTTAATAAGGAATTGAAAGATGAAAACCGCAAAATGTTAGCATACTTCCTTCTCGAGATATTCTTGGACATACGAACTCTATTTAAGCGCAACCGCTAGCTCCATTTTCAAAGCAGCGACTGTCACGGCAACGGGTAGGGTGATGACTTAATAACGCGATTGTAGCTTAGGGTTTAAGTTCCGGCCCAACAAACTTGGTATGGTTGGAAAGGTCCCTTAATAAGGAATTGAAAGATGAAAACCGCAAAATGTTAGCATACTTCCTTCTCGAGATATTCTTGGACATACGAACTCTATTTAAGCGCAACCGCTAGCTCCATTTTCAAAGCAGCGACTGTCACGGCAACGGGTAGGGTGATGACTTAATAACGCGATTGTAGCTTAGGGTTTAAGTTCCGGCCCAACAAACTTGGTATGGTTGGAAAGGTCCCTTAATAAGGAATTGAAAGATGAAAACCGCAAAATGTTAGCATACTTCCTTCTCGAGATATTCTTGGACATACGAACTCTATTTAAGCGCAACCGCTAGCTCCATTTCAAAGCAACTGTCACGGCAACGGGTAGGGTGATGACTTAATAACGCGATTGTAGCTTAGGGTTTAAGTTCCGGCCCAACAAACTTGGTATGGTTGGAAAGGTCCCTTAATAAGGAATTGAAAGATGAAAACCGCAAAATGTTAGCATACTTCCTTCTCGAGATATTCTTGGACATACGAACTCTATTTAAGCGCAACCGCTAGCTCCATTTTCAAAGCAGCGACTGTCACGGCAACGGGTAGGGTGATGACTTAATAACGCGATTGTAGCTTAGGGTTTAAGTTCCGGCCCAACAAACTTGGTATGGTTGGAAAGGTCCCTTAATAAGGAATTGAAAGATGAAAACCGCAAAATGTTAGCATACTTCCTTCTCGAGATATTCTTGGACATACGAACTCTATTTAAGCGCAACCGCTAGCTCCATTTCCAAAGCAGCGACTGTCACGGCAACGGGTAGGGTGATGACTTAATAACGCGATTGTAGCTTAGGGTTTAAGTTCCGGCCCAACAAACTTGGTATGGTTGGAAAGGTCCCTTAATAAGGAATTGAAAGATGAAAACCGCAAAATGTTAGCATACTTCCTTCTCGAGATATTCTTGGACATACGAACTCTATTTAAGCGCAACCGCTAGCTCCATTTTCAAAGCAGCCTGTCACGGCAACGGGTAGGGTGATGACTTAATAACGCGATTGTAGCTTAGGGTTTAAGTTCCGGCCCAACAAACTTGGTATGGTTGGAAAGGTCCCTTAATAAGGAATTGAAAGATGAAAACCGCAAAATGTTAGCATACTTCCTTCTCGAGATATTCTTGGACATACGAACTCTATTTAGCGCAACCGCTAGCTCCATTTCAAAGCAGCGACTGTCACGGCAACGGGTAGGGTGATGACTTAATAACGCGATTGTAGCTTAGGGTTTAAGTTCCGGCCCAACAAACTTGGTATGGTTGGAAAGGTCCCTTAATAAGGAATTGAAAGATGAAAACCGCAAAATGTTAGCATACTTCCTTCTCGAGATATTCTTGGACATACGAACTCTATTTAAGCGCAACCGCTAGCTCCATTTCAAAGCAGCGACTGTCACGGCAACGGGTAGGGTGATGACTTAATAACGCGATTGTAGCTTAGGGTTTAAGTTCCGGCCCAACAAACTTGGTATGGTTGGAAAGGTCCCTTAATAAGGAATTGAAAGATGAAAACCGCAAAATGTTAGCATACTTCCTTCTCGAGATATTCTTGGACATACGACTCTATTTAAGCGCAACCGCTAGCTCCATTTTCAAAGCAGCGACTGTCACGGCAACGGGTAGGGTGATGACTTAATAACGCGATTGTAGCTTAGGGTTTAAGTTCCGGCCCAACAAACTTGGTATGGTTGGAAAGGTCCCTTAATAAGGAATTGAAAGATGAAAACCGCAAAATGTTAGCATACTTCCTTCTCGAGATATTCTTGGACATACGAACTCTATTAAGCGCAACCGCTAGCTCCATTTTCAAAGCAGTGACTGTCACGGCAACGGGTAGGGTGATGACTTAATAACGCGATTGTAGCTTAGGGTTTAAGTTCCGGCCCAACAAACTTGGTATGGTTGGAAAGGTCCCTTAATAAGGAATTGAAAGATGAAAACCGCAAAATGTTAGCATACTTCCTTCTCGAGATATTCTTGGACATACGAACTCTATTTAAGCGCAACCGCTAGCTCCATTGTCAAAGCAGCGACTGTCACGGCAACGGGTAGGGTGATGACTTAATAACGCGATTGTAGCTTAGGGTTTAAGTTCCGGCCCAACAAACTTGGTATGGTTGGAAAGGTCCCTTAATAAGGAATTGAAAGATGAAAACCGCAAAATGTTAGCATACTTCCTTCTCGAGATATTCTTGGACATACGAACTCTATTTAAGCGCAACCGCTAGCTCCATTTCCAAAGCAGCGACTGTCACGGCAACGGGTAGGGTGATGACTTAATAACGCGATTGTAGCTTAGGGTTTAAGTTCCGGCCCAACAAACTTGGTATGGTTGGAAAGGTCCCTTAATAAGGAATTGAAAGATGAAAACCGCAAAATGTTAGCATACTTCCTTCTCGAGATATTCTTGGACATACGAACTCTATTTAAGCGCAACCGCTAGCTCCATTTTCAAAGCAGCGACTGTCACGGCAACGGGTAGGGTGATGACTTAATAACGCGATTGTAGCTTAGGGTTTAAGTTCCGGCCCAACAAACTTGGTATGGTTGGAAAGGTCCCTTAATAAGGAATTGAAAGATGAAAACCGCAAAATGTTAGCATACTTCCTTCTCGAGATATTCTTGGACATACGAACTCTATTTAAGCGCAACCGCTAGCTCCATTTTCAAAGCAGCGACTGTCACGGCAACGGGTAGGGTGATGACTTAATAACGCGATTGTAGCTTAGGGTTTAAGTTCCGGCCCAACAAACTTGGTATGGTTGGAAAGGTCCCTTAATAAGGAATTGAAAGATGAAAACCGCAAAATGTTAGCATACTTCCTTCTCGAGATATTCTTGGACATACGAACTCTATTTAAGCGCAACCGCTAGCTCCATTTTCAAAGCAGCGACTGTCACGGCAACGGGTAGGGTGATGACTTAATAACGCGATTGTAGCTTAGGGTTTAAGTTCCGGCCCAACAAACTTGGTATGGTTGGAAAGGTCCCTTAATAAGGAATTGAAAGATGAAAACCGCAAAATGTTAGCATACTTCCTTCTCGAGATATTCTTGGACATACGAACTCTATTTAAGCGCAACCGCTAGCTCCATTTTCAAAGCAGCGACTGTCACGGCAACGGGTAGGGTGATGACTTAATAACGCGATTGTAGCTTAGGGTTTAAGTTCCGGCCCAACAAACTTGGTATGGTTGGAAAGGTCCCTTAATAAGGAATTGAAAGATGAAAACCGCAAAATGTTAGCATACTTCCTTCTCGAGATATTCTTGGACATACGAACTCTATTTAAGCGCAACCGCTAGCTCCATTTTCAAAGCAGCGACTGTCACGGCAACGGGTAGGGTGATGACTTAATAACGCGATTGTAGCTTAGGGTTTAAGTTCCGGCCCAACAAACTTGGTATGGTTGGA
Organism: Branchiostoma floridae x Branchiostoma belcheri; assembly: GCA_019207045.1. Classification (NCBI taxonomy): domain Eukaryota; kingdom Metazoa; phylum Chordata; class Leptocardii; order Amphioxiformes; family Branchiostomatidae; genus Branchiostoma; species Branchiostoma floridae x Branchiostoma belcheri. The sequence goes on along the minus strand of CM033026.1, from coordinate 26,200,671 downwards.
AAGGTCCCTTAATAAGGAATTGAAAGATGAAAACCGCAAAATGTTAGCATACTTCCTTCTCGAGATATTCTTGGACATACGAACTCTATTTAGGCGCAACCGCTAGCTCCATTTAAAGCAGCCTGTCACGGCAACGGGTAGGGTGATGACTTAATAACGCGATTGTAGCTTAGGGTTTAAGTTCCGGCCCAACAAACTTGGTATGGTTGGAAAGGTCCCTTAATAAGGAATTGAAAGATGAAAACCGCAAAATGTTAGCATACTTCCTTCTCGAGATATTCTTGGACATACGAACTCTATTTAAGCGCAACCGCTAGCTCCATTTACAAAGCAGCGACTGTCACGGCAACGGGTAGGGTGATGACTTAATAACGCGATTGTAGCTTAGGGTTTAAGTTCCGGCCCAACAAACTTGGTATGGTTGGAAAGGTCCTTAATAAGGAATTGAAAGATGAAAACCGCAAAATGTTAGCATACTTCCTTCTCGAGATATTCTTGGACATACGGACTCTATTTAAGCGCAACCGCTAGCTCCATTTCAAAGCAGCGACTGTCACGGCAACGGGTAGGGTGATGACTTAATAACGCGATTGTAGCTTAGGGTTTAAGTTCCGGCCCAACAAACTTGGTATGGTTGGAAAGGTCCCTTATAAGGAATTGAAAGATGAAAACCGCAAAATGTTAGCATACTTCCTTCTCGAGATATTCTTGGACATACGAACTCTATTTAAGCGCAACCGCTAGCTCCATTTCAAAGCAGCGACTGTCACGGCAACGGGTAGGGTGATGACTTAATAACGCGATTGTAGCTTAGGGTTTAAGTTCCGGCCCAACAAACTTGGTATGGTTGGAAAGGTCCCTTAATAAGGAATTGAAAGATGAAAACCGCAAAATGTTAGCATACTTCCTTCTCGAGATATTCTTGGACATACGGACTCTATTTAAGCGCAACCGCTAGCTCCATTTCAAAGCAGCGACTGTCACGGCAACGGGTAGGGTGATGACTTAATAACGCGATTGTAGCTTAGGGTTTAAGTTCCGGCCCAACAAACTTGGTATGGTTGGAAAGGTCCCTTAATAAGGAATTGAAAGATGAAAACCGCAAAATGTTAGCATACTTCCTTCTCGAGATATTCTTGGACATACGGACTCTATTTAGGCGCAACCGCTAGCTCCATTTCAAAGCAACGGGTAGGGTGATGACTTAATAACGCGATTGTAGCTTAGGGTTTAAGTTCCGGCCCAACAAACTTGGTATGGTTGGAAAGGTCGCTTATAAGAAATTGAAAGATGAAAACCGCAAAATGTTAGCATACTTCCTTCTCGAGATATTCTTGGACATACGGACTCTATTTAAGCGCAACCGCTAGCTCCATTTCCAAAGCAGCGACTGTCACGGCAACGGGTAGGGTGATGACTTAATAACGCGATTGTAGCTTAGGGTTTAAGTTCCGGCCCAACAAACTTGGTATGGTTGGAAAGGTCCCTTAATAAGGAATTGAAAGATGAAAACCGCAAAATGTTAGCATACTTCCTTCTCGAGATATTCTTGGACATACGAACTCTATTTAAGCGCAACCGCTAGCTCCATTTTCAAAGCAGCGACTGTCACGGCAACGGGTAGGGTGATGACTTAATAACGCGATTGTAGCTTAGGGTTTAAGTTCCGGCCCAACAAACTTGGTATGGTTGGAAAGGTCCCTTAATAAGGAATTGAAAGATGAAAACCGCAAAATGTTAGCATACTTCCTTCTCGAGATATTCTTGGACATACGAACTCTATTTAAGCGCAACCGCTAGCTCCATTTTCAAAGCAGCGACTGTCACGGCAACGGGTAGGGTGATGACTTAATAACGCGATTGTAGCTTAGGGTTTAAGTTCCGGCCCAACAAACTTGGTATGGTTGGAAAGGTCCCTTAATAAGGAATTGAAAGATGAAAACCGCAAAATGTTAGCATACTTCCTTCTCGAGATATTCTTGGACATACGAACTCTATTTAGCGCAACCGCTAGCTCCATTTTCAAAGCAGCGACTGTCACGGCAACGGGTAGGGTGATGACTTAATAACGCGATTGTAGCTTAGGGTTTAAGTTCCGGCCCAACAAACTTGGTATGGTTGGAAAGGTCACTTAATAAGGAATTGAAAGATGAAAACCGCAAAATGTTAGCATACTTCCTTCTCGAGATATTCTTGGACATACGAACTCTATTTAAGCGCAACCGCTAGCTCCATTTTCAAAGCAACGGGTAGGGTGATGACTTAATAACGCGATTGTAGCTTAGGGTTTAAGTTCCGGCCCAACAAACTTGGTATGGTTGGAAAGGTCCCTTAATAAGGAATTGAAAGATGAAAACGCAAAATGTTAGCATACTTCCTTCTCGAGATATTCTTGGACATACGAACTCTATTTAAGCGCAACCGCTAGCTCCATTTTCAAAGCAGCGACTGTCACGGCAACGGGTAGGGTGATGACTTAATAACGCGATTGTAGCTTAGGGTTTAAGTTCCGGCCCAACAAACTTGGTATGGTTGGAAAGGTCCCTTAATAAGGAATTGAAAGATGAAAACCGCAAAATGTTAGCATACTTCCTTCTCGAGATATTCTTGGACATACGGACTCTATTTAGGCGCAACCGCTAGCTCCATTTCCAAAGCAACGGGTAGGGTGATGACTTAATAACGCGATTGTAGCTTAGGGTTTAAGTTCCGGCCCACAAACTTGGTATGGTTGGAAAGGTCCCTTAATAAGGAATTGAAAGATGAAAACCGCAAAATGTTAGCATACTTCCTTCTCGAGATATTCTTGGACATACGACTCTATTTAGGCGCAACCGCTAGCTCCATTTCCAAAGCAGCGACTGTCACGGCAACGGGTAGGGTGATGACTTAATAACGCGATTGTAGCTTAGGGTTTAAGTTCCGGCCCAACAAACTTGGTATGGTTGGAAAGGTCCCTTAATAAGGAATTGAAAGATGAAAACCGCAAAATGTTAGCATACTTCCTTCTCGAGATATTCTTGGACATACGGACTCTATTTAGGCGCAACCGCTAGCTCCATTTCAAAGCAGCGACTGTCACGGCAACGGGTAGGGTGATGACTTAATAACGCGATTGTAGCTTAGGGTTTAAGTTCCGGCCCGACAAACTTGGTATGGTTGGAAAGGTCCCTTAATAAGGAATTGAAAGATGAAAACCGCAAAATGTTAGCATACTTCCTTCTCGAGATATTCTTGGACATACGACTCTATTTAGGCGCAACCGCTAGCTCCATTTAAACAGCCTGTCACGACACGGGTAGGGGGACGAAATAATAACGCGATTGTAGCTTAGGGTTTAAGTTCCGGCCCAACAAACTTGGTATGGTTGGAAAGGTCGCTTAATAAGGAATTGAAAGATGAAAACCGCAAAATGTTAGCATACTTCCTTCTCGAGATATTCTTGGACATACGGACTCTATTTAGCGCAACCGCTAGCTCCATTTACACAGCCTGTCACGGCACGGGTAGGGTGATGACTTAATAACGCGATTGTAGCTTAGGGTTTAAGTTCCGGCCCAACAAACTTGGTATGGTTGGAAAGGTCCCTTAATAAGGAATTGAAAGATGAAAACCGCAAAATGTTAGCATACTTCCTTCTCGAGATATTCTTGGACATACGGACTCTATTTAGGCGCAACCGCTAGCTCCATTTCCAAAGCAACGGGTAGGGTGATGACTTAATAACGCGATTGTAGCTTAGGGTTTAAGTTCCGGCCCAACAAACTTGGTATGGTTGGAAAGGTCCCTTAATAAGGAATTGAAAGATGAAAACCGCAAAATGTTAGCATACTTCCTTCTCGAGATATTCTTGGACATACGAACTCTATTTAAGCGCAACCGCTAGCTCCATTTTCAAAGCAGCGACTGTCACGGCAACGGGTAGGGTGATGACTTAATAACGCGATTGTAGCTTAGGGTTTAAGTTCCGGCCCAACAAACTTGGTATGGTTGGAAAGGTCCCTTAATAAGGAATTGAAAGATGAAAACCGCAAAATGTTAGCATACTTCCTTCTCGAGATATTCTTGGACATACGAACTCTATTTAAGCGCAACCGCTAGCTCCATTTTCAAAGCAGCGACTGTCACGGCAACGGGTAGGGTGATGACTTAATAACGCGATTGTAGCTTAGGGTTTAAGTTCCGGCCCAACAAACTTGGTATGGTTGGAAAGGTCCTTAATAAGGAATTGAAAGATGAAAACCGCAAAATGTTAGCATACTTCCTTCTCGAGATATTCTTGGACATACGAACTCTATTTAAGCGCAACCGCTAGCTCCATTTTCAAAGCAGTGACTGTCACGGCAACGGGTAAAGTGATGACTTAATAACGCGATTGTAGCTTAGGGTTTAAGTTCCGGCCCAACAAACTTGGTATGGTTGGAAAGGTCCCTTAATAAGGAATTGAAAGATGAAAACTGCAAAATGTTAGCATACTTCCTTCTCGAGATATTCTTGGACATACGAACTCTATTTAAGCGCAACCGCTAGCTCCATTTTCAAAGCAGCGACTGTCACGGCAACGGGTAGGGTGATGACTTAATAACGCGATTGTAGCTTAGGGTTTAAGTTCCGGCCCAACAAACTTGGTATGATTGGAAAGGTCACTTAATAAGGAATTGAAAGATGAAAACCGCAAAATGTTAGCATACTTCCTTCTCGAGATATTCTTGGACATACGGACTCTATTTAGGCGCAACCGCTAGCTCCATTTCCAAAGCAACGGGTAGGGTGATGACTTAATAACGCGATTGTAGCTTAGGGTTTAAGTTCCGGCCCGACAAACTTGGTATGGTTGGAAAGATCGCTTGATAAGAAATTGAAAGATGAAAATCGCAAAATGTTAGCATACTTCCTTCTCGAGATATTCTTGGACATACGGACTCTATTTAGGCGCAACCGCTAGCTCCATTTCCAAAGCAGCGACTATCACTGCAACGGACAGGGTGATGACTTAATAACGCGATTGTAGCTTAGGGTTTAAGTTCCGGCCCGACAAACTTGGTATGGTTGAAAAGGTCACTTAATAAGAAATTGAAAGATGAAAACCGCAAAATGTTAGCATACTTCCTTCTCAAGATATTCTTGGACATACGGACTCTATTTAGGCGCAACCGCTAGCTCCATTTCCAAAGCAGCGACTGTCACGGCAACGGGTAGGGTGATGACTTAATAACGCGATTGTAGCTTAGGGTTTAAGTTCCGGCCCGACAAACTTGGTATGGTTGGAAAGGTCCCTTGATAAGGAATTGAAAGATGAAAACCGCAAAATGTTAGCATACTTCCTTTCCGAGATATTCTTGGACATACAGACTCTATTTAGGCGCAACCGCTAGCTCCGCTTAAACAGCCTGTCACGACACAGGGTAGGGGGACGAAATATGTCGCAATTAAAACTTAGGGTTTAAGTTCCGGCCCAACAAACTTGGTATGGTTGGAAAGGTCCCTTAATAAGGAATTGAAAGATGAAAATCGCAAAATGTTAGCATACTTTCTTCTCGAGATATTCTTGACATACGGACTCTATTTAGTCGCAACCGCTAGCTCCGCTTACACAGCCTGTCACGACACAGGGTAGGGGGACGGCTTAATGTCGCAATTAAAACTTAGGGTTTAAGTTCCGGCCCAACAAACTTGGTATGATTGGAAAGGTCACTTAATAAGGAATTGAAAGATGAAAACCGCAAAATGTTAGCATACATCCTTCTCGAGATATTCTTGGACATACGGACTCTATTTAGGCGCAACCGCTAGCTCCATTTCCAAAGCAACGGGTAGGGTGATGACTTAATAACGCGATTGTAGCTTAGGGTTTAAGTTCCGGCCCAACAAACTTGGTATGGTTGGAAAGGTTCCTTAATAAGGAATTGAAAGATGAAAATCGCAAAATGTTAGCATACTTCCTTCTCGAGATATTTTGGACATACGGACTCTATTTAGGCGCAACCGCTAGCTCCATTTCCAAAGCAGCGACTATCACTGCAACGGGTAGGGTGATGACTTTATAACGCAATTGTAGCTCAGAATTTAAGTTCCGGCCCGGTAATCTTGGTATGGTTGGAAAGGTCCCTTAGTAAGGAATTGAAAGATGAAAACCGCAAAATGTTAGCATACTTCCTTCTCGAGATATTCTTGGACATACGGACTCTATTAAGGCGCAATTGCTAGCTCCATTTCCAAAGCAGTGACTATCACTGCAACTGGTAGGTTGATAACTTAATAACGCGATTGTAGCTTAGGGTTTAAGTTCCGGCCTGACAAACTTGGTATGGTTGGAAAGGTCCCTTAGCAAGGAATTGAAAGATGAAAACCGCAAAATGTTAGCATACTTCCTTCTCGAGATATTCTTGGACATACGAACTCTATTTAAGCGCAACCGCTAGCTCCATTGTCAAAGCAGCGACTGTCACGGCAACGGGTAGGGTGATGACTTAATAACGCGATTGTAGCTTAGGGTTTAAGTTCCGGCCCAACAAACTTGGTATGGTTGGAAATGTCGCTTAGTAAGAAATTGAAAGATGAAAACCGCAAAATGTTAGCATACTTCCTTCTCGAGATATTCTTGGACATACGGACTCTATTTAAGCGCAACCGCTAGCTCCATTTCCAAAGCAGCGACTGTCACGGCAACGGGTAGGGTGATGACTTAATAACGCGATTGTAGCTTAGGGTTTAAGTTCCGGCCCAACAAACTTGGTATGGTTGGAAAGGTCCCTTAATAAGGAATTGAAAGATGAAAACCGCAAAATGTTAGCATACTTCCTTCTCGAGATATTCTTGGACATACGAACTCTATTTAAGCGCAACCGCTAGCTCCATTTTCAAAGCAGCGACTGTCACGGCAACGGGTAGGGTGATGACTTAATAACGCGATTGTAGCTTAGGGTTTAAGTTCCGGCCCAACAAACTTGGTATGGTTGGAAAGGTCCCTTAATAAGGAATTGAAAGATGAAAACCGCAAAATGTTAGCATACTTCCTTCTCGAGATATTCTTGGACATACGAACTCTATTTAAGCGCAACCGCTAGCTCCATTTTCAAAGCAGCGACTGTCACGGCAACGGGTAGGGTGATGACTTAATAACGCGATTGTAGCTTAGGGTTTAAGTTCCGGCCCAACAAACTTGGTATGGTTGGAAAGGTCCCTTAATAAGGAATTGAAAGATGAAAACCGCAAAATGTTAGCATACTTCCTTCTCGAGATATTCTTGGACATACGAACTCTATTTAAGCGCAACCGCTAGCTCCATTTTCAAAGCAGCGACTGTCACGGCAACGGGTAGGGTGATGACTTAATAACGCGATTGTAGCTTAGGGTTTAAGTTCCGGCCCAACAAACTTGGTATGGTTGGAAAGGTCCCTTAATAAGGAATTGAAAGATGAAAACCGCAAAATGTTAGCATACTTCCTTCTCGAGATATTCTTGGACATACGAACTCTATTTAAGCGCAACCGCTAGCTCCATTTTCAAAGCAGTGACTGTCACGGCAACGGGTAAAGTGATGACTTAATAACGCGATTGTAGCTTAGGGTTTAAGTTCCGGCCCAACAAACTTGGTATGGTTGGAAAGGTCCCTTAATAAGGAATTGAAAGATGAAAACCGCAAAATGTTAGCATACTTCCTTCTCGAGATATTCTTGGACATACGAACTCTATATAAGCGCAACCGCTAGCTCCATTTTCAAAGCAGCGACTGTCACGGCAACGGGTAGGGTGATGACTTAATAACGCGATTGTAGCTTAGGGTTTAAGTTCCGGCCCAACAAACTTGGTATGGTTGGAAAGGTCCCTTGATAAGGAATTGAAAGATGAAAACCGCAAAATGTTAGCATACTTCCTTTCCGAGATATTGTTGGACATACAGACTCTATTTAGGCGCAACCGCTAGCTCCGCTTAAACAGCCTGTCACGACACAGGGTAGGGGGACAAAATATGTCGCAATTAAAACTTAGGGTTTAAGTTCCGGCCCAACAAACTTGGTATGGTTGGAAAGGTCCCTTAATAAGGAATTGAAAGATGAAAATCGCAAAATGTTAGCATACTTTCTTCTCGAGATATTCTTTGACATACGGACTCTATTTAGTCGCAACCGCTAGCTCCGCTTACACAGCCTGTCACGACACAGGGTAGGGGGACGGCTTAATGTCGCAATTAAAACTTAGGGTTTAAGTTCCGGCCCAACAAACTTGGTATGATTGGAAAGGTCACTTAATAAGGAATTGAAAGATGAAAACCGCAAAATGTTAGCATACATCCTTCTCGAGATATTCTTGGACATACGGACTCTATTTAGGCGCAACCGCTAGCTCCATTTCCAAAGCAACGGGTAGGGTGATGACTTAATAACGCGATTGTAGCTTAGGGTTTAAGTTCCGGCCCGACAAACTTGGTATGGTTGGAAAGGTGGCTTGATAAGAAATTGAAAGATGAAAATCGCAAAATGTTAGCATACTTCCTTCTCGAGATATTTTGGACATACGGACTCTATTTAGGCGCAACCGCTAGCTCCATTTCCAAAGCAGCGACTATCACTGCAACGGGTAGGGTGATGACTTTATAACGCAATTGTAGCTCAGAATTTAAGTTCCGGCCCGGTAAACTTGGTATGGTTGGAAAGGTCCCTTAGTAAGGAATTGAAAGATGAAAACCGCAAAATGTTAGCATACTTCCTTCTCGAGATATTCTTGGACATACGGACTCTATTTAGGCGCAACCGCTAGCTCCATTTCCAAAGCAGTGACTATCACTGCAACTGGTAGGTTGATAACTTAATAACGCGATTGTAGCTTAGGGTTTAAGTTCCGGCCTGACAAACTTGGTATGGTTGGAAAGGTCCCTTAGCAAGGAATTGAAAGATGAAAACCGCAAAATGTTAGCATACTTCCTTCTCGAGATATTCTTGGACATACGGACTCTATTTATGCGCAACCGCTAGCTCCGCTAACACAGCCTGTCACGACACAGGGTAGGGGGACGAAATATGTCGCATTTAAAACTTAGGGTTTAAGTTCCAGCCCAACAAACTTGGTATGGTTGGAAAGGTCGCTTAGTAAGAAATTGAAAGATGAAAACCGCAAAATGTTAGCATACTTCCTTCTCGAGATATTCTTGGACATACGGACTCTATTTAAGCGCAACCGCTAGCTCCATTTCCAAAGCAGCGACTGTCACGGCAACGGGTAGGGTGATGACTTAATAACGCGATTGTAGCTTAGGGTTTAAGTTCCGGCCCAACAAACTTGGTATGGTTGGAAAGGTCCCTTAATAAGGAATTGAAAGATGAAAACCGCAAAATGTTAGCATACTTCCTTCTCGAGATATTCTTGGACATACGAACTCTATTTAAGCGCAACCGCTAGCTCCATTTTCAAAGCAGCGACTGTCACGGCAACGGGTAGGGTGATGACTTAATAACGCGATTGTAGCTTAGGGTTTAAGTTCCGGCCCAACAAACTTGGTATGGTTGGAAAGGTCCCTTAATAAGGAATTGAAAGATGAAAACCGCAAAATGTTAGCATACTTCCTTCTCGAGATATTCTTGGACATACGAACTCTATTTAAGCGCAACCGCTAGCTCCATTTTCAAAGCAGCGACTGTCACGGCAACGGGTAGGGTGATGACTTAATAACGCGATTGTAGCTTAGGGTTTAAGTTCCGGCCCAACAAACTTGGTATGGTTGGAAAGGTCCCTTAATAAGGAATTGAAAGATGAAAACCGCAAAATGTTAGCATACTTCCTTCTCGAGATATTCTTGGACATACGAACTCTATATAAGCGCAACCGCTAGCTCCATTTTCAAAGCAGCGACTGTCACGGCAACGGGTAGGGTGATGACTTAATAACGCGATTGTAGCTTAGGGTTTAAGTTCCGGCCCAACAAACTTGGTATGGTTGGAAAGGTCACTTAATAAGGAATTGAAAGATGAAAACCGCAAAATGTTAGCATACTTCCTTCTCGAGATATTCTTGGACATACGAACTCTATTTAAGCGCAACCGCTAGCTCCATTTTCAAAGCAGTGACTGTCACGGCAACGGGTAAAGTGATGACTTAATAACGCGATTGTAGCTTAGGGTTTAAGTTCCGGCCCAACAAACTTGGTAAGGTTGGAAAGGTCCCTTAATAAGGAATTGAAAGATGAAAACTGCAAAATGTTAGCATACTTCCTTCTCGAGATATTCTTGGACATACGAACTCTATTTAAGCGCAACCGCTAGCTCCATTTTCAAAGCAGCGACTGTCACGGCAACGGGTAGGGTGATGACTTAATAACGCGATTGTAGCTTAGGGTTTAAGTTCCGGCCCAACAAACTTGGTATGATTGGAAAGGTCACTTAATAAGGAATTGAAAGATGAAAACCGCAAAATGTTAGCATACTTCCTTCTCGAGATTTTCCTGGACATACGGACTCTATTTAGGCGCAACCGCTAGCTCCATTTCCAAAGCAACGGGTAGGGTGATGACTTAATAACGCGATTGTAGCTTAGGGTTTAAGTTCCGGCCCGACAAACTTGGTATGGTTGGAAAGATCGCTTGATAAGAAATTGAAAGATGAAAATCGCAAAATGTTAGCATACTTCCTTCTCGAGATATTCTTGGACATACGGACTCTATTTAGGCGCAACCGCTAGCTCCATTTCCAAAGCAGCGACTATCACTGCAACGGACAGGGTGATGACTTAATAACGCGATTGTAGCTTAGGGTTTAAGTTCCGGCCCGACAAACTTGGTATGGTTGAAAAGGTCACTTAATAAGAAATTGAAAGATGAAAACCGCAAAATGTTAGCATACTTCCTTCTCAAGATATTCTTGGACATACGGACTCTATTTAGGCGCAACCGCTAGCTCCATTTCCAAAGCAGCGACTGTCACGGCAACGGGTAGGGTGATGACTTAATAACGCGATTGTAGCTTAGGGTTTAAGTTCCGGCCCGACAAACTTGGTATGGTTGGAAAGGTCCCTTGATAAGGAATTGAAAGATGAAAACCGCAAAATGTTAGCATACTTCCTTTCCGAGATATTCTTGGACATACAGACTCTATTTAGGCGCAACCGCTAGCTCCGCTTAAACAGCCTGTCACGACACAGGGTAGGGGGACGAAATATGTCGCAATTAAAACTTAGGGTTTAAGTTCCGGCCCAACAAACTTGGTATGGTTGGAAAGGTCGCTTAGTAAGGAATTGAACGATGAAAACCGCAAAATGTTAGCATACTTCCTTCTCGAGATATTCTTTGACATACGGACTCTATTTAGTCGCAACCGCTAGCTCCGCTTACACAGCCTGTCACGACACAGGGTAGGGGACGGCTTAATGTCGCAATTAAAACTTAGGGTTTAAGTTCCGGCCCAACAAACTTGGTATGATTGGAAAGGTCACTTAATAAGGAATTGAAAGATGAAAACCGCAAAATGTTAGCATACATCCTTCTCGAGATATTCTTGGACATACGGACTCTATTTAGGCGCAACCGCTAGCTCCATTTCCAAAGCAACGGGTAGGGTGATGACTTAATAACGCGATTGTAGCTTAGGGTTTAAGTTCCGGCCCAACAAACTTGGTATGGTTGGAAAGGTCCCTTAATAAGGAATTGAAAGATGAAAACCGCAAAATGTTAGCATACTTCCTTCTCGAGATATTCTTGGACATACGAACTCTATTTAAGCGCAACCGCTAGCTCCATTTTCAAAGCAGCGACTGTCACGGCAACGGGTAGGGTGATGACTTAATAACGCGATTGTAGCTTAGGGTTTAAGTTCCGGCCCAACAAACTTGGTATGGTTGGAAAGGTCCCTTAATAAGGAATTGAAAGATGAAAACCGCAAAATGTTAGCATACTTCCTTCTCGAGATATTCTTGGACATACGAACTCTATATAAGCGCAACCGCTAGCTCCATTTTCAAAGCAGCGACTGTCACGGCAACGGGTAGGGTGATGACTTAATAACGCGATTGTAGCTTAGGGTTTAAGTTCCGGCCCAACAAACTTGGTATGGTTGGAAAGGTCACTTAATAAGGAATTGAAAGATGAAAACCGCAAAATGTTAGCATACTTCCTTCTCGAGATATTCTTGGACATACGAACTCTATTTAAGCGCAACCGCTAGCTCCATTTTCAAAGCAGTGACTGTCACGGCAACGGGTAAAGTGATGACTTAATAACGCGATTGTAGCTTAGGGTTTAAGTTCCGGCCCAACAAACTTGGTAAGGTTGGAAAGGTCCCTTAATAAGGAATTGAAAGATGAAAACTGCAAAATGTTAGCATACTTCCTTCTCGAGATATTCTTGGACATACGAACTCTATTTAAGCGCAACCGCTAGCTCCATTTTCAAAGCAGCGACTGTCACGGCAACGGGTAGGGTGATGACTTAATAACGCGATTGTAGCTTAGGGTTTAAGTTCCGGCCCAACAAACTTGGTATGATTGGAAAGGTCACTTAATAAGGAATTGAAAGATGAAAACCGCAAAATGTTAGCATACTTCCTTCTCGAGATTTTCCTGGACATACGGACTCTATTTAGGCGCAACCGCTAGCTCCATTTCCAAAGCAACGGGTAGGGTGATGACTTAATAACGCGATTGTAGCTTAGGGTTTAAGTTCCGGCCCGACAAACTTGGTATGGTTGGAAAGATCGCTTGATAAGAAATTGAAAGATGAAAATCGCAAAATGTTAGCATACTTCCTTCTCGAGATATTCTTGGACATACGGACTCTATTTAGGCGCAACCGCTAGCTCCATTTCCAAAGCAGCGACTATCACTGCAACGGACAGGGTGATGACTTAATAACGCGATTGTAGCTTAGGGTTTAAGTTCCGGCCCGACAAACTTGGTATGGTTGAAAAGGTCACTTAATAAGAAATTGAAAGATGAAAACCGCAAAATGTTAGCATACTTCCTTCTCAAGATATTCTTGGACATACGGACTCTATTTAGGCGCAACCGCTAGCTCCATTTCCAAAGCAGCGACTGTCACGGCAACGGGTAGGGTGATGACTTAATAACGCGATTGTAGCTTAGGGTTTAAGTTCCGGCCCGACAAACTTGGTATGGTTGGAAAGGTCCCTTGATAAGGAATTGAAAGATGAAAACCGCAAAATGTTAGCATACTTCCTTTCCGAGATATTCTTGGACATACAGACTCTATTTAGGCGCAACCGCTAGCTCCGCTTAAACAGCCTGTCACGACACAGGGTAGGGGGACGAAATATGTCGCAATTAAAACTTAGGGTTTAAGTTCCGGCCCAACAAACTTGGTATGGTTGGAAAGGTCGCTTAGTAAGGAATTGAACGATGAAAACCGCAAAATGTTAGCATACTTCCTTCTCGAGATATTCTTTGACATACGGACTCTATTTAGTCGCAACCGCTAGCTCCGCTTACACAGCCTGTCACGACACAGGGTAGGGGGACGGCTTAATGTCGCAATTAAAACTTAGGGTTTAAGTTCCGGCCCAACAAACTTGGTATGATTGGAAAGGTCACTTAATAAGGAATTGAAAGATGAAAACCGCAAAATGTTAGCATACATCCTTCTCGAGATATTCTTGGACATACGGACTCTATTTAGGCGCAACCGCTAGCTCCATTTCCAAAGCAACGGGTAGGGTGATGACTTAATAACGCGATTGTAGCTTAGGGTTTAAGTTCCGGCCCGACAAACTTGGTATGATTAGAAAGGTGGCTTGATAAGAAATTGAAAGATGAAAATCGCAAAATGTTAGCATACTTCCTTCTCGAGATATTCTTGGACATACGGACTCTATTTAGGCGCAACCGCTAGCTCCATTTCCAAAGCAGCGACTATCACTGCAACGGGTAGGGTGATGACTTTATAACGCAATTGTAGCTTAGAATTTAAGTTCCGGCCCGGTAATCTTGGTATGGTTGGAAAGGTCCCTTAGTAAGGAATTGAAAGATTAAAACCGCAAAATGTTAGCATACTTCCTTCTCGAGATATTCTTGGACATACGGACTCTATTTAGGCGCAATTGCTAGCTCCATTTCCAAAGCAGTGACTATCACTGCAACTGGTAGGTTGATAACTTAATAACGCGATTGTAGCTTAGGGTTTAAGTTCCGGCCTGACAAACTTGGTATGGTTGGAAAGGTCCCTTAGCAAGGAATTGAAAGATGAAAACCGCAAAATGTTAGCATACTTCCTTCTCGAGATATTCTTGGACATACGGACTCTATTTATGCGCAACCGCTAGCTCCGCTAACACAGCCTGTCACGACACAGGGTAGGGGGACGAAATATGTCGCATTTAAAACTTAGGGTTTAAGTTCCAGCCCAACAAACTTGGTATGATTAGAAAGGTGGCTTGATAAGAAATTGAAAGATGAAAACCGCAAAATGTTAGCATACTTCCTTCTCGAGATATTCTTGGACATACGGACTCCATTTATGCGCAACCGCTAGCTCCGCTAACACAGCCTGTCACGACACAGGGTAGGGGGACGAAATATGTCGCATTTAAAACTTAGGGTTTAAGTTCCAGCCCAACAAACTTGGTATGGTTGGAAAGGTCGCTTAGTAAGGAATTGAAAGATGAAAACCGCAAAATGTTAGCATACTTCCTTCTCGAGATATTCTTGGACATACGGACTCTAATTAGGCACAACCGCTAGCTCCGCTAACACAGCCTGTCACGACACAGGGTAGGGAGACGACTTAATGTCGCAATTAAATCTTAGGGTTTATGTTCCGGCCCAACAAACTTGGTATGGTTGGAAAGGTCGCTTAGTAAGGAATTGAAAGATGAAAACCGCAAAATGTTAGCATACTTCCTTCTCGAGATATTCTTGGACATACGGACTCTATTTAGGCGCAACCGCTATAGCTAGCTCCGCTAACACAGCCCGTCACGACACAGCGTTGGGGGATGAAATATGTCGCAATTAAAACTTAGGGTTTAAGTTCCGGCCCAACAAACGTGGTATGGTTGGAAAGGTCACTTAGTAAGGAATTGAAAGATGAAAACCGCAAAATGTTAGCATACTTTCTTCTCGAGATATTCTTGGACATACGGACTCTATTTAGGCGCAACTGCTAGCTTTATTTCCAAAGCAGTGACTATCACTGCAACGGGTAGGGTGATGACTTAATAACGCGATTGTAGCTTAGGGTTTAAATTCCGGCCCAACAAACTTGGTATGGTTGGAAAGGTCGCTTAGTAAGGAATTGAACGATGAAAACCGCAAAATGTTAGCATACTTCCTTCTCGAGATATTCTTGGACATACGGACTCTATTTATGCGCAACCGCTAGCTCCGCTAACACAGCCTGTCACGACACAGGGTAGGGGGACGAAATATGTCGCAATTAAAACTTAGGGTTTAAGTTCCTGCCCAACAAACTTGGTATGGTTGGAAAGGTCACTTAGTAAGGAATTGAAAGATGAAAACCGCAAAATGTTAGCATACTTCCTTCTCGAGATATTCTTGGACATACGGACTCTATTTAGGCGCAACCGCTAGCTCCGCTATCACAGCCCGTCACGACACAGGGTAGGGGGACGGCTTAATGTCGCAATTAAAACATAGGGTTTAAGTTCCGGCCCAACAAACTTGGTATGGTTGGAAAGGTCCCTTGATAAGGAATTGAAAGATGAAAACCGCAAAATGTTAGCATACTTCCTTCTCGAGATATTCTTGGACATACGGACTCTATTTAGGCGCAACCGCTAGCTCCATTTCCAAAGCAGCGACTTTCACGGCATTGGGTAGGGTGATGACTTGATAACGCGATTGTAGCTTAGGGTTTAAGTTCCGGCGCAACAAACTTGGTATGGTTGGAAAGGTCGCTTAGTAAGAAATTGAAAGATGAAAACCGCAAAATGTTAGCATACTTCCTTCTCGAGATATTCTTGGACCTACGGACTCTATTTAGGCGCAACCGCTAGCTCCATTTCCAAAGCAGCGACTGTCACGGCAACTGGTAGGGTGATGACTTAATAACGCGATTGTAGCTTAGGGTTTAAATTCCGGCGCAACAAACTTGGTATGGTTGGAAAGGTCGCTTGGTAAGGAATTGAAAGATGAAAACCGCAAAATGTTAGCATACTTCCTTCTCGAGATATTCTTGGACATACGGACTCTATTTAGGCGCAACCGCTAGCTCCGCTAACACAGCCCGTCACGACACAGGGTAGGGGGACGGCTTAATGTCGCAGTTAAAACTTAGGGTTTAAGTTCCGGCCCAACAAACTTGGTATGGTTGGAAAGGTCACTTAATAAGGAATTGAAAGATGAAAACCGCAAAATGTTAGCATACTTCCTTCTCGAGATATTCTTGGACATACGGACTCTATTTATGCGCAACCGCTAGCTCCGCTAACACAGCCTGTCACGACACAGGGTAGGGGGACGAAATATGTCGCAATTAAAACTTAGGGTTTAAGTTCCGGCCCAACAAACTTGGTATGGTTGGAAAGGTCCCTTAGTAAGGAATTGAAAGATGAAAACCGCAAAATGTTAGCATACTTCCTTCTCGAGATATCCTTAGACATACGGAGTCTATTTAGGCGCAACCGCTAGCTCCGCTAACACAGCCCGTCACGACACAGGGTAGGGGGACGGCTTAATGTCGCAATTAAAACTTAGGGTTTAAGTTTCGGCCCAACAAACTTGGTATGGTTGAAAAGGTCACTTAATAAGGAATTGAAAGATGAAAACCGCAAAATGTTAGCATACTTCCTTCTCAAGATATTCTTGGACATACGGACTCTATTTAGGCGCAACCGCTACCTCCATTTCCAAAGCAGCGACTGCCACGGCAACGGGTAGGGTGATGACTTAATAACGCGATTGTAGCTTATGGTTTAAGTTTCGGCCCGGTAATCTTGGTATGGTTGGAAAGGTCCCTTAGTAAGAAATTGGAAGATGAAAACCGCAAAATGTTAGCATACTTCCTTCTCGAGATATTCTTGGACATACGGACTCTATTTAGGCGCAACCGCTAGCTCCATTTCCAAAGCAACGGGTAGAGTGATGACTTAATAACGCGATTGTAGCTTAGGGTTTAAGGTCCGGCCGGACAAACTTGGTTTGGTTGGATTGGTCGCTTAGTAAGAAATTGAAAGATGAAAACCGCAAAATGTTAGCATACTTCCTTCTAGAGATATTCTTGGACATACGGACTCTATTTAGGCGCAACCGCTAGCTCCATTTCTAAAGCAGCGACTGTCACGGCAACGGGTAGGGTGATGACTTAATAACGCGATTGTAGCTAAGGGTTTAAGTTGCGGCCCGGTAATCTTGGTATGGTTGGGAAGGTCGCTTAGTAAGGAATTGAAAGATGAAAACCGCAAAATGTTAGCATACTTCCTTCTCGAGATATTCTTGGACATACGGACTCTATTTAGGCGCAACCGCTAGCTCCATTTCCAAAGCAACGGGTAGAGTGATGACTTAATAACGCGATTGTAGCTTAGGGTTTAAGTTCCGGCCCAACAAACTTGGTTTGGTTGGATTGGTCGCTTAGTAAGAAATTGAAAGATGAAAACCGCAAAATGTTAGCATACTTCCTTCTCGAGATATTCTTGGACATACGGACTCTATTTAGGCGCAATTGCTAGCTCCATTTCCAAAGCAGTGACTATCACTGCAACTGGTAGGTTGATAACTTAATAACGCGATTGTAGCTTAGGGTTTAAGTTCCGGCCTGACAAACTTGGTATGGTTGGAAAGGTCCCTTAGCAAGGAATTGAAAGATGAAAACCGCAAAATGTTAGCATACTTCCTTCTCGAGATATTCTTGGACATACGGACTCTATTTATGCGCAACCGCTAGCTCCGCTAACACAGCCTGTCACGACACAGGGTAGGGGGACGAAATATGTCGCATTTAAAACTTAGGGTTTAAGTTCCAGCCCAACAAACTTGGTATGGTTGGAAAGGTCGCTTAGTAAGGAATTGAAAGATGAAAACCGCAAAATGTTAGCATACTTCCTTCTCGAGATATTCTTGGACATACGGACTCCATTTATGCGCAACCGCTAGCTCCGCTAACACAGCCTGTCACGACACAGGGTAGGGGGACGAAATATGTCGCATTTAAAACTTAGGGTTTAAGTTCCAGCCCAACAAACTTGGTATGGTTGGAAAGGTCGCTTAGTAAGGAATTGAAAGATGAAAACCGCAAAATGTTAGCATACTTCCTTCTCGAGATATTCTTGGACATACGGACTCTAATTAGGCACAACCGCTAGCTCCGCTAACACAGCCTGTCACGACACAGGGTAGGGAGACGACTTAATGTCGCAATTAAAACTTAGGGTTTATGTTCCGGCCCAACACACTTGGTATGGTTGGAAAGGTCGCTTAGTAAGGAATTGAAAGATGAAAACCGCAAAATGTTAGCATACTTCCTTCTCGAGATATTCTTGGACATACGGACTCTATTTAGGCGCAACCGCTATAGCTAGCTCCGCTAACACAGCCCGTCACGACACAGGGTTGGGGGATGAAATATGTCGCAATTAAAACTTAGGGTTTAAGTTCCGGCCCAACAAACGTGGTATGGTTGGAAAGGTCACTTAGTAAGGAATTGAAAGATGAAAACCGCAAAATGTTAGCATACTTTCTTCTCGAGATATTCTTGGACATACGGACTCTATTTAGGGGCAACTGCTAGCTTTATTTCCAAAGCAGTGACTATCACTGCAACGGGTAGGGTGATGACTTAATAACGCGATTGTAGCTTAGGGTTTAAATTCCGGCCCAACAAACTTGGTATGGTTGGAAAGGTCGCTTAGTAAGGAATTGAACGATGAAAACCGCAAAATGTTAGCATACTTCCTTCTCGAGATATTCTTGGACATACGGACTCTATTTATGCGCAACCGCTAGCTCCGCTAACACAGCCTGTCACGACACAGGGTAGGGGGACGAAATATGTCGCAATTAAAACTTAGGGTTTAAGTTCCGGCCCAACAAACGTGGTATGGTTGGAAAGGTCACTTAGTAAGGAATTGAAAGATGAAAACCGCAAAATGTTAGCATACTTCCTTCTCAAGATATTCTTGGACATACGGACTCTATTTAGGCGCAACCGCTAGCTCCGCTATCACAGCCCGTCACGACACAGGGTAGGGGGACGGCTTAATGTCGCAATTAAAACATAGGGTTTAAGTTCCGGCCCAACAAACTTGGTATGGTTGGAAAGGTCCCTTGATAAGGAATTGAAAGATGAAAACCGCAAAATGTTAGCATACTTCCTTCTCGAGATATTCTTGGACATACGGACTCTATTTAGGCGCAACCGCTAGCTCCATTTCCAAAGCAGCGACTGTCACGGCATTGGGTAGGGTGATGACTTGATAACGCGATTGTAGCTTAGGGTTTAAGTTCCGGCGCGACAAACTTGGTATGGTTGGAAAGGTCGCTTAGTAAGAAATTGAAAGATGAAAACCGCAAAATGTTAGCATACTTCCTTCTCGAGATATTCTTGGACCTACGGACTCTATTTAGGCGCAACCGCTAGCTCCATTTCCAAAGCAGCGACTGTCACGGCAACGGGTAGGGTGATGACTTAATAACGCGATTGTAGCTTAGGGTTTAAATTCCGGCGCAACAAACTTGTTTTGGTTGGAAAGGTCGCTTGGTAAGGAATTGAAAGATGAAAACCGCAAAATGTTAGCATACTTCCTTCTCGAGATATTCTTGGACATACGTACTCTATTTAGGCGCAACCGCTAGCTCCGCTAACACAGCCCGTCACGACACAGGGTAGGGGGACGGCTTAATGTCGCAGTTAAAACTTAGGGTTTAAGTTCCGGCCCAACAAACTTGGTATGGTTGGAAAGGTCACTTAATAAGGAATTGAAAGATGAAAACCGCAAAATGTTAGCATACTTCCTTCTCAAGATATTCTTGGACATACGGACTCTATTTAGGCGCAACCGCTAGCTCCATTTCCAAAGCAGCGACTGCCACGGCAACGGGTAGGGTGATGACTTAATAACGCGATTGTAGCTTATGGTTTAAGTTTCGGCCCGGTAATCTTGGTATGGTTGGAAAGGTCCCTTAGTAAGAAATTGAAAGATGAAAACCGCAAAATGTTAGCATACTTCCTTCTCGAGATATTCTTGGACATACGGACTCTATTTAGGCGCAACCGCTAGCTCCATTTCCAAAGCAACGGGTAGAGTGATGACTTAATAACGCGATTGTAGCTTAGGGTTTAAGGTCCGGCCGGACAAACTTGGTTTGGTTGGATTGGTCGCTTAGTAAGAAATTGAAAGATGAAAACCGCAAAATGTTAGCATACTTCCTTCTAGAGATATTCTTGGACATACGGACTCTATTTAGGCGCAACCGCTAGCTCCATTTCTAAAGCAGCGACTGTCACGGCAACGGGTAGGGTGATGACTTAATAACGCGATTGTAGCTAAGGGTTTAAGTTGCGGCCCGGTAATCTTGGTATGGTTGCAAAGGTCGCTTAGTAAGGAATTGAAAGATGAAAACCGCAAAATGTTAGCATACTTCCTTCTCGAGATATTCTTGGACATACGGACTCTATTTAGGCGCAACCGCTAGCTCCATTTCCAAAGCAACGGGTAGAGTGATGACTTAATAACGCGATTGTAGCTTAGGGTTTAAGTTCCGGCCCAACAAACTTGGTTTGGTTGGATTGGTCGCTTAGTAAGAAATTGAAAGATGAAAACCGCAAAATGTTAGCATACTTCCTTCTCGAGATATTCTTGGACATACGGACTCTATTTAGGCGCAACCGCTAGCTCCATTTCTAAAGCAGCGACTGTCACGGCAACGGGTAGGGTGATGACTTAATAACGCGATTGTAGCTAAGGGTTTAAGTTGCGGCCCGGTAATCTTGGTATGGTTGCAAAGGTCGCTTAGTAAGGAATTGAAAGATGAAAACTGCAAAATGTTAGCATACTTCCTTCTCAAGATATTCTTGGACATACGGACTCTATTTAGGCGCAACCGCTAGCTCCGCTAACACAGCCTGTCACGACACAGGGTAGGGGGACTACTTAATGTCGCAATTAAAACTTAGGGTTTAAGTTCCGGCCCGGTAATCTTGGTATGGTTGGAAAGGTCGCTTGATAAGGAATTGAAAGATGAAAATCGCAAAATGTTAGCATACGTCCTTCTCGAGATATTCTTGGACATACGGACTCTATTTAGGCGCAACCGCTAGCTCCATTTCCAAAGCAGCGACTGTCACAGCAACGGGTAGGGTGATGACTTTATAACGCGATTGTAGCTTAGGGTTTAAGTTCTGGCCCAACAAATTTGGTATGGTTGGAAAGGTCGCTTAGTAAGGAATTGAAAGATGAAAATCGCAAAATTTTAGCATACTTCCTTCTCGAGATATTCTTGGACATATGGACTCTATTAAGGCGCAATCGCTAGCTCCGCTAACACAGCCTGTCACGACACAGGGTAGGGGAATTGTATACTGAAATCCGTTTTCAGATTGCGTGCTTGGTTGGCGAGTTATGGGGGTTTAAAGTTAACCACATCTAACCTCAACTGAAAATTTTAAGTGGAGGTTAGATGTGGTTAACTTTAAACACCCATAACTCGCCAACCACGCACGCAATCTGAAAACGGATTTCAGTAGACAATTCCATAGGAACAGACCTATCTAATGATAGCATGGTTTCCCAATTTCAAACAGTTTTAAAAAATCCAAATTTTAAGTTGAGGTTAGATGTGGTTAACTTTAAACACCCATAACTCGCCAACCACGCACGCAATCTGAAAACGGATTTTAGTATACAATTCCATAGGAAGAGACCTATCCAATGATAGCATGGTTTCCCAATTTCAAACACTTTTTCAAAAATCCAAATTTTAAGTTGAAGTTAGATGTTGTTAACTTTAAACACCCATCTGTTATTTTGATTTCTGACTTAGTTGGATCATGTTATTTTTGTTTCCACTTACTTACTTCATACCAAAATGTTAATTATGTTATGTGGTTTTGAGTTTTGAATCAGACGGATTCCCATATTTATGTTGTTTGTTTTGAGCTCTGACTTTGTTTGTTCTACTCCAAGGCAGAGATCATGGGACTTTGTTTATGATTTCCTATTCTGCTTGAGTTATGCCAAAGTGGTGATCATGTTATGCTATTCTTAGTTTTTGAATCGGACCGATTCCCATAATTATTTTTCTTTATTATATTTAGACGATGATCACGTTACGTTGATATGAGTTCTGTTTGATTTACACTAAAGTGGTGATTTTGTTATGTACATTTGAGTTAAGAATTGGACCAATTTTTCTTACTAATGACGGATAGTTTTGAGTTCAAAATGAAATTTTCAGAAGAATGGTGATTTAGCTTACAAAACGTTACTTTCAGAAACAGAGCTACTATTATATAATATTGAAGTGTAAGATTGGTCCAATTTTCTTATTTTCACAATGTTCCGTGGAATTAACAAATGCGATACTTTTGACGGAGCCAACGAGATGGAAGGGCCACCAAGCTTTATAACTCTTGTGTTCCGTTGAGCTTTATTTTGTTTTGTTCTAATGGTCTGTTGTTTATTATTTTCGTTATTGTTGCATGGCACGATGTGTTATGTTTTCATGTGTTTTATACCTAATTTTGAAATGTTACCTATGCTATGTAGTTTAAGTGACCCCAATTACCTGCAACAGAATTATGCTATTTTGTGTACATTAGCTTTGCCCAACTTATGTTTTGCATCCTGTGGACGCCCCTTTTTATCAAAATATTTGACAACTTGTATTACTTTTCTAAGGTCCCATGGTATTGCCAAAACTTAAGATATGCAGTTATAATTGTAACGGTCTGGGCGACCACAGGAAACGCAACCAAATCTTTACATGGCTAAAGGATAAGTCTTATGATATATATTGCCTGCAAGAATCCCACTCTACACCTTTGAATGAGGAGAGATGGAAATCAGATGGGGGGGGGGGGTCCGATTCTATTTAACCATGGTTTAAGTAATAGCAGAGGTGTTCTTATTTTATTTAAGAAAAATTTAATCTTTACTGTCCATCAAACTCTGAGCGATTATTCAGGACGATGGATGTTATTGGATTTAACTATCGACCTATTCCGCTTTTCTTTAGCAAACATTTATGCCCCAAATACTGATAATCCATCTTTCTTTGTCGATCTTGAAAACAATGTACAGTCTTTAACTACTTCTGGTTTACATACTATAATAGTGGGGGATTTCAACACAGCATTGAAATCTAACCTGGACAGAGCTGGACACCAAACTTCTAATTATCATCCAAACTGCCTTCAAGCCATCAACTCCCTTTGTGCCAACCTTGACTTAGTCGACATTTACAGATACCACCATCCAACAGCCGCCCGCTATACATGGAGGCGCCGACTTCAGGCCAGTCGCATTGATTATTTTTTAACTTCTTTTTCATTAACCCCTTCTATAGAAAATGTTAAAATTGAAGATAGTTTAAGATCGGATCATTCCTTAATTAGTATCTCTTTACTCTTATCTACTACACCAAAGGGGCCTGGCTTTTGGAGACTTAATTGTGATTTGTTGAATGATCAGCTGTTTGTGAAAGAAACCTCAAAATTTATTACAGAATTTTTCCTCTTTAATGAGGGATTAGCTAACCCACACATTGTATGGGAAGCCTTTAAGTGCGCTGTGCGTGGTCACATAATCAAGTTTTCATCTTGGAAGTTTAAACAAAATAGAAATACTGAAATATTGCTTATAGATGAGATCAAAAGACTGCAAGAAGAACTAGACACATCTCCGGATGACGACATTTTTGACCAGTTACAGGGTAAAAAACAGGAGTTGGAAATAGTTTATCAAACAAAATCTAATAATCTGATAATGAACAAAAGAGCCAAGTGGATGGAACAGGGAGAAAAGTGTACGAAGTTTTTTATGAATTTAAATGGTAGAGGACATGTAAGGAAGAACATGACAAAACTTGTAAAGCCAGATGGTTCAGTGGTAATTGATCCGGAAGAAATTTTAAGACAACAAACAAAATTTTATGCCGACCTGTACACTTTCAAAGACCCCCCTATGTCTCTAGACAGCGATGTCTTTTTGCCTTTCTTTCCGCAACCTCCATTAGTAAGTTTATTTGATAGCCAGCGCGATAGCTGTGAAGGGTTTATTACGGAAGTTGAACTAAAAAAAGCTATTGAGTCATTTTCTGTTGGTAAGTCACCCGGTTTAGATGGCCTTCCCATAGAATTTTATAGGGTCTTTTTTCAAAGTTTAAAACAACCACTGTTGGCTTCCTTTAACCATTCGTTTCAGGTTGGTTGTTTATCAGACACACAGAAAACTGGACTCATCACGCTATTACTTAAACAGGATTCCACGGGAAAAGACAAAGATCCTTCGCATATAAAAAACTGGCGCCCGGTGACCTTATTAAATTGTGATAACCGTATACTGTCTAAATATTTGGCCCTCCGAATGAAAAACGTTATCTCATCTCTTGTTTCGTATGATCAGACTGGCTTTATGAAAGGGCGATCCATTAGTGACACTATACGGAGACTTTTAGAAATCATAGAATACTATGACCGAAATGAAATGCCAGGTTTGATATTTTGTGCAGATTTTGAAAAAGCTTTTGATAAAATTCGACATGATTTCATTTTTAAGGTTTTGAAGTATTTCGGTTTTGGTGATTCATTTATTACATGGATAAAAGTTCTGTATAAAGACACTTTTAGTAAAATCATCAATAATGGTTATATTTCCGAGTCGTTTGCCCTGAACCGTGGAGTCCGACAAGGATGTCCCATTTCGCCTTACTTATTTGTCTTAGGTGCTACTAGCTATGAAAATTAGGAGTAATATTGAAATTCAGGGTTTAACAACATATGGTCTTGAAACAAAACTTTTACAATTTGCCGACGATTCCAATTTTCCCCTGGTTCCAAAGCTTGGTTCCCTGTATGCCTTGGTAAAAGACATAGAAGTGTTCTCAACATTGTCAGGTTTAGTGCCAAATTTTGATAAGTGTATGATAGTACGAATAGGTTCGTTAAGAGACACCAACTTCTTTATTCTTGCTCACTACCATTACAGTGGACAGATGGCCCTATAGACATTTTAGGAATCCATATCCCCAACTATCTAGCAGATATTGTTGCTTTGAATTTTGACCGAAAAGGAATCAAAGATAGATAAGCTTTTAAATCCCTGGAAAGGAAAACTACTTTCTCTTCTAGGTAAGGTTACTCTAATTAATTCCCTGATAGTGTCGTAGTTTATCTTCTTGTTTCAATCCCTTCCTTCTCCACCTCTCTCTTTCTTCGAGAGGTTTGAGAAAAAAATATTTAAGTTTCTGTGGAGTGGTGGACCAGAACGAGTGAAAAGAAAAACTTTTTATAATCTCTACGAATATGGCGGTCTCAAACTTAGGAACTTGCAGGCTGTTGATCTTACCCTGAAGGCTTCTTGGGTGCCCAAATTGTACCATAATGATAAATGGTTCTGCTCTAAACTGCTACTTTGTTCAAGTGTTTTATTTACAACTAATGTATTTCCCTTTTCGCAACTCACACCTCGAGATTTCGAAATAGTTATGAAAGAAAAGGCACAAATCAGTCAATTCTTTAGGCATGCCTCCAGAAACTGCACAGGAAGTGAAACAACAGCCTATCTGCCTAAATTCACACATTCGCATATCCGGAAAACCATGCTTTTTGATGTCACTGTACAACAGGGGGGTAGTCTTTGTAAATGATATTTTAGACTCACAAAATAAGCTTTTAACTTTCCAAGACTTAATATTAAAATTTGGGGACACATGTGCAGAGTTTAAGTATAATCAAATCATATCAGCAATTCCTAATAATTGGAAAAATTTACTGCGACAGGTGTCACCAGAGTTAAGGGTTTGTGTTCCGGCGTGCAGAAACATAGCCTGGCTTCAATTTTCAAATATC
The DNA here is from genome assembly GCA_019207045.1 of Branchiostoma floridae x Branchiostoma belcheri. Lineage (NCBI taxonomy): Eukaryota > Metazoa > Chordata > Leptocardii > Amphioxiformes > Branchiostomatidae > Branchiostoma > Branchiostoma floridae x Branchiostoma belcheri. Next base: position 26,174,708 of record CM033026.1, on the reverse strand, counting down.
AATAAACATTTGTATTCATTTTTCATGTCTGACGCCAGGCTATGGGATACCTCTGACCGCATTCAATACTCATGGGGGGAATACTTGGACATACCCATACCATGGAAAACAGTGTACAGTCTAACTTATAAAATCACTATTGACTCTCAACTACGCATGTTTCAATATAAATTACTATTTAGATTTCTAACTACCAATAAAATATTGCACAGGTGGGGGGTAATAGATACATCAACATGCAGTTATTGTAGAGAAGAGGAAGAATCAGACATTCATTCATTTTGGGACTGCAGGGTTGCTACAAAATTTTGGATACAGGTACAAGATTGGTATTTTAAACACACTGGGAGTCATTTACATCTTACTTTGTTTAATGTGTTATTTGGTATTATAAGTGATCGTGTTCCAGCTTTGTCCAATTTTGTTATTTTGTTAGGTAAACATTTCATTTTCAAATACCGCAATAGACGTCTTAGTTTAAAATCTTTTATTTCATATATGTCATATTATTTCAAATTAGAAAATATCATCGCCAGAAGACTAAACAAAAATAAAAAGCATATTGGTAAATGGGGTAAATTGATTGGTTACATATAATTTGATATGTGTCATGTCTGCAACGGTAATTGGGGTACAATTTCTTCTACTTCATTTGTTATTACGTCCACTGTGTTTTACTTATAAGTTCTATAGGTTCACACGTGTCTCTTTCTGTTAACGATTTACGTGCCATGCATGTGTTTGTATGTGTTTCGTTTTCTTTGAAAATCAATAAAAAAAAAATTAAAAAAAAAAACTTTAAACACCCATAACTCGCCAACCACGCACGCAATCTGAAAACGGATTTCAGTATACAATTCCATAGGAAGAGACCTATTCAATGATAGCATGGTTTCCCAATTTCAAACAGTTTTTCAAAAATCCAAATTTTAAGTTGATGTTAGATGTGGTTAACTTTAAACACCCATAACTCGCCAACCACGCACGCAATCTGAAAACGGATTTCAGTATACAATTTCCTAGCAAGAGACCTATCCAATGAAATCATGGTTTCCCAATTTCAAACAGTTTTTAAAAAATCCAAATTTCAAGTTGAGGTTAGATGTGGTTAACTTTAAACACCCATAACTCGACAACCACGCACGCAAACTGAAAACATAGGATGGCCTCGCCTAGGGATTTTGGGAGAAGCAATAGGCGTTGTTATGAGTGTGACGGCTATTTTCATGTGGTGGCAAAATGCCTGCAGCTTAAAATACAGTATCCCCAGTATGCGAGAGGTAACCGACCCAGACTCTAAAGAAAACCAGTATTATTGTTAATTACCTCTGTAGAGTTGCATTCACATACGATTGTTATGGTTTGGAGGGAGATGACTGTGAGCCCTTTGTGGACCATTGTTATTGATGATGGTTGTGACGTACTTCTCGCGAAAGATTGTTACCATTTATATCGATTACAATGACATATTGCTAAATTTCTGCACGATTGATGTTATTCGATGCCAACAATTATTGGCAACGACTAGGAATGGACACGACCTGAGCACGCCACTGGTATTATTTCAAGTTTCCATCCAATATATTTCTTGAAAGAATTGTAAAGAGAACATGTATAGTTGGCACTGTTAGAAATAAGTTCGGTTTGATACCAGCTTGTTTCCCAGCTTGGCAAATGTATATATTAAAAACGTTATATGAAGGCATAGGCAAATATTGAGAACATGAACTCTAACCTAGACAAAATATTGTGCGAGGTGGATGGTTTGCGAGACAAAGTAAACGTTGTGGAAAACAGTGTTAGCTACCAGAGCAAAGACATTGAAGACTACAGCAGACTCTAAACGTCGAAAAACGTGAGCGGACACGTGCTATGCTAGTTGCGGAAAGATATTCTGAAATAAATAACTGATTTTCAGTAACGACGAATAAATTGGAGAAAACCAAAGAGAAAATGAATGATATACTAAAGAGGATGGAGTAAAGGTTAGATCAAGGGTCCAGCGGATCGAAAAATGAGAAATACCTACTACCTTTTTCCTAAACAAAGATCAAGAGAGGTAGAAAGACAATAACAGAATTCGAAGGAATAAAGGATAAAGACGGTAATACATGTATTGTGAAATCTCAAGATGAAATCCTGTCAGTTATTAAAGATTTCTATACAACTTTGTTTTCTGCAAAAGAAATTGATAAAGCCGTTTAACATAAGATCTAACAGACTCTGTGCCTGGAAGAAGAATAACTGACAACCGCTTGGACTTTAGAGATCATTTGTACATTTCTGTGTTGCAATGCTGACAGTAAGCTGTACTACCAGACCTGTGAGGTACTCAACATGATGACGCTCGTGAGGTGTTCAAGAGGTATCATTGTCAAGGACGGGCAGCATATTGGCATGCCTATGACACCATGACGTCTACCTGCCACTGGCTGTAGGTGTCACAGGACATCTTTATCTGGGCATGTATACGTAGACATTATTAGGTTTAAGACTTGTTTTATGTGTTCTAGAAATGCAATATTTTGGAGGCCCACGATGGAATAAAAGATAGATCAAAGGCCCAATGGTCTGCTGCCCTTTTCCTGAACAAAGATATCAATATAACGTTAGATAGGAAGAAAATAATAGAACCAAAAATAAAGGAGACGGTAATGTTGTGAAATCTCCAAGATAAAATCATGGAAGTTTCTATATCTCTCTATTTTCTGAGGAAGAAATGAATAAGGAATGCCAAGATTAACTAGTTGAATAAGATACACAGCACTTTGTCTTCTAACGTAATGGATCTTCTAGGGAAACCGCTAAGAGATGAATAATAGCTATGGGCTTCAAATAAAAGATTTGAGTAATAACTAAGCGCTATAGGAGAAGATGGTCTACCAAATGAATTTGATATTTTCCTTTGGCATATAATAGCTAAAATGTAATAACCGTTTCAAACAAAGGTTTGAATAAGGAAGAATTATCTTTTTGGCAACGAAGATGTCTAATAACTCTAATTAGTAGTAGGCCGGGAGATCTACTAGAGGTACTAAGAACAAAACACCAATTTCGCTACTTAATGTAGACTATACGGATCAAGAGCGCTTTCTAACCGTTTAAAGCATGTTCTGAAATATGTCATACATAAAGATCGAACATGCTCTGTGCTGGGAAGAAGAATTATTAACAACCCCTTACACTTCAGAGATCTGGTACAATACAATTTAACAGTAACAAGTTAGAAGCAGTTTTTTTTTTCTCATTGGAACAAGAAAAGACTTTTGACCGTGTCAACCCAAGGAGGTTTTTGTTCAATCATTTGTACAAGTCAAGTACTTGGACATTGTTATACAAAAATTGAGTTTTGACCGATTTTTCGTAGTTTTGTGACTTTGTACGCCAAAGCTTACGGCTCAACAGTCACATACCACCGCCACAAGGAGGCGACCCTTCACTGAAAAAGTATTTTTTTTTTTTTTTTTTAAAACGACTTTCGGAAGTTCGACCGTGTATTTCCTGGAAGTAGATGCCTCAACTGCTTCACAAACTCACGAGCAGAATTTGAAGAAGAAGATTGACCAAAATAGATGATAAACAGACACCAAAATGGCGACTAGGCTAAAGTAGCAAAATACATTTTTATTCTGCATTTACATGTTTTGACATAGATGTGTGAGTCTATTGAACATGTTGCACGTTGGCACCATTTTAGGAGTGCATTCCCACTGGTATGATGAAGAACTGTGTGAAGATATGCTTGAGGAAAAACATTCGAACAACAATCTCTTCGTAATAAACACTCGAGTAAGGAAGAATATTCAGAATTCTCGTCTTTTTGTATGTTTTGTATATTTCAGTAAGGCATCCGATTCCACCTTGAGAAATGGTCTCATATTCAACTTAAACAAGCTATGTATAGGAGGTAAATTTAGAAAGTTAGAAGAATTCTTGGCTTCTGCAGAAGAACTAAGAGCATAGGAAAATGTCACCCAAGGGGAGAGGAAGCCATTTTGAGAGCTTATCACAGAGGGATTCCAATCTATCGTAATCCTTGGTGATAAAGGCTCAAATAGGCCCTCTCATGTAACATCCATGCTGCAAGAAAGTTTTAGAGTACTTTTGAGTTACCATTTTGAGTTTATTTTGAAAGTTTGAATGAAGTTTCCACAGTTCAAGGTCTCAGTCGGTACATGTTGCCCCCCTCCCATCCTGGCGCATGTACGGACACGAAGGTTTCTGGCCTACTTCAGCCATTTTATTATTAGTTGCTCACCATTTTACTTCATTTTCTGCGCTGGACACGTGCCACAAAGGATCAACAACCTCTCGGACTCTTCACCAGACGTTTTTTTTTTCAAGGAGGATTTATTCAAGTGACCTAAACATCGACCGACCCAGGAGAAGGAAAACTCAAGAAACCCAGCCGGACTCTGGTGGCTGTGAGCAGAGTTGGTGTTAGAAAGGGCATTCAACCGTAAAAACCTCCGCCTCAAACCCCTGTCAAGTCGTGTTTTGTGTTTGATTTATTAGACCAAAACGACCTGACAACACGTCCAACCCCTGCAACAGGGAACAACGGACGCTAAACTGGATAGAAGAAGAAGAAGAAGGAATAGTAAGGAGCTGAAAGCAGTTGTAAAAGAATTGTTCTGTTCAGATGTAGATCGCAAGATAGCTAAGAGTGTCGTAATTTTTTTTTTTTTTTTGCAGCTGAATCCGCCCCTAGCACCAGGCGAGCCCTGGTTACACAGACAGCTCCGGTACAGTGATGGCCAATGTAGCATCCGCAGTTCCCAGTGCAGCATCCGCAGTTTACTATGCAGAACCCAAAGTTTGCTATGCCTCATCCACAAGTAATGTTTGAACATAGGATGGCCTCGCCAAGGGATTTTGGAAGAAGCAATAGGCGTTGTTATTAGTGGCAAAACGCCCGCAGCATAAAGGCAGTATCCCCAGTATGCGAGAATTTTATAGACTCTCAAAAAAAGAATGTTAACCGACCGATCTGCATTGGCTTTGAATCAAAAGTAATAACTGGTCTATCACTTCTGAGCATTTATATTCCAAATAGGCTTTTGTTTATGGTGGGAAAGACAGGGCGAGGAAAGGCAGATCGACGCATGATGGCGCCCACGCCTGCGTCGGAAGTCAGGAGAGGCGGTGTACGAGGGGCATTCAATAAGTAATGTCCCTGACCCATTTCCCATAGCAGGAGATTAATGAAACTTGGCACACTTATTAGTCTTTCTCTTCATAGGAACCACCCAGAGTTTTGCATTTCTCCCATCATTTGATGTAGCTCTGGACACCGTTCTTGTAGGACATCCCAGGTTGGTCCTCCGACAGATGCCTCATCAATGGCAGAAGAGGGACGACCAGGCCTGGGAGCTGTTTCCACAGACTTCCGGCCTTGTTTGAATTCAGGATGGCAGCGTTTTACAAGGTCATATGATGGGGCATCATCACCATAACTTTTTTTCATTTCATCAAAAGTCCCCTTTGGTATGCGTCCTTTCAAATACAAAAACCGGATCACTGCGCGACACTCAACTTGCTCCATTTCACACCTGGTCCATTTCACACCTGACTCAGTTCAAACACCAGTAAATCAGTAACCACAATTAGTTCAGAGCTGTTTTTTGCAACATAACCCATAGAGGTATGACTCATTACACATGCAAAATTTCATCTAGATCAGACAACTGAAAGTGGGTCAGGGGCATTACTTATTGAATGCCCCTCGTAGTGCTTCTGCTTCAATATTGTAAAATACTGAGAAAAATATTTAGAGGTGTTTCATTGCACAAGAATGACATCGGTCTATGATTCAGGAACCGATTTCGTAATGCAGTGGAGTTCGTTACGAAGAGAATTTAAGACAGTATCTGAGGCCCGATTATTCAAGAGAATGGTGGACCTAATTTACGTATCATAATTTAGGACAGCAAATGTAATAGTATTTCAAGAATTATTTTTTGTGCATAGATCATTCCAATTGAAGGAAAATTCCCGTGAACGATGAACCGCAGAAAACATTTGGAGATGCGTGTAATATCTGCTATAACAGCTCACTGGATGTATTTAATACCTAGTTTTATTCAATTTGTTTCTTAACTTCAAAAATTGGAATCTATATCTATCACAGCTCAATTGATCAAAGACAAAACAAGATTCGGAAGCACGTTAAGTGGTGGGGTAGATTGCACATTGTCCTATCATGTTAATTTTGACTTTGAAATATTTTTCTGTTCACAATTATTCAAAACTGTTTTGTTCTTCCCGAAGAAGAAGGCCTTACACGAACGTGGATAAACTAAATAGAAAGACTAGCGCGTTTTCAGACGTACCACCTGATATTCGACAGTTCAGATACGCAAGCTTATCCCTGAGTTCGAACAAACTGTATGATTCTAATCGATATAAGAAATTCAAAATGACTAACACCTCCACAAATTGAAGAGCAAGGATTGTAATGCAGTTTGGCATTCAAGAACAGCTGTAAATACTGGTCAGCATATCACACTGGACGGACATGCTTAATGATTTCTATCAATGAGAATAGTTGTAAGAAAAAAAGATAGAATAATGTCAGATGTCAGAACCCCCAGCACGTCTGCCATGATCATGGCAAAGTTCTGAAGCATGCCGTACCCTCTGTAACCAACGTCCGGCGCTGGTGTTAGTCCACCTCCGCCTTACAGAAGGCGAACGATCGACCCTGAGGGATGCCTTTCGTGACACAATTAGGAAGAATCTAAAGCCTCAGTTTAAGCTCCATATCAGACTACGTTGCAGGAGGAAAGAAACTCCCCATGTATGTGTTCAACATCCAGAGGAGGTGCAAATAAGGAAAAGATTGAGGCAACTAGAATCCTGGTTCATTTAGTAATTCAAGATTAACATTTAAAGAGATCTGTTCGCTTATTGGATACACAGCCATGAAAGGTGGATATTTTCTAAATGAAGCCGAACTCATGACCATGTGATATGCTTCCACACCATTGGGATAATGGAAAGCATGACCACAGGTTGCATGCACTTTACAATGCCTCTGTCTGCACCTTGCTGGGCGGTGTTTAGTACTGTCTATCCCTGCGAGGGGAGATGCGAAGGAAGGAGGGGTGTTGGCCTTTCTGTCCCTGGTCACAACCTAGTCCAACCAGTTGCAAATCAACTCATCAAAGAGGGAGGCATTGTGGTTGTGGCTGGAGATTTACAAACTTGTACGCAGACTTGTCGTTTTGGAAAGAAGCGTCTTGTTACATCATAGCAAAGGAAACACAAGACCATCGGAGAAATTGGAAAGGAATGTATCAGAGGAAATTCCGCATAGACCATAGTTTGGCATGAACGAAGAATCGTTCCCGTCCCGGCGCTGGTCGCTGCTGTGGAGAGGGTTTTTTCGTATGAAGATGATGCATCTTCGTGTTCTGCTTATACTAAAGATGGAAACTGGGCCAAAGTTGCAAAAGAAATCGGGTGGAGAAGTAACTTCAAAAATAGAAAACGATTTAAAAAACGATGGCTAAGAAAGCAACGTGAAGAAAATGGTAATTCTATTTCAAATTGCATCTGTTTTTATTATGTTTAGATAATTCATCTCGCCAATCTAGTCTTAGATTTCTACTAATACATTAGCCCAGAGCAATCTCTCTGAGTTCCTGTGGAAGTTTACTTTCAGGCTGACAATACAATTCTTGTCTGAAATGAAATCAAACATCCACTAACCCTGTATGTTACCCCCAAAGTTTTCTAGTTCTTATTAATTCATTGTTTCATGAGCAATCTTTATCAGGACTTCTTGCTGATTCTGTCTAATGCATTTCCCCAACCGTATTTCACAAGGTGACAGACATATATGATGAAATGGTTTCTTTTGCATCCATAGATCATTCCCATTGAAGGTGACTTTGCCGTCAATGATGAACCCCAGAAGACGTTTGAGGAGTGAAGAGTGAGGATGAGTCCCAAATAGAAACCAGGGCTCGAAATACTGGGTGCATGTGCACCCAGGTGCACCCAAAATTGAAGCTGTGCACCCAATTATTTTCTGTGGGTGCACAGGGTGCACCCAAATATTTTCATGGGTTTATGTTTGTAAAGATATCAAAGTATACTAGTATACGTCATATTCTTATCATCTAAGTGTAAGAAAGATAATAAAAATGTCTGTCATGTTACTTGTTTAAGAATTTGATAGCATGTAACTAAGTTTTGTTATTCGTTTTTTTTCTGACATTGTACGTAAATTTAAGTGGTGCACCCAAAAATTTTTTGGTGCACCCAATTTTTTAAGTTGGGTGCACCAGTGCACCTAATTCCCAAAATGAATTTCGAGCCCTGGAAACTCTTGTTACACTGTGAGCAGGAGCGGATTCTCACCTAAGGATTTGATAGGTTCATCCTTATGTGGCCGCTGTAAAAAGGAAGAAGAAAAAGTTGTCAAACTATTTTGGAACTGTCGTATAACTGCATATTTTTAGGGACAGGTGGACGACTGATCCTTCAACAAAACTGATAATCACCTGCATATAAATTTCGTATTTAGAAATAAATGATGTTAGATTAGTATACTAATGTGGACAGTTTGTACCTGTGCTTGATTATTAATGCAAGATATTTGTCTTTAAAAACCGCAAATATTCATTGAATTTGTCAGCTTTTTTATCTTTTGTTCCTTTTATAAACTGGAACTAAATATTGCACATAGGTAAAATTACACAAACGTAGGGAAAGCAATTGACTTCAATTGTAAAATGACTTTGAAATTTATATCAGTGGTTCATTGTCAAATGTTTTGTTCAACTCCAGGATTCGAGTCAATTATCGACATGGAGCGAGGTCTAAGGTTACAAAAGACCTCGGTTGGGGCAATACTTTCAAAAACAGAAAGAGATTAGATAACATCTGGCAAATGCTTTTTTCGTATTCGCAACGAGGAGTTCTGAGTAACAAGCCAGGAGTAAAAGTAAACCAGAAGTAAAAAAAGGAAAGACAAGTGTTCCATTGTGCAGTAATGACATCAGGGTTTGAGCCAGCAATCTTCTATGTCGGTGGAGAGTGCCGGCGGTTAGGCAAGACCAAATTGATTCCATTACAGTTTTTTTCGTAACGAGGTCTGATAACTGTGATTAACAAGCCAGGAGATTTAGTAGAACTAAGGACCAATCTCACTTCTTGATGTAGACGTTTTATTATTACATCTATTAGGCTGGTGTGGTATGAACGCCGAGTAGTTCCGCAGTTGACAAGGTATTTCAGTCTAAAGATCCCGGTCAAACCTCTGCTTATAGTGAAGATGGAGACTGGTCAAGGGTAACAAAAGACCCAAAATGGGGAAATACCATTAAAAACAGGAAACGACTTAAACACCTTTGGCAGAGGAAGCAGAACAACATTGAAGAAATAGTAAGGTATGTATCAGACCCTTGGTTGGGGAAATAAAATCAAAAACAGAAATAGATTCAAAACATCTAGCATAAAATGGAAGCAGAAGAACATCAGAGAAATTAGAAATTCACTCAAAGCAAATTTCTGTAGCTCAAGCTCTAAAGATAAAAACGAAGCGTTTGTCTCGGAATTCAGCTCAATATCAGAAAGATGCTAGGACCAGATCTTTATCAATCCAAAAATCCAATATAATAATCGTAAGACATAGATGTACAAATAGGCAATACAAACAATGATTCGACAAGAGTTGCATGGAATTCAAACGAAGAGTGAAGAACGCGTCCCTACTTCTAAAGCAGCAGTCAAACCCAGCTATTAGAGGCAGGTTCTTTAAAAGGAGGAAAAGAACATAGAAAGCTCATTAAGAAGAAAAGCGATTTTCATAAGTACATCATGACCCAATTATCCTCTCTCTATAATACAAAGATCCTGGTGCCTTCTGGAAGTTAGTAAACAAGTTAAGACCTGGGAAAGCGTAAGACAACATTTTAGATGAGGAATGGCTTAAACACTTCAGCAGTGTAGACAAACTTTTTTTGCTGGTGGTTGGAATATAGTATTAAATCTGGCTGTTGCAACTTTTTATTGCACCTGCAACCAGACAAGTTCCTTCATACCATTACATCGAGTCTGCCGTGTTCAGGGCACATGACCCCTAGCATAGACAAGCCCTGTTTTTACACAGTCAGGTCCGGTGCAGGGATGGTCAATGTAGCATCAGCAGTTCCCAGTGCCGCATCCGCAGTTCACTATGCTATTGACGATAATTTGTGGTAGATCTGTTATTGTTAATGACGTTTACATAGTTGCATTAGCATAACATTGTTATGGTTCGGAGGAAGACACGAGCTGTCATTTATGCCTAGAGCTGAAGTTGTACAATACGAAATCATCGACTTCTCGAATGTGCTCTACTGCGTGAAAAATTAACAATTGCTACAATAAAAAACAACATTGATATAGAATTTTACAGACTCAAGAAAAGAATCTGTTAACTGATCTGCATTGGCTTCAAATACAAAAAAATAACTGGTCTATCATTTCTGATCATTTATATTCCCAATAGACTTTTGTTTATGGCGGGAGAGACAGGGCGAGGAAAGGCAGATCGACGCATGATGGCGCCCACGCCTGCGTCGGAAGTCAGGAGAGGCGGTGTAGTGCTTCTGCTTCAATATTGTAAAATACGGAGAAAAATATTTAGAGGTGTTTCATTGCACAAGAATGACATCGGGCTATGATTCAGGAACCGATTTCGTAAAGCAGTGGAGTTCATTACGAAGAGAATTTAAGACAGTATCTGAGGCCCCATTATTCAAGAGAATGGTGGACCTAATTTACGTATCATAATTTAGGACAGCAAATGTAATAGTATTTCAATTATTCTTTTTTGTGCATAGATCATTCCAATTGAAGGAAAATTCCCCGTGAACGATGAACCGCTGAAAACATTTGGAGATGCGTGTAATATCTGCTATAACAGCTCACTGGATGTATTTAATACCTAGTTTTATTCAATTTGTTTCTTAACTTCAAAAATTGGAATCTATATCTATCATAGCTCAATTGATCAAAGACAAAACAAGAGTCCGAAGCACGTTAAGTGGTGGGGTAGATTGCACATTGTCCTATCATGTTAATTTTGACTTTGAAATATTTTTCTGTTCACAATTATTCAAAACTGTTTTGTTCTTCCCGAAGAAGAAGGCCTTACACGAACGTGGATAAACTAAATAGAAAGACTAGCGCGTTTTCAGACGTACCACCTGATATTCGACAGTTCAGATACGCAAGCTTATCCCTGAGTTCGAACAAACTGTATGATTCTAATCGATATGAGAAATTCAAAATGACTAACACCTCCACAAATTGAAGAGCAAGGATTGTAATGCAGTTTGGCATTCAAGAACAGCTGTAAATACTGGTCAGCATGTCACACTGGACGGACAAGCTTAATGATTTCTATCAATGAGAATAGTTGTAAGAAAAAAAAGATAGAATAATGTCAGATGTCAGAACCCCCAGCACGTGCCATGATCATGACAAAGTTCTGAAGCATGCCGTACCGCCTGTAACCAACGTCCGGCGCTGGTGTTAGTCCACCTCCGCCTTACAGAAGGCGAACGATCGACCCTGAGGGATGCCTTTCGTGACACAATTAGGAAGAATCTAAAGCCTCAGTTTAAGCTCCATATCAGACTACGTTGCAGGAGGAAAGAAACTCCCCATGTATGTGTTCAACATCCAGAGGAGGTGCAAATAAGGAAAAGATTGAGGCAACTAGAATCCTGGTTCATTTAGTAATTCAAGATTAACATTTAAAGAGATCTGTTCGCTTATTGGATACACAGCCATGAAAGGTGGATATTTTCTAAATGAAGCCGAACTCATGACCATGTGATATGCTTCCACACCATTGGGATAATGGAAAGCATGACCACAGGTTGCATGCACTTTACAATGCCTCTGTCTGCACCTTGCTGGGCGGTGTTTAGTACTGTCTATCCCTGCGAGGGGAGATGCGAAGGAAGGAGGGGTGTTGGCCTTTCTGTCCCTGGTCACAACCTAGTCCAACCAGTTGCAAATCAACTCACCAAAGAGGGAGGCATTGTGGGTGTGGCTGGAGATTTACAAACTTGTACGCAGACTTGTCGTTTTGGAAAGAAGCGTCTTGTTACATCATAGCAAAGGAAACACAAGACCATCGGAGAAATTGGAAAGGAATGTATCAGAGGAAATTCCGCATAGACCATAGTTTGGCATGAACGAAGAATCGTTCCCGTCCCGGCGCTGGTCGCTGCTGTGGAGAGGGTTTTTTCGTATGAAGATGATGCATCTTCGTGTTCTGCTTATACTAAAGATGGAAACTGGGCCAAAGTTGCAAAAGAAATCGGGTGGAGAAGTAACTTCAAAAATAGAAAACGATTTAAAAAACGATGGCTAAGAAAGCAACGTGAAGAAAATGGTAATTCTATTTCAAATTGCATCTGTTTTTATTATGTTTAGATAATTCATCTCGCCAATCTAGTCTTAGATTTCTACTAATACATTAGCCTAGAGCAATCTCTCTGTGAGTTCCTGTGGAAGTTTACTTTCAGGCTGACAAAACAACTCTTGTCTGAAATGAAATCAAACATCCACTAACCCTGTATGTTACCCCCAAAGTTTTCTAGTTCTTATTAATTCATTGTTTCATGAGCAATCTTTATCAGGACTTCTTGCTGATTCTGTCTAATGCATTTCCCCAACCGTATTTCACAAGGTGACAGACATATATGATGAAATGGTTTCTTTTGCATCCATAAATCATTCCCATTGAAGGTGACTTTGCCGTCAATGATGAACCCCAGAAGACGTTTGAGGAGTGAAGAGTGAGGATGAGTCCCAAATAGAAACCAGGGCTCGAAATACTGGGTGCATGTGCACCCAGGTGCACCCAAAATTGAAGCTGTGCACCCAATTATTTTCTGTGGGTGCACAGGGTGCACCCAAATATTTTCATGGGTTTATGTTTGTAAAGATATCAAAGTATACTAGTATACGTCATATTCTTATCATCTAAGTGTAAGAAAGATAATAAAAATGTCTGTCATGTTACTTGTTTAAGAATTTGATAGCATGTAACTAAGTTTTGTTATTCGTTTTTTTCTGACATTGTACGTAAATTTAAGTGGTGCACCCAAAAATTTTTTGGTGCACCCGATTTTTTAAGTTGGGTGCACCAGTGCACCTAATTCCCAAAATGAATTTCGAGCCCTGGAAACTCTTGTTACACTGTGAGCAGGAGCGGATTCTCACCTAAGGATTTGATAGGCTCATCCTTATGTGGCCGCTGTAAAGAGGAAGAAGAAAAAGTTGTCAAACTATTTTGGAACTGTCGTATAACTGCATATTCTTAGGGACAGGTGGATGACTGATCCTTCAACAAAACTGATAATCACCTGCATATAAATTTCGTATTTAGAAATAAATGATGTTAGATTAGTATACTAATGTGGACAGTTTGTACCTGTGCTTGATTATTAATGCAAGATATTTGTCTTTAAAAACCGCAAATATTCATTGAATTTGTCAGCTTTTTTTATCCTTTGTTTCTTTTATAAACTGGAACTAAATATTGCACATAGGTAAAATTACACAAACGTAGGGAAAGCAATTGACTTCAATTGTAAATTGACTTTGAAATTTATATCAGTGGTTCATTGTCAAATGTTTTGTTCAACTCCAGGATTCGAGTCAATTATCGACATGGAGCGAGGTCTAAGGTTACAAAAGACCTCGGTTGGGGCAATACTTTCAAAAACAGAAAGAGATTAGATAACATCTGGCAAATGCTTTTTTCGTATTCGCAACGAGGAGTTCTGAGTAACAAGCCAGGAGTAAAAGTAAACCAGAAGTAAAAAAAGGAAAGACAAGTGTTCCATTGTGCAGTAATGACATCGGGGTTTGAGCCAGCAATCTTCTATGTCGGTGGAGAGTGCCGGCGGTTAGGCAAGACCAAATTGATTCCATTACAGTTTTTTTCGTAACGAGGTCTGATAACTGTGATTAACAAGCCAGGAGATTTAGCAGAACTAAGGACCAATTTCACTTCTTGATGTAGACGTTTTATTATTACATCTATTAGGCTGGTGTGGTATGAACGCCGAGCAGTTCCGCAGTTGACAAGGTATTTCAGTCTAAAGATCCCGGTCAAACCTCTGCTTATAGTGAAGATGGAGACTGGTCAAGGGTAACAAAAGACCCAAAATGGGGAAATACCATTAAAAACAGGAAACGACTTAAACACCTTTGGCAGAGGAAGCAGAACAACATTGAAGAAATAGTAAGGTATGTATCAGACCCTTGGTTGGGGAAATAAAATCAAAAACAGAAATAGATTCAAAACATCTAGCATAAAATGGAAGCAGAAGAACATCAGAGAAATTAGAAATTCACTCAAAGCAAATTTCTGTAGCTCAAGCTCTAAAGATAAAAACGAAGCGTTTGTCTCGGAATTCAGCTCAATATCAGAAAGATGCTAGGACCAGATCTTTATCAATCAAGAAATCCAATATAATAATCGTAAGACAAAGATGTACAAATAGACAATACAAACAATGATTCGACAAGAGTTGCATGGAATTCAAACGAGGAGTGAAGAACGCGTCCCTAGCTTCTAAAACAGCAGTCAAACCCAGCTATTAGAGGCAGGTTCTTTAAAAGGAGGAAAAGAATATAGAAAGCTCATTAAGAAGAAAAGCGATTTTCATAAGTACATCATGACCCAATTATCCTCTCTCTATAATACAAAGATCCTGGTGCCTTCTGGAAGTTAGTAAACAAGTTAAGATCTGGGAAAGCGTAAGACAACATTTTAGATGAGGAGTGGCTTAAACACTTCAGCAGTGTAGACAAACTTTCTTTTGCTGGTGGTTGTAATATAGTATTAAATCTAGCTGTTGCAACTTTTTATTGCACCTGCAACCAGACAAGTTCCTTCATACCATTACACCGAGTCTGCCGTGTTCAGGGCACATGACCCCTAGCATAGACAAGCCCTGTTTTTACACAGTCAGGTCCGGTGCAGGGATGGTCAATGTAGCATCAGCAGTTCCCGGTGCAGCATCCGCAGTTCACTATGCTATTGGCGATAATTTGTGGTAGATCTGTTATTGTTAATGACGTTTACATAGTTGCATTAGCATAACATTGTTATGGTTCGGAGGAAGACACGAGCTGTCATTTATGCTTAGAGCTGAAGTTGTACAATACGAAACCATCGACTTCTCGAATGTGCTCTACTGCGTGAAAAATTAACAATTGCTGCAATAAAAGACAACATTGATATAGAATTTTACAGACTCAAGAAAAGAATCTGTTAACTGATCTGCATTGGCTTCAAATACAAAAAAATAACTGGTCTATCATTTCTGATCATTTATATTCCCAATAGACTTTTGTTTATGGCGGGAAAGATAGGGTGAGGAAAGGCAGATCGACGCATGATGGCGCCCACGCCTGCGTCGGAAGTCAGGAGAGGTGGTGTAGTGCTTCTGCTTCAATATTGCAAAATACTGAGAAAAATATTTACAGGTGTTACGTTGCACAAGAATGACATTTGGGCTATGATCCAGGAACCGATTTCGTAAAGCTATGGATTTCGTTACATAGAGAAATTAAGACAGTATCTGGCGCCCGGTTATTCAAGAGAATGGCAGACATAATTTACGTATCATAATTTAGGACAGCAAATGAAATACTTAGTACTTTGTCCATTCATCATTCCAATTGAGGGAGCATTCCCTGTGAACGATGAGCCGCAGACAACATTTGGGGATGCGTGTTATATCTGCTATAACAGCTTGCTAGAAATTTTTATTACCTAGTTTTATTTAATATGTTTCTTACTTTCCAAAATAGGAATTTATCATAGCTTAAAGACAAAACAAGATTCCGAAGCACGTTAGGAAGTGGGGTAGATTGCACATTGTCTTATTCTTTTTTTCTATTCACAATTGTTCAAAACTGTCTTGTTCTTCCCGAAGAAGAAGGCCTTACACGAGCGTATAGAAACGAAACAGAAGAACTAGCGGGTTTTCATATCAGACGACGTACCACCTGATATTTGACAGTTCGGAAACGCAAGCTTATATCGATTGGAATCATGAATCTTGTTTGAAATCAGGGATAAGGCATTCAAAAGGACTCCGCAAATTGAAGAAGGATATGCCGAGTAATGCAGAGGTTCTGGTAAAGTATGGCATTCAAGAACGGCTGTACATACTGGTCAGCATGTCACACCGGACGGAGTTGCTTATCTATTAATTTAATGACAATAGTTGTAAAAATAAAAGCCGTCAGAACCACCAGCAAATGTAAACTCCAAACTCGCACTGTTGGGACGTAACTTCTTGCTCAGTGGGCTGTCTTAGAAATTCTGATATAGATTGTTATCTACAACCCAATTGGTCTTGGATCTAATGAAATATGGCGCAAACTAATTAGCTAGAGGGTATCGTTGATCTACTGCATCAAATAATAGGAGCATTGGATTACGCCTATAAAAAAGGTTATTGCTCTTCGTGAGGAGTTTGTTGGCTAAGTATATGTCGAGGTACAAGACATTCGTGTAGCTAGGGGACGGTGTCTCTTCCGGTCGTTCCTAAGTAGTAGGGAATGGAGAGAGGAAAAAAGGATGAGATGCAAAGCAATATCTTGCACTGTAGTACGAGGGTTGATATTTCCTAGGCCTCACCCAGAGATCTCCAACTAATTAGCCAGAGTGTATCGTTGGTCTATTGCATCAAATATTAGGAACATTGGATTACGTCTGCTACAATTATAGATCATGACAAAGTTCTGAAACATTCGTATTGCCTGTACCCAACGTCCGGCGCTGGTGTTAGTCCACCTTTGCCTTACAGAAGGCGAACGAGCGACTAAGGGATGTCTTTCGTGACACAGTTAGCAAGTATCTAAAGCCCCAGTTCAAGCTCCATGTCAGACTACGTTGCAGGATAGGAGGAAAGGAACTCCCCATATATGTGTTCAGCATCCAGAGGAGGTGCAAATAAGGAAAAGATTGAGAGAACTAGATTCCTGGTTTATTTAGTAATTCAAGATTAGTTCGATGTATTTTATCCTCCTCAAACATGGAGCAAACAGTGGGAAAGTTATTCGGAATTCTGACATTTGTAAGAAAAAAGATACATTAAAATTGTGTAATATATATTGGTCCTGTTCCGGTTTATTGGCATGACACTAAAAATACCAATTTAATTTCATGAGGGGAAGGTTGAAGTGGAGTGGCACGAACGTCGTGTTGTTCCACTGCTGCCAGAGGAGGTGCTAATAAGAAGATTGAGAGAATTGGATTCCTGATTCATTTAGTAATTCAAGACTAATTCGATGTATTTTATCCTCTTCCTCCTCCTTGGAGTCCTCATGGCTTTACAAATAGTAATATTGAAAGATAAATGAAAGATGAGGCAGCTTTGTTTTTTTCTTACACCGAAAATGGGAGATGAGGAAAAGTTGCCAACGGAATCGGATGGAGAAACACTTTGACAATAAGAAAGAGATTAAAGCAACGGTGGCTACGTGTAGAAAAGGGTAAGGTAACCCGCAACTGGCCACAAATGGGGAACTAATTGAAGTACAGACCGGTAGTAAATTGTACTGTAGCGAGGATCCGACCAACGTTGAGCCGTTAATATATCAGGTACTACAAGAGTGACGTATAGAATATTGTTCTCTATTTTAATATATAGAGAAATAATCATTTTTGCGGCAGATATGAAGACATTGAAAGACGAATGAAAGATGCTATTAGAAGAAAAATATACAGGTACATGAAAGAGCAGTATATAAAGTTAATATAAATTCTTTGTTTACAAGAATGTCATGTAAGTAGTAGAACAACAGACATGGACCAAACAGTGGGAAAAATATTCGGAATCCTGATAATAAATCTATTTGGCGCGCAGGTGTTGGTATATTGTTCTGTCCATACAGTGTTGTCACACCACTGTCATTAATGACCAGAATGGAAGGGACATATCTTGTGACATTTGAAAGGAAAAAGACACATTCAGACTGTGTAACACATATGCTCTTGTTTAGGTCACTGAAAGGAAATAATTCCTCAAAGATATTCCGACTTATTTGCATGGCACTAAAAAATACCAATGTAATTTTATGTGGAGACTTCAGCTTTATATACATGAAGAAACAAAAAATGTACAATTTTATACAAACTCGTGACTTCACCGTTCAAATGGAATTTGTTTAGCATATTTACCTATTTTTTCCTTTTAGACCATGATGCACTCAAACTTCAAATTAGCAACATTATACAGAAACAACAGAAAGGATCAAGGGTGTGGAGGATGAATACGCCTATTTTGGAAGACAATCTTTTCCGACAGGATTATGAGGAATCTTTTCATTTTTGTTGCCTTTTGAAACCCTACTTTATAAATGAAAGAGAATGGTGGAAAGATATAATATTTACGTGGACGTTCTGGTGTGGATTTATTCTTACGTGGCCGTTTTATATTTCCGCTTTTAGACATGGTGTGGCGGAGGACAGTTTCCAGTGCCGGCACTGCTGGATGCTGTACGCAGAGTATTCGAAGATGAGTCAGGCCCAGAGTCATGTTCCGCATACTCTTAAGACGGGAGATGGGGAGCAGTGGCAAAAGAAATGGGTTGGGGAAGCAACCGAAAGAGGTTAAAGCAACGCTGGGTTCGTGAAGAAAAATTATACTTGCGGATATGAACAAATCAATACATTGATACCATATTTCATCTTTTAGACATGGTGTGGCACGAAAGGCGAAAGTACCAGAGCTAGTCGCCACCGTTGACAGGTTCTTTTCATCAGAACTTGAAGCAGCGGCCTGCTCTTCATACCGGAAGGTGGTACATGGGGCCGAGTTGCCGTACAGATCGGATGGGCAAATACATGGAAAACAAGAAAAAGACTAAAACAGCAGTGGGTTCGCGCACATGCAGAAAAGGGTAAGGTATGTATCAAGAAATTTGCATAGTTGAATCGTATTTCTGTATAAGTATAATGTCCTCAGTACGCACGAAACACTCAATCTATTGTAGATTTATACTATTAATGTACTTGATTAAATCCTTGATTGAATAATCTATTACGCATGTCCAATAATAAATGACACAACCAAGTATGCCACCTATAATCACGCCTAAGAAATCCGCGGATACAACTATCAAGTATCCGTCGTCGTTAACCTGCAATAGTCGTGTTGCGAATTGAAAGTTTAACAATTCACTGATTATCCATCTGAGAGAGTGGGTATGACTGACTACCGTGTGCTGTAGGACGTTCAGCTGTTGCGCAAGGGAATAGGCTGCCGTAGAAAAAAAAATGTTTCATTTTACTATTTATTTTACTATTTATCCTTTTAGTGCGAAGTGCCGGACGAGGCCAGCGTAGATCTTATGGTAAGTATATAGGATCATGTCATGCTGCCGACTGTCATTGCCCAAATTGCTGCCACCATGGCGGTCGTTCAGCCAAACCAACAACCTCAAACTGCCTCCCAACCAGCCACCCAACCTGTCAAACCCACCTCCTCAAAGCCCAGCTAACAACCAGCCCATTCTAAATAACCTGAACCAGCCACCCCCACAGCTCAACATCAAGAACAACCCAGCCCAAGTCAAACTGAACTTTGTTTTTGCACGTTGAAAACCTCAACTTTGATTTGTCAGTTGGCCAATAGCTTATGAGTACAAAAAATATTGGTATAATCTTCAGCATCATAGGAATAAATGCGATTTAGCCAGGGCCGCTACTTTTTGAATGGCGAAGGAAGGTAAAGAATTGTAAAGGATTGTAAAGTAAAAGAATGACTATATCATGAAACAAGGACAACTGCGTATGTCCTTATTCTGCTTCCACCGCCACATAGAGTCGACAGGAAGGAATAAAACGGCAAATAAACGCCATACAAGAGACACTGACGTCACGTCAGAGGCATGTCCAGACATGGCGGGCATGTCAACTTTTCACCGAGTACCATACGGATACAAAATATTACATAAACTTTAAAAAACAGAATGCTTAACCGCTTTACGTGTCCCCTGCTATACCTCAACAGCTTCGCAAACTCATGAGTAGAAGTTGAAGAAGAAGAGTGACCAAAATAGACGATAAACAGACACCATAATGCCCTGTGACCGCATAGGAACCTTGCCACTGAAAGACTGTCACTGCGGAGGCATTGTCTTTAAATCACAGTGAGGCATATATATCCGTCCGCGTGACACTACAAACGTTAAATCACCAAACTAAGGATTATAGAGTAAGCAAACCGTACGTTATAAACACTGCCAAAAATGTCAGTATTGAAATAGAACTAGTATCGGCTGGTGAACTTGCAAACAGCAGAATGGAAATTGGCACTTTTCAGATATTGTTTTTCTTGAGTATTGTCATTTATACATGTATACATAACAATACTTTTTGTTTCATAAGCTGTATAATTCTCTGCAACTCATGACTACTTCAATGTGCAGTTAGGACGAGTCTCAGATCTAGACCCGGTATTATAACTTGTACAATAGTCTTATCTGAAGTTAGTTATGGATATGCTGATAGTATGTGCTTATTAGAAACCAGGAAAGCTGACAAATACGCGCTCTGTGCAACATTTATTTTACTTATATTGGTGAATTTTTGTTCCTTCCAGATGCCTCCTTTGAACAAAGAAAAACTCCTATTACATTGTGAGCAGGGGAGGATCCTCACCTTCCAGGTACAGTACACACTTCACACTACAGGTCACACTAGGGATACATCAATCCTGACTGTCCATCACACTTTGTTCAACCAATGATATCCTGGCAATTTACAGTTTGACCAATGAGAAAGTGGCTGTCAAATGTTTGCATTTTTATGTTTTTATTCTGCATTTGTTATATGTTTTGACATAGTTCTGTGGGTATATTGAAAATGTTGCATGATGACACCATTTTTAGGAGTGTATTCCCAGTGGCTGCGAGAAGATAGGCGAGGGCGCTTTCGGGGAGGTCTTTCGAATTAAGAAAGACAACGGCGACACAGTAGTACTCAAGGTGGGGAACATTAAGTAAACTTAATAAAACACAGTCTCTGGTTGGTTAAGACAAGGACTGTCATGCATGTACATGTATGTGTGGATGTGGATGAGATTTCTAGCTGATTCTGTCTAATGCATTTCACTGTTTCTCACAAGGCAACAGACATTCATGTATAGCTGCAGGAAATTTAAGACAGCAAATGAAATAGTTTCTTTGTGTCCATAGACAGGGGGAATTCCCGGTCAACGGTGAGCCTCAGAAAACGTTCGAGCAGATTCTTCAAAAGATACGGGATTTTTTAGTACCGATGCGGCAATGAAAATTGGTGGTAAGAGAGTCACGGGAATTGATTTTTAGACATGGTTTGGCATGAAAGGCGCACTGTACCATTACCGGCGCTGGTCGCCGCTGTGGGCACAGTATTTTCGTCAGCAGTTGAGGCAGCTTCGAGATCCTCTTATGTAGAAGATGGGGAAAAGTTACCAAAGAAATTGGTTGGAATAACACGTGGGAAATAAGAAAGTGTTTGAAGCAACGTGTATAAAAATAGTAATTACAAGGTAACCCGCAACTGACCACAAATGGGGAACTAATTGAAGTACAGACCGGTAGTAAATTGTCTGTAGCAAGGATCCGACCACCGTTTAACCGTTAATATAGCAGGTAATACTAGAGTGACGTATGGAATGTTGGGCTCTATTTTAATATATAGAGAAATAATCATTTTTGCATTAAGGCATTTTGAATCTTGACCACACTTTCACGAAATACAAGTAGCTGATAACAATGAACACCAACCAATACTCTCATGAAAGACATGGTGTGGCATGAACGGAGGACGGACGGTCCCTGTGTCGGCGCTGCTCGACGCTGTAGGCACGGTGTTCCCATCAGAAGATAAAGCAGAGTCATGTTCCTCCTACCCCGAAGATGGGGTAGAGTTGCGGAAGCTATTGGTTGGCGAAACACTTGGAAAACACTTGGAAACAACGAAGGCTTCGTGCATAACCAAGTGGGATGACACCATACGCTATGAAACCATATATGAGAGCATAAATTTTGCTGATGTTATTGAAATTCTACAAACATTATAACTTTATGCATAAATTTAGATAGACCTCAAGTTGCTGCGTTATCTAAGGAGACTCACTCATTCATTCACGGAAGTTTGGTGTGCCCAATGCCATGTTCGAGAGGCACATATTCTAAACGGCTGGTTCGACCGACACTCATACAACAGAAATGGTAATACTTCCAGCCTTAGGGGCACGTCACTAGTGGATTTTGAAAAAAAAAGTCTGAAGTCTCAAGAGTTCATAACAGATACAAATATATAGATTCAAAAATACCGGATTCTGGCCAAGTATTTACCGCCAATTTTACTTCATCCACGCCCAACGTGTGCAGACAAATGAGGAAAGGATGGACACGAGGGAACTCGACAACAAAAGCAGCAGAAAGTGAACGTTTAGAACATAGACGGAGCCCGTCCCCTCAACATTGGCTTGAGAGGAAGGTTAAAGTAAAATAGGTTTAACCTATGATCTCAGGGTTGGGGTTGGGTGGGTAGTGTAAAAGCATCCGTTCGGCACACCGATTTTCGTGGGGAAAATCATAATTATGACTAGTACAATACTGTAGAGGCCGAATTTTGGTTTCCCGATAGTATTAAAGACTGTCACAGCATCAATCTGTGCTAATCAATGGTCCGTATGAAGGACTATGCAATGTCCTTGCTGACAGATGCACACGACGTTGCACATGACGGGCTAACATTAGACTACGTATTAAGCATTCATATATTGTACGTTTATTTGAATAAATAAGAAAGTAGACAATATAATGTTTGTTGTGGATATTTTGCAGAGAGCTCAGTAACTAAGAGGGGCTGACACAGAAAGCCACAACCAGCTGCTTCATCGACCGTTTGTAATCTTTGTAAAATCGACGACTACTTAACATATTTTAGATAATGTTCTAGATGTCGGTATTCAGGACTTCTTGTCCGTAATGATTTTAACAGTTTTAGGTCATATTGTACGTTTAGCGACTACTTCAAACCATGTCATAGTCTTAGTCTTCTAGTCTGCTAAGTTTCTTTGACTTGCAATTGACCTCCTAGATGTGCCTGGAGTAGGACTAGACAAGTTATTAATGCGATGGAAATCAAGATCTGTGTAACTCTTAAAAGCCTGTACTTAAATTTTTCATGAACGAAGCCCAAGAAAGTAAGACTTTCATGGGAAGAATATTTGACACCGTTACCATGGCATAAGCTGTACAGTTTGCCTGATAATCTTTCTATAGATTCTAATCCCCGTATGCTTCAGTTCAAATTGTTGTGTGAATTTTGACCATGCAATAGAACAATACATTTATGGGGTTTGTACATCCTATGTGGCCTCTGAAGAGAGAAAAAAGAAACAGTTGTCCACCTATCTTTCAACTTTTATCTAACTGCATATTTCTTGTGTCAAGTGGACGACTGGTTCTTCAACAAAACCGATAATCTCCTGCATAGTGATTAAAGATTGTTTGCATTTAAGAAACGCAAATGTTTTTATCTTGTTTCTTTTATAAAGTGGAACTAAATGTTGCTCATAAAGTAGATTACACAAACAAAGGGAAAACGATTACTTGAATTGTAACATGACTTTCAAATTGATATCAATGGCTCATTGTCAAATGTTCTGTAAAACCAATTGATCTGGTTTTTATTTTTTTAGTACTTCATGTATTTCGTTTTAAATTGCCCTGCCACTCTGTGTTACTGTCGTTTATTTCTTTAAAAAATTATTTTTTTAAATCTACAACGTTGTGTTCACATGCCAAGAACCGAAATGACTATATGGTTATTCCAAGTAACTTGCGTCGCAAGGCCAAAAGTGGATCTTCCAGCCAGCCCATCTAGCTACACTTAATCAGCTTCCACCGTCCTAAAACGGTCCCCGAAGTCTGGGTTTCCAAGAAGCTGACCAGTGGATTTAAAACCTGACTAACATTAGTTAACCCCGAGCTGGCTGGAATCTCCCGAGTTTTTAATTGCAAGCTGTCCTTGGTGACCAAGCGCAAATCGTTGCTAGCCATGCAGGCGGTGAGGAACACACCGATGACGAATCACAACCTTGGAAACCTCAACTTTGATTTGTCATTTGGCTCAACAAATAACATTTGGCGTTAGCTGATACGTACAAAAAAGAGCTGATGAGTAGAAAAAATATTGCTATCATCTTCAGCAACATAGGAATAGCTTGGGCCGCTATCTATTTGAGTGACGAAGCAAAGGAAATATTGTGAAGTAAATTTAAACGAATGACTATATCATGAAACAAGGACAACTACGCATTTCCTTATTCTGCTTCCTTCGCAGATATGTTTTAAGCTTCACTGTTGAATTGGGAGGGGGCAAGCATGGCGGCCATGTGCACAGACGACGGATCATAACCCGGCCGAAAATACTACCGAGATAATGCGGAATTTGTACATAACCACTTTAAATACAGCCCAACAGCCTCTCAAATCATCATAACCACCGCCACAGAGAGGCGACAGGAAAGAGTAAAACGGCAAAAAAAAAACATACAAGAGACACTGACGTCACGTCAGAGGCATGTCCAGACATGGCGGGCATGTCAACTTTTCACTCAGTACCAGACAGAGACAAAATATGACATAAACTTATGAAAATACAATGCTTAACCGCTCTACGTGTCCCCCGCGATACCTCAACAGCTTCACAAACTCATGAGTAGAATTTGAAGAAGAAGAGTGACCAAAATAGACGATTAACAGACAACAAAATGCCTGTGACCGCATATGAACCTTGCCGCTGAAAGACTGTGACTCCTCTACTCCTCCAGATCACACAGTGAGGCGTATATATCCATCCGCGGAACACTACAAACGTTGAAACACCAAACCAAGGATTATAGAGTAAGGAAACCATACGTTCTAAACATTGCCAAAAATTGTCAGTGATGAAACAGAACTAGTATTGGCTGGTGAACTTGCAAACAGTAGAATGGAAATTGGCACTACTTTTTATCCGCACTTGTATATGGAAGAGATACGGTAGCCTATGGCGGGAAACGTGTCAGACTGGAACACCTGTTTTATGGATTGCGTCATCACCTAAATCTAGTGGGGCCTGCAGAGGCTCTTGGGAAGTATATTGCCCAAATTGCTGCCACCATGGCGGTCGTTCAGCCAAACCAACAACCTCAAACTGCCTCCCAACCAGCCACCCAACCTGCCAAACCCACCTCCTCAAAGCCCAGCTAACAACCAGCCCATTCTAAATAACCTGAACCAGCCACCCCCACAGCTCAACATCAAGAACAACCCAGCCCAAGTCAAACTGAACTTTGTTTTTGCACGTTGAAAACCTCAACTTTGATTTGTCAGTTGGCCAAATAAATAATACTTGGCATTAGCTTATGAGTACAAAAAATATTGGTATAATCTTCAGCAACATAGGAATAAATGCGATTTAGCCAGGGCCGCTACTTTTTGAATGGCGAAGGAAGGTAAAGAATTGTAAAGGATTGTAAAGTAAAAGAATGACTATATCATGAAACAAGGACAACTGCGTATGTCCTTATTCTGCTTCCACCGCCACATAGAGGCGACAGGAAGGAATAAAACGGCAAATAAACGCCATACAAGAGACACTGACGTCACGTCAGAGGCATGTCCAGACATGGCGGGCATGTCAACTTTTCACCGAGTACCAGACGGATACAAAATATTACATAAACTTTAAAAAATAGAATGCTTAACCGCTCTACGTGCCCCCTGCTATACCTCAACAGCTTCGCAAACTCATGAGTAGAAGTTGAAGAAGAAGAGTGACCAAAATAGACGATAAACAGACACCATAATGCCCTGTGACCGCATAGGAACCTTGCCACTGAAAGACTGTCACTGCGGAGGCATTGTCTTTAAATCACAGTGAGGCATATATATCCGTCCGCGTGACACTACAAACGTTAAATCACCAAACTAAGGATTATAGAGTAAGCAAACCGTACGTTATAAACACTGCCAAAAATGTCAGTATTGAAATAGAACTAGTATCGGCTGGTGAACTTGCAAACAGCAGAATGGAAATTGGCACTTTTCAGATATTGTTTTTCTTGAGTATTGTCATTTATACATGTATGCATAACAATACTTTTTGTTTTATAAGCTGTATAATTCTCTGCAACTCATGACTACTTCAATGTGCAGTTAGGACGAGTCTCAGATCTAGACCCGGTATTATAACTTGTACAATAGTCTTATCTGAAGTTAGTTATGGATATGCTGATAGTATGTGCTTATTAGAAACCAGGAAAGCTGACAAATACGCGCTCTGTGCAACATTTATTTTACTTATATTGGTGAATTTTTGTTCCTTCCAGATGCCTCCTTTGAGCAAAGAAAAACTC
This sequence comes from Branchiostoma floridae x Branchiostoma belcheri, assembly GCA_019207045.1. Lineage (NCBI taxonomy): Eukaryota > Metazoa > Chordata > Leptocardii > Amphioxiformes > Branchiostomatidae > Branchiostoma > Branchiostoma floridae x Branchiostoma belcheri. The sequence goes on along the minus strand of CM033026.1, from coordinate 26,148,267 downwards.
CTATTACATTGTGAGCAGGGGAGGATCCTCACCTTCCAGGTACAGTACACACTTCACACTACAGGTCACACTAGGGATACATCAATCCTGACTGTCCATCACACTTTGTTCAACCAATGATATCCTGGCAATTTACAGTTTGACCAATGAGAAAGTGGCTGTCAAATGTTTGCATTTTTATGTTTTTATTCTGCATTTGTTATATGTTTTGACATAGTTCTGTGGGTATATTGAAAATGTTGCATGATGACACCATTTTTAGGAGTGTATTCCCAGTGGCTGCGAGAAGATAGGCGAGGGCGCTTTCGGGGAGGTCTTTCGAATTAAGAAAGACAACGGCGACACAGTAGTACTCAAGGTGGGGAACATTAAGTAAACTTAATAAAACACAGTCTCTGGTTGGTTAAGACAAGGACTGTCATGCATGTACATGTATGTGGATGAGATTTCTAGCTGATTCTGTCTAATGCATTTCACTGTTTCTCACAAGGCAACAGACATTCATGTATAGCTGCAGGAAATTTAAGACAGCAAATGAAATAGTTTCTTTGTGTCCATAGACAGGGGGAATTCCCGGTTAACGGTGAGCCTCAGAAAACGTTCGAGCAGATTCTTCAAAAGATACGGGATTTTTTAGTACCGATGCGGCAATGAAAATTGGTGGTGAGAGAGTCACGGGAATTGATTTTTAGACATGGTTTGGCATGAAAGGCGTACTGTACCATTACCGGCGCTGGTCGCCGCTGTGGGCACAGTATTTTCGTCAGCAGTTGAGGCAGCTTCGTGATCCTCTTATCTAGAAGATGTGGCACGAAAGAAAGGTTGTGCCTTTGCCGGCGCTGCTCGACGCTGTGGGCAGATTATTCGCATCAGGCGTCGAAGCAGCGTCGGCTTCCTCGTACCCAGACGATGGAATATGGGGGAAAGTGGCCGAAGAACTAAAATGGAGAAACACATGGAAGACCAGAAAAAGGTTAAAACAACGATGGCTTCGTGGACGTCAAGATAAGGGTAAGGTATGTATCAAGAATTTGCATAGCTGAATCTTATTTCTATATACGCATACTGTCCTCGGTACGCACGAAACACTCAAGCTATTGTAGACTCTGAAACAACCAGAGGGGCGAGTAAGAACAGAAAGAAACAACACCCCGACTCCCGGGATTCGAACCCGCGCCGAACCCGGGCAGCCGGATCACAAATCGAACGTGCAAACCGTTCGGCCAAATGGCTTAAGCCGTTAGGCGTCTTCGGTTTAGCAGTCCTTGAACACCACTGTTACAATTCATACTATTAATGTACTTGATTGGATCCTTCATTGAATAAATCTGTTACGCAAGTCCAATAATAAATGACACTACCATATAATGCCAAGTAATGCGTTTTCAGGCTGGTGTTCGGGCGTGGTCTATCCAAATTTCTCTTGAGTATAGTCATTTTTACATGGATGCATAACAATACTTTTTGTTGCCATGTTCGAAAGGCACATATTCTAAACGGCTGGTTCGACCGACGCTCATACAACAGAAATGGTAATACTTCCAGCCTTAGGGGCACGTCACTAGTGGATTTTGAAAAAAAAAGGCTGAAGTCTCAAGAGTTCATAACAGATACAAATATATAGATTCAAAAATACCGGATTCTGGCCAAGTATTTACCGCCAATTTTACTTCATCCACGCCCAACGTGTGCAGACAAATGAGGAAAGGATGGACACGAGGGAACTCGACAACAAAAGCAGCAGAAAGTGAACGTTTAGAACATAGACGGAGCCCGCCCCCTCAACATTGGCTTGAGAGGAAGGTTAAAGTAAAATAGGTTTAACCTATGATCTCAGGGTTTGGGTTGGGTTGGTAGTGTAAAAGCATCCGTTCGGCACACAGATTTTCGTGGGGAAAATCATAATTATGACTAGTACAATACTGTAGAGGCCGAATTTTGGTTTCCCGATAGTATTAAAGACTGTCACAGCATCAATCTGTGCTAATCAATGGTCCGTATGAAGGACTATGCAATGTCCTTGCTGACAGATGCACACGACGTTGCACATGAGGGGCTAACATTAGACTACGTATTAAGCATTCATATATTGTACGTTTATTTGAATAAATAAGAAAGTAGACAATATAATGTTTGTTGTGGATATTTTGCAGAGAGCTCAGTAACTAAGAGGGGCTGACACAGAAAAACCACAGCTGCTTCATCGACCGTTTGTAATCTTTGTAAAATCGACGACTACTTAATATATTTTAGATAATGTTCTAGATGTCGGTATTCAGGACTTCTTGTCCGTAATGATTTTAACAGTTTTAGGTCAAATATTGTACGTTTAGCGACTACTTCAAACCATGTCATAGTCTTAGCGTACTAGTCTGCTAAGTTTCTTTGACTTGACCTCCTAGATGTGCCTGGAGCAGGACTAGACAAGTTATTAATGCGATGGAAATCAAGATCTGTGTAACTCTTAAAAGCCTGTACTTAAATTTTTCATGAACGAAGCCCGAGAAAGTAAGACTTTCATGGGAAGAATATTTGACACCGTTACCATGGCATAAGCTGTACAGTTTGCCTGATAATCTTTCTATAGATTCTAATCCCCGTATGCTTCAGTTCAAATTGTTGTGTGAATTTTGACCATGCAATAGAACAATACATTTATGGGGTTTGTACATCCTATGTGGCCTCTTAAGAGAGAAAAAAGAAACAGTTGTCCACCTATTTTTCAACTTTAATTTAACTGCATATTTCTTGGGTCAAGTGGACGACTGGTTCTTCAACAAAACCGATAATCTCCATAGTGATTAAAGATTGTTTGCATTTAAAAACCGCAAATGTTCATTGAATTTGTCAGCTTCTTTTATCTTGTTTCTTTTATAAAGTGGAACTAAATATTGCTCGTAAAGTAGATTACACAAACAAAGGGAAAGCGATTACTTGAATTGTAACATGACTTTCAAATTTATATCAATGGCTCATTGTCAAATGTTCTGTAAAACCAATTGGTCTGGTTTTTATTTTTTTAGTACTTCATGTATTTGGTTTTAAATTGCCCTGCCACTCTGTGTTACTGTCGTTCATTTCTTTAAAAAATTATTTTTTAAATCTACAACGTTGTGTTCACATGCCAAGAACCGAAATGACTATATGGTTATTCCAAGTAACTTGCGTCGCAAGGCCAAAAGTGGATCTTCCAGCCAGCCCATCTAGCTACACTTAATCAGCTTCCACCGTCCTAAAACGGTCCCCGAAGTCTGGGTTTCCAAGAAGCTGACCAGTGGATTTAAAACCTGACTAACATTAGTTAACCCCGAGCTGGCTGGAATCTCCCGAGTTTTTAATTGCAAGCTGTCCTTGGTCACCAGGTGCAAGTCGGTGCTAGTCATGCAGGCGTTGAGGAATACACCGATGACGAATCACAATTTTGTTTTTTCACGTTGAAAACCTCAACTTTGATTTGTCAGTTAGCCAAATAAATAATACTTGGCATTAGCTGATGAGTATAATCTTCAGCAACCGTTGAGGAATAAATGCAATTTGGCTAAGGCCGCTTTTTTAAATGGCGAAGGAAATATTGTGAGGTGAAAGAATGACTATATCATGAAACAAGGACAACTACGTATGTCCTTATTCTGCTTCCTTCGCAGATATGTGTTAAGCTTCACTGTCGAATTGGGAGGGTGCAAACATGGCGGCCATGTACTATGTGTAGTAGTATGTGCACAGACGCCAGATCATAAGCCGGCCGAAAATACTACCAAGATAATGCGGAATTCGAGCATAATCACTTTAAATACAGCCCAACAGCCTCTCAAATCATAACACCGCCACATAGAGGAGCCAGGAAGGAATAAAACGGCAAAAAATGCCATACAATATACACTGACGTCACGTCAGAGGCATGTCCAGACATGACGGTCATGTCAACTTTTCACCGAGTACCAGACGGAGACAAAATATGGCATAAACTTTAAAAAATACAATGCTTAACCGCTCTACGTGTCCCCAGCGATACCTCAACAGCTTCACAAACTCATGAGTAGAATTTGAAGAAGAAGAGAGACCAAAATAGACGATAAACAGACACCAAAATGCCTTGTGACCGCATAGGAACCTTGCCGCTGGAAGTCTGTCACTGCTCTGGCTTTGTCTCTTCAGATCACACAGTGAGGCGTATATATCCGTCCGCGTGACACTACAAACGTTGAATCACCAAACCAAGGATCATAGAGTAAGGAAACCATACGTTCTAAACATTGCCAAAAATTGTCAGTGATGAAACAGAACTAGTATTGGCTGGTGGACTTGCAAACAGTAGAATCGAAATTAGCACTACTTTTTATCCGCAGATGTATATGGAAGAGATATGGTAGCCTATGGCGGGGAATCGTTTCAGGCAGAAACACCTGTTTTGTTGATTGCGTCATCACTTTAATCTAATGCCAGTAATGGGGCCTGCAGAGGCTCTTGGGAAGTATATTAAAATCAATTTGTTGTGTGTATACTATTTTTTTCATTCTGCAGTCAAAGTTTATTTGTTATTAACATCTTGCCGTTGTTCTTCAGTAATCAAAATATTGGGATCAAATCAATACCTAGGGACGTATATCAATTTCAACAGTGGGTCTACAGATTTGAATGATTTTTTCCATGAAACCAAAATCAAATACTAGTACAAGCTCAGTAAAAACGTCTTGTTTGTCTCAATGCAAAATCTTTTATTGAACAGAAATCCCGGCAGCGTAAGATACATTTGAAAATTGACTCGTTGCACGTACGTGCAAACTGATAAATAATTCATGTAATGTACTCAATGCCATCTAGGATCAAGCGATTCTAACTTCTATTCACCGCGATACACCTGTTCCCGCGCGCCACAACCAGGTAGACAATTAACTCAATTTGGGACGATAACCAATCAGGGGAGTTATGCAAATGAGTATATATGCTAATGAGGTAGGGGTATAAAAAGCAGCCTTCCCAGCGAACGGAAGAACTGCACATGCAGCTGCCTGCCTCACGGAAGAAGCCACCGGAAAGATGCTGGAGATTCCGAGATGCGAGAGCTGTCAGCACCATGCGAAGTGGTGTGGCGGAGGGCACACCACTGGGCTTCCTACAATGGGAATGCCGTAAGAAGTTCAACTTTGAACGAACAAATCAACACATTGATACCATGTCGAGAAAAATTGCCGATTTATTCTTACGCGACCGTTTTATTTTTCATCTTTTAGACATGTGGCATGAACGAAGAGCTTTATTTATTTACTTATTCCACTTCGCAGATTGCTTCATGCTCGCAATCTGAGGGGAGTCGGCAACAGGAAACTAGTTCCTCTACGAGGCCGACTCCCTCAGAAGATATACAAACTTAAACAATAGTGTTCCTGTGCCGGCACTTCTCGACGCTGTGGGCACATTATTCACGTCAGCAGTTGAGGCAGCGTCGGGTTCCTCTTACCCAGAAGATGGAACATGGGGAAGAGTGGCGGAAGAAAGTGGCTTGAGAAACACCTGGAAGACAAGAAAGAGGTTGAAGCAACGGTGGCTTCGTGCACGTGAAGATAAGGGTAAGGTATGTATCAAGAAATTTGCATAGCTGAATCTCATTTCTGTATACGCATACTGTCCTCGGTACGCACGAAACACTCAAGCTATTGTAGATGCATACTATTAATGTACTTGATTAGATCCTTAATTGAATAACTAGGTTGTATCACTTATTGGCTATGCCTAAGAAAGTATGATTTAACAGCATGATTGTGTGTTAAAACAGTTTATTATGCATATCTTTGCTCAGAAATACTAATGTCACTACTTGCTTTTGCCAGTTTTAACACTTCTGACTGATTCTTGTTTACGTAGATACCGAGATGCATCACTAGGATGTTGTGGTGTGGCGGAGGGCACACCACTTGGGCTCCCTGCAATGGGAATGAGGTAAGAAGTTCAACTTTGTTCCAGAGAAGAAAATCCATGACATTATATAAAAAGCTATACGTAAACCAACAGATAATTGCTAACTTACTACAGAAGTTCTATTTTGATACAAATTGAATTGATTAGCACAAATATGTGGGTTCTCTATCCTCAGTACGACAGTCCCTGACTGCAAAGAAAGAAGATCTGTATGTGATGTGGCGGAGGGTAAACCACTTGGGCGTCCTACAATGGAAATTGGGTAAGAAGTTCAACTTTGTTCCAGAGAAGAAAGTCCATGCAATGTATAGTGACATATATAAAAAAAAGATATGCAAACCAACAGATAATTACTACAGAATTTCTGTTTTGATACAAATACATTTAACTCGCCACGCAATATCTTAGATGGTCCTTTCTCGAGTCGTTCCTTGTCAGAGCACATGCTGACATCCGACATGTGTGCAGAATCGAGGAATCTAACGTTGTTAAAACCTATTATCATTGCCCCTTGGATGTCTAGCCAAAGGGCCATTATTTTCTTCAACTTGCCAAACGTTTGGCATTCTACAGCATTAGTTTCTGTTTGAAGGGATTTCTTCTCAATTTTTTCTCGTTCCGGTGTGGTTAGCCAAATTATTGGAGACATAACAGGCTCAGGTCTTTCGCTCCCTTGAAACCGATACAAGATTGCTTGGGCGGGGCAGTTATTGTAGGTGCCACGTGATGACTGCGGGTTGTGTCGGTCACATCTAGGCTTACACCTTAGAGCATGTTTTTCTCTTCAGCAGAAACAAAAATCCTTGCGGATACAAGCAAAACACATTGATACCATGTCGAGAAAAATTGCCGATTTATTCTGACGTGGCCGTTTTATATTTCATCTTTTAGAAATGGTGTGGCATGAAAGAAGGACTATGCCAGTGCGGGAACTTTTCACAGCCGTTGAAAAGGTTTTCCAATCTAAAGACCCAGCCAAAGAATCTACTTATAAAGCAGACGGTGATTTTGGGAAGGTAACAGTAGAAATAAAATGGGGGAATAACCTGAAAAACAGGAAAAGGCTAAAACAAGTTCAATAATAAATGACACAACCAAGTATGCCACCTACAATCACCTCTAAAAACATCTGCGGATACACGTATCAAGTCTTTAACCTGCAATATTCGTGTTGCGAATTGAATAGTGTATAAGTTATATAAAATGCTACATGTAAACCAACAGATAATTGCAAACTTACTACTGAAGTTTTGTTTTGATACAAACTGAATTGATTAGCACAAATACATGTGGGTTCTGTATCCTCAGTAGTCCCTGGCGGCAAAGAAGATCTATATGTGGTGTGGCGGACTCGGCACACCACTTGGGCTTCCTGCAATAGGAATGGGGTAAGAAGTTCAACTTTGTTGCAGAGAAGAAAATTCATGTAATGCATAGTGGCATTTATAAAAAAACGTTATGCAAACCAACAGATAATTCTTAACTTACTACAGAATTTCTGTTTTGATACAAATACATTTAACTCGTCACGCAATATATTAGGTGGTCCTTTCTCGAGTCGTTCCTTTCTCGAGTCGTTCCTTGTCAGAGCATGCTGACATTATCCGACATTATCCTATAACCTATTATCATTGCTCCTTGGCCGTGCAGTCAAAATGCCAACATAAACTACATTTTATGTCAATGTTCTTTTACAATTCCGAAAGAAACAAACTTTTCCTTAAAATCTACAAATTTTTCTTCTTGCTTAAGTCGTCCAACCCCTTTATATATGAAAAAGTTGGACAATTCATCTCCCACTGCATACGGAAAAGAAGTCAAAAGCCATCAAATAGCTTAAGTAGAAATAGATTTAGATTAGACGTTACTTCTCTTTTGATTTATCTATAGTTCTCATTTTCCTTCTCTGTAAAGCATAAAATATGCTTGCGGATACAAACAAATCACATTGATACCATGTCGAGAAAAATTGCCGATTTATTCTTACGTGGCCGTTTTATATTTCATCTTTCAGACATATGGCATGAGAGGCGCACCGTACCTGTACAGGGCCTGTTAACCGCCTCAGTAGTCCCTGACTGCAAAGAAGGTCTGTAGGTGGTGTGGCGGAGGGCACACCACTTGGGCTTCCTGCAATAGGAATGGGGTAAGAAGTTCAACTTTGTTGCAGAGATATATAAAAAGCTATGTAAACTAACAGATAATTGATAACTTACTACAGAATGAGTTTATTTGAAAGCAGACATCCTACAGTGTTGCAAGAACTGTGCATCCAACTTCTTTTGAACAGATGGTCTACATGTTTCATTGAATTTTTATAGCTGGGCTCTAAATGAAATGAAGAAGTTCACTTCCCATGCTTGAATAGCCTCCTTTAATTCACCATTATGATACTTTCTCAGCAAGTTAGACTGCACAATGACCAGTTTTTGGTTGTACCTGTTTCAACACATCAAAAGAAAATCATTGGAATTATGATCTGTATGACTGGACCAAATTGTATCATTCCAAAAATTCTCAACCTCAGTTATAGACCTAAAAATATTGTACATCTCTAGCAACACTTACAGATATAGTATACTAAATCCACTTCTTTTAGAGCACTTCATTTTGGCAGCACATTGTTTTTTGGTGATGGATTCGATCCTCTGCACCTGAAGCTGCATTTGAATGAATTGTCCCTCGACGCTGTCACATGGTGATAACTCAGCGTGGCATCCTCGCTTCCACGCCCATCTTAAACTCATTCGTAGTCACTCGAAAGAAGAAGCTCCTCCCCTTTCGGTGACGCATGCGCTCTCGGCTTGCTTATTGTTTTCCTTGGTTCAGGTTTAGATTCTGTTACCATGTCTCTCTTTCTACCGAATGATAAGGTGATCGAGCTGAGTCGATTAGCCAATGCTGTGCTCGAGAAAGGTCGACTCACTGCACGGGAGTTAGCTCATGTTATCGGAAAGTTTCAAGCAGCCGCCGTCTCGGTGCTTCTGGCGCCACTACATTTCCGACAACTCCAACTCCTCCTTATCTCAACACTTCGGCGGACAGGGAGAGATTGGGACGCGTTAGTTCATCTGCCACAAGACGCGCGGCAAGATTTAGTCTGGTGGAGAGACAGTCTGCCGCAAAACTACGACCGTCCGATTCACTGTCCCGTAGGGGACATCGTGATCGAAAGCGATGCCTCGCAACTTGGCTGGGGAGCCTTCTCCGACGGTATAAGCACAGGTGGTCGTTGGTCGGTCAGGGAAAGGGCTCGTCACATCAATCAGTTAGAAATGATGGCAGCAACTTTCGCGGTTCAGTCTTTCTGCAAGGACAAAGTCAATTCTGCGGTTCGCATCAAATCCGACAATTCGACGGTAGTCGCGTATATCAATCGTCGGGGCGGCACGAAGTCGTCAGTCCTGGCAGACCTTGCTCTCAACCTTTGGAGTTTCTGCGTGGAGAGAGGCCTCCTGTTGTCGGCCGTCCATGTGGCTGGCCTGGACAACGTGAGAGCAGATTTCAAGTCGAGGAACTTCAACCGCCTCACCGAATGGTCTGTGTCACCAAGTGTGTACGAGATCATTCTGCAGATATGTCCCGCCCTCCGGAATCCGAGGGCAGTGGACCTTTTCGCATCCCGTCTCAACAGGAAGCTCCGCCTGTATGTGTCCTGGGAGCCGGACCCAGAGGCGGTGGGAACGGATGCGTTCACCCTGGATTGGAACCAGTGGGAGGCTCTGTATGCATTCCCCCCGTTCATCCTTGTCGGCAGGGTGTTGACGAAAATTCGCCAAGACAAAGTGCAGAGAGTACATCTCCTGGCACCTATATGGGAGACAGCGGCCTGGTATCCCATGCTCCTCCACATGTTAGTCCAAGAGCCAGTCAGGCTGCCAACGAGTCGGTTTCTACTCACGCAACCGGTGGACGGGACACCTCACCCGCTAGGAGAGTCGCTACGTCTAGCCGTGTGGACTGTCTCAGGACTCGATACCGAGAGTCTGAAATTTCGGATGGAGTTACCAGAGTGCTCCTGGCATCCTGGAGACCGAGAACCAGTGGGTTATACTCGTCCTCCTGGCGGAGATGGTCTCGCTGGTGTGGTGGAAAAAGTCTTCATCCCATTTCGGCGCCACTGAATAAGGTACTCGACTTTCTGTATCGCCTTTTTGATAAGGGTCTACAGTACCGCACGATCAATGTTTATCGTTCTGCCATCTCTTCGACACACTTGAATGTAGAAGGTAGGCCTATAGGTGCTCACCCTTTAGTTTCTCGTTTCATGAAGGGTGTGTTCGAGTTGCGTCCACCCGTACCAAAACATGTGTTTATTTGGGATGTTTCAGTTGTCCTGAAATTCCTACGTAAGTGGGCACCGGCTAAATGTTTGAGTTTAAAGCAGTTGACTCTCAAGGTGGCCATGTTAGTAGCCTTGGTGTCTGCAGGAAGAAGCCAATCCTTAGCTTTGTTAGACACTAGTCATATGAGTTCCTCTAAGGACGGTTTGTCATTTGAAGTTTACAAACTGACAAAGACTTCTAGACCAGACAAACCATCTCATTCTATGTTTGTGGCTAAGTTTGAGCAGAAGGAAGTGTGTCCTGTGGTTTATTTGAAAGCGTACATAGCTAGGACAGCATCGTTCCGTTCGGATTCTGATTCGCGTGTGTTCCGCGCATTGGTCAAACCGCACAAGGCAGTGTGCTCAGCTACGATTGCTCGTTGGCTCAAATCTGTCCTTTCAGAAGCTATTTCAGTCAGCAAAGGCTTCACCGGCCACTCTGTCAGAAGTGCTGCTACCTCTGCTGCCCGTCAATCCGGGGTATCAGTGAAGGATATAATGCTAGCAGCGAACTGGTCTAGTAGTTCGACCTTTGAAAAGTTTTACAACAAACCTTCAAATTTGTCTCATTTTGGTCATTCTGTTCTGGCCTCCGCTTCAAAGTCACGCTGAGTTATCACCATGTGACAGCGTCGAGGGACAATTGAAGTTTGGTACAAACCTTGGTGCCGGACAAATGTAATTGTCCCTCGACGTGGAACATGGTGATAACCCGGCCCAAAAGTACTGCTGCGGTACTGCAACTGGCTGTTCCCACCCCGGGATGGTCGGCCAGAACAGGTTGTGAAGAACTGAAGAAATCAAGCAAGCCGAGAGCGCATGCGTCACCGAAAGGGGAGGAGCTTCTTCTTTCGAGTGACTACGAATGAGCTTAAGATGGGCGTGGAAGCGAGGATGCCACGCTGAGTTATCACCATGTTCCACGTCGAGGGACAATTACATTTGTCCGGCACCAAGGTTTGTACCAAACTTCAATTGTACTGTTGCTAGTGGTGAACAATAACAAAGAATTGTTTGATTTGGTTTTTATTGACTCCAACATACAAAATGACAGTCTTGCAGTCAACTAGAGTGTAGTTTTGAATTGCACTGTTCAACAAATTGATTAATATAACTCGGACTGAACTAACAGACGTCTAGGACAAATTTACGGCTCTAAAATATAACATGAAGAATCAAGCTGCCATCCAGTATTCTACATATTATGTCTTCTAGAATTGTCTTCACCTTCTTATGAAACCAGCAATGATTGTATAAAGTATAGTAAAACCATCGACGGGAAGTAAAAAGCCATCTTACTGCTCAAAATTTCTTAGTTACGTTTCTACTAGGCTTGAAAACTATTGGGAAATGTGGAAAAATTATGTTGTCTATAATTTGCTGCATATCAAGGCGTAAAATCATTTCATTTTTACATTTAAATGAGAACGAGTCCGTAGCGTTTGTGGTCTCACAGTTTATGGCCTTAAATAAGCAACACACCAGAATATTTGCTGTAAGAAATTTGGGGGTTGTGTTTGACTCCTCTGCGACGTTCTGGTGTGGATTTATTCTTACATGGACGTTCTGGTGTGGATTTATTCTTCATGGACGTTCTGGTGTGGATTTATTCTTACGTGGACGTTCTGGTGTGGATTTATTCTTACGTGGACGTTCTGGTGTGGATTTATTCTTACGTGGCCGTTTTATATTTCATCTTTTAGACATGTGGCATGAAAGAAAAGTTGTGCCTCTGCTGGCGCTGCTCGACGCTGTGGGCAGATTATTCGCATCAGACGTCGAAGCAGCGTCGGCTTCCTCGTACCCAGACGATGGAATATGGGGGAGAGTGGCGGAAGAAATTGGATGGAGAAACACCTGGAAAACGCAGAATTGTTACGGTAAGTATATACATGTAGGATCATGTCATGCTTCCACGAATGCGTTCTGGATATTTCACAACGATATAAACACGACGATTTCCATTTACTTTGTCGCTCTTGGGACAGGCTTGTTCTTATACCCCCATTGTATTAGGTTTGCGACCTCGCCACTCTCTCTCTGCGACCTGAAATTCGAATTTCTTAGATAAAAAACGAATCTTCTCACGTTTCCATCTGCAAAAATCACAAGAGTGGTCTACTAAAAATGAAAGACATATCGACAGGGTTCTAGGTCATGTGTTTTAACAGTAATGATAAGTTTTTTTTTTAATGTTTCTCAGAATTCCGACTAGAAAGAACAGCAACAGCTGAATGTTATTGTGGTGTGGCAGAGGGCACACCACTAGGCTTCCTGCAATGGGAATGGGGTAAGAAGTTCAGCTTTGTTGCAGAGAAGAAAAGCCATGCAATGTATAGTGACTTTACATAAAAAGCTATGTAAACCAGCAGATAATTTCTAATTTACAACAGAATGAGTTTATTTTAAAGCAGACATCCTCCAGTACTAGTGTTACAAGACCTGTGCAGCCAACTTCCTCTTTTGAACAGATTGTCCACATGTTGTTTCCTTGCATCTTCAAAGCTGGGCTCTCTAACAACAGATCTGTTGTTTGAAATTATACTTCCCATGCTTGAATAGCCTCCTCTAATTCAATATTATGATACTTTCTCAACACGTTAGACTGCACAATGACCAGTTTCTGGTTGTACCTGTTTCAACACAACAAACGAAATGGTGAATCATTGTGATCTGTATGACTGAGGATTTTTGGAATGATACAATTAGGTATAATCTCAGTATAATGTTGTGCATGTCTAGCGTCCAACACTTAGCCGATATAGTAGAGCACTTCTTTTAGAGCACTTCTTTAGAGCACTTCATTTTGGCAGCACATTGTTTTTTGTGATGGATTCGATTCGAGTGCAAACAAATATGTATGTTGGCTATTAGTATCATCACTATATGTCTATATGTTAATGTAACTTTGTACAAGACATCCTGTTCATACTAGAGTATTCAAGCCTTTCCGTTAGAAAAATACTTTTCTGCTAGATCATAGTCATTCGAGCTGAAGTTTTAAACTTTGCATCTCATCCACTTTCTTTTGTATCCATTTTCAATGAATTAGAGGTGACTGGAAGGGGCGTCCTCTAGATCTGGGCCAACTACCGAGGAGACAAGTTGCTGAAGACGAAGAAATACAAGAGACGAGAAAATTCCGAAGCCATGGGAGCAGAAGTTCCGAACGAATGTAGAACGATTGCTCAGGTGTTGATGGACTAGCCGCTCATCAAGGATGAATGGCAATTGTTACATTGAATACTCAATGCTAGTTTTCCATAATGTAGTTTTGCATTATATACTCACTACTAGTCCAAATGACCCAGTGCATACTGTTGCAATTTTTTTTCACCAAATGAAGCCAAGCAGGCATTTTCCATACGTTTACGCCAATTATATAGTTATATTAAATCTGCTCGCGGTACTGAGTATCTTGAAAACGGTTGTACCTTGCAAAGACTTCTGGGTAATTTATCACGTAAGACATCACATCTCTAAGAGCATGCTGTTGAATATATCTGTACCTTGTATATAAAACAGTAAATATTCTTGTTTGGGACTGTATTGTGGAATGAATTATTTGTGTATACTGCAGGCAAACCTCCTAGCATGATCAGCGCTATAGCTTATGTAGAGTTAGGTATCCCGATAAATCGTTTACATCATGACAATTAAGGACTGTCCGCTGCCTCCATGATATTGCTCACCCTGGTATACATGTAAGTCTAGCCCCGGCCCGCACCTAGCATTTTGGCTAAAAAAATTGGCAAAAGTCACAAAGTTGCCAGCTTTAAGAAAATTCGAGGACTACAGGCAAAATGTTATTATTTTTTTTAGCTCAGTCTTCGGATAATAATATGTTAGCCCATCCTGTGACCGAATATGACGGCGCAAGCTTTGCCAGTTTTTGAGATAACCCCAGACCTCCCGTCCTGATTACTCTCCAAGGAGAGGTTAGGCTCCGGCTGCTCTTTGACGTTTTTTAGTCGTTTTTGTCGGGCTTTCTATTTCATACTTTTTCTTGGTGTCTCCTGGCCTAACGACACATAAAGAAAACGGTACAAAATAGAAAGCCCGATGAAAACGCCTAAAAACGTCAAAAACAGCCAGTCTAACCCCTGCTTGCAGACTATGTCCTGATACTATGGCACGTCTATGCCCCTACCTCCCGTCCTATACATACTTGTGATCTCCAAGTAGATACTACGGTGGCAGGCTGACAGTATCCATGCAAACAATCCTCATTTGCCGTCGTGTATACTGTATGCCTGCCACTGTAGGATCTGCTTGGAGATTATGTAAGCAAGGCTTGGACCGCAGATAATATTATTGCTATTTAACCCTATTCAGACCGGGGGGGGGGGGGGGTGAGGTCTCCGCCAACTGTCATGTCGCATAACGCCTGAACGGCTTACGTGACATTTCCTACAATTTAGTTGGCAACAATTTTATGAAGTTTGGAAATTTTTTCAAGAAGAAGAAGAAATTTTTCCATTTTTCGTGGTCATGGCAACCGGTTATTAACAACTTTGACGAAAATCGCTAATTTGGGTTCTAACGAGTATTGGTCAGGTTTTCTTGCTACGTGACTACTGCTATTTTATTACATAGATAACATCTAATAGTATGTTTTGTAATTGAATATGCATGAATTATGCCGTTTTGGAGTTAGAAGGGGCGGGCCTCAAAAGCCTGCCCAGATCACCCCACCCCGTCCCAGATTGACCAAAAACGCCCGCGGGTCTGCAAAGTTAACAAATTGTAACGAGGAAGCCACCCACCTACATTTGTGTAGCACCAGTCTTATCAATTAAATCAGTCTTATCAATTGAGACATTTCTAATTGAGTCTTGACATTGCGCTTCAAGATGTTTCAGAAGTGACGATTTGGGAATATAATGTCACAGAAGGGTGCTTTAATAACGGACCGTTATATATGGTACCTTATTATTACTAACTTACCTTGTTAGGGTCGCCTTTAGCAATCTCATTTAATATGGATTAAAGTTTAACATTTGACAAATGAAGACACGATACTATGCAATGAATAAGGAAAATGTTATATCTACTAGCTATGAACAATGAATCCGTGTTGTATAAAACTGTTTTGGGCATGCATGACAAAATGCAGACACTTACGATACTGCGCAATGAATAAGGAAATGCTATATCTACTAGATATTAACAATGTCACTTTAATGCACACAAAGCTCATTGAATGATCAGCATTATAGCTTATTATGTAGAGTAAGGTATCCCGATCGTCTACATTTACAAGTACAAGGTACTGAAGCAGGTGCAACACGACAGCGGTGTCTCCAGCAAGGCCATGGGCATCATGAACTCCTTCGTCAACATTTCGCCACATCACCACTGAGGCTTCTCGTCTGGCTCACTACAACAAACGCTCCACCATCAGCAGCCGGGAGATCCAGATCTAGTTGCTAGATTTATCCTGTTATTACGTAATAATGTTCCATCTTTATTTCGTTCTGTCAATGAAGGCTACATTGCAAAAGGCCACAGCAAGTAAAGGATGGCATCCTATGCAGAGTACAAAAATAATGAGATAGCACGAAAAAAACAAGATGGGTAAAAAAACAAGATGGTTAAACTTTCAAACTATGATAGACACCATAAACGTCGTAAAAAGATTTGAAGTGACAAAACATGGCATCACAACTAACAAGGCATTCATTCCAGTATTAAAGAAGTGAACTAGTGTAGTAAAAGTGATACTAGTGTGGTACTAGTGTGGTACACTGGTATCACTTGACAACCTGGCAACTACATTTCATGGCTTCCATATTGGTGGCATTTTTACAACTATCCAACAAGATTCACTTCTGCAACCATAGTCATGGCTACCTCCCTAGTGTCACTTCTACATGTATAATTATTAGGCTTCAACACAATATGTTTGCCTATTTTGGTCTATCTGATCATCCCCGATGAGGATTTTTTTTTGTTTTTAGAAATCATGCGAAAATTAATGAGCGCGCTGATGTCATCCATGAAATTTACTTGCTGTAGCCTAACCAGATAACGCCAAGCATATTGCGCCCGAAACCCAGGTAGCGGCGACTGGTAATGACATCAGTGATGGTAAGAAGCACAACGCACGCAAAGCACACAGCAGCGTGCATGCACACACACAGACGCGATTTGCGCCCACAAGTTTGGCTACACACCTGAGAACGAGTCTAATGTACTACTTAGTGTTGCCCGTACATGAATATGAAAGTTCAAAAGTAATACCATCTCTACAATTGGATAAGATTGTAAGATTACGTCCGTACGTTTCAGGTGACATCCATCACTCTTCTTATTCAGCGTCACTTGAATTTTAGATATCGTTTACCTGAATGTTTAACCTTCATACACCTTTCTCACGCGGCGGCCATGATAGATCGAAGGCGAGGTCAAGGAGGCAAACAGACAAAACTTATTTCTAAAATCAGCTCTCATTTAGTTTTCTCCCAAACCACACAAATTTTCACAATATAAGATCAAATAGTAAATATTGTAACTAGTGTTATGCACCGAAAGATGTACCAATTTAGAGTAGCGTAGACAGATCCCATAGTCCCTTAAGAGATGCAAAATAAAAACATAAAAATGCAAATATTTGACGGACATGCAGCCATTCTCTTATTCAAGTTATTGCTCGATTTTCTAATTTCCATCCTATCATTGGTTGAACTGCTGATTATGATGGACAGTCTTTTGTTTGCCTCATTGAACTCGTTTTATATATATCATGGCCGCCACGTGAGAAAGGTGTATAGTTTTCAATGCAGATATAGATGCTTACTTATACACGCGTTACACTAATATTTTGACTTTGTATTCTTCGTCACCGATAAAAGTAGTTGAAATAATCTGATTCTATAATCCATTTAAAAATCATTTTCAAGTTAGTAAAGTTGCCATGTTTGGATTGTGATCAATTGTGGGTAGGTAATGCGATCCCAGAGATGCCTAGCGTTTGTGTGTTGTACTGCAGCAGAACTCCCATTTTCAGTTACTAGTAGTAATCTAACAGTTGCTTCTTTTATCCTCAATTGATGCTATTTTTCTTGACTAGACCAGAATCAAAGTTTTTAAAAAATCGGCCCCTGCAGTTCCAAAAAAAAGCTATGAAGAAGCCCAAACTTACAATCTGTCCAAAGAGCTATCTACCACTTAAATATCATGACCACAGCATGTCCAGAATACGAGATATCAAATCTGCTTGTAGAAGTGACACTAGCTAGGCAGCCATGACTGTAGTTATAGAAGTGAAACTAGTTACTATATATATGTTAGATAGTTGTATACAGTAAGTGGCACCAATATGGAAGCCATGAGTGTAGTTGCTAATGCTATGTTGGTAAGTGATACCAGTCTACCACACTAGTGTCACCTTTACTACACTAGTTCACAGCTTGAATGCCTTGTTGGCTGTGATATGTTTCGTCGCTTCAATTCTTGTCTTTTTACAAAGTTTATTGCGTATATTTGGAAAATGTAGCCATCTTGTTTTTTTTAGCCCTATCTCACTATTTTTCAGTCCGCAGATGATGTCATCCATAAAATTTACTTGTTGTGGCCTTAGCACTAAAAACATAACCTTCTTTGTGAAGGTAAATGAGACAAAGGATGGAAGAAAATGTTGCAAAGTGAGAACAAATCATGTTAAAATCGTTTTTTATTGTAAGTAATAAAATATATTTATCAATCCACTAATAATGCTACTGTAGTATACTGTTTTACAAACTTATCTTTTGCAACATTTATTAATCAGCAAATTGGACACTTTTGTCGAAAATACCCATTGTTACTTAATCAATTGCCGGAAGTTTTACAATGATACATAATTTATTATGATACAATAATTGAAAAGGTAACAATGGAGATATGATAACTTTAAATGTTCAGATAGAAAATCTAAAAAAACTACACAGCTACTTAATTTTCAGTAGTTTATAAAACATTTTTACAATACTCTACAAATGTGGGAAGTCATGCTTTAGTTTTTCCTAACTGAAGGGAAAATACCTGTTTGTACATAACAGCATATACATGTAGTACACAAGACTTTACTTTTCAGTAGTTTATAAAACATTTTTACAATACTCTACAAATGTGGGAAGTCATGCTTTAGTTTTTCCCAACTGAAGGAAAAATACCTGTTTGTACATAACAACATATACATGTAGTACACAAGATCGTGTAATCTATAATACCCAAGCCACGGGCAGGTTGGATTTAAGAGTGATGCAGAGTACATCGTATTATTTTTCCTTTATGTCCTACCCACCCAAGGAAAAACACATTTCAATATAAAATGCATCAGGACTTTGCGGCAAAATATGGTAACAACAGCAATTCTAAAAGCTGACTCTGGTATTCAAAATTAAGACAGCAGCACACTTTGTGCACCCGAAGTGTAATCAAATTACTCTATGGAAGTCTGTGTGACAAAAGTAGAGCCCTGTGTGATAACGCAAGTTATCGTCTGATCAGTAATACCTGCATCTAACGCTATCACGGCCAAAGTATGACAAAATAATAGTATCAAAGATTCAATGCAACAGTACAGCCAGTTTTACATCATAGAATACATGCCATTACAGTATTCAAAATACAAAATGTACTCTATTTGTCCTTAAAAAGCTGACATTCCTTCAACACCTGCGCAACTGTTCTGCATTTCAAGACTTCCTTGCGGAAGGTTCGGAACTTCTGTTCCCATGGCTTTAGACATTTCTTGGAGGACTTGAACTTCTTCGTGAGGAGTTTGTCGGCTAAATAATCCAGCCACAAGACATTCGTGAAGGGATGGTGTCTCTTCCAGTCATTCCTAAATGGTACGGAATGGAGAGAGGAAAAAAGGATGAGATGCAAAGCTATATCTTGCTCCGTGGTATGAGGGGTGGGCCCTAGGGAAAAAATGCTGTGTTTCCTGTTTCAGACCTGAAAAAATAGGGTCAGTAGGTAGGGATTATCTTCTTTTATGAAATCTTTAAAAAATTGTTAGACTCTAGTGATACAATATAGTTCAACAAAGTAAAACTGAAATACATGAGGACACTTATGTTTTCAATGTCAAACTTCAATTTTGTGCATAATGGTTACATGGTGGATGCATTTATCCTTCATTAGAATAGGACAAGCAGTTTTTTTACTTGAATAGGAAGCAGGCTGAATAAAAACTAGGTGACTACACTGTCCATCCCCCCAAAAAGTCTAGGGTCGGCAGGTTTTTCTAGGGAAGGTCGGGAAACAGGAAACAACATTTTTTTCCTAGGCCGGATCAATAACTTCTAGTCTTCAGCCAGATAAAAGGTGCACAACTCAAATTTTGGGGCCTAGATATTACGTACCATTGTCTGTTGTCGATGAACCTCTACTGAAATCTGAACCATTGTGATCATTACTATGAGAGAGGTTTTCACTTTTGTGGGCTCTAACCAACTCTCAGACAACAAGAGAATGAGATGAACTATAAGGAGAATGAATCATTCTTGCCAGCTTTATTCCTATCCAACTAGAAATAATCTCCAAGCAAATCTATCAGGGGCAAAGAAATTATCTAAATTACTAAAGGGCAAAACAGTACTCAATCGGCCCCCGAGGATACCATTTAGCCCCTGGGATACTGTCTTTGCCCTTGACAGATCTGCTAGGAGAATAACAGAACAGGCATCTATATCCAAGCATCTATATAACTCACTACTCTCTTACTGGTACAAAAAACGATATCTTCCATACACTGCTGACGTGTTCATCTCATATATCCGTCTACGTAGGTCAGTTTCTTTATACTGTATTCCAAATGCAAGACCAGATCACTCTTACATAAATGTACTATTATCGATAAAAATTTGTTGTTATGTATGTAGCCCCGTAGTACTGTTGTCTGTATAGCTATTAGTTGTTGTTGGTTGCCATACATTGTACCTTGTGCGATCATTGAGCAATAAATTCATTCATTCATTCATATATACAAGCATGTCTAACCTTCATGCGATGGAACAACAGATGATAAATTGGATAGTGACTGTGAGTAAAAGTGAACTTACTGATTTTCCTCCTTCATCTTCCTGTAGATGTCAAATTGGTAGTCTCCCTCCCCAGTAAACAAGGTGGGGTCCGCTGAAAGGTCACAGTACAGGGGCTGGCCATCTACAGGGAAACAGAAGCAGGGCTTGAAATAGTGTCCCTATGGCCTGAGGCCATCATAATTTGTGCTTAAGGTTGTTCAGGTACAGGTACCACCAGATAAATATTCAGGTCCAGCCCTGTACCTAAATAATTTTACAGGTACAAGTAGTACATGAATGGGTTTTAGGTACACAGACCTATTTCAATATACATCACAACAGTCAAACTGACAAACTTACACTTATCATTTCATGGAAGATGTTGCTTGGCCCATGTGTCCGGATGATCTATCATTCCACTGTGTTGCATGTTTTGAAATAGTACTTGACAAAAACAGTTTGACCTGATGAAAAACACTTGATTTTTCTGCATCCTAACTTACAATATCGGTTACAGTCGTTACTTGTAATGAGTTCATGAAACCACCCCATGCTTGGGGAGAGCCACACCTTGAGCTAGCATGTTTAGGACTCTGACATACATACTTATCAAAAAGAGTCAGGGTCCTTCCTGGTGAGAGTGGATCAAATAAATCGGTCTGGATATGCAGCTTGTACTCTTCAGTACAACCTTGAGGCGGTTTACTGTGTATGCAACACAAACAAACAAACAAACAAACAACTCACCCTTCTGCATCCTGGACAGTGTGAAGTCGATGATGTTCACCTCCAATCCACTCGTAGGGACACACACTTCCTCTCCATTCAGACGGTGGGTGGAGATTTTCTCGCCGGAGTCCATTTTCTTCACTAGCACGTTCCCCCAGTGGAGGTCCCTGTGTTCAAACTCTAGCGCCTCCTCCGCCACGGCCAGGGCAACACAGATCTGGTGTAGTACAGCCTTCCCTTGGCTCAAACTGTGGAACTACAGGAGGGAAAACATCCTGTTTTAAACTGACACTACTGGTTTTAAAGCGGAACCTTTGAATCTGTGCATCATCTTGCAAATCACTGGAATTACGCAGGGCATACTTCCTCCTAAACAAGTTCAAACAGTAGAACTGACCAATAGGAGGCATGTCTCCCGTTAAAACATCATGAGATGACACGAGACTTCAGCAGACAAATGCGGGCGTGTGAAAAAAGACTTTTGATAAATTTGAGCAAAATCATGGGGTAAAATAAGAAAGAAACATCATAAACTTTCTAACCAGTAAAAATGCCCCATTACTCCTGGCTATATGATTAATGAAATTGATACGGTAATCATATTCAGTGAGATTTGATTGACCAAAATCAAGTTTTGGAAGGTTTTGTTTTTAGTTTATGAGGATACTGCAGCAGGACAAAACTTGTTTCTTGTGACCTGTGACTACTGTTTGCTGTCACTTGGCCCTAATGTTTGCATAGTACTAGTAGTGTATGGATAGAAACATGAGGGTATTTTATAATTTGTACACATACAAAAATGATACAAAATGTTACCTGATAGTGTTCCAAATCGCAGCCACCGTCTGCGAACTCCATCACAATGAAAAGCTGGGAGTCCGGGAACATGTCTGAAATGAGACAATATGAATTTGACAGTTGCTCACATACACTGAATGTGCTCATACTAAACAGTGGTATCACTCTATGAAACTGTTACTACATGTACCTACAATAAAAAAATTAAGAAAGCTTGATTAATTCATACGGTTTCAAAGATGTAACAAAATTGATTCTGGATTCTTCTAGTACAATTTATTTGCATTGTTTCATCTTATACATAGACGATATGATATAGTAACACAGTGTATTCCATATCAGGTTAATCAGGAATAGAGTCCCCTGTAATCTTATTTGTAGACAAATCCTTGTACTGTGTTGTATTCTTTTTATGTACCCATGTAAGAAAACACACATTTTGCCAGCAGTTACAAAAAACTGTAAGAATATCAATTCCAACATCAGAATCCAGTATTCAAATTAATCTACGTAAGCCCATAAGATACAAGTTACATCTCAGGAGATACCGTACAACACAGACCATGACACCTGTATTGAACATAATCACAGCCCTGCGAGTATTCTGCGAGTGTTACCTGGCCTGTCATTCTCTGAACCCTCCTTCCTTTCTTTGTGCCACTGGTCCCACATGGACAGAAGGTGTTTGGGCCACGTGCCCTGGACAAGGCATACTCGATGCAGTGGAGTGAAGCCACTTGTCTGGTTGCGGGTGCCATGCTTGAGTTCACTTAATTCTCTGCAAAAAGGTTCACAACAAACATTATGGGCTTTACTTAGCTTGAACCAGCAGGAGATGATTTCAGTGACCAAAAGTAGCAACAGCTATATTTAATACTACATTCCAAAATTAGCAGGGTTGAACAAGTGTTCTAAAATTGACTTGTCTTATGCTTGATGCCAAGAAGTACTGCATATCAAAATCTCACTCATGAAAAAGTCTCACTTGCCAAATTGGGCAAGTGGGGTAGGATATACACTTGCCCGACCGACACTTTCACTTGCCAGGGACAAGTGGGCTAGTAGACTTACATTGACTAGATGTACATTTAGTGGTGCATAACTAAACTCATATTCAGGTTTAGGTCCGGATTCAGGTCCAGCAGTTCAGGTTCATGTCCGGACTTTAAATGTTTGTGTAAACACAAAATGTTTTTTGTCTTTTTCCAGTGCAAATTTAACTCTCTATGGTAGGTTTTAAATGCTATAGAATAAAAAAGGGAATATAACTGACAGATAGCTTTTTGAAAGTCTGGACTTGGCTCCGGACATTTAGGGTTTTTTTTGGGACTTGGACCTAAACATTTTTAGGTCCAATTCCAAGTCCGGGCTTTAGGTACACACCACTATGTACATCAAATGTGAAGTTCATGATTACTGCCTTGAGATAATAAACTTAGATTCTGTCCAAGGCCTCCCAACGAACTGGGTTAGGAACCTGGTACCACGGCTCGCAAAAAATTGCCTTTTGAGAGGCAAATACAGTACATCGGTATGGCGGCTTTGAAAAGGCGTCTTCTGACACATGTTTTGCCATACCCTCTATTGTATATGTATATGGAAAATCTCAATAAATGAATAAATAAAACATAAAGGAACAACAGATATTTCGCATACCTTGAAATGATAATCTCTGGGAGGATCTCATCGAATTTCTTCTGAGGTTCGTCATTGACAAGGAAGTCCCCTTCTATTGGAATGATCTATGGACACAAAAGCTATTTCATTAATTTCCTGTCTTAATTAAATTTCCTGCAGTTACATGCATGTTTGTTGCCTTGTGAGAAACAGTTGGGGAAATGCATTTGACAGAATCAGCAAGAAATCCATGATAAAGAATACTAGTAAAACAAGGAATTCTTAAAAACATGAAAATGTTGGGGTAACATAGGGTTAGAAGATGCTTGATTTCATTTCAAACAAGTTCAACAACACAAAGATACACATCCACATACTGTAAATTCATTTAAGTTCGCGTAGATCTAATTTCGCGGTAGCCAGAAAAGGGACTCTTCGCGGTAGTTTTAAGTTCGCGGCAGCACCATGCACTGTAGTCTCTTACAGCCATGGAAAAATTTTCGGGGTGGTTTTAAGTTTGCGATGAAGTATCCACCGCGAAAACCACGGACATTAAACCACCGCGAAAGTTTCTGCATTTACATTACACACATCCATGTACACGTACCACAGTCCTTGTCTTAACCAACCAGAGGCTGTTTCATCAAGTATACTTCATGTTCCCCACCTTGATTGCTACATTGTCACCATTCTCTTTCGTTGTCTGAAAGACTTCCCCAAAAACACCCTCTCCGATCTTCTTACATTTCTTCATGGTCTCACTGGGAATACACTCCTAAAATGGTGTCAACATGCAACATGTTCAATAGACCCACACATTTATGTCAACACATATGAATGCAGAATAAAACATAAAAATGCTAAGATTTGACAGACACTTTCTCATTGGTCAAACTGCTAATTGCCAGGATATCATTGGTTGAACAGGTAATTGTGATGGACAGTCAGGATTTAGTCAGACTACATACTCTGCTGTTACAAGTGTGAATACCATACAAGTTTGTATGGCAGACTTGTCACTGTTGAGCTGCACAGTAGAAGGCACAAAATGGGAATACGATCATTATAGTACCTCCTAAAATCCTTGAAAATCCTCTTTATCCTTGAAAATTGTGACCAAACCTTTTTGAGTTAGAAGGAACAGGTAGGGTGTAAGCTTTCTCATTTTGGTCAAAATTTCCTCAGTTTACTTGGCATGTGGAAGAATTTTTAGCTGTTGGGTCATACATGTATGTTTTGTATCAGGAGAAAACTGGGGTTTCTTTCATAGAGCGAGCATTCCTCAGAGTTTGAGCCAATCAACACCCTGTTTTCTTTTGATGGTTACTATAAAGATGACCCTTTGTGATTGTCTGACTTTCTGAAGCCTTGTTTCAGTGTATTGTAACACGCTTTCCTATGGACAGCCCTAACTTTGATGCTCTGTACTGTACCTGGAAGGTGAGGATTCTCTCTTGCTCACAGTGGAGCAAGAGTTTTTCCTTGGGGCTCATCCTCAACCTGTTCTGCACTGCTTTCTTGAACAAAGGAGACATCTGGAAGGAACAAATATTTACCAATATGAGTAAAATAATAAAATAAGCACATATTATCAGCATATCCAAAACAACTTCACTGAAGACTTTTGTACAAGTTATAGCACCAGGTCTAGTTTCTAAATCTCATAATAACTGCACATTTAAGTAAACATGAATTATAAAGCTACTAGTATGCAAAATAAGTATTGTTATGCATCCATGTTTAAATGACTGTACTAAAGAAAACCACTTATCTCTATAAGTATGGTTAAAAGGGACTTTAGCCAGTGTCCATCATTCTGTGGTTTGAAAGAATTTTGCTGTGTATGACGGAAAGATATCAAGACCATTCTGTCAACTTTCACAGACAAAATCCGGCAGGTTAAGATGTAGAAATATGTGTCACAAAATTTGAATAGACCATCTCCAAGCATCAGCCTGAAAAATGAACGATGACGGAAATTTGTACACAATGACGGAAAAATTGAGCAGTTTTAGAATTCATCTGTCAATGGAAATTGGGTAGTCTGAGTGATACAAACTCTGCTGTCCAGGGCTGTAACTGAGGCCGACACATGTTGGGCGGGCTGCTATAAGCAAGATTTAATCAGGCTAGCAACAGGGATGACAGACAAAATTTCAAGCTGTCTAGAGCCCTGTGGGCAAATATTAAAACATATCATTTGAAACTGCAAGCACACTATTTCAATAGGCTAGTTGGGCAGCCCTGGCTGTGTGTGTGTCAAACAACAACAGTTAACCAATAAATAAATAACTGTGTGGAAGTTTGGCCAACTAACAATGTTGCTCTGTGTCCTGCTAGGGATACCAACAGACCCTCGCAGGGGCGTCTGCTTCACGCCGGAGCCTGGTGACTTGGCCCTGCGGCTGCTGGTGGGCATGACCTTGCCATGGCAACCCGGAGTGACTTCATCAACATCAGGTGTGAAGACAGCACTGAGGATATTAGGATTGCAAATCAAGGTTAATCTAGACAGCATAAAAATGTATATAACTGTCTCACTAAATCTTTTAAATAACTACTATAGAACATTTGCAAGCAAATACAAATAATGTTTACCATCACATGGTCTAGCCCGAGAAACTACTGCTCTTTCGACATTTGTTCTTACTAAAACACATTCATATATAGTGTACAGCCCTGTCCTGCTACTTGCTACATTATGTAGTCAGGATGTCAGTTACACCTCCAGTAACCATGGTGACAGCCATCTGGTCAAGGTCATTAACCTTATTTGCTTGCAACTTGGAGAAGAGGAGAAAGAAATGAGGCAAAAACAATGTTTTCCTTAAAATCTGTGAAAGTAAACATAAAAACTATGCAAGAGATTGTTCTTTTAAGTCTTCAAATTGCTTACTTACTAATGGACAACCTAGACTTCAGCCTGTAGGCTTTAAAAAGTATTTCAAGCCCCACATACCCAACGACTTTGCGCTTGCCTGTAAAATCATGGCCTATAGACATACCATAAAGCAGGCGTTTTGGGTGTTTTGAAGCAGTCATCTGTGGAAGATTTCTGCCTCTGCTGCGCTGATGTCCTCTTGTTATTTTTGCCTTTTTTCACATCCTTCTGGCACTCTCTGACATTGCCTGACTGTTTTTTCCTTCTGGAAGTTCCGTTCCCTGCAGCTGATAGCCTTTGTATATCGTCTTCGCTGAGCCTGGACATAATGACAGAACACGGCGTCACAGACTTAGAACTTTTCTTCTTCTGCCTTGTTCTCAATGTTCTGCCCTTGCTAGTCGTGTTTCCGTGGCAACTCTCGGAATAATGACCGTCATCCTCTGTGTTTCTGCCCTTAGCTCTGCGCCGCTTGGGAGGTGGTGCGTCCCCACCTCTGTTGGATTGCTTTGTGCGGCGAGGAGGCTGTCTTCTTGTAGCCAAAGATGGTTTTCTTTTGGCTGCTTTCCTGAGGTTGCTTGCGCGATTCTGTTTGCAGGGGGTGCTCGTCCTGAAAACCGTGGCCCCTGGAGACAAGTCTGAACACAGCTCGGAAGCATCCTGTAGAGAGTAGAAATTATGATAATGATTCGTATACTTGTCATCTGATGGTGTAAATCATTTCTTGAGCTATTTACGTACCAAAAGTCATGATGATCTGTCAAGCCCTTCTTGAGTTATTCTCTTTCAAAGTCTCAAACAAAATAGGCCCTTGCAGTTCCAAAAAAGCTGCCAGGGGGTCCTCAAACCTATACAATAGGGTCTCAAGAGCTAGCTACCACTCAAAAATCAATGGCTATATACAGTATAGCATGTCCAGAATATGAGATATCAAAACCGTAGATTCCACTGAAGTACCATAGGACGCCACTTGGAGGTACCAAATATCCATCCACAACTTCTTGAGTTATTCTGTTTGTAAACACACACATTATTGCACAGTTACACTGACACACAACCTTCTCCAAAACATAATCATACACAGTACTCGAAATGCCACTTCCATGTGCAGGGTCATGCAGGTAAAACAGGTGGTGCACATAATTCTGATGTTTACCTGTAAACGACTTCCACGTCCTTAATACGTACAAAACTGTTTACAGGTCACATGCCTTCAACTTTGACCTCGTGCATGCACAATTCAAACATATGAGCTGGCTGATTTAACACTGCTTTATCCTACACTTGTCATGGCTGATCCTGGGAACACTATCACCTTCCTTACCTCTTCTATTGGCGACTCTGGAACAACAAAGTCGGCAGAAGATAGTTCCTTGGGACTACTGAACACCTCTGAAGAGTCTGAGGATACTTTGGCCAGCACAACATCGATGTTCTCCTTTAGAAGGGACAAACAACAAGAAAAAATATGGATATCAGAGGTTAAAGAAAACAACTCAATAAAAACTTCAATAGACAGTCGAATATGGTCTTGTTCCTGTAATTTCACGAGATGTGCTGTGTACCTAAACTCAGGTTCAAGTCCAGATTTAGGTCCAGGTTCAAGTCCAGACTTGTAAGTTTTAATATGTATCATGTTCTTTGTAATTGTAAATCAGTGTACTAAGATTGTCTAAGAACAGCAGTTTTAGTGCCTAAAATGCTCATCAAGTATTACCATCTCAGTTGAAGTGTAATTTCCAACACAAAAACTGGACTTGCCCAAATGTTCAACTGTCCAACTCCAGTCTTTGTTAAGAAAAGAGCAATTTGACTTCTTTTATGACGTCACATTATGTACTATAACAATTAATATAGATAGAACATGTAATACTGCATCAGGGCCATGGTCTCGACAGAGACAGGTGTGACATTGACTTTCTGCAACTTATCATCCACTGCTCACCCAGTCGTATGTTCTATTTGTACAACATGGCGCCACAGGAGATGGACAAAAAAATTTGGTTAGTCAAATTTTTGCGTTGAAAGTTACAGTTCAACTTTGAAATGTTTCCATACCATTAATTCCCTGTTACTGGTGTTAGAGATGTTAGACAGCATCACTACAGGAGGCTCCATGCAGTCTACACTGGGACTCTCTAGCTGTGCTGTACTTCCACTCTCCTGCTGTACCTGGCTGGGTGATCCATCCAGGGGAGACGCGAAGAAAGGCGGCGTGTTGGCTTTCCTGTCCCTCGTCACAAACTTGTCCAAACGTTGCCGAACTAACTCGTCGAAAAAGGACGAGTTATGGGCGTGGCTTGATGAAGACTTGTCATTTTGGAGAGAGGCATCTCCTAGGACGTTGTTGTACGTAGGACTTGTCTCATCCTCACCCCAGGTATTGCTAAAGTTCATACTCTTCTGTGAAATCACATGGCCGAGTCCTGAGTGGTTTGCACCTTTGCCCTGTACTTCAGAATTAGAGGAATACTGGCCAGTTTTCACAGGGGCTTTTGTACGAGCTTTCTTTGTTCCTTTCTTCGAACAAGCCTTTTTCTGTCGAGCTGGAGCCTTTCGCTTCCTCTTCTGGCTTGGCAAAAAATCACTGTCACTGGACATGTCAAGGGCATTTTGAACCCTCGTTGTTTTCTTCTTGTGTTTCAGGCTGTTCTCTTTGTTGCTGGAAGGTGCGGTCCTGTGGAAAACACCAAAACAAACAATGCTTTAAGCTCAGGACGATCACCTACGTATTATAAATAATGGAAATTTATGAAGGCCTGGCAACACAGGAATTGGCCGCCTCATTAAGAATTACGTCAAATCAAGCAGCGCTCTTTAATAGCCACATGTTAATTGGCCTGGGTAGCCTGGTATCTAGCCGTATCATAGCTCCCGAGTCTCTTTTATCCTCTCTGCAAACAATTTTTTTTAAATTCTACAACTTGCAAAATTGAAAAGAAATACCTTGCAATTGCCCATGTAGCTCTATCATTGACTATGCCACACATTATTGAAAAAGGAGCATGAATATCCCATTAGATTACTGTAAACTCCTTTACTTTGCAGCTTGGTTTATTTTGTGATGGAAGGGGAAAGGAGCTTTCATAATTTAACTTCACAGTTGACACCTCTATACAGTCACACTAGACTAATAGTAATACATTGCACATTTGGCATGTGGATTTGAGGCAGAAAGGCCGTGCAGTGCAAGAATAACATGACCACAAACATTTGAAGATTTACTGTACCTGCTGTTCCAGTCTGATGTCACGTCCTTACATGGTGATGGTCTGCCTCTTTTCACAGCCTCCTCCCCACACAACCCTCCATCCTTCGACCACACCGGGGACTCCTCCTGACCCCCTGTCTGAGCGTCCAGCCGCTTGACCACTGGACTGTCGTCCAAACTGAAGGGTGAGACGTCCCCCAGGTTGAACTTACACATCCTTTCCCACGTATCGTCCACTACACGTGTGTTGTATTGGATCTTCTTCCTGTTCTTCTTGGTGGTGTAGACTCGGGCCTTTTTGACGGTACTCCCGGTCACGTTCGGCCAAAACGGCTTACCCATTCTGACTGTAAGAGAGGCAGAGTATTTTTTTTCAAATTCAAGAATAAAACATAATTCAATAATAATAATAATAAAATAAATTAAAATAAATTAAAATAAACATAATTGTTTGAAACACTACAAAGGTGACTGAACATAATTTTCGGCTATTGGCACACTCAGTGTGACACACCAGGCTTTTGGAGTGTGTCAATAGCCAGAAACAGTTTTGGATATTGACACACTACTGAGTGTCTAAAAATCATGCGCACTGCATATTGTCCATTTTGTTTTCAAAATGTCAAAATTTCGACTGGAACTGAAATTTTTGACAGCTTCTTCTTCTTAAGCTTATCCTGGTGCTTTGTCTCACATGGTATAGCAGTTGGCGACTCAAGAAGGGTCTTGTACATTTTCATTCTACAGTATAACTATAAGACAACATACAAGAAATGAGGTTGAAGGCATGTGGCATCACTGTAATGATACAGTGCGACCACTTCCAAGTTCCATGTGTCTGGCGGGAATTTACGTATATACCACCGAATGTCAACACGGGCAAATCATAAGCTACAAAGTTGTTACTACACAACATTTCATGTTAAAAAATATCAACACTTACATACAGTCAAACTATATCAGAGGACTCCAAAACCCGAGACCTACGCGCGCCATAATTTTCGGACAACTCTGGACAAAATTATACCTAAATTTGTAGATGCGTTGACGTCAACTTTAGGTCCACATACCTTGCTCTCTGTCTCCCTTTTATGGCCCACAGTTATAAAAGCAAGTTGTCATGAACCCTCGGTTGGCTTGAATGGTATAGCGAGCTGAAAAGACTGAAAATTTTGACGACCGTCGGACGCAAAGGCAAATGAAGAAGGCAAACTTCAAATCAAATATGGCGGCTCCTGCTTTTCAAACTGGAGGAAATGCAAGAAGAAATTTGATTGGACGTAGATTGCCTGACAGCATTTCTTACATGAGTGCTGATTGGATAATTTTTATGCATGGGTAATGAGATGCAAATCATCTAACGCAAATCATCCAATGTGTCGCAAAACACCATTACATCATGTTTTACGACATCAGCTGATCTTTTCCTCCTGGTGTTACACAACTTGCAACTCTGACACAACGTTGCTTCTATACACCTTTGTGTTACACTAGATGCGTGTTTTTAGAGCACTAAACAATTAAAGAGAATGCCTGCCTGTTTGGTGCAAGGCGCGAGTAGAGGAATCGGCCTGCAGTTTTGCAGGCATCTACTGAGAGTAGTTCCCAACAGCACTGTCATTGCAACGTGTAGAAATCCTGGAGGTGCCACAGAACTGCAAACTCTACAGGCAGGTTGGATTATAATTTTCGTACACGTATACTGTATATTCCACAATAGCAAATTATACATTGTAGTTTTGCTTTATCAAACATATCTCAAGTAGCTATTTATAAATAATAGCAGTAATGTAGGCTCCAGTTGTTATATAGTTAACTTATTAGTTAACTTGATAACAAAGGACAATCTGAATATGGGCCCCTAGCAGGTTTTTATAGTACTGCAGCAGAACTGTTTTGATTTTGTTTTTAATTTTTCTTACATATCTTATGTTCTGAAGCTGGGGTCATGATCCCTTCTTATTTCAAGCTTCAGGGAAGAACCAGGTACTTGTATTCAGGTTTGGGCCTCTGAGCGTCTTCACATGTAACCTGCAGTCGGCAGCAACTATATATATATAAAATATGATTTGATACATGGCTTCTTTGCATTGTCAATGAATGAGGAAATTTTATATTCCATGGTTGTCACATGGCAGGAAATTTGTATTTATCATGTATGTTAGCAGATGTGAGGATCAAGAACTGGAATTATATATGAAAATGGAGTGTTCATGAAGGTAAGTTCGCAGTTGAATTGAAACAAAGACGGAACAAGCTTTTTCATGATGTCTCAAATTTTGCGGTGAAGTGGTCACTGAGAAAAGCTCTGAAACATTGAACCACTTTGAAAATTTAAACATGTACAGTAACATGGTGTCCCTCTTTAAACATTGTCATCATCAGCAGCATCATTTTAAACAACTAAACAACTTCTACAAGAGGGTCTGCATGGGGGTTCCCGACAACAATTTATGCTGAATTCAGAAGAGTCCCCCCACACATTATGCTAAATCAAGGAAGGCAATTACACTAAATTTGGTCACCTTGCTACGAATTAAGTAGATAAGATGGTTTTCCCTACGAGTTACAGGAAATAAAAATAGGCTGCCTACGCCTTACATAAAAGAGCATGCAGACCCTCCTACAAAGTTACTTCATGATATATGTTATCCAGGCAGAGTTTCCCAGCACCCTTCACGTTGTACCCCTTGATGTGGTTGACGAGGGCTCGATCCAGCGGGCGGCCAGCGAGGTGCAGCAGCACCATGGCGGAGGTGTGGACCTGCTCATCAACTGTGCCGGCATCCTCCACCCCAGCGGTAGGGGGGAAACCAGCCTCAGGGATGTCTCCTCTCAGGTGGGAGGAGTTTATTGTGCCACTATGTATATTTGGTTATAGTTGGTTTGGGCCACCACCCATGTAACAAGTGGTATGGTCCACTAGTGGTAAATACATCACAGACAACATTGTGCTCCTTGAATTGCGCCATGAGTGGATACTAGTACTGCATGCATTCCTTCATACCATCAACAGGTAGGTGGCACTGGTAATTGTCAATCTGTCCAAGGAGGTTAAACTACCCTGTAAGTAGCCTTCTTAATAGTCATAGTGCCCCAACGACCCACTAGAAGGTCAAGGGATAGGTGAGGTGAGGAACCTTCTTAAGTGGGCAAACTGGGCTGGAAGAGGAACCCTGAATTGCTTTTTCGTAGCTCATATTGCAATATGGCTTCGTTGCGGCACATCTATTTTAGCCAAGCATCCCAGTCTGAGGTTTGGCCGCTTCTTAAACTGACTGGCAGCACTGGCAGCAGTTTTGGGACAAAGGAATTACAGAATTTGGGACAAAGGAATTACAGAATTTCTTTTATCATGTGCTGATGTTTCATTGTCTATTGATGAATACTGGTAAATTCTCTCTTTTTTGTCCTCTTCAGGGTTTGTCAACAACTTTTAGCACCAATGCTGTAGGACCATTGCTGGTAGCCAAGTACTTCTCGCCACTATTACAGAAGGGAACAGGAGCATTTGGGCAACATGGATCAAACAAGCGGACACATGCTGCAGTGATGGCCAACTTATCAGCTAAAGTTGGCTCTACAACAGAAAATGGTGAGACCGCCTCCCTGCTTACTTTGACTCTTGTCAGTTTCTTATATCATGCATGCGATGATTGTTTTTATGATAGATATACCCTTCAACTTCAGAACATTAAGGATTGATTTGGACTAATCATTCTAGACTTATGCTTTAATACTAGAATGATATCCTTTGAAAAATTTCTTTGATATCCAATGGAACATAGTTGTAATAACCTTGGAAACTGGGTGAGTGAGTGAGTGAGTGAGTGAGTGAGTGAGTGAGTGAGTGAGTGAGTGAGTGAGTGAGTGAGTGAGTGAGTGAGTGAGTGAGTGAGTGAGTGAGTGAGTGAGTGAGTGAGTGAGTGAGTGAGTGAGTGAGTGAGTGAGTGATGCTATTGTAAACCCCTGGCTTTGGCAAAAATATCTCAATCTCCTGAAAACAGATTCTGTAGGTATTTTGAAACAAACTTCTTTGAATTTTTCCAGTTGATGTATTTATTTGGTATTGCTTATTCCAAAAACTCAGGTCTTGGAGGTTGGTACTCCTACCGTATGTCCAAGTGTGCGCTGAACATGGCTACCAAGAACCTCAGCATCGAGCTGGGCCGAGGCAAAAACAAGGTGATCTGTGTCAGTCTGCACCCTGGTACAGTGGACACAGAGCTCTCCAGGCCTTATCACAAGTAAGCAACAGACAGGTGTATTATTTTGTACTCTACAGAACTGCACAAGTTACTGGGTCATAGACTGCACCATGGAGATTATTTACCTACCTGAAATAGGAGGTATCACTTTTGGTGTGTCAGCTTGTTTGTCTGTGTGTGTGTGTTTCCACAATTATTTCCACATACTAGTCATGTCAGGGACACTGACAGGAAGTTAGGTCAAAGGTTCCAGAATAGGTTTATCTCATTTCCTGTCTTCAATTTCCTTCAATATGCATGTCTGTCACCTCATGTGAGCTAGTGAGGAAATGCATAGACAGAATCAGCAAAAGAACTTTATAATACTCTATTATATGTACATGTACCTGTTTAGTGCTGAAGTTCAATTCATTATAATAGATGTACCGTTTTTTGTCTGTTTGTTTCCGGTACCTTATTAGGAATGTACCAAGCGACAAGCTGCTCTCGACAGAGCGCTCAGTGCAGTGCTTGATGGACATTGTAAACGGACTGACGATGCAGCACACAGGCAAGTTCTTCACATGGGAGGGGAAGGAGATGCCATTCTAGTCAGGTACATCACTGCAATTGGCTGGACATGCACTTGACAAACTCTCAGGTATGAACATGGAGTTAGGAAGGCCGACTACAAATAGACCAACTACAACCCCAACTTAACTCAGACAGGAGGACTTTGCATAGAACTCTCCAGTTTGTGGGACCTGGTCTTAGCTAGCCATCATATAGGGGACAGATAACGTGGCACAGTCTTATCACAAGACATCATCATTGTCAGTTCATCCTCGAAGATTTGACATCAAAGCCACAACTTTGTCCCCGTGGACTGCCAGGTACTGTGGGAGTACCTCTTGGTACTGTGGGGGTACCTCTTAAATTATGGCATCTATTTGCTGTTTGAAAGTTTTAACAAATCTGTGACCCGATCATGACCAAAAGTAGCCCGGTGTTTTCGGGTGTCCTACAAGGCCACCTAGGGGTGAGGACCAAAGGTGAAAAAAATTGAATGTTTACTACCGAGCGGAGGCACCTTTATCCCATTGTGACCATAGCATAATGATGACAAATAAACAGAACTTGAAAAGGATTTTTGATTTATTTGCTGTTTTAGAACTACATGATCTGATGTTTTGTGTGTTCCACAGTAGACATACAGTACTACTACTCTGGATTTATCCTGCAAACAATCCTATCCCTAGTACATGACAACATAGCCAGCACTTAGTGTGAATAGCTGCATTAGGTTGGCAAATGACTGTTCTCTATACACAACCAAGGATTTAACATTTCTTTTCATAACAGAGCTTATCCTTGGTTGTGTTAAGATAAAGAGCTTTCAAATTGATATTCAACATAGCAACTTGTCAACATAGGACTATTTTAGGGCGTATGGCATCTTGGATAACAAGCACAAGATAAAATCTGAAGAAATTGTAAATTTTTCCTTTCTTTTCTGTCCTTAAATTTCCATACACACCTGAACAGATTATCTTAAAAGGGCCCATTCACACTTGTGCATATATTGAAGTCCCCATGAGTTGCGTACGAACATTTTTGTTTTGTTTAGATAATCAAAAGTGCTGGGAAAAAGTTGTTTTTACTTTTACCCTTGATTGTGTAGCCTTAGTAATTGAACAAAAAAAGACTTCTTCGGCTACAAATTTACCTAAGCAAAGAAAATCAATACGCAACTCAGATGGACTCCAAATTAAGTACATGTACAATGTCATGTTCAAGTGTGAAAGGGGACTAACTCAATATCCCACAGAAAGAAAATCTACAACTATACTATGAGGAAGTAGAACAAACATGAAAATATAAGTTTATCCAGTTCAACTCTATATCTTTTATATCCACCAACAAAATTTATACAGCACTAAAGAAGAAATCTGAACTGGAAATAACCTCTAACAGTAATATATTACATTCAACCATATATATACAAGTTACAACACAAAAAAACTACTGAACAATAAAATGTGCAACTGAAATCTTCTCTGGCAGCTCTGTGTCTATAGCAACAATCAAGCAAAACATGCAGCTTGATAATCTCCAAGCAGATCTATCAAGGGCAAAGACAGTATTCGAAGAACCAAACAGTATCCATATGGGCACTGAGATCTGCAATAATTTGGTGTTGTTGCCCCTCCTTGCAGCCATATCAATAGCAATACAAAATACTTAACGCACCTAGACTGTCGCTCCCACACTCACTCACTAACCATGGGAATGGTACAAAGGCTATAAGCTGGTTCATGGTTTAAATTGCACATGCAGAGTGTGATGTGAATAATATGTCAAAGTTGAATGTTCCTGACGAGACAGAAAGAAAACATGTCTAGACATGGTCTAGACTGTAGACAAGTTAGTGGCCTTGGACCTTGTGCATGTGCAGTTTAAACTGTGAAATGGCTTATAATTCTATAGCTCACGTTAACAATGGCTACATATAACATTTCTCATATCTACCACCTAAAAAAAAATAATAATATGTGACAGTGGATAGCAAGTGATCCCCTTTCGTTATGCAGAATATCTTTTTGCAAAATTATCATCTGCTGCTGCAAAACTTGAATGTGCAAAATCTCTTTATGCAATTAAATTTGACAATATATCTTTCAAAGGCAAAGTCAAGGTTTCCATCATAACTGCATTCTTATTGCATAGAAAAAAATTACTGCAAAAAATTCACCAAGACACCTACACCATTGCACCGATTGAATAATAAAAGTCCTGCTTTCTTCAAGTTCTGCTAATCTAATTAACTTGATGACCTGTCCATCTTTCTGTAGTAGCAGTATCTGCCCACAACACAGACATGGAACACATACAGGCACTAATTACTACTGGTATAGACATTAGAGACACATAAGTAAAATTAAAGGTTGCCACATAGCAAGTAAAGACCTACAACAATTTGCTTTACATTTTATGGCTTGAAAGTTGACTTAAATCTCAATGCACTCCAAAATCAAAGTAGCTGAAACAAAGCAAAAAGCTGTCAAAATTGTGTTTGAAACTTGAAATCTACAGTGTATAACTGAAAGATGTAGTTGGAAGACTAGACGTCTGGACCGCTCTTTCCGGCAACCCAATAGGGTATTTATGTACAACCCTGTATTGCTTATATTTCCAGTACAGACAATTTAGATCATCACTTGTCTAATCACAACACCTCCCCCAACCTCCTGCATGAAAATTTTCTAAAGTAATGCTAGGACTGAATTACATGTTTTGTAAATTGATGTCAACAGGGATAGCTAAAGATAGCTAAAGAAGTTGGAATGTCAGAAATAGGAATGAAAAATAGAGGTACTCTCCTTGTTACATGTCAGCAGTTAAAAGACGTTACATATATGTCTCGGCTTACCAAATTGTCGGACTGTGTTCATACCAGGATTTGAAAATCGGGATTCATGCAGGCACAGGATAGGTCGTGATTCAATCCATTGAAATCACACCCCCCCCCACCCCCCCTTGTAGCCAGATTTGAGCCTCTCATACCTGAATTCGTGTATCGGGATAAATCCCATGCCTCGTTAAATCTCAATTCGCGAATCTTGTCCAGAATGGGATGTAAAATTCAATGGTGTGTCTTGAGATGTTAGAATCTTTAAGCGTCAAGTGTTGAAACCAGAAGAAAATGAACATCACACAGCAGAGAAAAAACTAGTCGCCGAGGTTTCATCAAGACAGTTTGCCGAGCTCTGCCTTTTTGAAGACTTCCGCTGCTGTGAAGATGACTGAGTCGATGATGCCTGCTACTGTGAAGGTCCCGCCAACTACAGCACAGATCTGCAGGGAACACAGGAGATACACAATCAGGTAAATTTCTATGTTATGATGCACCTTCATTACTTCATACATCATTGAGCCTTTTCTGTACCAAAGAAGTTAAAGTGAACGAAGATTGCATGATTCAGTGACTTGTACAGTAGATGCTGCTTAATTGCACACCCAATCACCAGCATATTTCATGCATTTATCCAACTGGACCGCACCAGTTTGGGATTTGGGGATTCTGTGCAATTAACAGAAGTGTGCATAATTTGTTGCGCAATTACATGTAAATGGCTTCAACTTCTTTCCTCATCAATGAAGGTTAGACATCAGGTTATAAGGTATGCCAAAATGGATATGATTTTGTGAATGTTTCAGATAGCATCCATCAGTGACAATGACAATCTTTCATCAGTGACAATTACAAAGATTATTAAATGGATGCTATCTAAAACGTTTTGCAAAATCCTTTGCTTAAGCCAATTGCAAGAAGGTTCTCCCCATCTTGATAGAACCTTCTTGCCTGAACAGAGTCCAATAAGTATTCCTTAAATTGGTTACCGTGGTGATGAAGTGGTAGAACGGCTTCCTCTTGTCCGTGTACTTGACAGTGATGGGGCTCAGGTCATACCGGAACCAGATAGCCGGCATCACGCGATTGCCATGACCAAACGAGATGTAGTCCTATAGTTTAAAAAAAAAGAAAGAAAGAAAATGAGCTCAAACCAGTTTCTCAAATTATTTCTCAAACGTACAGTTGAGCTTCTCTTCCACTGGTTGTGACAGAAGATACAGACACCATGTTAAGTATTTTCTGGTTTATTGTATCAGAGAAATCACTACAGACTAGCTTTTTTAGAAATACAGAGGGCAAATTGGTTTAACTGTCCCATTTTGTGGGTTGCAACCATTTTCAGTGGAGTGAATGTCAGCTGAGCAGTACAGATGGGAATCAAACTCAATGTGAGCATATTCACCACACTGAATATCCATTTCCAAATTAAAGTATTGTTACTATACTACAGAAATAAATCAACTGTTACTGCAACTTCAATATGTCTTTAAAAACCTCCTTTCCATCCTTTCACGAAATCAAGTTCACATGAAATACTTAAATTTTACAGTACCTTGTAGGCATAGGTGTACTGGAAGGCAAAGGACTTCTTGTCACTTCTGTTCTCGAAGATGGTAGGCACGATCTTTAGGAAGTAGTCATGCGAAGAAAGGGCTGCAAAGAGCAAGAGAACATGTCAGCTGTGAAGCCCTCTCTGGACAAGGCTTTAAACCAAGGCTAACTGCAGGAACCTTCCCTCTGTTCCAGGACAGAAATTTGCTTTCTGGGACAGCCATTCCATCCAGAACCTAAGTTGATGAACACTGTAAATGCAGAAATCTTTACAGCGGTTTTATGTTCTCAGTTTTTGGGTTACTGCTTTTCTGACTGAATGAGTGCTCTCACTAAGTTGAACTCAAAACCATTGTAAACACTCCATTTTCTCCTTACTGCGAAATTAAATCAAAGCAAACTTGAACGCGTTTTTCATCTGTGTTTTGCTTGCAGCACATAGCTTAATCCCCTATCCCACATTTCCGGATCCAAATGTCCTGACCTTCTCCAGACCATGGTTGGGTGTTAAGCTCTTGTCACACATTACCAAACTTGGCCTCTTGACCTTCTCCAAACTATGATTGGATGTTAAGGCCAGGTCACACATAGCCAACCATCACCTCTCGACCTTCTCCAGAACATGCTTGGGAGTTGGCCGCTTAGATTAAACTAGTCTAATCTAAAAGTTGTTGTATCTGTATCTATATAGCTGGTATAACCACCGTTCGGCGTAACACACCAGCTTCACAGGCACGCGGTGCGGCAGCAGCTGGTTATATTACACCGAACGACCCGTCACACCTAACTTTTGCACGTCCATTTGCAAGCGTTCTTTAAAACTATCCAGACAAGATACCCCTACTGTACTTGGTGATAACAAATTCCACTCTACGATAGTTCTGGTAAAGTACGCATTTTTTAATACATCAAACCTAGGTTGGTAACTCTAGGTTGTCCACACCAGCCAAGTATGAATTTTGTCAGGAAAGTCATATTTCATAAGACTAGCGTTTCAAACTGGGGCAGGAACAGGATAGATTTCAGGCTACTCCCATCCCAGCAACGATGTAACAGCTAGTCCTACAAATGATGGACTTATTAGCTGGTGTGTTACGCCGAAGGGCGGTTATACCGGCTATATAGATACAGATACAGATGATGCATATTTCAGCACCAAGGAGAGATACTACATTTAAAACACTAACGAGAAAGATATAAAAGATAGTGGTATTGTTGGGAGCAAAGTCTTGAGAAGGTCCTAAATGTGTAACACTGGCAGTATTATTATAAAGATCTGTTTTAAGCGACAGTGACCACTTACCATTAGCGTGTAACCTCTCTACTTCATCCAGTGGGTTGAAGCTACCTTTGATATGGTCCTGTATTGAGAATGAAAACACATAATGGTAAACATTTAGAAAACTGGGTAAGAATTAGCAGGAAACCGCACATTCAATGTTCTAAATTAAACATGATTGATATGACATACAATGATAACCAAGACATTCTTTAAAAAAACTTTATATGACCAACACTTAAATACATGTAGTTGTACATTAATAATTACGAACACAAATGAACTTTCATGCCAAGAAATAACAATACTACATCACACTTGCCTTTAGTGTAAGAAAAGTTATTTCATCAAGAAATGAAGTCAAATACATGCAATCATCATCATCATCTGCAATATCTAGAAATAGATAAAGTTATAAATAGCTTTCTAGAGAGTTAGGTAATTCTTTGATTTTTCTTCTGGGAGCATACCACCAATAGTTTCTTAGATTGGCCTCATGCGATTTGGCACTTGCTGCCATGTGACCGCTCATTCAATTTCACTGACACCTCCTCTAGATCTGTCAGCACTTAATTTCACACTCACAGGTAAGAAAGCTGCTAGGTCCTCTCCGAATCTGAGGTCGTGAACGACGTGTGTCATGTCTGGACTGGCTGGCTGGACGGGCGCGGAGTGAGTGGACATGTGGAAGTTCCCTGGTACCTGTTGCATGGAGTACCATAAATCGTGAAATATTCACAGTGGTTTTGTTTTTGCGGCTGTTGCAGTGCCAGTGGCCTCTCAGAATCCTAACACCACAAATATTTGGTTTATAATTCAACAGTACTACAGAATTGTTTCAACCATGCACTTTATACACCACACAAACATCTTTTTTTCCTTCTAAAAGAATATCCAGTATAAAAGTGGGGGGACAATATTTGAAAGTACTCCCTGAATCTACCCAGTGACTAAATGACAATTGCTGAGTGGCCATTGAATGACCAGAATTGAGCATTGGAATTGAGTGACCCTTGATTTTGTCATTGGAATAGGATGCATGATGTAACAGTATGTATGAAAGAGAAAAAAAAATACAAAACGTAGAAAATTGGATTTATCTATGAACTTGGTCGAGTCATTTGTCAAATTTTTTGGAACCTTTGGATGATTAGAGGTCACAGCCTCAATAGTGAAAAGTTTAAAAGCAATGACATGCCAAGAAATTTGCCACAGAAAGATTGACAAATGACAGAAGAACTATGCAGGAAGGACTCGAGGATACAACAAGGGATATAACTTTACTGTGTTTCCCACCTTATTGATCCAGAACCTGCCCTCGAACCTGCAGCCCAGTCCGTTGTTCACAGGTACTTTTTCTGTGTCCTCCACAAAACCGACCTCGTGTCTGCCCATCTCATCCTGGATGTCCAGTCCGACCACTGCAACAGGTCATTAACATAATTCCTGACTCACACAGGCACACTCTTTGTTTCCATGTGCACGCCCCTATTATATGTTCTGACACCGCTAGATTTTGACCAAGGACGTTATATCAGACGCTCAAACACTGTATTCCAACACCCCCCTATGTTCTGAAGCTCCTATGTCCCAATGCTCTTAAGTTTCAGGGACGTTGAAACATTAGGAGATTGGGGACAATTTGTTAGAGGTGTTCTAATATCTCATGATGTTCTTACACCTATGTTCCTACACCACTATGATCTTAAGTAACTGCCACTATGTTCTGACATCTCTACATTCCAACACCCCATTCTGATGCCCCAATGACCATATGTTTTGTTGCCGTAATGTTCTAACGCCAATACGTTTCGTTGCCACTATGTTCCGATGCCCCTAAATTCCATTGCCCCAATGTTCTGACACCCTGATGTTCCAACACCGTATTCCAACACACCCCTTATATTCAGAAACCCTTATATATGTTCTGAAGCTTATATATTTCTATGCTCCTAAGGGTCTGATACTCTCAAGTTCCAGGGGTGTTGAAACATAGAGTGGGAATATATTAGAGGTATAAGATAATAGTGGTGTGTGAAAGGAGTGTATTCTCCTATAAGATTGTTTCCCTGAATGGTCTCATGAATGAATGGTTGTCTTATTTACTAGTACACATGTACTTACCTTCACACTTGAGCCTGGGCAGTGATATGTTGAGGAAGACTGAGATCTGCCCTCCCCCACCACCAGAGTTGTCCACAAACAGCTCACTCATACTGCAACATAGGGATCATTAAAAAACCCGCTAGTCATCCTTTATTCGTGGGGTATCCTATATCTGCTGTTTTTTTATTCAGGGATATCATGTCGATGGACAGTGTAACAGCAACTTGTAACAAAAACTATGACCCTGAAGAATGATTTACATGGTATGTTAGTTGAATAATATTATCACAGTTGTTGAAAATTATTGGGAAAATGTTATCTTTTGGTTATATCAAGGATGTCCTTGGTTTTAACAAGACCATCCTGTTCAACAACAGAAGACTACTCTGACAGTTCTAGTTCCACTAGTCTATGTAACACAAACTCTGCTGTCCGGGGCTGTAACTTGCCCCTCCCCACGGAGGCCGGCGGATGTTGGGCGGGCTGCTATAAGCGAGATTTAATCAGGCTATAGTTCCTCCCCTTCCCAGCAGTACTCACATGTCGGACATGATGAAGGCATGGAACTCAGACAGCAGCAGGAAGACAATGAACATACCGCTCAGGATCGACACTGGAGGAGGAAACCATTGCATGTCAATCATGTTCATGTTTCCTTCCGTATGTATACAGCTACAGGATTTATTGCTACTTTACCGTAAACCATTATCCATTGTTTTAAAACAAGGTATTTAGGCAAGCCGACGGAAAGAGTTGTCAAAACTATTGCAAATGGAGGGTGGTTTCAAATTGCAATATCTCGCAATTTGCAAAATATTGCAGTTTGAAACCAACGTCCAACGACTTGATGATCCTCAAATACCATTTTCAAAAGCAACGGATATAGGTCACCCCGCATAAAGGTAAACTTAAGCGTAACACTCCAAAACAAACGCACCATATCCATCCCCCCTGCAGGCACATTGAAAACTTTTTTTCTTCTGTCAATAGAAATTTATCAAGTCAGAGAATCTAGTATGCAATACATTTTGTACTGGGCATCTGTCATGTCAGTGGTGACTACACTGTATTCATGTTATATGTACACAAGTGTTATTTATTGTTTTAAAGAAGTGAACACATCAGCATGGCACTATCTACCAGTATGATGTCACACCAACCCATGTCTCACCTAAAGCTCCAGTTAAGGTCGGCTGTGTCAGGTCTTTGGGTATCTTCCTGTAGATGTCAAACCTGTCGTAACAAAATAGTTGTCAATTTGCATTGCATCCAATAAATCAATGCTCATTCATTATTGACAAATATCATAAACACTCCTGGAAGAGGATCTTATTAAAAGAAGTCATCCTCAATTTTAAGTAGCTATTAAGCGCAATGCGTCTTCACTAAGGCTCGCATTTTTGGCCAAGCACACAAAGTCACCCCTACTCTTCTCAATAACTCCGTTGGGTTCTCTTATGCCTAGAGCTTCCTCAGACAGGGCCGCCGTCATAACATCTCACTTTGAAAGGATTATTCAAGTCTCTTTTTCCAGTCGAGTCAAAACCCAGACTCGAACTTGGGCTACTGGCTCTGATGAGTTTGAGACAGATGTGGCACGTGGTACCAGACCATAGAGTGTGCAGACCTCTGCACAACGTGGCAAATCCGAGGTAATACATTATAGCCTCAGGCTAAAGATGCTTATTTGAAGGCAAAATAATGTTATCAGTTGTTATCCTGTTATTATGATCGTACGTCCACATGTTTTCCTAAGGATCTCAGAAGACCTTTAATTTTTAGTTTAAGGTACCATACAACTGAAAATTTCAGCAACTTTCCAAGTATTACTGGTAAAAGGTCAAACACATCAAACCAGCATGATGTAC
The DNA here is from genome assembly GCA_019207045.1 of Branchiostoma floridae x Branchiostoma belcheri. Taxonomy (NCBI): domain Eukaryota; kingdom Metazoa; phylum Chordata; class Leptocardii; order Amphioxiformes; family Branchiostomatidae; genus Branchiostoma; species Branchiostoma floridae x Branchiostoma belcheri. The sequence goes on along the minus strand of CM033026.1, from coordinate 26,104,369 downwards.
CATATTTTCTTGAATACAGTGCACACTTTTTAAACTTGTCAAAATTCAGAAGGTGATGCCAAAGCTGTTTTATTTGAGGTTATTGCACAAATAAATAGGATTTAAGACTTCCTTCTCTGTACAACCTTAATACCTTAAAACCGTTTTGAAACATTTGGAAGGTCATGTAGGACTATGTCAATGCTCGACCTAGATTCAGAAAAGCAGTGGCTAATAAGGTATATATATTACGTTAAATTGAACAGGATCTGTCTGTAGCCGCCACGCATCAACATATGATGCTTGCGAACGATTGATTGATTGAACAGGATGCTTTGCTTTGCTCTAAAGGCTGATACCAATTAACAGTTAACTTTATATGCAGAATGCACTGATTATTTGAGTGGCCAGGCTATGAATCACATGAAATTAATACAGCTGATTAGGTTCTGCATAAAAGGGCGTACATGTACATGCCTCCAATTATTTGTAAGTCTTTTATATACAAATGAAACACAGAATGCATGTTGAAAACTTTTCATCAAAAGAGGCTGAAATGGTATGATGCAACGCAGAAGGAATTAATAGCATAAATATTGGCATCAGTGTTTGATTGATCAGAGCAAGCAAGACAATCAGAAATGCTCATTCTAATATTTTTTAACCCTCTTACTTTCAGACACATAGACAGACAAATTGACAGACACAGAAGCCAAAAACAATGCTCCACTCCCTTGGGGAGAACTAATTGCAAAACAACTGACATTGTCTAGTGTAACTTTAACTTTAGACGTTACCTTCACTAGTAAGTTCACCTATTGATTTGTCTTTTCCAAGTATCTCTTGAAACAGAACACAGTGCTCTTTTGTGCTAGGTAATTCAATTAACATAATCTATTGATTAGGTCTGCAACTTGATACAACCAAGGACGTAGACCCTGGGTTGTGCCATGTTACTTTGTCCATCGTTAAAGTTTGAAAAGAACCTTGTAAGCTCATAAAATAACGACTTAGAAGTAACATATGTAGCTGTATAGTTGACTCTGTAGATGTATCATTTCTAGATTAATGTAACTAGTATGTTGTCTTATACATTACATGTACATAGTTTTGTCTTACGTCGTAACCATTGCTGTGCAAATTTATAAGCTTTCAATTGACTAATCTAATGCTTTTTCTTCTTTGCTTTTGAATGGCTTCGGACCTCAACTTGCTGAAAACTCTGTAGTCTGAATACCGACAGTAATGTTTGATCCACTCACACATGTACAAAGGGAAGGACTCTTTTATGGTGGGCTCTTTTTAGTTATACGTGCTCGAGGTATCCTTGGGACGAACCTTGACGGAGCTACTAGGTACATATACTAATTTTGGCCTGAGTGAAGAGGGGAAAGTCGTGCCATTCCCAAGGGCACAAGATTGGTCAAATGAAAGGATTCGAATCAGAGACCTCCTTGGTTTTGGACCAAACATGTTGCATGCCCCTTACGGGTATACGGCTAACACGTGAAATAACCGCATGTTACCGCCTTACAACGATTACAGTATTACGTTCCTCACCTTTTTACGTCGAACGGCATGCTGAGATCCCAGGTGTGTAGCGGTGGAAGATGTAAGAAAGCTCAGGTGAGTGAAGTACAGTACATACAGGTGTGTTCCTTCTGTTGTTGTGTTTCAGATTTTACCGGCACGCCTCCCCTAACCCGGAAGTGACGCTGTGCGCGTGCGCTCCACCGTGTGGCATGTGATTGGTCGCTCGGAATCATCTTCAAGCAGATGTAAGGTGCGACTTTTTAATTTTCACCTAAGACTTATGATACATCTTCTTCGCAAGAAATTGCTTAGCCCTTACTTTTTAAGGATTTATTTCTTATACTCCATCAGCTAGCATAACGTACATTTATTCTGTAAGTAGCTTGTTGACACATGCATAGCCTCAAACAGCGGATGAAGGTGAAACACCCGCCGCTAGGAGACGTTGTTGAGCCACCTGTTTCACTGCGCTTGAAAATTGAAAGCGCTTTGCAAATTTCATAATGACTACTCAAGGACAAGCTTTGCCCAATAGAACCGTACCATCCATCCGCGTAGTTGTGACGTAGTTTTTAAATGTACAAAATAGACATACAGAATAAATCTTATCGTAACAGAAATACAAGAGAAACCTTATTATTATACATGATGGATTTGTGTTCCTAGATATTGTTTGGGCTGTTTGCTTTTGTTTTCAATATACGTATACGTACTACACTTCTCTGCAATTATCAATGATAAAAGCAGACTCTAGAGTCAATACATTTGTACTCCAACCTATTTGCGATGTCAAATTTTGAGCAAACTTACACGATCTGAATCTCATGAAGTCTGTCAATGGCTATAATGAATCATATCAGAAACAATGAGAGCAAATCAACCATAGGCGTGGTGGGTTCTTCCGTGACTGTTTGCTCTGTATGACCCAGACCTTTTGGTTTCTCACACCTACTCAAGTATGTACATACACGCTAGTAGATGTTCAAGGGCGGATGAGTCATTCTTAATCTACGAAATCCAACCACAACCCACCTTCTTTTCAAGCCACTCCCTCTGAAACAATAGTGAATAGTGTCCAGTCAGGGTGGATACGTGGCCACGTGTGTATATGTATGTATGTGTGTAGGTGGGTTATGCCGTATGTGTGTGCGTGTACAGATCGGAATCAAGCGGCGTCACTAGATAAAAATGTGAGGAGGAAAGAAAATTCTAAGGGAAAATGTTCAAATCTCAACATTTGGGGGAGGGGGGGGGGTACTAGTACGTTTCAATGAATAATAGGTGTCTCTACCCAACTAATAAGTGACGTTGAGTAGGTAAATTTGTCAGGGGGTTGGGCCCACCAAAATTAGGCTCCATTTGTTTAGCCTGGGGGCCATCCTATTACCAAGGAGGTTATATAGAACCTGCTTGATAGGACGGTTTCTCTGACAGTACCGTACAGACCGGGCCCGGTATCAATCGGATGAAACCCAGGCTACCGTTTGTCCGGATGTTAGGTTAGGGCACACAAACTTTGACTCAAGAACTGTACTAGTATCCACCCATGCATGCATTTTAGTCGACTTCTACTATCCACCCCTATAAGGAAGGCCTAGGGGCTTCTATATTGGCTACCTGTACCCAAGCTCAGTTCTCCACACTGGAGGTGGACCCGGCCCTGGCATTCAAAGTTTGGTAACAATATTAGTAATATTGAAAATTTTTAGTAGACTGGTCATAGTGTACGGGCAATTTTATATTCCGAATGACCTCTCACCTTCGGTCAAAACAAGTCGTAAAATGATACGGAAGTTTGGAAGATAATTATGTTTCGTCCGGTGAAATATAGCCTAGCTTTACACTGGGGTTTTCTGAGACGTCTTGGCCAAGACCGTCTCAGCCAAGACCTCTATTAAAAGGAGTCAGTCGATCTTAGTCACCATCACCGAACCCTCCGAGTCGTTAACGTTTCCACACAATCGCGCGCCTTCACACAGTACAAAATACAGTAGGGACAGGGTGGAGCTTTTTGCTCATTAGTCATGTTTTTTCCAACTTTTTAAGGAGGGACACATATTTCCCCTAGCAAAACATGACCACAGGTTCTCTTATTTCTCCAGCCTTTTGGGAACATTTTATTAAAAACTGATTATCAGCAATTAATAGAAAGAATTCAATTTTTTTGCGAAGAGGTGCCTGTATTTACTACTATCCTCTGAAAATACCAGTAGCAAAAGAGAAGTCTCTACCAGGCTGACTACACTGGCTGCATGACAGGGAGAATAACTTGCCAGGAGAGTTTTTACTAAATGTACTGCCAAAGGGTTTGAATTTCTGAGGGAAAATGTTAACCTTAGCGATGACTGACTGAATCTCCTGTCCGTTTTTTGTCGATCCAGAGTACCCCCGTAGGAAGGCCTGGTGGAGGCTAGTAACAAGAGTGTCCCTTCAGGGAGCCGGGGAGTGTTTGAAAGACGTAATCATAAAACATCCCGTCCGTCTACGCGCCTGTCACGCAACGTTTACGTAACGTTATACGTCATAGACGAATAGCAAAGTTATCTTGTTTGCGGAAAACTTGGATATTTGTGGACGTTGAGTTCTGTCGTAGGCTTGCCGAATTCGAAAATCGTAGAAAGCAACAACTTCGCGTGTCTGCATAGTCGGAGTCGGATTACAAATGTACCATAATATAAATGTTTCCATATACGAGTAAACATAGATGTTGAACGCCAAAATTTATAGAACAAATTCACACAGGGTTTCTCATCAATTCTGTAAATTATCCCCGAATTTGCATAATGTGTTTTTATGTAACCGACAGGGGGATGGATGGGTGTCACATAACAACGGGCTTGTCCAATTAGGTGTCTGGGATTTTGTAAATGCGTGTTATTTGTATTTCTCAATTTTGTGAACTTATTTCCTGAACAATTGTTCTTGTTTTGAAAGTTCGAGTTCTACCAAATTGCTACAGAGATATGTTTCCATCGCTGGAGGGAGATTCTTGTGCCCAGATACGTTTACATGTATCTGTGTATCTATATACATTTTGAAACTTCTTGGTATTTACTAGAAGCAAAATAGATGGTTATTGAATGAATGAATGAAGACCTTTATTGTCCATTTTTGCTTTCTAACAAGCTAAGTACAGGTCAAGGTGAATAGAATACATCTAGTAGGGATTCTAGGTACAATTTGTGTAGGGTGTAATACATGACTAAGACTACAAGGTCTAGAGTATACTAGTATGCGCAGGTTCATTTCTTCTCGCTTCTTAAGACAGTTGTAAATGTAGTTGCAGGTGGAGTTTGATGTTGCTATGCTTTGTATGAGGCAGTACTATGTTATATATAGATACCAACCTTGACAAGCTTCAAGCCGAAAGGACACACTTAGGAACAGGAAACTCTCAGATGCAATTATTAGGAGCTTGATACAATCTCCTTGGTTGCTTCAAACTCCTTGGTTGCAATTTAACACGCCAACGCGCATCACGCGACATACCGTATATGCGTCAGAACTACGTCACACCAGTCCTTGTCCAATCAAATATATCGAATTTGACAGTGTCAGGACATACTTATTTCTGAAGTGGGCTACTTTTTTTGCAAACAAGCCCTACCGAATTCAAGGTGACATACGAATTAGCGAATGTCCTTCTACGCTGATTGCATCATAAAGCGGGTATTTCACTCTCAAGCTGTGGCTACTTGTATTCTCCAAGCAGAGGTTGGGTCGCGGAAGCGGTAGTGGTCGGGGGTTTTGCCGGCTCGCTCTCTATAGTAATCTCCAAGCAGATCCTACGGTAGCATAAGATAGTATCAAAAGCTGGCAGAGGAGTGAAGCCGGCCTAGGAGTGTGTTTGGCAAATGGACACCTCTTGGCTGACTACACTCCTTGGCCAGTTTGGTACTATCTTATGCCATTGTAGGATCTGCTTGGAGATTACCCTCTAGTACCTACCGGTAAAATCCCGACCACTACTACTGTATCTCCGCGACCCAACCTTAATCTCTAAGCAGATCACACATACAGTAGCATAAGGTAGTATCAAAAGCTGGCAGAGGAGTGTCGGACGGCCTAGGAGTGTGTATGCTACCGGTGCCCGTCTGACTACCTTTGGCCGGCAATACTCCTTGGCCAGTTTTGACAATATCTTATGGCACCGTAGGATCTGCTTGGAGATCTCTCTCTATATATATATCACGCGGACAATGACCTCTGGACACAATGACAACTATACACTAATCATAATCCTATCTGATATATCATTATTAATAATTGACAGCGCTGAAATAAGTTGAGTACCACTTGAGTCCGCCGTCACTTCGTCTTCGTACCTTGATTTGTATCATTTCATATGTACTTGTACTAATTTGTAGTTACTTAAGTATTATTAATCCGGGTTATTTGCCATACATCGTAACGTTACCTGATACAATACGCTTGTTGTGCAATAAACAATTACTTTTGTCTCGGAGTTATTTTCATGTTTCAAGCAGGGTTTCAAGAACGTTCTCCATTTTTTTCGTCTGCAAACCAATCAAGCATTTTTGGGTCAAATGGCACTTATTTCATTGCCATCCCCAAATAGATAATCGTAATTATTTCAAGGTCATGTGCTTTTGATTAAGCAGGTTTTCAAAACCCATTGCTTCAGTGTGCCTGATATAGAAAATGTAGATTCCATATAAGTATAACGTTATTTTACGTCAACAAGAGACGATTGTCTTCCAATGAGTTCAAAATCAAGATATAGAATCCAATGCCTAAAAATAAACCATTGGACCTTGTACCTTGTACATTGGCCCCCAAAATACACCCTATGACGTTGGAAAACAACCATTATCAGCAATTGACCTTTTTTCGATATCACAGATGGCACAGCATGAACAAAAGTCGACCTTTAATCTGTAACTGTTACCAAAAATACCGAATCAAGGACGTTAACGTTATATGTCTTATATATTTCAAAGAAATGAATCACTTTAATCCCGTTTTATTGAGCGAATTGTGGTGTGTAACGAGATCTAATTCAATTCAATTGCTACTCATATTTAAAGTTTCTTGGCAAATAAGTAACGTATCCTTCTTTGTTGTAGTATTTATATGTTGTCTTGTCAATCACCCCGCCCTGATTACATCAAGAGTGCATCATTCCACACGTCATGCTACGTCACACAAATATTTATAGGGTCGACTGAGGCGACCGGACCGTACCAACTCAAAACGTCCCCGTTGTACTCACGTAGACACATTGTACCATGTGCGTTGAATTGGCAAGAATTTGAACAATTTCACCCTTATTCCTTAATACGAGACTTTCCATTCAGCTAATTTCTTATCATTTCCCCTCAGAACGTGTTTCTTGACTGACCGAGTGGCCACCTTGCTAATGCTACCACTATGATTAGTATGCAAATATATTCAAACGTCATAATAGTGTTGCCATATTTGGCGGGACAAAGGCAATTCATCGTCACACCTCCCGCTGAGATGGCGAAGTCCTTGAATGACGTAGCTTTGTTGGGGCTCATTCAAGTTATAGTATGGTTGGGGTTAACATTCATGGTGTGTTAAAGTTTTTGGCGAAATGTCGACCACGCCCAAGGAGCTTTTATCAAAAGCTCCTTGCCTCGCCAAAGTTCCAAGCATACCAAAGTCACGCCATTAAAACAGCGAATGGCTTTACGTTGATGTGGCTTAGAAAAATGTTACAGAAATCATAACAAAAAAGAAAGAAAAAATACAAGCTTTAGTATTGCCAATATTGCTACCTATGCGACTTATTTTGTGTTGTCAAGGAGTTCGCCATATTGAGTATATAGACTGTGACTTTTTGTGTCCTCGGTGTCAAAAGAAAGCGGCATAAAAAGACTTTGAGTTCTGGAGAATCAATAAAAGACATATGAGGTGCTAGAAACTGCGAGAAGTTTCACCCCTGTTGTAGTGTCCAGAGCCTGAATGAACCAGTCTGTTCCGGTTGGAGTGAGTTAGCTCCGCCCATTTGCTGTGACGTCATGTGCTCAAGCGTGAGTCACTTCCATATTTGGTCATCCTTACACCAGATAAAGTTGGTGCCCAGCCAGTAAACACTCATTCATTCATTCAACAACGGACGTAGTAGTACTACACCCACACTCTCTGTGTGTGGATACCCTCTTGGTATCAAGTAGAGAAGATTCCTTGTACCATATCTTTTTTTAAACGTAGATACAAACTAGGAAGAAAAAAATGACAATGGACAACTTTCAAGAGGCCGTCCACGTTACCGAGATCACCCACCAAAACCTTCGGGCGTTGTTGGAGGGATGCACCGAGAGAGTCCTGCTGATCGACACGAGGCCGTTCTTGGCGTTCAACGATTGTCACGTTGTGATGGCGGACAACACACACTTTCCGGCTATCATCAAGCGGCGATCCAAGGGTTCTGTCGGCCTAGATCTCATTATCAAGGATGGGAACAAGCGAGAGAGACTGCTGGCCGGTTTTTACTCGGACGTTGTCGTGTACGATGAGAGCTCGGACGGACAACAACACCTTACCAGGGACAGCACTACTCAACTCGTTCTGAACGGACTCAGACAGAACTGTTCTAACTGCAGAGTGGCCTTCTTGAAAGGTGAGATATGTTTCATCTTGTACATGAAGAATCTATGTAGGATTTACATTTTTTTGATCAATGATATTCAACTTTAACGCAGAACAGAAAGCCTAAAACGACAAGGAAAAGCGGGTGTTAAAAAGTGTACATACTGAGTCAGCGACCATGTGATAGACGTATCAGACGCATATTAAAACTGCTATGAATAGAACTTGTTTGCATTTATCTTGAATAAAACAAAAGCATATTTGTCACCACACTAGAAGAACTGGCACTTTGCCCTAGCGCCATTCCACCGCCAAAAAATAGTGCGCGAAAAATCTGACCATCTGTTTTTGTTATCAAGTGCGGGACCCGTGAACTAGGGGCTATGCGTTGTGTGAACGTTTTTTCCTTTTCAATTTTCCAAATTGAGGAAGTCTTGTATGACACATATCTGCTATTGCGAATGACTAATTAAAACAAAAGCATCCGTTGGACGATATTTGACAGGCAGAAGTGACCACAGGAAAACCACAGGTAGCTCGCATGGCGCCAACTGTCCATGACTCGCCTCGCCTCTTGTTGTCACCAAACCGCAAAATGACGCAGAGCGAAATCGGACCCTTTTAAATACGTCCCTCGCGTGGACACGGTTTTCATCACGTATTACCTATCGTAAGAAAATGTCTGTCTTAAAAAATCTCTCACACTGTTATGATCACCTTATTTTTGTAACCATTTTCACCCAGTGGACATGTATAATTTGAAAACCCCGTGTCACAAATAGCACTGCAACAATCGTTGTCAAATCAGATGAAAATTACGTTTTTTCTTCTTCCTTTCAAAACCAAATCTGTGCTTATTCGCACATCTGTGACAATTTAGCGTTCAGAGAGTTTTTTTTATATCCGTTGTGAATCGATTCGGAAGTGTTCCGCTGTCAACATCTGTCAAATCTTTAACCAATTTTCGTCGCATTTTAGCCGTGCCCCCCGTATCGCAGATGGTACCGGGAGTAGAGAACAATGGAGGTTTTCAAACCTTGGGGGGAAAGTGACTCAATAACAAAGGACGATCATTACGTTCTGTATTCTTATGTTTTTTACCTGCTAATAAATTATGTAAATGTAGTCATTTCAAGCTAGGTCCGGAAGTGAAATCATCAAAGATGACGGCCCGTTTTCCCTTTGTTGTAATAGTGTGATTTTCAAGGCCAATCTTGCCATTGTTGTGAGTCATTTACAAGGTATTGAGGTTTGGGTTTCCTGTATGCAAGGGGGTTGAATAACCTCCTTGCTGTATGGAACCTTTAAGTAGTAGACAATAAAATGTTAGGTTATATGCCGTTTCAGGCCCCTACACTAGCGTGTAGTACTAGTATTCTTTTTCGTCCTCTGAATCTATCTTTTGAAACGTCAACCAAACGTCAACGTAGAAGATCGTTATATTCTTCATAGATTTTTCTTACAGAGTAGGCAGGGAAAGAAATCCCGTTGATGTGAATGTAAATATCGATCTAATTTTTGCGTGGTGTGCAAGGAAATACCACAAAATTCTATATGTGCGTTTGTAGTACGGAGCCAAGGAAATCCTGTGTCATCTGATATTGTGATGTTGTTCACAAGAAAAACGTTGCCCAGGAAAAACGTCAGGTAGTGTAAAAATATACCTTCCGTGATATACAACATTTATTGGCGTCTCGAACGTTTACAACAGCGGTTTGGAAATGTACGTACTAACGTGGCTTGTCTACCCTCTTCTGTAAATTTATGGCATTTTGAATTCAATATGGAGAATAACGTTATTCACCATGGTAGAAATTACCCTGCAGCTGGATTTAGCCATGCTTTTATTTCTTTCCCCCAAATGTTTGAAAAAGAACGGTACACATTTTATGCTTTAGAATAGATCAAAGATGTTATAATTTGACACCCTTGGCTGGAAGTAATTTGGCGTCGGACTGATCGCAAGAGGCCGGGCGGTTGTCTAGAAAAAAGCCGGTCTACATGCATCTGTGGGCGGGTGAAATTTCGTGAATGGCGCAGGTGCCGCCCATATTTTCCTGGCATGGAAATTTTTCCGCCAGTCATTTCCGTTGCGCGCGCTCCCAGTGGACGTTATCAGCAAGAATTATAATTTAGTAGCTCACGCGTGGCAATTTTATTCCCTTTTTTACATAAAATTTACATTGATAATTTTGACTGCTAAATAATTACCACAAATTCTAAATCAATTGTTAGAGTCTAAGTCAGTGTGTTAGTTTTTTTCGGTACAGTATTTTCAAAATATAATTCTTTCTATTGATTCGCGATACCATCAGCATCTCTTTGAGAACTGTATGATTTAAAATTGCTTCCTTCCGGTAATATAGATAAGATGATAAGAAAAGCCCTGACATCTGTGCTACACACTTCCGGCTCATCCGGAATTGTCAAGGGGGCGATGGACATGTAATTTCCTGCGGATGTTCGTGCCGGTTTCGGTGTAATTGGAAAGAACACACGTCACCAAATTGTACAAAATCCACGAATGCTTTCACCACAGAATTTCCTCTCATTCGCATAGTTTTGTTTTTTTTCAGTGAACATAATACACATGTACTCAGATTCAGTATTTTGTATTTGGAAAAACAAGACTTTTTTTTGACCATGTAAATAGCAGATATTTTGTCAGAAAACATCGGGCAAACAGCAAAGAAGAGTTGGACAACAATGGCTGACGTCTTTATATTTATTTTGCAGGCGGTTTTGACACGTTCAGTGCGGAATACCCCGACTTGTGCCAGTGGAGCAGTCCGCCCGTCAGTCCCTTTGGTTTCTCCTCCCCAACATCGTCTGCAACACTCACAGCCCACTCCACGTCCGCCTTCTCAACAGCGACCCCTGGCAGCGAGCCGGTGTACGACAGGGGCCAGCCTGTGGAGATCCTGCCTTACCTGTACCTGGGAAGCGGCTACCACGCCTCAAGGAAGGATATGTTAGAAGCACTGGTAAGTTACTAATTTGTTTAGACATTTAGATTTCTATTTCAGTTACAATAATTTTTGCTCTAATAAACATGATTTGTTGATGTGTAACGTTACAGTAGAAATATCAACTACATAATACATTTGTATTGTACTTTTTGTAGAGATTTTGCAAGCAAATACTAGTACAATATTCTGATGTTTTTATCTCTTTTGTTCACAGGGTATCACAGCCTTGCTGAATGTCTCCCGTACCTGCCCCAACCACTTCGAGTCAGAGTACATGTACAAGTGCATCCCTGTGGAAGACACGCAAAATGCTGACATCCAGGCCTGGTTTCAGGAGGCCATCGACTACATAGGTAAGGACCTCCTTCCTTTAAAAAGTCTAAACTAACTTCTTTGTGTTCCTTCAAAGTTGTTAGCGATTGTCATTTTTTTGAATTTGAGTCACTAACAAGATATTTTTGTGTTCCACCTTAAAATGTTATTTGATTTTGACCATTTTGTCCACTTGATCCCACAGATCTTGTAAAGCTGTCCGGAGGTCGTGTGTTGGTCCACTGTCACGCCGGGGTGTCCCGTTCAGCGACCATCTGCCTCGCCTACCTCATGCACACCAACAGGGTACGTCTGGACGAGGCCTTCGACTTCGTGAAGCAGCGCCGCAGCGTCATCAGCCCCAACTTCAACTTCATGGGACAACTCCTGCAGTGGGAGGCCCAGCTCCACTCAGCGGCGCCTCCCAGTGGAAATGCAAAGAACTGCAGCAGCCATGGAGAGGTGCGCCCCTTCTGTTCCAGCCCTTCCACATCTATCTCCTCTCCTGCGCCAAGGAAAAGGATCAGGTCGGCGTCGTGTGCCCCTCTCGCACGGTCGCCCTGTTTCGTCTTCCCCATGCCAAGGCAAGACCAGCCGCTTATGTCGCCTTCTTGAGAAGACTTTGACGTCTTAAACATTTAAGACTTGATTGACAAAGACGCTGGTTCGTCTATTTTTCAAGTCCAGCCACTGGCAAAGGTGCCATGGACTGGCTGGGTTGCCTTCGTTGGCAAAGAGTTAGTAGCCTCGCTACTAAGTGTCAGTTTGTTAGGGCGCCACCACTCTGAACGTTGCGGTAACAACAAGCGATTCCTAGTGACAAAATAGCAAATTTGTCTGTGAACAATATTGTGGAGTTCCTCTCTTTCCGGATAGTTGGATTGAAACCTCCAGTCTAGGATAGCTTTGCCGTTTTTTCTACCCTCTATGAGTGTGAGAAGTGCCCTGTACAACTGTTATGGTAACAAAAATACCTCAGTGCAATATATTATGCAAGATTGTTCTTTCCATAGTTGAACTATCCATATTTCTTTCATCAGGAATGTTTAGTGTCATAGGCACACAAGGCAGGGACATATACTAGTAGTTACAGCAAAGTGAGAATTCTTTTGTACTTAGAAAATACAGGAAAACTAGTGCATAAAATGGCATTGACAAGTCATAGAGAATCATGTTAAAGCTACCACCAAAGTGTACCTTTTTCACCAAGAAAGTTTTTGTATTATGTAGTACATGTATATGGAGCTTTGTATGGGCTATTCCACCACACATTTTTGGGGGACCGACAAAAATCTTTCTCTAGCTGTATATACTGAAAATTTCCAAGTAACTGAAAATCCAAGCAAACATTTTTGACATAACATGTAGGTGGTTGAAGCCCCTTGACTAAGATGGAATAGCCCATAGATCAGTTTATGTTAAAATAAGATGATTTCAGATTTATATTTTTTTCTTTGTTAACATATTGTGAAAGTCATTAATATATCGCTTTACTTTTTATGTTACATTGTCACAACTATGCTGAACATTTTGTTACTAGTTATCGTTATCAAAAAAAGCTTTTTTGTACTTTTGTATAACATTATTTGGAGCAAAATGTTACATTCTGGGATGGTAGTTGAAGCCTTAGAACATGTATCTGGAAAGTGATTAACCATTTTCCTGCTACCTAACCCCATAACCAATACAAATTTGGTGCAAAATAGCTACCTTAGCAGGTTCATGGTTAACATACTATTCAATAGATGCATTTTCCACTATTCACAACTACCAAGGCATTGTGGGATACATTCCTGTAGACCTTCCATGTTGGAAGGTTGGAAACATCTTGTTTTTACTACACAAGGACAAGCATTTGTTGTACGTCTGCCAAAGAGTACTGCATTCCATGTTCTGTTTTTTAGAAGAATAAATTATTCTGGACTGAAACAAGAGTTTGTCGTTCCATTTTGCATTCTGTCTTAAAATTATTAGGCACAGAAAGAGACAATCACCGATAGATATTGCCACTGTATATGGTAGAGTATATTTAACTAATTGCTACCTAGATAACTGTAGGAGCATCCTCAACAGATAGCTATGGTAGATTTAGGTTAGGTTTGACTGGTCGTTCAGTGGAATACCGGTATAAATACTAAAGTGAAGGGCACTTGACCAGCTAGACATAATTTTCATTCCCAAATACTGTAAATGCATTTAAGTTCGCAGGGATTTAATTTCGCGGTAGCGGGAAAATGGACTTTTCGTGGTGGTTTTAATTTCGCGGTAGCACCATGCACTGTAGTCTCTTACTGTTATGGAACCTGTTCGCGGTGAAGCGGCCGCCGCGAAAACCGCGGACATTAATCCACCGCGAACATTTCTGCATTTACAGTATTGTTGCAAACAACTTAGACTACAGCTATTTAATTCCTTGATTATCATATACATGAGAAAAAAATTAACCTCTTCTCTGTAAGAATAAAAGAAGGAACAGGTATCCAATAATTTTTCTTTTCAATTTTTTTTTTATTCGCAAGTTCTTGGCCAAGAGCTTATTGCATCACAAAACATATGTTTTCACCAGTGGAGGCACCAAGTCAACATACCAGTCAGATTGATCTTTATAAGGATGAAGTTTCTAGTTTTAGTGCATCGGTGAAAAGTCTGTAAGTACTATAGGAAGACAAGGTGACATGTTGACTCATATGGTGATATTTAAATGGTACATGTGCATGTGATGTAATCAACATGGGCTCCCAAACAATTTTCACAGAAGAAAAAAATTAACGAGGTGAATCAGAGAGCCAGGTGAAAATTTCATAATCTAAAAATCAGTGAAGACCATATAAAACACACCTTCCACATTCAGTAAGGGATGTTCCATTTAAAAAAAGAATGCAGAGGTAGTTAAAAGAATCTGATAAAATCTTACGGACCTTTATAATATCAAACCTTTTAATCATAAACTTCATCTGATATACTTTCTCTGCATTTTCCGATTAGATTAAAAATGGAGTAACTAATATTATCAAGTTATCTGTTCCATCAAAAATATGATTTCAAAGACAAGAAGATAAAATTTCGTACAATAACAATAAAATGTGCACTTTGCTCAACACACCACTAAGCTTACGTTCCAATATAGAACATACATGTATAAAGAATGGACAAAAGTTACCACATTGCACGTGTTACATGTACCTTGCCCAAAAACACTTATTATAACTATAAGCTTTATTCCCAGTTACATGTATATGTCTGTTATTACATAGATAAATATGTAAGAAAATAAAAGAATATTGGAAAGAAGTGGCAAGATTGCACATGTACAAGTCACTAACAAAGACAATGGTTAGTCACATGCAGTACATCAACACCCTAGTTCAAAACAATGTCACTATTCACCACATACACATAGAAGTACCCTGAATTTCTGTTGGAATTCAAACATGTCTCATTTACATACGACCGATGTAAAGGCCAAGAAAGTAGAGTGGTCAGTACCTTGTATTCGGTAGGTCGTGAGTTTGATACCCTGGCCGAGTCATAGCAAATGGCACACACTGCTTTGGGCAAGATTGTGGCATTTGGGAAAGACTTATTAGCATTTGAACACACACGCACCACTACTAGTAGACAGCCCCCTGCTGTACTGATCGCACAAAGTTGTGTGGCCAAGGGATGGGCACCGCCCTATGCACCATTTGGTGCGGGAAGGACTTTATAGAGACATACACCTAAACATAATTGTGGCTGAGTCAATGAGAGCTGTAAATTTTCAAATATGCAACAAGTACCATTACAACGATACATAAATGCTGTAAAAGATCTGCAAAGAGCAGAGTTGTACACGTAACATTTATACATGATAATGTAAAATACAGTGACAGCAGTTTCAATGCTTTGTCTTGGATAGCCATGTAAAAATATCAACATCTCCAGCATTCTAAAAACCATTTTTTCAGAAAAAATTTAAGACCATGATCTTTTTCAAGAATGATAAAGAATATATACAATTATGTACAACAATTGAACCTCCCAGAAAAAGGAACCATTGCGTTTACAAGTGCTTTGAAAACTGGTGAACCATTCGGCGAATGACAGAGTAGAGACTGACGCTCCCACCCACCAACCCAAATATGATGATCAGTACATCCTTGGTCATGACCATGTAGCTGAGGCTCCCCCTGTAGAGTTTCAAGTGAATTGCACAAGGAAGGATGAAAGCCAGGATGGTACTGCCAACCGCTCCTGTGTATAGAAATGACATACATGTAGTCTCAAATACAAAACGTCAACATCAAATGAACAGTCCAGAGCTACGAAGCCTCAAGTAGATACGTTTCTGCATAAATATAGTTTTTACAGAGGGTACTTGCATAATCTTACATCCTTAGCTTCAAAGTTCCTTACATTGCCAGGCCGAGTTGGACAAGTTAAAAAAAATATCTGAAAAATTTGATGAGTTAAAAACATATTAGGTAATATACTAGTAGTTGTACATCATAATTCTGTACTTAAGATGCACAATGAAATTGATGTAACGCCAGTTCACCTTTATCCAAGGGGTAACCTAAATCCGCCGTATTTACAAGGTATTTAGGTATATCACGTTGACAGACAAGTTTAAAACTGCAGTATTTGGAAAAACAATTACAATTTTTGAAACCACTGTCTGTCAACCTGTTATCACTAATTACACTGTGCAACTATTCATAAATACAGTGGATATAGGTTACCCAGCGATGAAGATGAACAAGCGTTACACAGAATGTGGAATGGAGTATGACTTACCAGTAAAAGCTCCAATGTAAGCAAAGTCGTCCTTAAGTGCAAGAGCTAGAGCCCCTGAGGCCGTCACCAGTAACGTACGCAACAGGTTACGCTTCCAGGCTGATACCTGTGAGAAACATTGAGTTAAGGACTAAGGATGATTGTATACTAGCTTTATGCATAGAGAAAAGTGGTCTTGTGGTTACAGTTGTTGACAAAAGGTTCAAAAGGTTCTGGTTTTGAATTTCTAGTAGGCCTTTGCCAATGTTGTGCCCTTCCACTTTATACCTATTTCCTTACTCGACACCTCAAGCATGCTAAAGATCCCACCACACTTGCTAAAGAGAGAAGTGTGAGTGGATCAAACTTACAGTCTAGTTAAACATAGCTTGAACCTACTGTACAAAACTGGTGTGTTATCCCTAAAGGTAGTTTACTGGTTATGTGAAACAAGAACAAAAAAAATTTTGCTCCCTTAGTTTTCAAGACTTTCAAAAAATTTCCAGGCACAAAAGAAAAAAAAAACTGCCTCTTACTGAGTCAGGTATTGCCATGGCAACAGTCAACCTCTCTCCCCCAGATTCCTCCTCATCTTCATCATCATCATCCAGCAACAGTGGATCTGATTGGCTGTTCATGATGCCCTCTGATTGGCTGTTCAGGAGGCCGCCTGATTGGACAGAACCATTTCTGCCATTTGAGTCAGCAGCAGGCCCACAACATCTCCCTGGGAAAATGATAACGACCATCGCTTGGGACAAACTTATATTTTTTTGGTGTGTGTGTGTGTGTATGACATTACATTCCCAGTCGAAAAAAGACAATCACTATTATATGTTCCACCCCACTGTCTTCATATATTCAACCAGATGCGTTGCATTAGTCAGAGAGGCACTAATAACGTGAAAATTAACAAAAACTCTAACGGTGTGAAAACATACTAGTTGGTCAGAATTTCTTTGTAGCAAAATGGATCACTGCTTTGAATATTGCCTATTCATAAGTTTTCACAGATAATTAGGTCCAGGTTGATCGTCTGGACCTGAACCGAACCTGTGCCTGAGTTTTCTGTACCGGTACCCACCCCTGGAGGTATGATTAGTTATTATAGTTAATGTAGTTTGAGGAATGGATTTGTCTGCAGTAGCTTACCTGGAGCAAACAGCCATCCCTCTATAATCTCCACCACGGGTACCAGCTGCATGGGGTAGGTGAAGGCCACACCGATACAGAGGGTCAGGTTCACTATCTGAAATACATCAGTATGCACATTCACTGGGAGCACCACAAGGGAAAAATGGATCGATTTGAAAAATACTTTCACCCCCAATGGACTGTTCCAAATCAACTTTTTGTCAAGTCCAAAGACTTGAGTTTTCAAATTTTGATCCTTATCTTGAAGGACAGGTTTTTCAAAACGCACCCCCCCCTCCCCATGCAAAATATTCTCTAGACATAGAAGAACCATTAAAATACATGAAAACAACAAAGACTGGGAGTTCTGCTACAGTACCAAGGTCAGCTACCAGAGGGCCCCAAATCTACCATCATGACCTTTGTGTTCACAAGACCTACCCACATACCAAATATCATCACAATCCATCCATCAATCCATCTAGAGGTTCCTCAGTTACGCCAAAGGGCGGTTGTACTGGCTATATAGTTACAGATACAGTTATTCACTTATTGCTGCAAATACACAAACTGTACTTCACTGGTGTATTCAGATCCACTTTGATGATGATGATACACAGACACACACAGACAAACCAAAAACTACACCTCCATTTTTCATGGCAGTGAAGAGGTAAAACACAGAGAATGAGCCAGAGCCTTACATCTGCTTGGAGAAAGGATACTAAAACTCTTCCAACTTTTCCTAATCAAAAATACATTCCCGCGTACCTGAGCGATAACCGAGCCTGTCGGCAGGTTCTGCGAGATCATCTGCTGCACGTTGGTTCCGTAGCGGAGATACCCAACGACTCCGAAGCAGCCGAGGATGAGAGACACCAGGAAGAGCGCGGTGTGGAGGAACCGCGAGAAGTTGTGCCGATTCCCCTCCATACTCGCCTCTATTGGGATCACCTGGAAAGGAATGTTCCACTTTTACAGGGGGGACATGGGGAACAGTAAGCCAGGTCACAGTTTGTACTGCACATGCAGTGTGATGTATTGTGGGCAATATGTCAAAGTTGAAGGTCCCTGCAGGGTTGGACAAGTCCACTAGTCCGATTGTCCTGGGCAAGTGAAAGCGCTGATGGGGCAAGTGCATGTCCTACACCCTTGCCAGATCGGGCAAGTGATATTTTTTTGATGAGTGAAATGTTGATATACAGTGTACTTGTTACATCATGAATTATTTAACACAGAAAAAAAGTGCCAATAGTAAAAGAATTTCATTACTGGAAGTGAAAATACAAAAAAATTGTTAATCCCTGCCCTGAATATGTATCAAGCATGGTCTAGACAAGAACTGTTTACAAGTTAGGGGCCTTCACCTCAGACCTCGCGCATGTGCAGTTCAAATTGGGAACTGACTTATAACCAGCAAAGTTAGCTGCCTGGGTTAAATTTCCATACATTCCAGAAAACCAGAGGAGAAAAAGAAAGTCATTCACAAACTGAGAATCTGGTTAACTATAGGACGATTCAACTTGCACTACGAAAATATTGGTTCCACAGTATGCAATGAGATTTAGAACTATAGCTATAGGCTCACCGTTCCGATGCCTTCAAACGCGCCGGTGACTTGACCAAAGAATACCGGGAAGGTTTCCAGCTGGTACCACTTGATGTGCGAAACCTTCAACTCCATACCTGTGGGAAAGTGAACAACAAAGGTAAGACTTAGTTAAAATACTAGACTAAGTATGGAGTCAAGATAGAGATTTCCAATCCCTGACAGGCCCCAATGTTGTATCCTTGGGAAAGGCACTTAACACCAATTCACAAAGTATGTATGTGTTGATCTATGGCTTATGCATTGATTCAAAAAGGTTTTCACAAAAGTAATTCCATTAATCGCAACATTGCTGTACTGTAAATCTTGAAATGTTTGCAGTGTTTTTATTTCTGCACTTTTTTCTGGTGACTTCTCCATGAATTCTTGACCACGAATATGCGTTTCTGATGACTCACAACTTTTGAATAAAATTGTTTCCACTTCAATTTTGAAACAGGTCAGAAACCTCCTTCAGCAAAATTTGCACAAAGTAAAGGACTCTACAGTACTTGCCTATCAGCATGTAGACCAGTACGGATATGAACCCAGCGAGGATGGACAGGTTGGCCAGCACGCTGATCGGTCCCAGCGACCGCACGCTCCGCAGGTACGAGAAGAACACAAACATCGGGTACGGGATGAGCAGAATGAGCGGGAACGCTGGCGCAGTGGACACGTACACCGTGGGCGAGACCGTCGCGTTGGTAGGGGGCGCTAATGTCGTTGTGAGAGCGGACGTGCTTCCGTTAGCTGTTGTAGAGTGGCGTTCCCTCGTTGTTGTTACAGAGGGCATTGTTGTACTGGTAACGTTGTTTACTTCAATATCAGAAACAGTAGTTCTGCTGCTTTCAGTTCCAACGGGCAGCTTTTCGCTCACCGAACCTGTCGGCGACGTTACCAAACTGACTGAACTTCCCGAGGCTTGAACAGACTTTACGTTCTTGGCCGCTTGTGATTCAGGAAGGGTGGCAAGGTTCTGCTTTTCTGTCAAATCAGCGGCATCCCTACTAGACTGATCTACAGAAGGTAAACGCGCTATTGCCTCTTCAAAACGTCGTTGTAGAATAGAGGGGATGTTTTCACCGCTACCTAACTGGGAAGGGGCGTCTCTAAGATATCTCTGACTTAAGTGTAGAGAGTCGTTATAAGTGACAGACATATCGAGATCAAAAGCCCCAAATTGGGTGGAATTAGTTTCCACCGATGGCCAGAGAGTTTGTAAGGTGTTCCCTAAAAAGACAAAGTAGCCAACGAGGAAGAAGAACTGAGTCTGCAGCAATGCCAGGTTAACGATGATCAGTCCTCCCGTGCCGAAAACCTTCCTGCCCAAGTCCCCGTAGGTGAGGCTACGTTCTAGCCTCTTCTGGCGGTGGGTCTGGATGACCAGGTCGGCGGCCGTCATGACACGCTGCTGGGAGTACTTGCTGAGAATCTGCCGTATGAGTTCCTTCTTGCAGTCCACGATGAGGTGGCAGCAGTGGTCCGTTATGGAGGCGATCAGCACCAGTCCACCCAGCCCCAGCTAAAACAACAAAACAACAATAGATTAATATTTGGGTTTCAAATTTTATCAAGATGCAGCAGAATCACTTCTTTACTACTATCAAGCAACTTGACTTTTTTTCATAGTCACTAAAGTTTGATATTGTCTGTGACCAAAATGTAGATACATGTAGGAAACAAGAAATCTTTAATAGATTAACCTCTGAGTCTGAGCAATACCTAGACTTTCTTGTTTTATTGATTATTATGAATTTCTTACAAATCCTGTCTATTTATTTTCCTGCTTTCTTGTGGTACTTTGGACCCAGCCCAAGTCTGCGGCAACAACTTTGGATTCGGGCCAAACCAGCCTGGTTCAAAGAAGTGTGCGTAGTGCAGTGGTTAGCGGCCCTGCTTCTGGAACTATAATCCGTGAGTGCGGTTACGGTTGTGTAGCTCACCCAGTGCTGTCTCCAGGACCCGTCCCACCGTCCCTGGACGGAAATTTACTTGTTGGGACGGAAAAAAAATTCACCCATTCCGTCCCAAAAAATCTTAATTTCATGACATGAACATACATTTTCGTAAGCTAAACTGGCAGATTTAATAACTAAAATAGGCTTCTAAATCCAAATTTAATCGATGTTTTCCTCGCCCCCACAAGTAATCGTGGTTAACACCTTCCAGGCCGTGAGATAAATAAACATCGCCCCACGCGCACCGACAAATGGAGACGTGTGGAGATCAGAGATCGGCGAAGCGTGCTATTCGCGTGGCGCAATGTGTTTCTTCAATTAAGAAGGCGGGTCTCCGGCGTTATCACAGTTGCGTCAAAGCCCAAACATAAACTATGGGTGGGACCGGTTGGTGTATGGCTCTCGATCTGAGGATGTGGCGAACACCGGAACACGCCTCTCACGCCATGAGAGCTCGCGCTGACACATTTCAATAATGGTCTGCGACGAGGCTCCGCGTGCTGCGTGTCGCAAGAGTTTTGTTCTTTTTAACATCGGTAAAATGATAAAATACACAATTTTAGTCGGACTCGCTCGGGGGGCACAGGCAGCATCTGGTACTGCTGCATGTAAGATTCTGGTTTTGACATGTTTCGAGCCATTGTTTTCGAATTTGTCTTTGATCACCGCCGGATATTTTTCGTTCCAAGCACGGCTAATATATGCAGCCACGTGACAGAGTTGAGCACGGTTGCCATGGTCCCAGATTGGTTGACAGCAGTGCGCTTTAGATCTCTTTTGAGGTTTTGCGTTGTGGGCGTGCCGGAGTGGTCAACAGTACGTTAAGTAGTACTACTTTCACGCAATCATCGAGTCACCATTAAACCATGTGACCCAGAATTGGCGCGAATTTCTGTAGACTGGGGGAGGAGCTAAGCTCACGGAAAAGTATACTTCGTCGCATGTCACATAGGGAGGTCCGGTTGTGTTTTGCTTGCTGCAAGTGGGAGGGCTGAGCCCGGCTGACAGTACTGGTTTCCGCAGTCTTGATTCCAGTCACGCCTACTCGCGTTCTGTCAGGTGACTCAGGTCTTCAAAACGTAAACAAATGATTAGGAGGGCGGTAGTACATACGTTTTGCTTTGATGGCGAAGTTTCGATGGTGTAATCCTAGTGGGTAAGCGCTACTTCCTTGCAAGTGTGGTCAAAAATTACGTTATAGGTTTTGATAAGCTGCCGGTGGTCCTACTTTGCGGAATGAAATTTTGTCACTGAAAATACGTGAAATAGCGTTTTAGAGAGTCTGAATTCTAAAAATTTCACGGGGGAGCATGCCCCCGGACCCCCCTAGGTTGGCGAGCGCCTTCGGCGCTCGCGTCGGGCCTTCGGCCCTCCAACCCCCCCCCCCCCTGACTACGTCGGGGACGGAATGAAACTTCAAGCTGGAGACAGCACTGAGCTCACCTGACATGAACAATTACGGAAGAGCTAGCGTAGGGGAATTTCCCGGGTACAATGAACCCGTGACTACTGTACATAGTGTCTGCCTTCAGTGAGCTAAACTAGATCGGAATCATTTTCACTTTCAGTTTCACTAAGTTTCAGCCTCCAAACCCTGCAAGTCTACAGGAATAACTAGAGTTCCACGACCCCATACCTTCGCCAAATGATTTGATCTTTTACAACTGCTTATCAATTGTGTTTGTCATTAATTATGCAGATAAGGCTCTCATTTGCATAAATTATATAACTTGATCATCTCCTTCACTAAATAAGAGACGTGCGCAATATATGTTAAGAAAGGAGGCTTATGTCACATTTGCTGATAATTTATGCAAATGAGGATCTCATTTGCACAATTGATGTTCAATGATGTTCACCTGTACATAGCTTCCAAATGCTACAAGTAAGAAGTTCCCGTCATTTACCACAATGACATTATAGCATTTTCTCATTAATTATGCAAATTAGGTCTTTATTTTGCATAATATGTATCTATCAATATTCTTCTGTTTCTCAGTTACAAATGTCACATGTTGCAATGGACCTATAATGGAACTGGGCGTGTTTACACGATTTCCTCATTAATTATGCAAATTAGATACCAATTTGCATAATCATTATGTCATTATATGAAGCATCACTTAAGCTATCTACATACCAAAAATCATAACAATCCGTTAACCCCTACTTGAGTTATTCCCTTTCAAAGTCTGACACTAAACCTGCCCTGCAGTTCCAAAACAAGCTGCTAGGGGGCCAAAACCTATACCACTTACTCTCGGCATCAAGACCTGTCTACCACTAAAAATTATAGCCACAGCATGTTCAGAACTCGAGATATCCAACCCGGAAGTTCCGCTGCAGTACCATAGCAAGCCGCTAGGAGGTCCAAAATGTAATCATTTCTAGGTCTCATCAATACCTACCCACATACCAAATATCAATACAATCCATTCATGCGTTCTTGAGTTATGGTGTTTTCCTACAAACATACACACACACACACAAACGCTACCCAAAATATAACCTTCTTGGCGAAGGTAATAACATGTACCGTTAAGATTACATGCGTATTCATTTACAATTCAAGCAAGCTGATTCTGTATCCTATCTTCTGTTGTACACAAGGACTTACCCCAAGACCACTTTGTAAGAAGGCGAACGGCATGCCGATGTAGTTGGAACCAATGAAGGCCTTGACAATGTTGGCGAAGTCTGCCCCATACCGCACTAGTCGGGTCCTGGGGCTGTAATTAAGTGTAAATAAAGAAACAAATGCAAGATAAAGCGACAATTGTCAAAACATCATTGTTTCATCGGTGAATACAGTCTCTCTGAAAAACAGTCTCGTTTCTTGTTTGTTAATTTCTTCATCACCACAGGACGACAGGAGTCCACATGAATTGATAAACATCCTGTCAATGATGAAGAAAAACTCTTAATCCACAGGGACATCCTTGGCCTTATGAAATATAATATGCCATGTTATTACATCAAAGAGGTTAACATCAGAATGTACAACATGTGAATGTGGCACTGTTCAGTAACATACTGTAAGTCGTGAAATTATTGTTACAGTAGTGATTTTATGTTTGAGGTTTTGCTGGTGACCACTTCATGCAAAGTTACACAAAAAATGCTTGTTCTGTTGTCTACCAATTGTTTCAATCACGAGCTAAAACCAACCACGACCACTCAATTTTCTCTCCACCGAGAAATTAAATCCTTGCGAAGTTAAATCCATTCTACAGTAATGTGTTGATCCAGGCCAGGGTCTTTGGGGTTTCCATCACAACAACTTGTCATCACAAAAACTCCGCAGAGAAATCCAGGAGATTGTCTAGGGCTTCATACGGTTGAGTTGGAAATAAATTATGTTTCAGAGAAACCGCCAGGGTAAGCAAATTTTGCTTTGGTGCCGAGTTGGAAGACAATCTTTTCTTCAAGATGTCTTGGGGTTCCAAGACGCCAGGATTGAAGAAGATTGTCATAAATAGTTCCCTAATTTTCTTGCAATGGCTAGAAACTTCCTTGTCGAACTTTTATATTTCCAACTCTGTCCAAGTCATAAGTAACCTCCGATTATCAAGGGAAATTGTTTACTTATAATCTGCATGCCCCCCTCCCCATCCACTTACCTCGGTGCCTCTGCCATGTTTCACAGGGACGTTCAAGGTTGTTTTATCAAGCCTCCTCAGTTTCCCACAGCGCAATTTAGCCTCTCTCCAACTCTAACGAGGTCTCGATCGTACTTTAAACGAAGGAATATTACGACTAAAAAGCTTAATCAACACTGTCCCCGTCTGATCACACCGGCTAGACCTTGATCGACCGGTCTCCCAGCCGCTTCCGCTTTCCTTCACGCGACAAAGAAAAGCGACGCCTAGCATACGTTGAAAGTACTGCACAAACTCTTGTGCCGGTACTTGCATTATGGTTTGTCTCCAACAGATGTCGCTTTTGACACGCCAACAGGTGTCGCTTTTGACACGTTAACTTCCTTTGATGAGCCTTTGATGTTCGCAAAGTTTCACGTTTAATTGAACTTCAATGTGTAGGAAGTTGTAACTCAACAAAAAAAACACGGCGACTGTTCTTCACATTCAGTACGTGAGGTTTGTGATGTTCAAGTGATTTTCTAGTAACGTAAAATATTTCAAAGTCAATTTTTGGCACTTTTCTTTGCAATAAGATGAAGGAACTTTATTGCATTCCATACCAACATTCATGGAGTAACAATTTGATGTTGCTGTGCAGCAATTTGCAAGAAAGTTATAGAAACTATATTAAAAACAGACCAAAAGCAACAATTCTTGAAAGTTTTTTTTTTTTTTCATTTTCATACTCACTGAATTACTGCCACTCTTCTGATAGCATATTACAATAAATACAGACGAAACCAACAAAGAGACTGGAGTCAATGATCAACAAACATTTTAATAGTAATCTGGAAAATCATGTACATTACATTTGCTGATGGTACCCTGTTACACAGGTTACCATGTTGCAACTTATGCGAAACAAGCATGCATAGATGTCTTCAAATTCAGCTTCCATGCATTTTTATTTCAAATGCAAAAAATCTTCCTCCATTTACATTAAGGGATTTTTGTATCCTTGTAACGTTATCACTCTTTATATTGCTTATAACCATAACTTTTTCTTTAAAGTTGTGGGTAATGTACTTGATAGTTGCTCACTATAGAAACCGTACATCTGAATGTATATAACGTCATAGTCATTTTCATATTCAAATCAACATCTGCAGCAACTCTTTTATCTCCTTTTTTTGCACAAAAGCACCTTTACCATATCTACAAACAGCATTCAACTTCGCCCCTTACTCCAACCTTCTGGCTCTTGTAGAGCTAAATTGAAAAACGGCCACTTACAAATTTCAATAGAAAAAGGCACCACCACTTTTAGCAACAACCACTGCCATAGTTGAAGACCACTTATTTACATGCTTCTGTGACTACAGCTTTGTAACAAGACAAACAAGGCATAGACCAAGTTTATGTGCACTGTTATACTTTCTTGTGGTATACCATCTATACAGCAGCTGTGGTCTTTGATATGTTGTTTTTATTTGAAAACCGTAACATGCTGTTCAGAAACATCTGTTGCAGCCATGGACGATCTTAGATGGGAAATAGCTTTTCCACACTAATATAGTATAGCATTTCTATGTGAGAAGTACACATGTAATTTTTTTTATCATCATTCATGCAGTTGTCAAATCTACTGCGGAACATATGTGCACAAATCCCACATTCAGTCAAGTACATGAGTCCCACAATATCCACTGCACAACCATGTTTCTACAAAAAAGAATGAATTGCCATTAAGTACACAAGAGAACCAAGTCTACATACATGTCGATAATGTTCACGATAATTACATCCACGTGTCATATAGTGGTGCTTGGGTTGGGCTGAGGGTAAGGGCAGAGGAAGTGGCCATTCTCTTTACACAAAATGTTTCAGTTTTAGCTGATAGACCATGCACAGGAAAGAACATTTGAAGCTCACGCTAGAAATAAGTATGACTCTCTATGGCAAGCATTAACGCATCACCTGAGGGAACGATTCAGAAGAAAACACACAACATTTGCCTCTTTCTGAAGACCAAACTCCCAAAGCAGAACCTTTGATTATCAAGGAAAACTAAACTTAACATGACCAACAGTTGGTACTGATGCAGATTTTCTGCTGATGTCTACTTCTTCTTCCAAAATGTGATGTTAGGGCCATGTGACTGCAGCAATGGGTCATAAGTGGCAGATAACCTAAGTCTCTGTTCAATTTGGGTAAGTCTCAGTTCTTTCAAATGTTGGTCACATCAAGTATAGTCTTCATTTTATAATGTCTTTACAAACACAGATGATCTTTCGTGCTCAGAACCTGTAATGATAAATTTTGACAAAGTGGAGTTGACGTGTGCATTGTAAGAATTCGTGCTTCAGTTGGCCATGGCGCGACCTGCCTCAGGGTGGGGCGGGAGGTTACCAAGGCAACCCCGGCTGCCCTTGTGACTGGCGTTGTAGGCAGCCTGGTGCAGCTGGTTTATGAAGTCTGGTAGTCCTGTAGGTGGGGGGAGAGGAAAGAAATATGTCTCTCATTGATGACATATAGTAACTAAGAAGGTACCCCATGTTGATAAACTTGCAATGCTATACTGAAACTAAGCTTTGACATTTACTAGTATACTGAATGCTTTATTTTTCTGATCGACCTTGGTCAAACGCTTTTTTCTTCAGCCAAGCGCACCGGCTCACCCCTACTCTGCTCAACATGTGTGTTGGGTTCTTTTGCATTTGAGGCTTAAGCCTAAAGCTCCCTCATACGTGGTGCTGCCGGCTTTAGGTCACCATTCAGAATTACGAGTACATATAGAATACAACACGGTGTATTCCGTATCACCCGAGGTATCAGCCCGACTCGTGGGTCGGATCGCCCGACAGCCGAAGGCGATCCGACCCACGGAATACACCGTGTTGTATTTTATTTATGTCATACCCACCTGAGAAAACCCGTTTTGATGCGAAATGCGCCAAAAGTTGAACAAATTTGGTGCCCTCAGACAAAAAGTGTTCAGGGTTCTCCCCAGAATTTTTTAGTATAGTGGAGGGGCTGGCAAAAATAACCCGCACCAACGCGCTGCGCTTTCATGAAAATGGGTTCATTTTGCAATGACAGAGGGTGTCAAATACTACAAGTATAATATATTGTTGTGATTCCTTGTTGTTAAGTGGCAAAACGACTATTGTTTTGATCATTGCTCATTCACAAGTTTTGGCAGACAATGCTGACTGGAAAAGTGATGCCACTTGGCACAAAAATCTGTGAATTGTCATTAATTTTAGCAAAACTAACAAAGAAAATAGGGAAGAAACACACTAAATTTGAAAAATAGTATAGTGGAGCTGACTGAGAGTATAGTGGAGGGCCTCCCTTATTCCACTCTCTGGGGAGAACCCTGGTGTTGCAACAGTAATGTTCCAACGTCCGAATCAAGTATTCGAACATTCGATGGCGCCACACTCGGCCCGCTCGAAACAGTTCGATAATGGAGCCTGTGTGATACGCCTTTGGAACCGGTCTGATACGGAGGTTATGGCCTGGTCCGGAACACCCGCATCGAGCGTTTTCGCGTCACAGGTATGACATAAAATCAATTACAACATGTCCGAGCTGGGGCTGACTCTGGGATCAAACCTTTGCCCATGGATGAATGGAATTCAATCAATATGGCAAAGCAGTGGGATTGCATTACCACTCGCACCACAATGACATGCTTAAACAAACTTATCTTTCCACACAAGCATCATCTTACATTTGAGTATCTTTCGCATAGTCAATTTCTCTGCCTTGTAACTACAATACCCAAGAATACACGTCGTGTATTCGTCGTTTTATCCTGGGTAAAACCTGACATACCAGAGCTGGCCATCCAGTTGATACAATAGGATGGGAAGTAGGCCTTGGGGTCATCGTTGTAGGTCAGGATGTAGTCAAACCCATCCTGTACACAGAGAGGATACAAAAACAGATTTTTTCTAGTACATGTGATCTCATCGGTAGTCAGAGACACTTTGCTATTACTAGTGAGCCAACAAGTACTGTAGTTTAACAATGTAAATTTGAAATGCATCAGGATACTGGTATTGTCAACATCATATTGTAAATATACAGATATAGTAGGTAGATGTATAGGTACGTACAATTCCAATCAAAAGCAATCAAAAGCGCAATTATAGTGCACCAGAAATGAGAGCAATTGTGAAAACAGTGAAAGTAAAAGATGAAGAAAACAACATTTCACACTTCTGTATAGCAACAAATAGATCCATGTCCAAAACTGACCTCATCAAATGTTCTGTGTGGCTTGATGACCATGTTAGAACTGTAGGTGCCCACACGCACGTACTGGTCACCTTCTGGACAGTCTGGGTGTTCCACCGATCTGGGTGTAAGTTGGAAGTGGGGGGCAACAACATTGTGGTCATCAACCATAACATTTGTAGGTGCATGATCATTCAACTGATACAAGAAAATGCATGCATAAAAGACAGAACTGTTTGAAACTTTCCACTCAAGGCTGACCAACTGCTTAGCAAGCAAAGATTTGACAGATCGCTCTATAAATTTCGTGGATACAAAGAACAATTCTTTTAATGTTCCTTGTGTTATGTTATGTTCTAAATTATACGTCTTCCATCATACTCCAATAAAAAAAAATCAAGTGTTATTCAAATCCAATTCTGGTCGCTATACAGACTCTCAGCAATTGACAACTTAAGTAGAAAGTATCCTAGGTAATTGAAAGCATCTAGCAGCATGTAGTGTTATGTCAGTGTTAATTGAACTAGACAGTCCTTACCTGGATGCCAGAACGATGATGTTTGCATCTGTGTCCACTTTGTGCCGCCTCAGATAGACATACTCTCGACTGTACATCGGGTACTGTGGGGAGGGAGCGGGGGCAGACTGGTCTTCATCAATGATTTCAAACAACAGACAACAATAACTACGCTCATATAACAGTCATGAAGGCTTACTGTTTTCTACACAGGTGTATTTTGACAAACACACATGTAATCTTTCAGTTGAGTTTAACCCCAGCTTGGGTGTGACTTGTAGACTAAGTATATTGTAGAGCTTACAAATGTGCCAAAAATGGTCTACAGTACACTACACACATGATAATGGCAACATATCCTTATCCTTTAGTACTTATTTCAACCATTTCTTTTCATCGCCAATGTGGCTTCAGCATATGATCCCACAAACTTTAAGCAGATCTTCACATGAGTGACCTCATTGTAAAATGACACCCCTCCCCACCCAACATAAGTTATTATTAACCCAAACCAAAGCCATATCTTACAGGATAGTGCATGACCCAGTGGACGACCTCTGACCCATCATCATCATCCCTGTCAATCACCTCCAGCTTCACCACCAGCTTGTCCCATTCCTTCCTGTAGTTCAGGTCCAGCTGTAGAGAGTAACATTAGTATCTGTACTTGTACATGTATTTATATAGCTGGTATGACCAACCAACCACCCTTCTGTATATTACACCAGCTTCAAAAACTCATTGTGGCAGCAGCTGGTTGTATTACAGTATTTACACTGAACAACCTGTCATGCCGAACTTTTGTAGCCTGGGCACCATCCAGGTAATAGTTTGCTCCTATGTTTGTTTCTGCTACCCTCCTGGAAACCTGCGCATTCAAACTTTTGGTGGTGATGTGAGTTAATGAACAAATTAATGAATGGGTTCTAGAGCACTCGTTCGATGACAACAGGCGCTCCTGCCCTTCGCGTGTTAGAATGCCTGTTCGAACTAGCTCTTGAACCCATTCCTTTATTTGCTCATGTGTACGGACCAATCAGCGCCCTAGTCTAAAATTAATCAAAAAATGAGGTATGTCCAGAAAAGGGGTAATTGTACGAAGTTAGTGTGTACGAACTTGTACGAACTTGTACGAAGTTAAAGGTAGATATAGACCGTAATCGGTAAACTTCGGAAGTTTTAAGTGACGTCATCTAACTTTGTACAGGTAGGCAGGGTTGGTGTACAATGTACGATGTACGAACTTAAAAAATCTAACTTAGTACATAGGGGAAGGGTTGATGTACGATGTACGAACTTAAAAAATCTAACTTAGTACAGAGGGGCAGGGTTGATGTACGATGTACGAACTTAAAAAATCTAACTTAGTAAAGAGGGGCAGGGTTGATGTACGATGTACGATGTACGAACTTAAAAAATCTAACTTAGTACATAGGGGCAGGGTTGGTGTACGATGTACGATGTACGAACTTAAAAATCTAACTTAGTACATAGGGGCAGGGTTGATGTACGATGTACGAACTTAAAAAATCTAACTTAGTACAGAGGGGCAGGGTTAATGTACGTACACAATGTTCGAGAAGAGAGAAAACTGGAGAGAGCAGGACTGCTGACCTTGTAAATTATCAAAAATAAATGTTCAACAAAAGATAAATGCAATACATGTTGCATTTTCATTATTTTCAGACAAAACATCGTTATTCTACATGTTTCACATTTACCATGTGCGACAGGGGAAAGTAGAATAAAATGCTGCGTACAGAGTTAGCATAACCCACAGCATAATCAAAATATCTTAACTTCGTACATCGTACATCGTACATTAGGTCCGCCCCATGTACGAACTTAGCATAACCCACAAAATAGAAAAATCTTAACTTCGAACATCGTACATCGTACATTAGGTCCGCCCCATGTACGAACTTAGCAAAACCCACAAAGTAGAAAACATATTAACTTCGAACATCGTACATCGTACATTAGGTCCGCCCCATGTACGAACTTAGCGTAGCTACGTCACAGATAATTGTCCGAACTTTGCCGACAGCGGTTGTCGGAAGTTGTCGGAAGCTAGAAGTTGTCGGAAATTACGTGTGACGTAGGCTGATCCAAACTTCGTACATTTCACCCATTTCTGGACATGTATGGATTTCCGACGTTAACGTGGTCAAGGATCCCAGACGGAACAGCAGATAAGCAACTGTATATAGTGTATGATAAATGTCAGAGCTAGAAGCGTCTGTACATAGTGCATAATAAACGCCGGAGCGAACTACTTTCCCGATGGTACCCAGGCTATAACCTTGGCACATCTGACAGCAAAAGCTGCACACATTTACTTGGTGGTATCAAGTTCTACAACACAAAATGCATTGGACATAACAAACCAAAAACATGCAACTGACATCAGAAAAAAGTCAAAGTCAAACAAAAAGGCATTCTTTACTCTGTTAGTTTTATTCCAAGATCTGAAATTTAGATTCAAATAACAAATATAAATGGTTTATTGAGTACATGTAGTTCAAAGTCTTTTCAAACAATGAATCAAATTGATTTCTCACTGTCAAAAATTAGAACCAAAAGGCAAGGGTTCAAGTCTGAAAATTTAAACACCTACAATATCAAAAATGATGCCTAGTGCCCTTCTGAGAAAACAATAACTAAAAGGATGAGATACATCAGCCTCACCTGAACATTGAAGAAGGTTCTAGCCGAGATATCGTGGAAGGTTCCATATACTGCAGGGAAAATGGGTTGTTGGTTAAGTATAAATATATGCGAGTTAAAAAAACTTGACAAGTTAACTAGTGTAAAATTGTTTCGTGGTAGTATCACTAAATGCAGTAGAAGAGAAAAAGGAGGTTTTTCCATTGTTCTAAATTCTCTAGCTGCTTATTCTTAGACAAAAGAAGTTATTGATGTTGATATTGAACACCAGAAAATCCCTGACCTTTGTACTGGTAGAGACTGCTGCCCTGCATGGGCTGTCTCCACACCTTCAGGTCGGTCCTGTCAATCACCCTCTCCCAGCTGTTCAGGAAGGAGGAACAGCTGATCTCCTGCTGTTCACTGCTGTTCCTGCTGTCCACCTCTGTGCTGGCCTGTCGACTGCTGTTTCTGTTGTTGGCAGTGTTGTTTTTCATTCTCTGGACATCCCACATGTCTTGGATGTAACTATAGTTGGAAAAACACAATGTACGTAGAGTGAATTCAAAGTAACTCAGCGTTCTAGCTAGCATAGTTTGAGTGTAGGGCCACCTTAGCTGTGACTTGGACCCCCTATGCTATGTATGCTGTGATTTGGGCCCCTATGCTGTTTTAAAACTAGAATAGGGCAGGATAGAGGTGTTTTTGTGTTGTTTTTTTTAATGGGTGGAACCCTATGACCCTTTAGATTTATGTTTCATTTTAGAACAAGGCTATAACATGGTGGAAACTTGACTTTTTGGGGCTATCAATTTGAAATTTCCCTGGGTATGACGACGGACCTCCTACTGTTACCATACCTTCTGCACTCCATCAAGGCTTGTACCGTGCAAATTATAGTGAGAACCCTGTAGCTACATAAATTTGTAATATGACATGTACATGGCTGGTGGCACAGCTGGACCAGACAGCTGGTACCAGTACTGGGGTAAACCAACTCGGCCAAGGTCACAAAGTTCATCGACGTACATGTACATGTACTAACAGTTTACAGTGCAATGGTTTAGGGTGGGTACATACACATGCAGCTAAAAGAGGCAGAGGCATGTGCCTGCCCTTTAGTATACACGTGTACCTAAAATACATCCTTGCACTCTGGTTACACATGTCTGTCCACAAAAGCAGGAGGGCAAGGTGACTGAAGGAATACCACAGTCATGTGAGTGGCTTGTGGACACTGGTATTCCAGTATTTCCAAATCTAGCCAAGCACCGGTATGGTATACCATTTTTTCTTGTTGGACTGTTAAAAAAAAACAGGACCTGGTAGAAATCAGTGGACCGGATTTTGGACTGATTAGAAAATGAACAGATTATATCAGCAGGCGTTCACCTGTTACTGGGCTTCAACCAGTCCAATAAAATGATAAGAGCTAGCTAGTAAGAGTAAACTTTATACTTATATTTCAGCCATACCATATATGGTATGGTGAAATATATTGTATTCGTAATGTTTCTTTCTTTCTTTCTTTCTCCTGTCAAATCTTCAAAGCGATTCATCTCCGTCGTTCCGTGACCGAATGACCTGAAATTTAGCACAAAGGTAGAGTGGGTCAATACCAAGGTGTGTTTTTCTGATTTTATTCATATCTGCCTCTAAAATGATTTTATTGAAGTTTAAAGGTCATGTTTTGACCAAAACTGTATATTGTGGCCCCCTGTTCCCTTGAATTACAATGGAATGACCTTAGATTTGGTGTAGATAGGCATTAGATAGTTGGTAAAATGATCCAAGTAAAATTTTTGGTATAAACCAATTTCAAATTATTAATTTCTGCACTTTTCTGAGGGGAAATTGGTTTTCTTTCGGTCTTCTCCCGTGAACTCCAGTGACCCCAGAGCCCACACGTGCCAGGTGCCAGCGGTCTGGGGAGAGCGAGAGTTAATTACTTTATGGACGCCAGCCAATCAGCGACGAGAAAGGCGAATGCTAGTTAATATTCATAAGCGGGGCCTTGCAATCCCGTATATACACAAACAGATGCACATTACAGCCTTACAGTTGCCATATGGTGCCCTGTGCCCGGTTTGAAATTGTAGTTTGCGAGGATTTGGAGTTCAGACAGGGTCATTTGAGCGGTAGCGGACGGTACGCGTGCATTGAACGTTAGTGGCGATGACTTTACCAACATTCCGCATGGCACTATCAATCATTTTCGGCAGATTTGGACAGGGAAAATTGGACAGTTTGCGTTTAGTTTTGATACGTAAGTTTGACAGTGGCGAGAATGGATGTATTTTTCCCGAACAAATGTAGGTACTTCTAGTATTGTTGTTGTTCTTTTTTGACGTAAACTTTGTACATTAAAATTGTAAGTAACTTTAAACTGCCAGAGTTTGAGCCCAATAAAACACTCTCAGTACCAGAGTATCACCACTGACCTCCGAAAAGAAACCCACGAACAAGGTAGAAACACCTATCCTCCAGGTCTCGCACGCTACGAGCAGGAAATTATAACACTCAGACAAGATTACGTCCGATGGCTCAGCGGATTGCATACAAAGTAAAACAATTTAACAGTGGTATGCAGGGGCATATACTTAACAAAGAATTCGAAGGAAAATGAAATAACGTTATACAGATAAAGCCAAATCAAATTAACTTGTTGGTCCTGGGATTTTTCAGAAAAGAAATGAAGCGACAGAGTGGTAAAATTCTTGTAAAAATTCGAGACGTCTCCGTTTATAATGGCTCATACAAAACAAGAAGAAGATTGAAGTTTTTAGCTTGAAAAAAAAAAAAAACACTCCTACTACACAGTACCTGCACCTGCTTGACAATTATCAAAATGTATGCCCTATAGCTACTTGCTTAAAAAAAAGTTCACTGCAATGATAAATGTACCCACATCACAAGGAGATTATTACGGTATTTAGACCTAGTTATCGAAGTGGAAATTGTTGAATGGCGTCATGTAATTTCATGATGAAAATCTTAATGGAAGATGCGTTTTTTTTCACTCTCGGAAAAATAGGAGCTGCCGCAATTCTAAAAACCAATCAGTTATGCATAGGCGCTCCTGTGGAAGATTATATTCTTCCATATGGGCCCGGGGCATATTGGGCAAGCTCTGTTTTGACCTGGAATCAATTCACAATATTAGTTCTCTTTTGGGGATAACTTACAGTTAAAATATTGCATTTTTGCGCAGGGGTGACTTGGAACAGTCCAATGTTGCGTGGGAATGGGTATGGCTGAAATATGCTGTATTTGCACCCAAGCAAATGTCGGCCTTTCTAGTTTTTGTAGCAATTTCTAGCAAATTTCCACAGTCAAACTCGGTCTCAAGAGTATCACTTTCAGTCTGCACCCAAATTTTCAGTCCCCATGTCAAAGATGACATGGTCGCTACCATTGAGTTGGGGATGCAAGTTTGCACAGACCATCAGCCTGAATCAGGTTCTGGTCCGGGCCTGGACCTGATCCTCTGGACCTAAACCGGACCTGTATCTGAATTTTTTGTACCGATACCCACCCTTAGTACGTTGTGTTCTAAAGTGCAGAGGTTTGACACTGAGGCTATTGCCTCAAGTCCCCATACACTGGCCAGCCGAATTGTCACCATCCAAAATGATGTAGTTACAAATAAATAAACAACTTTTTACATAGCTCATAATTTACTGGACATCCTGTTTATCCATCCATGCATGATTTGTAACCGGACAAATTTTTGTGTCAATGGTATAATTATGTTTTTCATCTCCTTCTTGGTGAGATGCCACAAAAGTTTCAAAGCTACGTACTGTAAATGACCTTAACTTGCAGTAGGTAGAAAATGGACTGTTCAGTGTTTTTTACTTGCAGGTTTGTACAAGCGGTTTGGCAGGCAGAATACAGTACAGGCATTTTTGAGGCGGTTACATGTTTGCGATGAAGCGCTATGACTGAGGTTATAACTTTGCTAAAACTGCAAACATAATAATTTAAACCACCGCGAAAATGTTAACATCTACAGTAAGCGGTTTACAGGCCCGAAGCGTAACATGGTAAATTATACTAAGATACCTATACTACTAGTATGCCCTTAATCAAACTCTCTACGACAAACGTGTGTCCTATCCTCACCAGTCTAACTCCTGGTCCGTGATTCTTTCCTTGTCCCAGGCGAAGCACACTGCTCCGAACATCACGTACCAACGGTGGCTTCTCTCCGACTTTGCGCCCAACCTCCGACCAAACCTAGACACCATAAAGTTCACCGTCTTGTCGTTATAAATGTCCCTGTACAGGCTCCACACTTGCCCCATCCTACGGATTCTCTGGGCGGCGTAAACGTTAAACTGTTGGGCGAGAAACCTGCCTATGGAGACCACACTGTCGTGTAGACTCGGGAAGAAAAACTTGTACGCCATGGACCGCCATGATGGTTGTTCCAGACGACATCCCGACTTTGTCGCGAGCTCTCGCCGAAAAGCTTGGGCAAGAAGACCCTTGTTCTCGCGGATATAGTTCACTAGAGGCACCCGCCTTGTGTGGAGGAAGGGGCTGCAGCCAGCCATGGTCGAAACTGACCACAAGAAGTCCTAAAAGTTTCCCAATGTCACAGAACCTTGTCCCTTGTGTAGGTCATGACATGCTGTCCGTCGCATGTGGATAGTGTTTTATGTAGTAGCTGTTTACAGTACAAATATCAGTGCCTTACTTTTCTCACATAAAAATATAGAATATATGTCATATTTTGCGAGCTCAATAATACTTAGTTTCTTTATTTTAATCTTTATTGAAGTCTTATATTATGAATATTAAAATAATAGAATACATTCAGGTTTAGATACAGTTATTATGACATTTCAAGTAGGCATACAAATAGAATTCTTTCGACAGCTAAATCTTTCATTTGATTACATCACTATCATGATACGTAACTAACGTTAATTTTGACAAGTTATCTATTTATAAATGTGATAATGGTAAGGAATTCAAACGTTATCCGATAGACATAAGTCTTTTGATAGTCTGTATTATTTGGAAATTTAGCAAAATGCGAACAATTAATTTGCATAAATGGGAAAGCATCCTGCCATCTCGCGCATGCGCATTGGTCTCCATAGTAACGCTCGGTAAATCTGGAGCCCTCCTTTCGGAAATGTTGTGGAACGTCGTGCAAAACTGCTGAAATAAACTCGGATTTGGAACGTTTCTGGATTTTAAGAGGCGATTCCTGCTCTTCTCACTGGAGCCATGGATGCTGCGGGAACTCTTGAGTTACAGTGAGTATTGTTTGTACGATTTAGACGCATGAAAAAAAGTATTTTCAACACAGAACTTTACTGAACTTGGATGCAACATCTGTGATTGTTTATGTGGGGGAGGGAGGGAGGGGGGCAGAGAATTTGTCACTTCAAATTTTGGATCAGTCTTCTTTTTTAAAACATACATTGATGAGGTATGTTTAGAACATATCCGTCACACACATACCGTCCTCTTGTACAATTGTTTATTACTATGGATTGTGATAATCAAAACAAAAAGTCATATTACTCATAAAGACAAAAAGTGTGGCAATTAAAATTATTGCCATAGCGACGGTTTTAATGTTTATAAGTTTTATAGATTGTTGTTGTTAATGGGTTTTAATAGTCGTATTCCATTCGTCTGGCGATGGATGTTCATAGAGCATTGCTGTCAAAGGGGGTCCCTTGTGAGTGAAGGGTGAACTAATGTAAATGCTTCTCATCGATTTTACAAATCAGGGCCTCGTTTAACTCTAGCTAAATAACAATATGCTAAAAAAAGGGTTTCGGCCAGTATCGATATCATATAGATATATAGATAGATATATAGATAGATAAAAATATTTTTCTACTGAATTAATTGTGTTTGTCATGAATTATGCAAATAAGGCCCTCATTTGCATAAACTATATAACTTGATCATCTCCAACAGACATGCGCAATATATGTTAGCATTTTCTCATTAATTATGCAAATAAGGTATTTATCTATCAATATTCTTCTCTTTCTCAGTTACAAAGGTCACATGTTGTAATGGTCCTTTAATTGAGCTGAGCATGTTTAGACAATTTCCCAATTTATTATGCAAATTAGCTTCCACTCTGCATAATTCTTCATAATTAGTATGCAATTATATTAAGCATCACGTAACCTATCCACATATCAAAAACCATAACAATCCGTCAACCCCTTCTTCGGCTATTCCCTTTAATAGTCTGACACCTAAGTCACCTGTCCTGCAGTTCCAAAATAAGCCGCTAGGGGGCCCAAACCTATACCACTTACTTACAGCATCAAGAGCTGTCAACCACTTAAGATTCATAGCCGCAGCATGTCCAGAACTCGAGGTATCAAACCAGGAAGTTCTGCTGCAGTACCGTAGCAGGCCACTAGGAAGCCAAAAATCTTATCGTTTCCAGGTCTCAACAAGACCTACCAACATACCGAATATCAATACAATTCATCCAGGCGTTCTTGAGCTATGGTGGTCTTCTACAACCGGCACACACCTACAAACGCTAGCCAAAATATAACTTTCTTGGCGAAGGTAACTATCACATCGCTATCTCACAACCCCCACATGTTTTAAGCTCAAACAATGCCTGTTTCACACACCAGTTTGTACTTTTGAAAACAGAAAGATATTAAGGGTGAAGAAGGCCACCAAACTTTCCAAACTCCTGGACACATAAACCACGAACGAACCCGGAAGTGATTTCCACGACTCACAGGTCATTTTTCGAGAAACATATTTCAACAATCTTTTACCCCATATTTCAAATGTTTACATTTCCATGACCACCATACTACATACTACAATTTGGGTACGTCTGAAGTCCTAGGCTTTTCTCAATTTTGCACGGCTATCAATCAAAAATCGCCTTGCGCGAATACGGAAAACACTGCTGTGCACACGTATATCGGTACCGCGGTATGTGTCCTGCGACTGGAAAGCTTACCCGTGGAGGTAATGGTACAGTCCGGCATGATGCAACTACGCACGCGCGGACTTTTGGCATTCCTGACATTCCTGTACAGTTTTTAGAATACTTTCGAAACGGTTCCACACTATACTATTAAGCTCGCCCATCAGGCGTCGCTAAAAAATTGTATTAAACCTGGACTGAATTTTTATGTCCGTTACACATATTGTTTTTGCTTTGCTTCTTCCTCTTCTTCTTCTCCAAGCCTGGACCTGGACCAGACGACTGGTCACTGGTTAAGGAGACATGACCTTATGTAGCAAGTGGCAGGACAGAACTGGAGGGGCTGGTCAAAGCGTGTGGATGTATTTGAATACGAATAAACTGCGTGTTTGCCTTGAGATCTTTTGCCCTTGGGAAAGGCACTTTACACGACTTTCCTTACTTTACTCAGAAAATATAAAATGGGTACCTAGCTTCAGCTAGGTTCGTCCCTCGGATAGGATGATAAATGGAGGTCCCGTTTATGGGGAGAGCCACCCCGTGCATGTTAAACTTAAAGAACCCCCACATGTGCGATGGAACAAACCATTCTGTCTGGAGTTGGTGATTCACTACAAATCACCCGGATGGAAGCCTGGCAAACCTCCGTTCAATGTCAATTTGAATTACCGACTCTTCGGTAGATGGATATTAATGGAAGAACAGAACAGAACAGTGCTTTAACACTATCTAGACCATGTGAAGGTAAACATTATAATATAAACTTGTAAATCTTTAACTTTCTAGATACTTAAATGTGTTGATAATTTTTCAGGTGGGCGCAAGGCTACAATGGTACCTCAGCCCAGTACATTGATGCCAAGACCCTGGTCCATGCCTGCGGCAGCACTGTCAAGTTCATTGACACGGAATCCAAGCAGGAGACAGTTTTCCCCACCCCTGGGGAAGGGGTCGGCCCTCTCGCGGTCAACAGCAACTTCGGCGTCTTCGGGTTTAGCGAGCTGTGTCCTCAGCCGAGGATCTTTGTGTACCAGTACCCAGGCTTCTTACAACAGGCTGTCTTGAAAGGTACTAAGTTTACAAGCACTCAAAACGTACTAAACTTATACATCTAATGGAGACATTTTAACAATGATGAAAAGGTAATTAAAATTACTTTTTCATCATTGCTGTTCATTCTGCACTAGAAAAGCAATTGAGCTATCGTTAATTTGAATTTATTCTGTAAAGTTTGCTTAAAATATGTAAAAGTATAAGCTTGAAAGAGTTGTGTATAAAGGACAAAGATGCTACCTGACTTGCTATGTAGAGTGACCTTACATCCTTTTGAATTTTTTTCTTTGAATCAAAAGTTTTGGAAATCCAAAGTTGTCATTGGTATGAAAAATAAGATATTTCCCTACAGATGAAAAGGGTGCCCAGCTGGAGTACCTGTCCATCAGCTTCTCTGCTGGCTACCACCTGGCCACCTACTCAGGAGTGCCTGACCATTCTGTCGCTGTGTGGTCAGTATTATCTTGTATTTATGTTGTGCGAGCAACTTTGTCAAGTAAAGGGTCTTTTGGTCAAATCACACGTCGCAAGTACACGACGAAGAAGAAGAAGTACTATCCTAGCATGGAAAGCTAATATTTATCATGTCTGCTTTGTACAATCCATGTTTAACTTTAATGATTTCATGTACCTTCCAAATGTTGCCAGTATGAAATTCCTTTCATTTGCTAGGTACACATGTACCAGTGTCCACTATAATTCCATTAGAGCATTTTCTCTTTTGACATGGGGATCTCATTTGCAATGTTGATCTCTTGGTGATGATATTGTTCTATTGGCATTCCTTTTTTGCTGCCTGTGTTACACTACATGTTTGAAAGTCCAATCACAGAATGTAGCGGAATGATGAAATAAGAGCATTTTCTGATCAGATACAAGTATGCAAAGGAGGACCTCATTTCAAATTAATCTATCAATCTTTCTCTTTTGCCAAGCTACAATTTTGAAAGTCCTGTTATTGATTGTAGCAAAACTATAAAGTGTCATAGTATCATGTAAATAAGGTCCTGATTTACGATGATTTACAATCATACCTAGGCAGTGATAACGTTTAATACAGGTGTACTTGACTGAAGCAGCTCAATGATGATGATGACGATGATAATGATGATGATGAATGTTTGTACCCCTTGTTGTTTTAGGAACTGGCATAACGGCACCATCCTGTGCAGCCAGTCGGTGTCGCACCCCCCTCCCCAGGCCAGCCTCACTGTCAGCCCGACCAACTGGAGACAGCTGTGTCTGCTGGGAGAGAAGCACCTGTCTGTGTGGCAGGTGGAACAGTGCAACAAAACATTCCTCCTCCGCTCAATGTAAGCAGCAAGTCAATGTTTGTCTGTCCTGCTTCATTTTTTTTAAACATTAGAAGTAACAACTTTATAAGGGATTTATTAAAAAAACTGATATGAATGTATGTTCTAACTATATGGCTTGTAAGACATAATTTTCTTACAAACCTTCCATCCTAAAAAGCCCCTGCAATACAAAAAAGCTGGTAAGAAGTCAAAAATCTCATGTTCTTTTTTTTTCTACATGGTATATATCACATGCTCTCATACAAAGTTTCCATCTAAAAAATACCCTGTATTACGGTAACCATAAAACAATGCTAGGGGTCCAAACCTTTTTCCCAAAGTCAAGAACTATCTACCACTGAAAAATTATGACCATGGTATGTTCAGAACATGAGGAAAAAAAATTTTAATTCTGCTGCAGTACCATAGAAAGTTTATAGACGGTCTATAATCACACATAGTCCTTCATCTCTTTTTTTATGTATCCTAACTGACACTTCTTCTTCTTAAGACTTATAAGTGTGCAATCCTTTTGATATTTTTCTTATGTAGGAAAGTAAACCTCCCGGCCGAAGACGGCACCCTCCCCGAGCGCGAGAACCTGAACGAGGCTCCCATCCACCGGCCGATCCACATCACGGGCGCCAACACGGAGATCAAGATGACGCGCGCCGCCATCGCGGGAGTGGTGGGGGAGAACGCTGAGAACCTGGACGTGGGAGAGGACGTGAAGCGGAGAGTGAAGCTGGTGTCTCAGTGCTGGAGCCCCGGGGGGGACATCTACGTGGGGTGTGCTGGGGGACAGCTCATGAAGGTACTACTTATAATCAGTAGAGATTAGTGGATAACAAGTATAAGAGTATAAGTTGGCTATAACTAGTATAAGTGCTATGTCCTTGTGTGTGTCAATTTTATCCTATACATAGAATAGAATTAGTCCTTGGTAACAGCATTATGCCTCATGTTTTGCAGATTGAAGCTGACACACACAAGGTTAAGATCCTGCTGAAGCCAGAGATGGGCCTCCTGTCGCGGGAGTCGAGCGCCATCCTCCCTCAGGCTGCTGGGTCACTGGAGGACCTGCACAGGGGAACATCACTCACAGGTTAGTCTAAAGCATTTTAGAGATGGCAGACTTCACCCCCTTCTGAACTTTCCGGTCACACTGAACCGGTGCTTAAAATGGTACCCCTAATGACATGTGTCAGTGTTGCTTTGAGTTATCATGCCCGTCTTCAACATTGGATACAAGCTAAACTACTGACTTCCAGTTTTTGAAGTATCCTATTACACCATTTCCACCATTTAACATCCTCTGGTCCAAGCAAAATGTTACTTACCTGAGTTTCATTTTACAAATTTAAAGTCAGCTGGTTCAGACAAGTTATAAAGATTAGTAGGCAACCTTGGAGACTGATGCCCAACCACAGATGACTTCGCTCAAGAGTAACTTCCGACCACGGTCTGGAGGCCATTGCGGGCTATGTGTGCGATGGGGGCTAAGCCGCTTAACTCCCAACCTAGCCTGACTAAAATGGCACCCCTAAAGGCCGGCCTTACAATTGCAGAGGGGGGAATTAACTCCAGTCAGCGAGAGCTTGTGTAAACACAA
Organism: Branchiostoma floridae x Branchiostoma belcheri; assembly: GCA_019207045.1. NCBI lineage: Eukaryota > Metazoa > Chordata > Leptocardii > Amphioxiformes > Branchiostomatidae > Branchiostoma > Branchiostoma floridae x Branchiostoma belcheri. Next base: position 26,061,673 of record CM033026.1, on the reverse strand, counting down.
GCTAACTCCCAACCATGGTCTGGAGAAGGTCTGGAGGCCATGGTTAGCTATGTGTGAGTGGGCTATAATAGGTAATATCACACTAACCCTGCACTACTGGCATATTCCAACAGATGGCATCCCAGAAGAACCAGCAGCTGAGGAAAGCCAACAACAAGAGAAAATAGAGGAAACCAAGCTGGAGAGAGGTGACTCCGTGTTCCTCCCCGAGGGTCTGCGTGAAGGGAGTTTAAACTGTATAACGCTGCACAAGAACGGCCTGTATGCAGGAGGGGAGGTAAACCTGGACTTATCCACTAGTAGATATAAGAAGTGCAAATCGTTTTGTAACATCTTCCATCTCATTGGTCAAACACCTAATTGCCATGCTGTCATTGGTTGAACTGCTAATTGTGATGGACAGTCAGGATCAGTCTACTGAGGGACACTAACACTTCATGTCCATCAATGTAAATCAAACCAGACTGAGACTAATTTGGGTTGTGGAACTTTGTATCTAGAAGTGGTCACTTGTACAGATTTTCCATCCAAACACAAACCTGCAAAATGACAACGTAAAATGCAACTGATTGCCAGACATGCTGACACTCTGTCATTGGTCAAACTGCTAACTGCCATTTTCTCATTGGTTGTATAGCTAATTATAATTGACAGTCTGCATCAGTCTATTACATGAAGCTCATTGCAATATACATTGTACTGTATGATAGTCTATGTTAATGTCACTTTTAAATATCTTCTTTGTTCTGTCAGGACGGGACCCTACGACTGATCAGCCTGGCCTCCAAAGATGGGCCCCTGTCTGACGTGTACAGGGGTTCCAGTCCCATCACCTCGCTGGGCTTCTCCGCTGACTACCAGCACCTGGCTGTGGGCACATCAAGGGTCAGTAATCAACTCGCAGCTTCCCACAAAAATATGAAATTTATAATTTATGTAGTTTGTATACAGTAGATGCTTTTGAATGCAATTGTAACCAATGGAAAACACTCTCAGCTGGCTACAAAAATGTGAAATTTGTACATGATTTGTAGACATTTTTGGATGCAATTTCAATTAACGGTTTCTGGAGAATGCAAAACTTTAACGGACAATGTATCTGCTCCCTATCTGGTTACTTTCTTTGTTTTTTCATTGTCATCTTTTTCCTATCTGTAGGGCTCCGTGCACATCTATGACCCAGGTGCACCTGGATCTGTGACGGACCTTCTTGACGTCCATTTTGGGAACATGGTTGGCCTGGCTCCCCTCGGACCTGGCACCAAGCACTGTGTGGTCAGTATCAAAACAATTTTAATAAAGTCATAAAATCTATGTGGTAACCAGCAAAGGATTTAATGATTTCAAAATGTCTGTCAATTTATCAACATGTAAAGCACAATCAGCTGTGATAGTCACACATAATTTGTATATAGCCAGACTGCTGAAAAAGAGTGTATTCAGTGCATCTTGCATGAAGTGTAAACTTCACCTGAGTTTAATGAAAAGCAAACCAAATTTGTAGACTTTAACACTACATGTAGTACCCGCTGACTTTTTTCATTTAATGTTGGTCATTTACGGTAACCCCCATGCAAACCCTTATCAATTGTAAATGTTCTCTGCTACCAATCAATTTAGGCAGCTGACATTTTTTTCTAGTTTTGGTTTGTAGAATGATACCACTAAAGTGGTTGCATTTCTTTGTTTCCTTTTGCTAAAGTAATATAATTCTGTTCCCAATAGACATGCCGTGAGGATGGTGAAGTACAGGTGTGGTCGGTTGAAGAACCCAGCCTGGTGACATGTATACCTATAGGTGTACAGGTAAGGTGTTCACTAAGTCTTATACTTATACATATTTTATCTTTAAGGCCACAGCAAGTAAATTGTGTGGATGAAGTCATTTGTAGACTCCAAATCTAATGCAAGATGGGTGGAAAAAAAATAAGGTGATAACTGACCATAAACGTTGCAGCAAGAATTGAAGCGACAAAAACATCATCGTATCACTGTGCAGCAAACGAGTCTTTTATTTCTGTATTCAAGAAGTGCAGAATGTGACACTAGTGTGGTAGCCTGGTATCAATGCAACTACACTCAGACTACCACACTAGTGTCACTTCTAAAACTGCATTCAAAAGCTACCACAGGCTGTAGTTATATCACCTCTGCAACTACCGATTTGGAAGTAGCTTCTCTTATATTGAACTGAATTGTCTCATTGCTCAAAGACAGAACATAAATGCACTTGTTTTGCACCACAAAAGCCGTGAACGATAAAACCACTGCAAACATTTCTGCATCAACAGTATTACAGTTGGTTTGCAAACGGTCACAATCATGACTGTCACATTGACATTGGAAATTCATCTTTAAGTAGTACTGTTATTTGCTCCTGAAGTTGCAATTGGTCTCTCTCCACTTCAACCTGTTCATCGCTAAGCATTATTCTTAATATGTTCCAGGCCACTAGCCTGGTGTGCAGCCCCTCCACAGAGGTAGCAGCAGTGGGGACCAAGTCTGGACATGTGTACTTTGTGGACCTGTCTAACCTACAGAGCCCCCGCATCATCTACAGACACCACATGCACCAGGGACCGGTACTGCACCTCATGTAAGTCTGTGTGATATGCCATACCTGGGAAGTGATCTAGGCTGTTTAATAAAAGTGATCTAGACTGCTCTATATTTAACTTCATTTTATGTCATATCTTGACTGCATTTACATTCGATATTGGCGTTCTGAGCGGTACTGCCCGTACTTCAATTTGATTGGAACTTGCTTGCGTCTGCCGCTGTTGAAAATTTGACTAGCTTTCCAATGGTTTGCCTGGTTGTTTTGTAGGAATTGACAAATTGTTGACGTGATGTGCATCGATGTCATTAAGTTGAGTTTTCTCGGGTTTGCATGATATGAATTATAAGATACAACAAAGGGCGGTCCTTATTGCTCTTGGTACCGTTCCTACCATTGGTCAGATTGCACTCCGGTCTTCAGGCGATCCTACCCATTGTTGTGCCGTACCTCAGTCAATACGGAATACCCCGTGTTGTATTGGAGAACTGGAGCTAAAATAGGATGAATTCCAGGCTACTCCGAACCCAGCAATGAACTTTGTTTTGGAGTGGTTGGCAGGGAAGTCGTAGGAAGGTCCTGAGTATGTGACAAGGATTTTTAACTATGTGTTTCCATCTCTTTGCAGGCATGACAGGGAAGGAAAGGTGCTGGTGACAGGTTCAGACGATGGGTATGTGTTTGTCATGGACCCTCGACCATCAACAGAGTTCAAAATCCTGGGCTACATAGGTGCGTTTCTTTTACATTTCTTACATTACTGTAATATTCTCGAGCTGACCTATCAATTGTTTACATGCATTTCACATTTGTTTTACTACTGTCGTAAAGAATTGTTACAACTGCGAATATAAATCGACGCAAAAGCCTCCTTTTCCTTTGTACTACAGATTATAAGCACCGCAACGTAAAATGAATTTACTGTAATCTTGCTGCATTTTCCACAGCTGTCGCGGGAGAAATCACCAGCGTATCTGTGCTGAACGAGGGCAACTCTGGGTCAGGGGTCAAGGTTGCGGTCACCTCCGACCCCTCCCCTCAGGCTCGTCCGCAAGCGCCTGCGACCCAGCTGGTCAAGTTTGACCTGTCAGATGCTGTGCTGAAAGGTAAAGTCAATCATGACACTTCTACTTATTTTATTATTATCGTTTAATTTCTAGCATCAGCATAGCAAATAAGTTGGAAACATGTGATCTACTTGGTAGCATGCGTAGTCTAGTGGTTTTGTGGCAAATAGACTTTACTAGTTCTCAGTCCTGGTGGTAAACGGACTTTTAGGAGTCTCACTCTCAAGTCTAAACTAGGGTAGGATTTGACGCAAACACTTTCTCAACTCTCACCGTAACATCAAGGCTCAAACAAGGTGGTTTTCCAAGTTTACATTCTCTTTATTCGGAACTCCGTACGATGTGTAACATTGCTCAACATCAAAGGCACGACGGAATACAACTGAGCATCAAGGCATGGAACAAACACAATACACATTGACAATCTTAAACCTGGAATCTCTAACGAAGGGGACCCTCCCAAAACAAAGCGAATTTAGTTACAACAGCGCTCATCAGAAGATAGAACCGGCAACTCTTACCAGAGTGATCAGTAGCTTGGAAGAGATGAACCGAAGCTGTCTGAGATAGACAGTAAACGCGAAGTACACTAGTTACTTTAGCGGATGAGTCAGAATGTGCAGGCCGCCTCAGAAGAGCTCTCGGTGCCGCCCGACCGCCCGCCCGGAGGCGGGCGATCCGACGGAGCCAAACGTCTGGAGAAGGTCTTCAAGAGAGAGTCGAATCAGAAGAGGAGAGCGAAGAAAGCGAGGAACCCTCGTTTTTAGCTCCAAGCTAGCATCTAATTTAGGAGGAAGCCAAACAGAATGTCTTATGATTGGACAGGAGTTTAGATTGAGGGCGGAGACACGCTGACTCATTTACATGTGTGACGTCATACAAGGAAGAAACTTTATGTAACGATCAGGGGGAGTTCCGTTAAAGACGGGGGAAGCTCCACCCAGGGACGATTCACTAACTAAAGGTAAGGGGCTTAAAGTAAAATCTGCTACAGTTTGATCCTCCCTCTGGATTAAGAAGCCGTGAGTTTGAATCATGGCTGTGTTGCTCACGCTACTGAAAAGCTACATGCACGCTACTGAAAAGAGTGCAGTTCTTAGAATGGGATGTTATGCTGTAGTCCACTGTTCATGAATTGGCAAGTTTGACAAGTTTGGGAACATCCACAACAGTTAAAAATCTAAAATAAGCATAGAAACTGTCGGCTGCCTAGGAGCTAATTCATGACGTGGCCACTCCTAGAAGTGCCACCTATCGAAATTTTAAATAGCGTAACAAAAAGAGATAGTCTAGGGGAATTTTTGTCTGAAACAAGGAACCTGACAGTACATACATGTATCTGTTTTCTCTGTCACAACCAGATAACCTTCACTTTTGTTTGGTCAAAGGTTTGATTCATACCTTGGCATCTTCTGTGACCAAGTTCAAATTTGGAAGGTTATGTAACAGATAGCGGTGATAACTTCTCAACAGCAATATAACTAGAATCATAACATCCCTCTACAGAACCCACCAGTGTCCATGGCAGTACCAGATGTGACTTTACCGACGAGGGAGTTCAGAAGCAGACGAGGAAGCTGTCCGTGCCTTGTTATGGAGCCTGCCTGGCCCCGGGGGGACTTCTGTACGCACTGGCGCACAACAACAAGAGGATGCAGAGGTTTAACCTGGCACAGACTAAGGAGGAGGTGAGTGGTGCAGGATATATGATATAGACTGGGTGCCAGACTGTTTCCAGTACCTACACACAGGCCAGCTCCTTGGCTCCAGGGCTAACTTGCCCACAAGCAAATTTTACCTCTGAGTCAGAAACTTCCGAGATAGTTTTTTATGCATGTGAAATGTGTCAAAATCATTCTTTGAAAGCCAATAGGATAAAAGTAGAAGCTCATAGAATATTATAAAATGCAGATCTGGAACACCCATATCAAGTGCACAGACCACCCTTTTCCGGAAACCTTTTCTGCCAGGAGGAAGAGAGAAACTAGAACACACCAACCAACATGTTTTCTACCTCTGGAAAACATAACAAGCAAAAACATTACCTGTAATGTAATACTATGGCAACATATACTCAATGTTGGCAAACAGTCACCTGCCGATGTGAGTTCAGCAATCTATTTCAGTGTTTGCCTGGCCTGCATGTTTTCATGGTGAAGGAGGGATGTGCAATTCCTTCTTCACCCTCTCATCTACTAGTAGTACTCATAGTCCCACAGGTGCAAGAACTGCCCCAGCAGATGCAGCTTTCTCATTACCTTCATCAATTTATCATCATCATCATCATTCACTGCATTCTGCATCTACAGCCTTTGAATTTATCATACACCTTGTTATTCCAGGATGAGGAGAATAACCACACACTCCACCCTGATGAAGAGTACCTGAGCCATCAGCTGCCCGGCGGTACTGTACTGCTGACCACTCACCAGCAGTGGCTGGCCTCCTGCTCACCTGATGGCAGGGTGGCTGTCAGGACACTACAGCAGATCGTGAGTAATCGTCTTCAAACATGTTGTGGTGATCTGAGAATAACTGTCCAGATTCAGATTTTATTTTCCAATAACATGTTTAATGTGATAAAAAAAATTATTAATTTTCAAATTATCAAAAAAAATATGTTGAGATTTTGTGCTAACTAAAATCTTTTTATGCCCAAAAGCAGTAACTGTTACTCAAGCAACTGGATAATATTTGGAAATGGTCAGACCTTACAATAAGCATCCAGTAGACTAAGTTTTCGTCAGTGACACCTTCGTCAGTGACACTAGAATATTTTGACTTAATCTTCAGATGTATTGACTTAATCTTGAGATCTTTTCAACAATGCTTTGAATAAATCTTAAATCTTAATGTAAAGATACTTGAGAAAGTCTTATGACGCTTTGCAACATTTTAAAAAGGAAATCTCAAGATAGTTTGAAAAGATCTCAAGATTCTTTTAGAAGATGTCTTGTAGATGCCTGATAATAAAAAGATCTCAAGATGCTTTTAAAAGGTTGCAAGATGCATTGAAATGATGTCAAAAAATTTTGAATAGATCTTAAGAGGTTTTGTAACATCTCTAGCAGGGTTCGAAATACTTTTTTTTTTGCTTCATGCAAAATTACAAGTTGGCAAAAACTTAACGTGCAATTTGAAAAATTTACTTGCAAAATACAACAACTCTATACTGCAATGTTCTAGCCCGCATCCATCATTCCGTACGTTGGTGAAATTTTGCTGCTCAGGACGAACATCACTTTTGACGGACTGAAATCGGCTCATGAAAATATAGACAGAACTTCAAATTTTGAAAAGATATCCACATAGAGTCCATTCCAAGACACCATGAGGGTTTTTAGGCGATATTTATATTAATTAGTCTGAATTATTTTGAATAAAAGAATATCTGAGCCACAATAATTAAATTATTTTAAAAAGATTGACTGAGAAAGTACTCATATATTTGAATTCCTTTGAATATTATAGAAACATTTTGAAAGTAACTGTACAAAAATATCTTTATTTAGAATAATTGTGAAACCTCTGTGTGATTATTTGATGTTTACAAATATTTACAAAAAATGGTAAACCTCACCAAATGGTTAAATTAGTTTATTGCCCCCATAAAAGTAAGCCCTATTGTTGCATCTGTATATTTTTAGACTTCACTGCTGGGCACTGGTGGATCCTTTGTGGTGGGCCATTGTTGCATGGCACCCAACCATAATTTGCAAGGATGTGTGAATTGCTATCTTCCCAGCCCACTGAACCATTTACAAAAAATGGTAGAAAATGGTAGAAAATGGTAAATAATGGTAGAATGCTGTTATCATTATTTAGAAACCATTAGAAGTATCCAATTCCACACGATGAATATTTCCAAAGTTTTACAGGACCAGGGAAATATTTATAAAGTTGAAACAGTGTTACAAATATTTCTAAAGTATCAAATGTCCTAGACATATAATTACAAAACTTTAAAATCAATTCTAAACAATGGCCACAAACATCCGCATGGTGTCTTGGAATGGACTCTAATCAGCATGTAAGTTTGCAGCAAAGCCAAATTTGATTAATCATAACACCTACTGATGACTGGTGACGAACCCCGTCAGACAAACAAAGTATTTTTACTATAGGCCAGGTATTTTGAACATGCAATATTCCAAATTCAGAATATTTTTATGTGCAAATCTCAAAAATTACATGCAAATTGCAAGTTAACTATGTGTATTTCGAACCCTGTCTAGTGCTGTACAGTAGTCGTCCATATCAGTCCAACATTACCATTGCTGGTGTGTATGCCTACAGGAACGGTGGAACGAGGTGGTGGCCCACAGTTTTGCCACAGGAGGTGTGAGGTGGATGAGGTTCAGTACAGACATGCAGTACCTCTTCACCATCGGCAGGAAGGATGGCACGCTCTCCTGCTACAAGTGGAAGTCAGTATCTCATCATGCTTGAATTGCCTCTTGACTCTGAAGTCTTTTGCAATGTTTTAACAACAGTTCTGAACCTGAGCATGTTCTTCAAAATGTGAGCATTCTTGCTAAAGATAAATGAACCACAAACTGGAATACCTGAATTTATTGTATTCAGAATGGGGACAATTACTAAGTGGTTAGTTGTACTGCTTATTTGCCATATGAATCAAATTCCCTGGAGCTGTAGGCTGGGGTTCAATCCTAAGTGTTGGCCCCAGCATGAAAATGTTGTAAGGGATTGCATTCATCATTTCGTATGGTGATGTAAAGCCGGCAACCCAGTGCATGCTACAATTTAGCGTTGGTCGCAGGTGCCAAACCTCTACACATGAAAGAAGACCCCAACACTGTCACACCTATACTTATAGAGGGGACTGTAGCTTAAAACAATCTAACACTGGAGCTGTAGCAATAGATAAGGTGGCATGATAGCATCTTGCTTCATCTCAACTGAGGATGACATTAGAGAAGAAGAAGACATGTTTGTGTGATTGCACTATTTTCTCCATGGTTCTATTTGTTCTTGACTAATTTTCAACCTCAGTCTGTATATGTCTCTCTTTCCCAACATACATGTACTCACTGCTAAATGTGTATTGTCCCTGTATAAAGTTTTAGCCCCGCTGGTAAGTCCGAGGCCAGTGAAGCCATGGAGTTTGCTCGCGGCCACAACACCAAGATGCACAGCCTGCGCCGGCTGGAGGGGGCGTCGGCCGCCACCATGCCGGAATGGTCCATGGTGAAAACTGTCTCCCACACGGACTCCAGGCCTGGCTCAGCCACCCAGCAGGAAGATAAGGTACTGCAGAAGGCACACATTTTGTTTAATGATTAACTATAGAGATAACATTTTGTAATGATGTAAAGATAATGGCAGCATGGCCTTCACTATACAGTCATGTACATGCAGATATGCAAAGTAATAAAAAAAAAATGCAACTATTTGTCAGTCATGCAGCCACTCTCTCATTGGTCATTAAATGCTAATTGCCATTCTGTCATTGGTTGAACTGCTAACTGTAATGGACTGTCAGGATCAGTCTATTGAAAAATGGTCATGGTACAATTTGCATGTTCTACTCTCTCATTGGTCAAACTGTTAATTGCTATTCTCCCATTGGTTGAACTGCTAATTGTGATAGAATGTTAGAATCAGTCTATTGTCGTATTGAAGCATGGTTGCTTGGTTGAACATGATTGTCATGTACTCCACACAGTTGAGGAGTCGTAAGGAGGAGGCCATGTCCAAGGACGAGATCTTCACCACCCCCACCCCGACTCCGGCATCCGACGCCACCTGGCTGGAGACCAAGATACAGCAGGTACTGTAAACGCACTTATTTTTGTGGTAGAAGAAGAAAGGAAATTTTTTGTGATGTTAAGGTAATTTCACAGTTGAAGCAATTCTTTGGTACAGTTGTGTGGTGTTGTAAACGCATCTTCACAGTGGAGATGTCACTAGAAAAACGACGAAACCAAAACCACTGTAAACATTTCAAGATATGCAGTAACAATTTGTACAGTCACATTAGTGTACCAGGAGTGTTAACATCCATTGGCATAATACCGGTCGGTTTACTGCAATTTCTCAAGCAATGCTAATTTGGTAAATGATCAACGCATCATTTTCTCCAGTTACATGTTGCTGTTACAGCTTACCTTTGCCACTTCTTCTGTGTAAATTAGTTTGTCTCTCTGGTCCTGCTAAAAACATAATATCGTAATTGGAACACACCGCGGAATTGCACGGAGAACGGGCGCGTGGTTGGAAGGGGGTGCACTATACCGGCCGAACGAAACACGGCACAATTAACTGCCGCTATGTACCTTTATACATCCTCTGTTGTTCCTTTCTTTCCTGTTAGTAGTTGTACAAAACAAAAATCTGCATAAGCATACAAAAAGTCATGAGAAAATGGGCGTATACTGACAAGAATTTTCATTTAATTTTGGTCCGTCACAACCCCTATGACGTAAAACTTTACTGCTGGCCGTAGCATTAAAAATGGCGGGAAAATGGCGGCGTACGTTCAATTTGACCCATTCAGTGGTAGATCCGGGCAATAATGCAACGGTTCTTCACACTTTTACACGAGTTGTAGGTCACCAAAAGAAATTCAAGATTGCTGTTGAATCATGCTCATCTTGTGCCGTGAGCACATGTGATTATTATATTATCTACAAATCTGGCGATGAGCGCGACAGTGTGTTTGTCCCACGACGAGCTCGCCTGCCCCGAAAATGACCTGAAAACTTTTGGCCTTGTTGTCTTCGAATGCATTGTTATCGATGCTTTGTAAATTATGTATTGGACACCTAGATGTCTGAAGTGTGCATACCTCAGAAATAACTATTGTTGCATGTGTAGATCTCTTTAAGTTCCACTATTTTTAATCGACCGGTATAAGGCTTATGACCGGTATTATGCCAATGCATGTTATACTGTGTTCGGTACAATATTTCATAGACATTTTCACCTTTGACATCTAGAATCAATATTTCTCTGTATCACATATCAGCTTGACAATAGATCAATATGAAAAAAAAAGAGGGAATAAACTTTGTACATTATATAATTGTTTATATATTGTTGAGGCTAGATGTTTTCACAATGGAATATTTTTCAGTCTCATCAAAAGTAACATTGTGCTGTTTTTCCCCAGGCCATTCGTTTGGAGAGTCAGCAGTTCTCTGAGCTGAAGAAGGATCTCAGGTCTCAGATCAGGGACATGCGCAGGACTGTAAGTACACTCAGAACTCATATCCTGCAACTCAATGTCATTCTGTCCCATCTTAAGTTTTTCTACTGCTATTTATGAGTTTTCGTCACATTACACATGTTCATTGATCACTTCCTGCCACTTTATGAATGTGATTGGCAAATGGTAAATGATGACAGTAAAAAAAACAGACTGACCATAAACAATACCTCCCTGTGAATCAGTAGCCTCTTCCTTTGACCCTATGACCTAGAATGTCTGTCAGCTAGGTTGATGATTGACTTATTTTACCAAGTATGAACTCCACTTCCTGTCATTCTTGCAACTCTTCCTATCACTGGTGTGGTGAGATGTACCTATTATATGTAGCATATGGAAATATCTGCTGAAACACAGACAATTGTGCAAGGAAATGAAAATCATGATGATGGTAAACATGAATACCTACCTACCTACCTACCTACCTACCTAGGTAGGTAGGTAGGTAGGTAGGTAGGTACATGAATATGTATCGATAAATAAGAAATCATACTTGAGTAATAAGAAATAAAACCAAATTGTCAAAACCAATTGATTGAGTGTGTTTTATCTTAGATCCACTCCATGATGGCGGAGAATGCAGAGCGGCCTGACATAGAGAAGCTGGACAGGTCAGAGTTCAACCTGGACACGGCGGAACAGAAGAGGATGCAAGCCACCGCTGATGACAGGGTTGCCGCTGTAAGTTTCTGTAAATTCGTTTCATTTTGCAAAAATATAGTTTTATTTGGTGGTAGGAGGGAAAGGGAAGTTTACACAGTGTTTAAAATTTAATATGTGTTTTTTTTTTCGTTCCACAGCTGCGGGAAGAACTGGAGTTCAAGATGCTGGCCCTGCAGTACCTCCGCGACCTCATCAAGAGGGAATGCTGGGATTCCATGAAGGTCAAAGGTCGCAATGTACTGGTAAGCAAGCTTCACATTGCAGGATTTACATGTAAATTAATCTAATCTGTTCAGTAGCAAATGTTGAAACTTAGAAGGGATGGCAAGTAAAACAAGATGTTGAATTGACTTGTTTTTGATGAAGGTTTTGGAATGGGTGCATTGGATTGTTCCATTTAATATATTCATGGGGTAGTAAAACTATGCTGCAAAAACTGACACAACAGGATGCCCTGTTCCAGCATTTGACTATGCATGACAAAGACTTTGTCAATAACAGTTTTAACGTAGATTTCAGATCTTACCAATAATGCAAGAGCTGGCTATGATTATACCTCATTGACTCGACCTTGTTCAGGGAGAGTACAATAGGCAGTATTCCTGGGAATCGCTAGATGGTGCACACATACAAAGAAAAGAAAAGCAAAGCATGATGGGACCTCACGTGATGACGCCCCTTCCCAATCATCATTTCCTTTTGTGCTTCGCGCAAGGTGCACGCATCGAGTTTGCTCCGGTACGATCCGGTAGTGACTCAGTTTTTCGTTGTTGGAATCAAGTGGTGGAGCTGCGGGCTACGAGAAGAACCACTTTCGGCGCACCATGCCGCCGATAGGGTAAGCCCCTATCGGCCGGCTACTATCGTCGCAGCAGGCCGTAAGACCGGGAAGGGTGAAAAGCCCCTATCGGCGGGCTACTATCGGTACTGGCGGTCGAGCTTAGCGCTCAAGGCTTGCCAGGCGCTGGGAAGGACCAAAAGGCCCTTTCGGCGCAACATGCACGGGAAGAATTGGCCAAGCATGCCTTAGAACCTGGAGGTTATCGGCGAGGCTACGTATACAGACGGCCGTCATACCTTGTGCCTTACACGGATCTCGCATTATCGGCGCACCAGGCCGAAAAACCTGGAGGATAGCGCAGCCACAGACGGCCGCTATGGCCATGGTGCCCGAGGTTGAGGCACTGGCCCTTTCGGTGCAGCAGGCACGGAGAATTGAGGTAATACCCCACGTTCTTTGCGCCAGGTGACGCTAAAGATTCGAGAACGGTGGAAGACTGTTCTCGGGGCTCCATCCATATTCAGAAGGAGCGGCAGCCGCCGTGCCACGTGGGCCGGTCGGGGTAATCGACATCTCAATGGAACTGTAAGTAGATTACGGGCTCCGGTCGCTCCGTTATGGTTGCTCGGATAAGCTTCCATGTTGAACACGCTGTTAGGCATGTTGCCGTTGCATTCTACGCTCGTCAAGGAGGAGCGTCCAGCAGTTTTCCCCATAATTTAAAGTCGTTTTATGAGCGGTTGACTTAGGAAAGACGTCAATCGGCACAGAAAGGGGCCTCCCCTTCTTCTTCTGCTGACTATGATACGTCGCAGTTGTCTGACAAGAGAAGCTCCAGGTGAATAAAATATTGGGAGCTTATGTTAAAGCTTGTCCCTGAGGGAAGCTTTTTTATGGCAATAAAGTTATCAATTACTTAGCCATACTAGAAATGTGTGTCCGTAATTAGCATTATCATGGAGAATGCTCCACAAAGACAATTGACGAAATTGAATTCGTCTGGGACGTTGTGTGACTGGTCACGCACGTAGTTAATACACATGTATGTTCAACGTCTGGCTCTTTGTTGTTACTTAGACAACAAGATTTAACATGTTCATGTTGACGAGTCTAACATGTTTTTGGTAGTCTTCATAGAATATTGTTCTATACGAGGAACACGTGTCCTTTCTAATAAACCATTGTTATGCAAACAATGCAAACATTGCGAATGCTGTCGGCAAATGGTCGGCGGTATTCCTCCGAACTCCGCTCACTCAGGATTGACCGTCCCGGGCGTGGTTGCGGAGCATTCTTATGATTCTACTTCTTCCTGGTAAGTATGTTCCAGAAGATGGGAAGAAGGAGCTCTGTGTGCTTCACGGAACTTCAGGTAACATTATTGTGTTTACCTACTTACTACGGTTAAAACGATTGTTTACCTTTTTGCTGTTCGGCACGGCCTTATCACAAGAGCCGACAATGGAGTTTTGTTGTGTTCATTATAGTGCAAACAGGCAATATAGTCTGAACATGGCGGACACTTGTCAGTTATACACTGTTTAGCCTTGCGTCCACATCGCTCGGCTTGGAAGTATCCTCATCATTCTTAGCATGTTGGTGTTTGACACCGGAACGTTGTCTTCTTCCTGTTGTTTTAGGATGAAGAAAATATTAACCACGTTCTTTAACTGGTTGATTAACTATTATATGCCGACCATCTGAGCATTTGTATACAGTTGCTCGCCACGTGCTCGTCCTGGACTGGCGGGGATGCCCAGTCACCAGAGCAGGGGCTATTGAGTAGCCAATCAGGTAACTTATCCTTGATCCAATCAAGGACACTACCGTTCGAATATTGTGGACGCTCAATACCTCGTATGCAGGTGTGAAACCTGTTATTCTTACCAGTAGACTTACGTTCCTAGTTACCGAATCCACAAGCACTTAGTCGGATGTTTATAAATACCGATGGCTAATGTTGTATCAGAAGTGCGATTCTTGTTTAAATCGCTAGAGGACCCCATTAAAGGGTCAAAAGGTCATTGGAACGTGCTGGTAACATTTTGGCCGCCATAATTTACGTTCCAGGCTCAGCTATAGACCAGTGTTTTTACACGTTTTACGTTATCGGGAACATCACATTGGTTGAATCCGACTGAAAGTCCATTATCAGCGTAACGTTCAGTGGTGTCATGGGTTTTTAAAAGCAACCCGCCTTTTATCTTGTCGGCATGAACGCCCCCCGATGTTCCATTCATAATTTTCGGGAAATCGGTGGCCCTGTTTTTGAGGAGGGGCCTCGAGTACGCAATTCAGCCGCCTTACATTAACTTAGCTACCTTTCTGGCTGCTAATTTTACACCAGTAGTTAATTGGTTACGTGTACAGCGGTAATCTGAAGTCAAGGGGCAAAACGCCTTGCTACATGTACCATCATGAACGCTGAACTTCAAGTTTCGGAACTCTTGTTCTGAATTGGCGCCGCTGCCCGAGCTTGATACGTCTCCACAACTATCGCTAATATGGTTGAGTTGTGCGGAGAAATTGTGCAGACAATTTTGCTTACATTTACATTATGTTTTGTTCATGTTTTGTGGCTTATTATTAGCGTTAAGCTACTGCTGGCGCTTCTACGGACGGAAAAAGTCCGTCGCCCTTCTTCTTCACATGGTGTTGAAGTAGCACAATGTGTTCCTTTTAAGTTCATAGGTAACTTACAACAGAGTTGTAGAACATGTTACACATAACCATGATCAAAACTGATCATGGCAGACATTGCAGAGAAGATCAATTTAATTATCTTGTGCAGTCTTTGCACACAGACTAACGTTTAATAGACGTTGTTGCATTGTTACCATCTGGGTTTTTATCATACTATCCAGCTGGTCAGTATTCTGAAGCATATGTGATGTGATCAATATGATGAGATATGTGATCAATATGATGAGACAGGTGATGTGATCAATATGATGAGACATGTGTTGTGATCAATATGATGAGGCATATGATGTGATCAATATGATGAGACATATGATGTGATCAATATGATGAGATATGTGATGTGATCAATATGATGGCACGTGATGGGATTAATACGATGAAACTGGTGATGTTTTTCATACTATGTCAACCCTTATAGTCTTGCTGGTGTCTGCAACATGACGAAGGCCCACAATGTGCCTTGTCCTTCAGTACTACTCTTGATGTCAGTTGATATTGACATATTGCAAGTACTTCTTGCTATTAATGTTTCTTAGTGAAATATACAAGTTCACACGTTAAGGGTGGAACTGTACTCATGTGTGAGTGTAAAAAGTTCACTGTTAAATTAGGTGTTGGGGAACAATGTAAGTTACCAGACACCTTTCTGAATGTCACTATCCCGAGCCTCCGGTAGGTGATTGGTGACAAGTGAGCCATGCAATTTAGGCTCACAAGGCTGGCTTCTGGCAGCCTGCAATCCACTTGACTGGAAACATTAAAATGTGGTGTTGAGTTACCAAAATTGGTACTCACTTCGATTGTATTTGTAAAGATTGCCTTTACCACAGATGAGGCTCCTACTTGTTACAAGTTCAGTATGTTGTTACACACGTTATGGGGATTCCGGAGGAATCTAACACAGTTGACTTCATGTTTTGCATGAACCACACCAATTCAAATGTATTATTGGTATGTTGGTACTCTTTGGTTTATTTAGAGCCACAGTTAGCTTGAATTTCAGCTATTGTTTCCTGTGGTCGATAGATGGCTTGGGCGCTCTTATATTAGCCCAGTCGTTCAACACATGCATGCTATACATTGCCTTACCTTACATTGTACCCGTTACAATTGTTGTGCAATAAACATTGATTTGTTTTATTGTTATAGGCTGTTCTTTCACGAGGATCAGCCACTTCATCTAATGTCTAATGTCTAATGAAGGGAAACAAGAGGTTGTGTTTTTCTCCTCAAAGGTCACTTGAGGATGTCTCCTTCCCCTTGGGAAAAGGGGGGGGGGGTAAGTTGACGGGACTGGACAATGTTTACCAAGTCCTAAGAATTAATGCTTTTTCAGTGTTTGTTCATCAGGCACTCAGTGTTATCTAACAGTTATTCTGGTAGGACATTAGGTCACGAGAACTGACCTTCTTAGACTATAACTGATACTTCAGTTGATACCTGTGCTGTCCAGATACAGCTTTGGAGTCTGCATATTGTACTCTCCCTGAACAAGGTCGAGTCAATGAGGTATAATTGGGGGTTATGCTAAGATGTACTTACCATCTACAGTATAATCTGAATTATACCTCATACGAGACCTTGTTCAGGGAGAGTACAATAGGCAGTATTCCTGGGAATCGCTAGATGGTGCACACATACAAAGAAAAGAAAAGCAAAGCATGATGGGACCTCACGTGATGACGCCCCTTCCCAATCATCATTGACTGAGTGCGAGAGTAGATAAATAAGTCTGTGCTGTCCATGGGTGGGTAATGTTCACTAAATCCCTGCAGCTGAACATAAGTTACTGAGGGTGGGAAGATATACCTGAACAAGGTCTCGTATGAGGTATAATTCAGATTATACTGTAGATGGTAAGTACATCTTAGCATAACCCCCAATTATCGGTAAATCAAAATAGCTCGCTTTGCCGCATGAAAAAAGGCCTACAGCCTTTTCTGGATTGTTGATGAAGATGTTTTCTTTGACCTGGCAGGCATTCCACACCAGCACTGATGTGAGCAACTACCCGCTCCGAGAACGGACTAAACAGGAGATGGACGAAGTGGCTCGGGTCACCAGAATCAGGAAGATAGAAAATGCAGAGCTTGCGGTAGGTACACTATAGTTCCTTTTAAGACCAATGCATGCAATAGATATTCTTTCCTTTGTGCTTAACACCATCCATGCACAGGTGAACACACCTATCCTTGGTGCTGAATGATATCCACAAACGAGCAAACACACCTGTCCTTGGTGCTGAACACCATCCACACACAGGTAAACACACCTGTCCTTGGTGCTGAACACCATCTGCACACAGGCAAACATGTCAATTCCTTGGTAATGCACACCATCTGCATACATGTAAGCACCCCTGTCCTTAGTGTTGAACACTATCTGCAAACAGATTAACATATCTGTCCTTGGTGCTGAACACCATCCACCCATCCTTGATGGTGTTGAACACAATCCATGCATGAAAACACACCTGTCTCTGAACACCATCCTTGCACTTTAAAACATGACTGTCCTTGGTGCTGAACACCATCTACACACAGGCAAATACACCTGTCCTTGGTGCTGAGCACCATCTGCACATAGGCAAACATGTCTGTCCTTGGTGCTGAACGTCAAATATACATTCAAACAAAGTTCACCCTGATGCTGAACACCATCTGCACATAAGCAAAAGCACCAATATTTTACTTTTCCCACAGTCATAATTGAAACAGTGAACAATCTCTGATCCCACTGTTTTTGTAGATCTTATATGATATTATATCATAGAGTATAATGTTATAAACATGAGAAAACAAGACGTTTTGGGTACAATGTTGTATAACCCGAGTGATTTCTACCCTACATGCTGACGTCAGGCTTGGAAGGAAATCAGCAAAAATGAAGCAGCATTTGCTGTGTCCAGGACCCCAGGACCCGACGATCAATTCTCTGATGATGCTAGTGTCATATCAGATTTTGACATCAATGTATGGGCCTTGCCCTATGTCCTTATTTTGTATTCTGCTTGCATTTGGTGGTAACGGTGTATAAGGGTGCAAGGATTGAACAAACCTAGATATGCTGCAGTCAATGTAAAAGTCAACAGGGGGCAGTAAAGTACATTTGAAGTGGAATTTGTAACGGCCAGAGGCTTTTATATTCATGTTATTGCACCAATATCAGAAGCTGTCTGTCAAAATGTATGAAAATTGATGATTTGTGGAAAAAATGTACTTTTGCCCTCTTATTCTACTGTACTATACACCACTGCAGTTTACATTGACGCATGCATATTTCTGGG
This sequence comes from Branchiostoma floridae x Branchiostoma belcheri, assembly GCA_019207045.1. Classification (NCBI taxonomy): domain Eukaryota; kingdom Metazoa; phylum Chordata; class Leptocardii; order Amphioxiformes; family Branchiostomatidae; genus Branchiostoma; species Branchiostoma floridae x Branchiostoma belcheri. The sequence goes on along the minus strand of CM033026.1, from coordinate 26,043,388 downwards.
TAAATGTTGTCCAACTGGTGGTAATGTTAACAATAATGTGATGGTGTGAAGTTAAATGCTGCATGAACATCAAAGGTGACAAGGTTTATTTTATAACTTTCCAACTCACATCAAAGTTGCAGTAACATTTTATTAAGACTTAGTAATTCTGTAACTTAGTGTAAGGTAATGCTACATATGGGAGCACACACTGTATTAAGGATGTTGTAGCACTTACACCTTGTTTTACGTCACCAATGAAGAAACACAGGCTGCAATGACGGATTTCATTTCCGCATATTCCTGTCTGGAGAAAAGCACTTTTATGCACTAGATAAACGACTGTCAGGCTATCACATCTGAAATTGATTCTGTTAGCTAGTCAAAACTTGTGGAAAATGTCACCAACCGTTCAAAGTAACTGCAAGAAAATACTAAGACAAAAGTTCATTTACACTTTTTGTTTTGGTTTTATTTTGAAGTTGTTGGGAGAAGAAGGTTTTTGCCGTGTTTCGAAATTCGCTGTTGGAACAATTCAATCTTAAGTGCAGTGTAGTAAATGCATGACTTGTTCCTGTACTTTAAAGATAAAACGGAAATTTTCAAAATGTTTGCTACAACAGCCAGATGAAAGAAGTGCCATACAACAGAACAGGGAAGCTTAAAACTCTGCTAGCCTTGGTATAGGGTTTCTGGAAAGGGGGAGGTAGCCTACTGAGGTAACCCAACCTGCCTAGCCTAGCCTGCCTTTTCCGGAAACCTTGATGTGGCCATCAATTAAAACACAGGATATTGGGCTAGTGATCATTTTGACATTTTTGACCCTCAGGCCCGTAAGGAAGTCGTCGAATTGACGACCAAGGCGAGCACTGGTCCAAAAACGAGCCAGGAGGAGGAACTACTGGATGATGAGGAGGGAGCGGAAGGGAAGGAGGCTCCGTCTGTCACAGGCAGTCTGGCAGTGGACTATGGAGGGGACAACGAGTACTACTACAGCCAGTTTGACCTTCACACCAGGGAACAGAAAATCAACCAGATTGTACTGCTCAAGGTACGGTAACAGGGATGGAGTTTTTCTTAAGGTCATGTTGAAATCAGTAACCATTGATGCAGCTTCTATGGCTTTGAACTTTTCATTTGTGCCATATCTTCACTTCTGTGTACAGACTCAGGTATTTTTTTATTATCTTTTTTTCTGTGTTATTGCAATCATTTCCATTATGCTATATATTGGGACATCTCACCGTAGAGTGAAGGGTGACAGGAAGAGTCACTAAATGTGACAGGAAATCGGGTTCAAAGTCAGTAGAATTAGTCATTTATCAACCTTGACCTTCCAGGTCCACTATAGAGTGACATAAAGTGTCAGTGAACAGGTGTAATGTTAATCAAAACAGTATTTGCAACTCAACAGGCATCAATTAAATATGCACAAAAGACTAAATCTTTATTTCAAGTATTTCATGGAGGGATGAGATCTAGAAGCCTGGGTATCATCCGATTTCTACTGGGGCTCCTAATACTCGCTACCCTAAAAAAAAACTAGAGATCTTGTTCTTGAATGAATTAAACAGTGGCAGAGAGAAAAGAGAAATGTCTTGCGAGTAACTCTACAAATCTGTTAAAGTACAGAATCTGATGTAACATTTTGAAGTAGCTTGAATGTCTCTAAGTGTACCTTGCAAGCAGGGGCTGAACATTATATCCTGTATCCTTTTCTCCCAGGACGCCATCTATCGCATGAAGGAGGCGTTCAACAAGCAGTTTGAGTCGGTTTCTCAGCTGAAGCAGCAGGAGATGGTGCGCATCAAGGAGCGCAACGCTCGCATCTCCAAGATCCTGGATGACCTGGACATGGCTGAAGCCGCCTGGCAGCCAGCGCTGACCATCGACGAACAGCCGGAGAAACTGCTCGTGGTGGAAGATAGTGAGGTGAGATTTCTCCTATGGTTTTACCTAACTTGAAGGTAGATCTATTGAGACCAGGGCTCTAGCCAGCGTCCGTTTTTCCGTCAATTGACGGAAATTCGCTGCGTCTGACGGAAAAATTTTAAAAGCAATCCGTCAACCTCAACGGACAAAAATCCTTGGTGGAAGCTACAGGCGGCTTGAGGATGCCGTCCACGGCCGTAAAAGCCACACACTGTTTGTTTTGCTATTGTTATGGCTGTTGACAATGTGTGTCGGCGCTCTTTCGCATACGATAATCTCATTAAAACTGGTTTTTCAAGGTCTCAATGGCAACATTTACTACTTTGTAGTGTCATGGGAAAATAAGTTTTCGCGGTTTTCACGATGACTGGAATTGGCTGACGGAAAAAAATTTGAGCTGGCTAGAGCCCTGATTGAGACTTACCCCTGGTACATGATTTAAGTCTAGTAGATTTAAGAGAATGGTGTGTACGTTAGACTTGTAGGCCAACAAACTATATTCCCTTACAGGGCTTGAGATACTTTTTTCTGCATACCTGCACTGGTGCAGGTAACATTGAAAATTACCTGCACCAGAGAAATTTTACCTGCACCACTCTGAATTAGGAAGTATGGATCATATTGAAATTGTTGTGGAACCATTGCTATTTTTTATAGGTGGTAACAGCCAATGCAGCTAATAACAATCCACATACACCTACATCATAGGACATTTATGTATAAAACCTAGTGCATGGACTAGTGCAGGTTAGGTGCAGGTAGACACCAGAAATACCTGCACAGCTCCAATCTTACCTGCACTCACCTGTATATGCAGGTGGTATTTCCAGCCCTGCCTTATAAATGTATCTAGTATGATAGAGCACTACGAAACCATGTCTGAAGTTCACAACATATAATCACTATGGTATCCTAAGACTTATACAATGTATATTTCTTTCCGCAGGTGAAAGTAGAAAAATATGTCAGCCCAGAGGAGCAAAAAGTTATAGAGCAGCAGAAAAAGAAGGAGGAAGAGCGCCGCCTTAAGGAACAGGTAAGAACTGCACGAACTCTAAATTCAAAATGTACTTACTAGATAACAATGCCAGCTTGAATAAAACTTTTGAACAATTGTAATATTTTTCTTTACAATCTTATGACTTGTAATTTTGGATTTGAGAAACTTTAATACTTATAAAAAGACAAGACAGTTTTTGCTGATTGTCTTCTGAATTCAATGTAAATTGATGTAGATAGTGGTAATATTTTGATATGATTTATTGAACATGTGTTGTGCCTGTGTATTTGTGAACACCTTTGTGCCTTATGTAACATGACAGGCTTACTGGACGAGCAAGCGTGTAAGTGATGTAGAGGTCACAAAAGCATTAGATAGTAGTCTGGTGCATTAGGTTTATGTCTTGATTGCATAATTAGGAAAAAATAAGAGCACCAGGTCCTGTACAGTGTGCAAAAAACACTGTATATGCAAGAAGCAATTAATTAGCTATAGGTATAGCAAATGTTTTTGTGCACACTTGATATAGATGTAGACAAATAGTGATTGAATTACACCATAAGTTGGCAATGGTAGAATTGTATGTTAGTGGTAATATCACTGTTAGAGTAGTAGTTAGTCTTTCAACTAGTGCCATGTTTAGAATTAATTTAGTTTGGTGACATCAATGGTTTCATCATGATGAATCTAAGTAAACACTAGATAAGTCACAGTTACTAAATTTGTGACACAGCTTTTAACTATTGTTATAGAGTACCACCATATCTTGGTACAATCATACATTTTATGTTTTCTACATACATCTTATGCTTTTTAAACAAATTCTATAGTTCATTCCTTTTTTCATTCTGACAGTTTTGTTATCATTGGACAAAAATCAGATAAAGCTTTTCAGACTTATGACAGAATTTTTTGTCAGATGGAGAGTTGGTTAATATGACACAAAGAACCCTATGATAAACTTTTGAAGATGAAATAATGACAGTACTAACAGTAAGTTTTCCTGTGACAGGGTGACAACGCTCGTGAACGAGGGTTGGTCGACATGATGGGCGGAGTCTTGGAGGTCAAGAAGGAGGACGAACTGAAGCAGGTAAGTGTTGCCCACTTTTTTACTTCTCTTGAGATGAAGAACTTTGTAATGTATCCCTAGCATTGTAAGTATCACACAATTCAGCGCCCTATAGGCTGTGATGTTTTACAAACAAATCATTCTCATTTTCAGATTTTCTTGTGGAATTTCCTGCTTTGTATATTAGAGGAAACTATGCTAAACATGCCACACATTTAACTTTTCACCTGTTTTACATCGCTCTATCATTGTTCAAGGACCTACCAAATTCATCAAAATTCAGGCCGTGGTGATGATATTCTTGTCAGACCTTTGAATTCTGTGCCAAAGCAGAACTCATCAGTATATTGTACTGTAACACATTTACAAGCTCAATTATAGAGGGTGCCTATAATGACATTCCATTTGTCAACTTTAGTTGTTTAGTTTAAGTTTACCCCTTTTTTCTCAAATTTCGATAAAAACCTAACATGATTTTTAATACAATTATGATTCATCAGGACATCCCCAAGCCCACATTCGTGGCAGAAGGAAAGCCCGAGGCAGAGTGGACAGAGGAGGAGAAGAAAGCCATGGTCGACTATGAGAAGAAGGTCAAGGAACTGACTGAAGAGAGGGAGAAATATCGCAAGGTAGGACATGTTGTTTTTTAAATCTTAAGTCTGCAATTATATTTGGGAGAATCGTTAAAATTGTTCTCTTCAACATTGTCCACTGATCATTTCCTGTCACTATATCGTGAATGTGACTAGTGTATAGAAAATGTATTGCAGTTTCTGTGAATACAATAAGTCAAACAGACCAAGCAATACCTGACCCTGTCAATTAGAAGCCTGTTTCATTGACCCCTTGACCTGGACTGCCTGTCATGTCTGATTAACGACTAGTCCTACCATCTCTGAACTATACTTCCTGTCACACCAGTTTGGACCTTTGTAATGGCATCATAGCTTCACACTTCCTGCCATTTAGCACACTATGTATAACTACAGACAGCCACATGTTTTACGTAACAAATAGACACACCGAAAACAAAGACTCTGTAAAATAATAGTAATAATACATGTATAATGCAAAGACAAATACATACAAACTGAATTTTCCTCACTTCTTTCTAGAACCTTGAGGCAGAGCTGAAGAAGCTACAGACTCAAAACTCAGAAGGGTCAGCTTCATTCGACGAGGCTCTCGGTCAGCTGTTCAAGAGGAAGGTCAAGACTGAGATGGTCATCAACCAGGTAAGGACAGTTAACACCTACTAGTGTGTCCACCTGATAATTGCTAAACATTTGAAAAATCAGTAATTGTAAGGTACCAGTCGTGAGAATAGAGGCTAGTTAAATTTATGCAGTCCATGTTTTTTCAAGAGGGTGTTGCCTGCAAAGTAATGATCACAATTATTTGAGTTTAGGTGTTCTTTTGTGGATACTTTTTGGTGGATACTGACTTCATTGCTATTCTCTGAAATGTGGGTTGTACTCCCCGCTTTATGGATGAGGAAGTTAAGGTAATTCAAGCCCAAAGACACGTATGACTGTGGTTTTCCCTGTAGGAGGAGTTGAAGATCGTACGTCTGGAGTTGTTGATTCTGGCGGAGGAGGAGCTGGCCTGTCGTGAGGAGGAGCTCTATCGTCTTCTGGACGTCAAGAAGGCCGCCAAAGTCGAGGCCGCAGCCCGTCTGCAGGAGGCGAGAGTCGCCGTCGAACACTTCCGAGAAGAGTACGAGAATATCGTGGCTGAAGACAAGGTGATGGATCGAGCCTTCAAGAAAGACTTCGCTGATGTCCCCGCCCATCTTCAAGACCCACTGTACAAGGCCTTTAAGAGGAGACCAAGGTGAGGACATCTACTTACTGATAAATTTGCACATATAAACAAATTGTGTTGTGCTTCTTTCAATATATGACAATAGATAAATACCAGTGGTAGAACCTTGTAACCTACAAAGTTTCAAGGTAAAAAAATGGTTATTAATATTTGCTTAACATCATTGCAACAAGCTCCCTAACGACCTGATACTACTGTTTTGAGTCATCTTGGCTCTCAACTACAAGTACAACCTCATTGGACCTTTAAGCTAAACCATACTTCCAATTATCCAAGTATCATATCGCACCACTTTAACTGAGCATGCTGCCACTATGTAATATTCACATCACCGTGGACACACACCAAGACAAACAAACACCTACTGATTACAGTACCTCCATTTTCATGAAGATTAAGATGAACATGGACCGTGTTACATATTAGTGCAAGACCACTATTAAAGGTTACTAAAGGCTTTTTGTGCTACCCTCTCAGGGTCCAGAGATTTCGCACCCAACTGGACCCGGCCACGGCAGCAGCCAACCCATTTGCAGACCGCCCGCCCTCCGCCCGCGTGAGTCTACACACGACGCAGTCCCTGTACACGGCGCTGGACGAGTTTGACGGACCCGCCAACATCCCCGACGGGATCGAGCCGTACGTCTGGCAGCGTCTGTGTGAAACACGGAGACTCAAGGTGGAGAAGGAACAACAGGTAACTGTGGTTGAAGCAACAATGGGTTTTGTTAGGCGTCCGTCATTTGATACAATCTTGTGGCTAATGGCTACCAAAAAGTAATCATTATGGCAATGCCATCAACTTGACAGACAAAATGGGCATGTCTAATACCATAAATTAAAGCAGCTGGTACAATGGGCAGGGGGTAGGGACAAGATTGTCTGCCTTGCATTTGGAAGGTTGGGGGTTCAAACAGTAGCTGGGTCATATGAAAGGATTCAAAATGGTACCGACTGCTATCGCTGCTCAGCATTCAGCACTAATTTGAGAAATTTGTATGGGAGTTGAACTCACCAGTGGACTAGCTCCATGTTGTAGTGGCCTGTGTGGCCCAAGGGCTAGAAAAATGGAGATTGGCCCTGCCCTGTGTTTGTGGATGTTTTGTTTTCACAGCTTTTACTGTAACATCTCCACTGCAAATTCATGACACTGCGAGTATTCGGTTCACTGTACTACTAGTACAGCTGTACTAGAAAATTGTTTCAACCGCAAACTTTAAACACTGAAATCACCTTTCCTCTCCTATTGCAAAATTAAGTCACCATGTAAAAATTTGTTCTCGTTCTCCAACCCCACAGGTGAAGCAGAAGGCCCTGACGTTAGCGGAGATGAATGCCTTCCTACAGAAGCGTACAGAAGAGGACGACAGGCTGATGGACGACATCGATGACCTCATCACTTTACAGAACAAGTAAGTTCATGTTTATGGAACTGTATGTGAATGAACCAATCCTGGCTGTCCATGTATATATAATTTGCAGTTCAACCAATGATAGAGTCACACAAATTTCACATACATGCAGCCACTCTCTCATTGGTCAAGCTGCAGATTGCCATTCTCTCATTGGTTGAACTGATAATTGTGATGGACAGCCAGGATTGGTCCTAATTTCTTTCCATGCATAATACAACAGTCAACATAACTCAGAGCAAACTACATAGTAGATTATGTTTACCTGCATGGAAAGGAAACATGTTTTCTCCTTCTGCTTCTTTTTCTCCAAACAAATAAAATCAATGACGAGATGGCTATCACCACGGTTACTGGAGGTGTATCAGACACCCTGTGCTGTTCACTTACATTTTGTTTTTAGAACACGTGTAACCACCTTTACTGACCCTCACCCTGGATAATGTAGTAAGTGGAAGGACAGGTCTGGAGAAGCTCGGGTTACCAAATATTATATGTGTTTGAGTAAGCATAAACAGAGAACCTGGTAGTTTCTTAAACTAGACCAGTTGAAGGTAAACATTACGTATTTGCTTGCAAATGTTTCCTTTCTAGTTGTGATTTTGCCTTCATCCTTTGAGTATTAAATGATCTTTTGTGCTGTCTTCCCCCGTAGATTGAGGGAGGATAAGATGCGGTGGATGTTGAACCTGGAGGTCCAGTTCCTGTTGAAGCAGGGGCAGGTGGAGGTGGATTCTGGGCCCTTCATCCACGACTACAGCGACTCCATCCTCCTGCATAGGGGCGTCATCGAGGACCTCAACTCCAACATCAAGGTAACGGAGAAAAGACTCATAGTGGCATATTGTATACATATTGTAGTCTGGCAGTGTTGGGTGTCACTGGGCTATAACAAACCTTATTACTAAAACTTGAAAGGTGTTTGAACTTTGAATTACTATAGATAGTTTTAAAAAATTTATCTTTAAGAAAGGTTTCACATCAACTACTTTTAGATACCAGGTAAATGTATCTATTAGTAAGACAAGAGTTGCAACTCTTATGACTTATAACTCTGATAAAATAAGGAATGTCATATGAAATATAATAATTATATATCACAAATGATGCTTCTACTTGTTGTTAACTTTTATTACAGCTTAAGAAATTTATTCTGTTGTGTTGCTTCTTATTATACATTGCATAGTATTAAGAATAGCTGTGACTAACAATCATACTTTTATGTCTCATTGTTTATTGCTCATGAGAACTGGATTTTGCATAGTACATCTTAACATGTGGACATAACCCGAAGTGGATGATAACGGGCACTGCTGTGTTATTGTGTGTACACTGGATGTCTTGAGAGTTCTGAGGTTAATGAGTATGAATGTTGCTTGCAGACTTTGGGAGATGCCAAGCTGCAAATAATGGTGGAGAGTAAGGACTTCAGGAAGGGAATTCATCAGTTAGAATGGTAAGTGAAACATCAGTCAATCTTACTTATTGCATTCTCTAGTTAGTCATTACATTTAGACTGCTTGTAGCGTTTCATAGGGCACTGCAAGCAATGTGCTGCATATTGGGGATAGGCATGATAAAATAAAATAAACAGTAAATGTGTCTGCCAACGCTGAGGACAGTGATTAGAAGGTGAAAAGAAAGACAAACAGTCATTATTGCGGCCAACCAACAAATGCTGGTAGAATTGTAAAGTACTAGATTTGGTAATTGTAATGAGGCAATTTGGTCCCCACCAGTCCTAAGCTGACAGACTGTATGTGTTGTACAGGGAGAGAAGAAGAATGCAGATGCAGAAGTCTGACCTGGACACCAAGGCTCGAGACATCCAGATGTTCCGCATGACTAAGGACCTGCAAGTGGTAAGAAGTAGTCATATTTCTAACAGTCCACACAATTTACTGGTCTTATCACTGGGTATATTACAGCTCTCTACACTCCTGACTCCTTCCTTTGCCACAATCACATCTTGCTGAAAAAAGGAAGTGATAGAACTGAGACAATTCAAAACTGTGCAAAAGTTTTTTCATGTCAGTGTGAAAGCAGAAAACAAAGTGAATGATTTCACTCCCATTAATGTTGGAGCTTTGAGCCTGTACTGAATTTATACTTTAGAAGTGGTGTTACCAACTTACTGTATCTGCCCATTCCACAGTACCTGGGTGATGAGGACCATTCTGCCATGACGGCTCACCAGATCTCTGTACTGGAGCAGACAATCGCTTCACAGTCAAAGGTGGGAAAACACTTCAAATATTATCATAACAAGCAATTAAAACTTTATTGCAAATCTGTGCCTGAGGGTTTCATAGAAAACAAACAGTTAGTATACTGTAAGGGAATTCGTAACAGAAAGAGAATAATTGATCGCTTTAGTTCGGTGTAGCACGTAGTTTGTTATCCTGAATTAATTGTTCAGCATTATTGACAAATTATTTGCATTGCAAAGTCGAATGTCAGATTGCTCAAAAGTCACAATGGAGCATCCAGTCGCGTAGGTGTTTGCGAACTAGTTTTGACAGACACCCTATGAAAAATGCTTACAATGAACTTGTTCCGAAAGCCTTCCGCTACTGTTGCCGGTCCTCCTGAATTTTCCTAAAAGCGTTGCTAACTTTATTCTTGAACGTTTTCAAGACCCCTGTGCTACTCTCCTTGGAGGAAGGTCGAAAAAAATATGGCATACATGTATAAGGAAAGGGTGACGACTTTCCCCACCAACTACTGTGTGGCTGTTCTTGGATTGAACACTGGACAGTCAGAAAACGGAACATCCAGTCAAAATTAGACAATGTGCTGATTTGTCCCCTACATCTGACATTTTTCCAGAACCATGAGAAGCGCGTGGAGGAGTTCGAGAGCCAGCTGAAGGAGCTGAGGAGGACCATCCGGCGGATGGAGGAGCAGAACCGCGGGCTGGACAGGGAGCTGGAGGAGCTCAACGTGTCTGTGTTCGAGAGGAAACACATCAATGAAGTCAACGGTAAGCCCAAAAGTAGTTACTCAAGCAACTGGATATGGTTTTGGAAATGGTCAGACTTTTCAACTACCATCCAGTAGTTTTCGTCAGTGACACTGAAGAGATCTTGTTGGAGAGGGTTTATATATCCTAGCTGTGAATTGATAATAAAAAAATTATGTAAAAGAAATCTAGTTGAAGAACAGGTTTATCCTAACTATGAATCAATATGCAAAAATTGGTGGAAGACAAATTCTTTTTAACGTCCAAAAGCTACAAATGTAAGACAAGTTGATGCAAATGAGTTAATTAGCTCCTGTTGTTTGAATCCCTGCATGTCTAACCTACTTCGACGTAAGTCAACGGTAAGTTCAGTGAAATGTTTGCGGTGGACAGGGATTATTTTCGGGGTTTTCGTGGTAACCTTGCCAATGTGATATCATGACAACGCTGTGTTTGCCATATCACCCGAGGTAACAGTCCAACTATTGGTTTAAGCGTCTAACAAGAAAATTTGATGTACACAAACAAAAAGTTCTTAACACATCAATTACATTGTCAGAATCGAGTATTTGAATTTCTGACAACACATGTCAAGTGTTTGGATTATTCTATGGAAGCCCGTAGGATACATGGAAGCCCATGAGATACTAGTACCATTAGTTACAAATTTTTCCTCAGATATGACATTTAGTAAAATGTGTATCACTTAGAGGAACCACATTCATGGCACAAATAATCATAAACATCTCAATCAACTCCACAGCTGACGTTCGTAGCGATGCGGCGGCAGAAAAGCGGATGGCGGACATCGTGCAGCGTAGGAAGCTCGTGGACCTGGCAAAGGCCCAGGCGCAGGAGGTGGCCGTACTTCGTGCTGAGGTGGAGAGACTTCGCATGAGGACCTTCCCTGCTTTAGTGCAGGTGGAGCACTGAGGCAGTACTGTTTTACTGTTGTGTATGTTCATAGTAAACAATTTAAAACTTTACAGATGGTTTGCTTCCATTTGTGACTTGAAACCACAGAAGACTTTACCAGCATCACGGATAAGTCATCTAAAATATTATTACAGAAGTTTTAGGACTTGGGAAAGTCTCCGTAGTTTTGTACATTCAATTTGTATAAACTTTGAAGGCAAAAAAGGGACAATGTTGTATAGAATATAACGGTAATGTCATATACTGCATAATTCCGCCAGGTCACATATTCCCGCCACCCTGAGAAAAAGATGTCTATAAGATCTCCAATGTCCAAGTGTAATGCACTTCACATACTTAGGGCTGCTGCACTGGAGATATCAGTTTTCCATGTATCCAGGTTGACAAATATTGATAAAGGTTACAACACTGTAGCTCTGTGTTGACTTTTTTAATGCTAATGACAGAAACATATAAAACTGTTCCCAGAAATTTGACTTGGAGTGAAAGTATCATAATCGTATTGTACACTAAACAATGCCCTTTCTCACTGTTTCTGACTAATACATAGCATATATTTGCTATGCACATCAGCAATTTCTTATATTGTCCTACATGTATATGTAACTTCTTGTTCAACTTGCATTTTGAAGTTTGGTGAACCAATGTTGATTTTTTTTTCAAAACTATGCACGTTTCCTAGTGTGTGTTGTAAATATTGTTGGTGAAAGAATCAATATAAATGTTACTAGATTATCTATTTTTATGTACAGCATAAACTCACGAGGGTTTGTGATCTTGTTTGAAAAAGAATAAACATTCCACACAGAACATTTTGTGTCTCATCTAGTGAGAGTTTGAGTGAGTGAATGAGTATAAGTGAGTGAATGAATAATCAGTAATCAGTAATCATGTACATGTATTTGTTATAAACAGGTGTTTGCCGTGGTTGAATTGGCATCATCCTTCCAATTTTTCAGGCACCTATCAGCTTTCCTTAGTACTGCAGCAGAATTTCCAGTTTTAGTTTAGGACACATCTACATGTAGTAGCACTCTGGGGAACTGTTTGTGCAGGAACCTCCTTGTGGCCAGTTACATTCCTTCTGTCCTTGCACTCGTTTGTCATCATTAAGGATGCAGATCGCAGTATTAATCAATGGCCCCGTAGTCCATGAGGTCTTAGCTAAAAACCTTTAACACTTTGAAGCTTCGTATACATATTTACATGAGCATGGCATAAAGTAGCCTCTACCAGGCTCCGTGGATCGGTAGATTCATTATCCTCACCACGAAGCCTGTGCGGGGTCGCTATGAACAAACGACATAAAATTAATCCCCCCGTTATTTGTACACAGGAAGTAGCTCAGCGCTGGAGATAATTTAAGTCATAAATAGGCCAGCGCCCAGTGCGAAACAGCTCGGTTTGGTACAAGGTCAAACTGGGATCGACAACAAAACAAGGCAAAAATGATGTTTTGGACGGCGTTTTTTGCTAAAATATAAATGCTTTTGAAACAATGTAGGCTAGAGTGAGGTTAATTTTGCGATGAAATGTAACATGATAACAGTTTACGTTATAGGTAAATTCCTGTGCGGTCAATCTGCAGCAATCGGTCGCAAAAAGAGATCGCATTTTTTCCCTGTTGAGTGTGGCCAAGCTGTACCTTTTTGGTGAAGTTTAGAGGCAAAAAGGACTCATTTTGGGATGCAATGGCCGATCAGAGGGCTTATGACGAAACAAACGTTTGATGCAGAACGGGATGGCTTGAAAACAAAATGTTTTGCCGGCCCCCGTGAGAAGTCCCGGCCGCTGCTGTCGAGACCCGTCACGGGCGAGTCGGAAAGCAATAAACCACTTCGCACCTATTAGATAGCGATTAGTGGACTTCAAAGAACATGGCGACCCTGCACAATCTTCGTGGTGAGGAAACGTACTCTTCTGGCCGGCTAACTCCCTTAGCGTACTATAGACTCTATTTGTCCAATTTCTACAATTAGACCACCGATCCACGAAGCCTGGTAGAGGCTAGGCATAAAGTATTCAGTGTGGTATGGTAATATAATACGTCTGCTTTAAGATCAAATGAACATGTTTGCCCTGTTGGCATATCAATGCACAACTGTTTCTGTGAGTTGGCTGCAGTTCCATTGACCTCGTATGGACCTGTCCTCAAAATGTTATAAAACCATTCTTTTCAGTTACTTCGTAGAATATATCCAGAACAAAATCATTTGCCAGACTAATCTAGGGAACCTAATATAATTTTAGTACAATACCAGTCAGTTTGTGGTCCTTACCTTAATCCCAATTGGCAAAATACTGAGTACTGCTACCTTGGACTCCCCACTGGACTTTCCTGTTCTGAATTTTCCTACATGTAGTAATTTTTCCTTGTCACTTGTAAGCCCTGTTTTCTATGCATAGAACATCAGCCCAAAACCAGCCAACAAGAGGAAAGTCAATGTCAACCTCTTTATTTGTTTCCATACCAGAACTTCCAAAGTTTCTTACCATCAGCATGGGTTTTATTTACAGCTCCGCTACAAGAAGTTTTCACACCAACCACAAGTGAGCTAAGACTAAATATTCTTCACATTATCTGTATCGCTGTTGCATTGTGACTATCATCATTGCCATCTGAAGCTGTCTTTTTATTTCAAACATTTGTTCCATTCAATTACAATGAAACTGTCCCATAATGGGCAATGTGACCAAGAACATAGAGAAACGTTTAGCCTATATGCCAGCATTTTTAGCCCTGGCACCCAAACTATGAAATGGCTACCTTTGACTACGTAGCTTGCCAAATTGCCCATAAAGAGACAAGGTTCATTCTTTCCAAGGTGTTCTCAATCTGAGGAATAGACCTAGTCTTTCTTCACGTTCTTTCCACATTTCCTTGTTCCAGATACCCTTTTCCCTGCAGTAGTAGCCTTTTTGGCACCAAATGTGCACTGGTTGCAGTATTAGGCAGCATGGAAAGGGTTTTACACCAATTCATCCTGAACCAAACCACGTCACACATATTCCCTGGTTCTAGCCAGTTTCAGATGTATCTACTTGACAGAAAAAAAATCCAGATCAGTATTAAACAGGAGCCATCAATGTGGTTTAAGACCTTTATTTACGTCATGCAAGTAAGCCAAGAGATTCATCATTTGTCTAAAATTTTCGGTTCTAGTGGTGATAAAAATGGTCAAGAGACACACAAACAACAGAGCCATGATTATTAAATAGCATCCCTCACGTCATGACAAGGTAAAGATGTCTATACTAAGACTTGTCCAACCCAAAATGATTCCTAATTGTACAACTCAATGATTTCTATATGTAAATCTGTATTTCCCTTAAGTTTAACGCCTGTACAATGTGCTTACATAATGACTCATTTTTCTCCTTTTTTTTCTTCGGTTTTCAGAGCTTGACTACAATACGAGGGATGAGGTAACAAATCACTCCATTTGGTATTATGGGCAGATACTTGGAAACCTGTTATGATTCTGTTTTCACCGGAGAGATGTCTTACAATATGTCACAAGCTCCATCCAAGGACCTCTTGGCACCCTCTCCTAGATTCAATACATTTATTAGACCTTATTTAAAAATCCTTACAAACTGCAAGAGATTAATGTAGAAATGCCAAGAGATCCTGTATGCTAGCTAAAGTACAGATTGTTCAGAACCCTCGTGGTGCTGTGTTATATAAATAGCACAGATGCTGCCCTCTTAGATGACCTTCTTGATCTCGTCGTACAGAACGAGCACGAACGCGCCGCCCATGCCACGCAGGATGTTGGACAAAGCGCCCTTGAACAGAGCAGAGGCGCCCTCATCCTTGATGATCTTCCGCCAGCAATCCAAGGTGTTCTTGTAAATCAACTCCTTCAGGCCAGACTGCATCATCATACGCCGACGGACGGTGTCGAAGGGGTAGGAGACGATGCCGGCGCTCGTGGTCACCACCTGGGCGATGGCCCACGACACGACGAACGGCGTCTTCTTGGGGTCGGGCATCATGCCCTTGGCGGTGTCGAAGCAGCCGAAGTAGGCGGCGCGGTAGATGATGATACCCTGCACCGACACGCTGAAGCCTCTGTAGAGACCGTACAGGCCGTCGGACCGGTAGGTCTGTGCCAGGCAGTTACCCAGGCCGCTGTAAATCCTGTCGCCTGCACCCTTGCCGATGTCGGCGGCCAGACGTGTACGGGCGAAGTCGAGCGGGTACACGAAGCACAGGGAGGTGGCACCGGCCGCGCCTCCGGAGGCCAGGTTACCGAAGAAGTAGCGCCAGAAGCGCTTCTTGTCTACCCCACCCAGGAAAAGCTGCTTGTACTTGTCCTTGAAAGCGAAGTTAAGAGCTTGTGTGGGGAAATATCTGGAAGAAATTAAAAACAGTTCTTGTTAGCATTGATACTTTTCTAAAAAAAAAACATGTTTCAAATAACATAACATAAACATGGCCTGCTTTAATCAGGTTTTTAGTATTGGTGACTTTGAAAAAAAGGAATTCCTCTTTCAATTTAGAGGTGCAATCAGGTGGCTTAGCAAGCCCTCAGCAGCAGGAGATTGCGCAACACAGGCTAAAACACTGTGCAGCTTGACAAAAACAATTGAGGACTACAGAATGGAAAACTCCTTGTTTACTAAGAGCGGGTCCTACCTGATGACATTAGCCAAGTTGCCACGCCAGAAGGACAGGACGCCCTGCTCCTTGGGTATCCTCGTCACGCAGTCAATAATGCCCTTGTACTTCTTGGCCCCAGCGGCTTCCATCTGCTTGGATGCATCTTGCACCTGGGTGAAGACAAAGGAGCACAAACAATAAGTAACTCACATAGCTCTTGTGCTAAACTACTGTTTAAAACTAAGTTGGTGTCATGCAAAAGGCTGCATGTTCATGGGGATTTAATTTTGTTCATGGGGATTTAAGTACATGCATTTTCACTTTGCGGTTGGAAAAGAGTGCTAGGTGGGCAGAAGACTAAATCTGTAGTGGTTTACAGATTGAGGAAGAAGTCCCCACAAAAACTGAACATAAAAAAACTCAGTCTCACTCTGCTAACATTTAACAGTGTACTGTATTCTCAAAGAAACAATGAGAAGTGATCTTCAGTATGATAAGGAAATAAACTGAGTGACAATATGTAACATCTAATAAACATTTTACTGAGACTTTCACGCCACTGGTGAATATACAATAACTAGGTCAACATGGCCACTACACTGCACAAAATTCTGGGTCAACTAAACTGAAATTGTGGCAAGGTTGCACATGTTCAGATACCACGTGGCAAGATCATGGTCTTTGCATAAAACAAAAGCAGCTCATTAATATAAATGGATGCTATTGAAATTCATGTCCTTTGCTGCCAACTGCCATCTACGTAGTACAGTTTTGTCACTGGTTATAAATAGAGGGATTCAGGGCTGGCAATGGGCAAGCCCGCATACCAGAAATATGGTACTGTTATGGCCATCTAAACTGATCTAGTCCCAACCAGCTTGGGTCAACCCAGGTTAGAGGACACACTGACACTGGTCACCTTCACAGCTTTGGCTTTAATCAGATATATAAAACATAATAATCAGCAGTTGTACATTAGCATCTTTCATGATTTTCATCTTTTGGCCTCTAACATCTTTACTAAAAGAAAACAGTTCCATCTTTCAGTAAGATACATAAACATTTTCCAACAAAAGGGGGCAATCTCTCAAGAACAGCAATATGCCATTATCTAGCTGATCCTTCCTATAAACAGCCGCTGATAATCAGATCGGAGGTTGTAACAGAAGACATTGTAAACAGCTGCCAGGGTTTGGTGTCACTGAAACATTGTCTTTTTAACGAACCAAACACAGCTGAGCTGGGGTGGGGAGGGGGGCAATCATCTGACTGGCTAGTTTCTCTTCAACTGAGTGAGTTTCCAACATTTGGCATGAACAAAATTATGTCAAAACCCTTTCGAATCCCAGATATTACCAATATAACTGTACATGTATCTTTAAACTCCGTGACCTCTACTACTGGGATAAAGGCCATCATGCTGGAAGTGTTCCTTTGGCAAGTTACCATTTAGTGATTCACCAAAGTCTGGGAATAAAGGGACATTTGGGCACACCCTTCCTCTACTATGATCTCATGTTTAGCTTTGCAAGACTTACTTTCTTCTTTCTACTGGATTTATGCACATAAATCTGGATTTATGCTCATAGAGTCAAGTATTCAAGGTTACTGGTGAAGTGGGAAATGTTCACTGAAGTTTTTAATCCCCCTTTTGGTATGAACTAAATACAGCATGGAAATGTTGGTTCCATCTTCTGCCTGCTTATGATCATTGTTTGAAACAGCTATCTTAAAACCTACCACAAAGTTAAATCCCAGCAAACATGTCTCCTTTTACAGTAGTTTTAATTAAGACTTTAGTGTGTGTACACTGCACTGAATATATGTTGCATGCATACATCTAAAGCAGGGTGCTACTACAATGAAACTATTTCACCTTTATTGATTCAGTGCCATTACCCTAATCATCCTTTGGACTTAGATTGTGCCACATGGGATGGATCAATACTTGGAACAGCCATTTGAACATGATGAACACTGTGCAAAGTCAATAGAATTCTCTCAAGGAACCCTCCTTTTCACCTTATTGAGTTGATAATTTACTATTTTCCATGATACAAACTACTTAGTGGATAATCACATACAAAGGACTATCATTTCTGATGCAAATGTTTTTTTCTCCACCTCTAAATGTAGTGAAGAAATTATTTTTCTATCTTTTCGAGAAGAGTGAACCTCGTGCAGAAGGAGTTTAAATTTTTGTGTTGGGAACTCCTGGTGCTCCAAAAAGGAAACAAACAAGTTTTGTAGAAATATAGAATATGATCGACTCCTAAGATTCTCAGGACTTAACATTTTTAGAATTATTATAAACTCATTCGAAACACGTATATGACCTTGGCTCAGTGCTGCTGAACTTTTCCCACTGCTTCCTACCGGAAGTACGTCAGAGGACATAATGGCTGCCCACGTGTGACTAAATGTTCGACAACTTTTCTTCATTCTGGTACAGCAAAATCACGTACAACAACTTCCGTACCCATAAGAAAAACGCCCTACTGCTTGAAATAAGGAAATCTAGAGAAGAAACCACCTAGGTAACGCTCTATTGAACATTCTCTCCCTATGCAAATATCGCGTGGCCGCCATAGGTGAACCGACCGCCATTTTTTTCTATGCCGGCATTTTCATTTTCCCAGTCCATCGCAAACGTTAAGTTCACCTCTATCCACAAATCTTTCACCTATTCCTGAAGGTCACAAAGGTTTAGCGTCGGTTTCAAGTCACTTCTATGGTAACCTGCTAGGAGACAAAGGAGAGAATAATGGCGGGAGATTGTATTTCTACCGGCGACCGGCGTCCCCTTCTGTCTAGGGTTTCCATGTCGCCCGCTTCGCTTACAGGGGTCAACCGTCAAAATCTTCGTATATGAGCTACTTAGACCAATTTTTCGAGCTGTAATCGCAGTTACATTAGGATAGATACAAAGGCCGTGAATGGAGTGACATTTGAGGACTGTTTTTGGATGTATTTCGTATAAAACCTTGAGACATTTTGAAGGTCACATGACTGAAGCCATGCCGCCATGAAAAAAAGCCGGCATGTCACCCGGCCCTAAAAACGTACTGAAAAACCGGCTAACTCACCTGCAGAAGCAACTTCACTCGCTCGATGGGGGCCACGGTCGTCTTAGCGATGGCCGCGGAGATACCGCCGGCAAGGAAGTCCTTGAGGAAGCCCACAACTTGATCCTGTGCCATGATGCTTGTGTTTCGTGCTCCGCCGCTCGAAGTGCTCAGATTGCGAAAGGATGGAGGGTGGGGAAGATGGCGAGGGGCAAACCTTTACGTCATGCGCCACGTGACTGCGAATGGTTCTTCAAACCTCCCGTGATTGGCTTTTATACGAGATATGCCTACGTTAGGTGTGAAAACGACCAATCATGTCTACCGTTACAGTCTAATAGACTATAAAATCGGACGACATCAACATATCATTTGTAGTGGGGGTGTACGTTTTGTAAAGTATCAATATCGACACAAATATGACCTGTAACTATTAAAAACATCAATACGTTTCTACATATTTGCATTAGAGAATCTACTTTTGTCACACTTTTAGCCCTTTTGATAGCTTTGATCAACATGTTCACAAAATATTTCCAGGTTGAGCAAGTTGGTTTGGTCTTTCTTGCTTGGTTGCGAAATCCAGGTGCTTGACCTAAAAAGTACTGCACCTGTGCAGGCACCTGTCAGACCTCTCCCAGACACTACATACCTTAATTGTTCACGTGCACTGCCTAAAATTTGCATATGATTGATATTAACCAAGGAAGACCAATTAACATCAATCATGCTATTCAAAGGGAGCAAAAACTCCTATAGGACATAAATAGGTCAGATATTCAGGATCATAGAATAAGACCATTCTGTACATTGTATGATACTAGTAATTTGCAGCTAGTACTGTAATTAGATTAACTTATTATCCTATTTTTTTGGACCTTCTCTTGCGGTATAGTTTGCAAATCATAATGTCGTAATTTGTGCAATAACGGGAACAGTAAGCAGTTGTACTGTAAAATGCTTGACCATTTGACCACCTTCAAGCTCATAAGCTTGGAGATAATATCATTATATGTTGTATGTTGTTGTGAGTCTTCTTCTTAACAATTGCAAATTGAATGCAATGTAGTGTTGCACTGCAGAGTTTCAATAAATTTATTAGGTGTCCCTGAGTGACCTTTCAGTGAACTATCCACTAACGTGTTCACACCTCGGTGCACAGGTCATTGAAAGTACAAAAGTGCACTACTTGATCCATTCAAAGCAAATCATGATTCTGCATTCTTGTTAACTTAGGAATGTGTATTTCCAAGGATCAGATATGCAGATACTAGTATGCAAGAGCTTGGACTTCGATGCAAAATGAAAAGAGCTGTCAAAAACTTCATATCCCTCCTGGTTTGTATAGCTAGGATATGCATCTTCATAAGGCAGCAGGCATTCATATAATGCTAGTTCACCTTTATCCGCAGGGTAGCCTATATTTGTTGTGTTTACACACACAGTATTAGGGGATATCAGGTCGACGGACGGTGGATCATGTTGTAATATGCAACTATTGCAGGTTTCAAACTGTCGTCCGTTGACTTGATATCAATAAATATTCGTTTTCTAAAGCAATGGATATAGGTTACCCTACGGAAAAAGGTGAACTAGCGTTACATGTAGCAGAAAATTGGAGACAGGAAATTAGATAATCTTGATTACCTTAATCTGGAACTTCCAGTCAGAATTCCTAACATCTAGTATATGGTATCTGGATGATTCCACACAACAAAATCGAAAGTTTAAAGAAACACCTTTTTATTCTTCTCATCATGAATGGTGACTAGTTGTCTATGATACAGAATTCTGGCGGGGACATTAAATACAAAAAGGAGCTTTCTAATGAGTATATACAAGCAGTTTCACATTCTGCGACACCTCAAAAATACGACCATATATGAGAACATCAAGTCATTTTTGCTACATGTATTTGTTATACTTATTATAAGTGATTGTACTGCAATGGTTTTTGACTGTGAGAGGGTTGGATGCCTTACAGCACAGCCACATTAGTCATACAATTCTTATGTAGAATTTTTAAACAGACGGTGACAGAACTAACGACCGACAAGCATCTAAAACAGGCTTTTCCATAACACAGCAGCTGAATTTTGTGTAACACATGCACAATTATATTGGCCTGGTATCCCTTCTCTCCTCTTTGCAATTACGAAGAGGAGAGAAGAGACTCGGGAGCTATATTACAGCTGGATACCAGGCTACAACTATATGAAGAATGCCCTCAGTTTGCAACCATGTGGCAATCGTACGACAAATGTGATCAGGTCTAAAGAACAAATAATGAGGAAGGCAAGTGGGATCCTGATTCAGACTAAGCTTGTCTTCTTTGCAGACTTCCCAGGCTTTGTTTTACTACATGTATATAGATCTTTTTTCTGATAGTGATAGCTACTTGGATGTGATTGCATGTTGTGTTCTGGTTGCTACCACCAAGAACCGCAAAAGAACCCAGAAAAGAAGCCAAGTCATGTGCTTTCCTCTCACCAACTCCCATCTGTATACAGGCTTTTCATTTGACGTCATCTATCCTATGTTGGATTACAGCATACATCTAGACGTCTGCTACTCTTTGATCTAATTACCCTCGAACATGGTCGTCGGAGGATTCAAATTATGATTAGTGTGACATCAATGAAAACCCTGCATGGACTGAAAGGGCCACAAGAATGTCCTACTGTGTGCAGCCGACATAAGACTGCGTACATGTACTGTACTGTCAGGAAGTGTCACTTCATCATATTTAGCAGAAAAGGTTTTAACACATGTGACAATTTTCCATCTTTGTGTTTTCAATGCTTCCATTCAAACATTGACTGACCACTTTGACTGTGGATTCCAAGTGACTTTAAATTTTGTGCACCAAGATACATTCTGCAGACTTTAAATCTAAGATTTGAATTTAGCTTCATTTAATTTAACTTTAAATTTGAATTTGGCATCAATCTTTTCAATCAGAGAACGAATAAGTAAAATTGGTGTGGGGGCCTTATTAACAGATTTACATCTGCAACATATTTAAGTGGCATACCAGAATCATACACATCTCTCATATTTTCTCTCTCAAAGTAAATGATAAAGCAGATATAACAATACTTCCATTCCATTGTAAATCCAATTCATTAAATGTATTTATACATTTACACACAAATACATTCATATTTTATTCTCACATTTTACAGCATTTTTAGTTGCAACTTTTTGTTGTTTGACAAGAAAAATCCATAAAACTGTAAACTTGGTGTATGAATAATATGAAAAATATGATCGTGATTTTTAACATTCTCGATAATAGCAATATATTGGCAACATACAGTGCAATCTACTGTAAAAGTGGAAACATTTACAGAGATTTACTTTGATGGTAGGGAGAAAATGGAGATTTCATGGTGGTTTGCAATGGAAACAAGGGTGTAGTCCAGTAAAAAAATTTGGCAGTGGTTCTATGTTCGTGGTTGCTGTGAAACCCGCTAACATAAAACCACTGCAAACATATACCTTTTAACAGTATATTTGGCATCCTTTTTGTCAGGTCTAGGGTAGGACATCACATAAATTTCACAATGTGCTGGGACAGTGTTCATTCACAGATATACAAAATGAATGACATACTAGTATACAAACAATCTGATAAATTATCTTTGAAATAAATCTTTAGGTTCATCAATAGGAAAATAATATAAAATATGTATTGCCTTCCAAAGGCTTTCGTATGTTCTTCCAAAATGCAACCGTCTTAACGGAGCAAGTAATATAATAGAAATATCCATAGAAATTTTCAGGCAAGCATGTAAATGCTTCATCCTGCTAAGGTCGCCATTTGGCATCAAATTTGCATTGGCTATGGGTTAGATCGTATGAAAAGGGTTAAACAAAAATGCAAATCAGGGTGTCCCATAAATATGATCTACACAAATTTGAGTGAAAAAAAAAAATCAGGATAATTTGAAATAACATGAAAATATTCTTCTGAGAACAATAACTTTCCTTTGAACAAAATATACACATTCAATGATAATGGCTTTCAGTAAGGTCTTGATTTTACAGTGGAGGGGGGATTTGCCACTGTTTTAACTTGTAGGAACTTAAGAATCGTTTCTCTTTTTCCAAGACCTTATTCCAACTTTGGATCTGGAGCAATAGACACATTTCTCCTTTCAATATGTTCGTATGAAATTCTCCAATCTCAGATACTAGTACTGCAATGTACTTGCAGTATTTGCATAGCTGGTATAAACGCCCTTCAGCGTAACACACCAGCTTGCATATCAACAAGTATGTCGAATTTCCCACCTCACATAGAATAATTTACAAACATACAAATTCTGAAAATGACAACGATACATACACCACACTTCACAGCAGTCAATATTAAAGGAAGTCCACTTCTCGAGCAACCAGTCCTCGGACATAATTATGATATATATACATTGATTTTGTAAGAGAACATTAGGACATGTGATGTTCCTCTGGTGGTAGCTAGTATTTACAATGCAATTTCAAAACATATGTAGATGTCTGAAGCATTTTCGTCATCAAACTATCCATATACAATTTGTACTTTTAAATAAACATCATTTAGTTAGCATAAGACTTTGCAAAAGGTTCTTCTAAACATTGAGAAAAATCTTACCCATTATATTTTCACGTACCTCTCTGTGTTATACATGTATTCCTGACAGACATATACTACAGTCAGACTTTGGTAGATTTTATGCATTATCTTCTTGTACTCATTACAATAATTTTTGAATAATGTATAGCCACACACATACTCAAGTTAGTAGTCAAGCAAGTTACATGTAGAACGCTTGCACATAGAGGATGTTAGTAGACTAGAGAAGTACATTGAATAAGAAAGGGTAGATATCAACAATATCCTTACCTGTTGTTTTCCCACTACTCATTTGTCTCTAGTTCTGTATACTACTGGTGTGAAAGTTTTCCAATTTGTTTGTTCTCTTTTTAAAAGCTTTCATCACAATTCAAAACAATGTTCTTCTGTAGGGGTCTGTGTATATATATAATCTTTTATCAAAGACAGCTTTGGTATTTGTCCAGAAATGGTTCCACACTCTTGCTCAAGACATATTTTCTGAGACATATTTTTTCCCATTGTCACCACCCATCTGTACAAAATGTACAATTGACTGTCTTTTTTAAGTATAATTTAGAACTGAGAGACTCAGCTTTTAGCTTCTTTGACTCCAGCTTTACCAAACTCAACCTAGCGGTGTCAAGGCTCAAAGTTCATGCCCTTTCAACAGATATTACTTCTTACGGACACTTTTTGCAGTTAGTACAGAGGACAGTATAGAGGACACCTAGAGTACGGCAGTAGACATGTATATAGCAGAAAATTTAAGACAGGAAATGAGATAACCTATTGTGGGACTTTTCTGGGACCTTTGACCTAACTTCCTGTTAGTGTCCCAATATTCTCTGGTCTATTTCTTTACAAGTCTGTAATGCCTTCAACTTCTGATTAGAAAAGCATGCTTGTCACAGCTACTTCTGAATCGACTTTTCTGTCAGCCAGCGATAGTCTATGTCTTAGTTCTGCTTCTTCTCTTCTTCCCGAGGCTGCTGCTGAGACCACAGTTCCCGCTCCTTCTCCAGCCTGTCCCTCTCCCGGTCCTCCTCCTCCTCCAGATCCTCCTCCACATGGAGCAGCTTCACCACCTCCCTCAGCTGGGACTCCGAAAGGTCAATGTCCTCCTCAAGGATCATGTGCAACGCCTGCAAGAAAAATTAAAGATCTCCTTGAAATCATGGAAGCTCATCTGTGTTGGTAGTAATCATAGTACATGTACAAGGCTAAACTTTCTTCCGACACGAAAGTACGCACAGATCAAATTTTCAACAACCACTGTCACCCTCTTCAGGATCAATAGTGATGACCAATCACTTCAGAACATAAAACCATAAGAGATACGGGCACGTTATCTTATTAACATGTGATCTTATGGATACGCGTCATCAACAATATTGGTCAAACGTGCGAGGAAATATCTTCTTGAAAATTTTAGAACATGCCCACTACCCTCAGCCGGGGATCTGGAGCTCGGGAGGCAAGGAATCCACTTTGGCGGAGCATCACTACTTCACAGTAAATGGTCTTTGCCCATGGTCTAACTACTGTAAATGCAGAAATGTTTGCGGTGGTCTTATGTTCACGGTTTTCGCGTTGCTAATTCACCGTGAACTTAAAACCACTGCGAACAATTTTCCATGACAGTGAGAGACAGTGTATGGTGCTACCGCGAACTTAAAACCAACGTAAAAAGTCTTTCTTCCCGCTATCGCGAAATCAAATCCCTGCGAACTTGAATGCACTTACAGTCACTGTATTAGTTCAGTTATGTGAATTTCTGCAGTCTTTTTATTCGTCATTGTGAATTTCTCTCTGATTCTGTCTGATGTATTTTTCCCACTGGCTCTCATAACACAACAGACATACAGTAGGCAATATACTAGTAGTAGGCTATACTAAAAATATTTCTTGCTTTATTCATTATTGTGAACTTTTTTTTTAATCTTTCTGATATTTTCCAGCCTTCCTACAGACTTTGAATCTTGGTCAAGCAAACTTTCTAATCCTGGAAGTCTCCAGTTACACCATTTTCTGCCTCACATCCTGCCACTCTACAATATCTACATTACGACAAACACACACAAAGACAAGCATAAACACAGACACCAAAACAATATACCTCTGTCGTCACATGGGTAACTTAAGCTCCAGTCTTACCTTGTTGACTTCGTTCAACCGGATCTGTCCGTCATGGTCGTCATCCAGGATCTCAGCGATGTGCTCCAGCTTCTTGTCGGCTGCCATGTCCGTGTCCATGTTCTTGATCTTCTTCAAGACTTCCACCAGCTCCTCTAAGGTGACCAGACACTCCCTGGTAGATCACACGTGAAACGGTTACAGCTAATACATTTTTATGTACATGTAGAAATGAGGGTTGTGGGAGGGAGATTTGAGTTAGTAGAGTACTCTAGGTGAGATCATTTCTAAAACTTGCCACGAGTGACACTAAAATACAACAGTTCCTGATGACATTCAACCAAGTAATATTTAATGAACAAGACGCTTGAAGTACTTTTGTAGAAAATATACTCTATTGATGTTCTTTTTATGTATTGTCTAGTATGTGTTTGTCAGCAGGGCTAGCCCTTTGTAATAGCCATAGGCTAGTTGGGCAGCCCTGGCTGTGTGTTCGGAACAGCCAAACCAATAAATAATATACTCTATTGCACATTTAGTGTACACGGAACCTTACTAATTCAGTTCTTGATTCCTGCTGCCAGGTAATACTAATAAAATGATATTCAGTTTGTGACATCATAGTAAACATGCAAAACATTCTTTTGAGAAGCAAACATGATAAAAACGAGCATTTTCTTGTAATCACAATGTCTATGTGATGTCTAACATCTCTTGCATGATGCTATATAGCTAATCATGGTTGAATGTAATCAGGAACAAGTATTTTAGTATCATTGGCAAAAGCACCTTAATTCAAGCAGATTACAAGAGCTACAAAAACATAGTGCTAAAAAACAAAAATTGTGTTTAGTAGTGTCAGTATTTGATTAATACAGACTTAAACAGTGCTCACTTCCTGTATGTTACTGGCCTCACATGGGAACCAACTTTTAAACTAAAGGTAACAAAGTATTGTAGCCATCTAAATTTGTATCTACAACATTCTATCATTCATTAGGACAGTTCTCTACCTGTATCATGTATGGAACAGGAGTAGTAAGGAGAAGAAAACTATTAGATAGGAAAAATAAAATTTGGCCTGGCAGTGAGAGCAAAAGACAATGTTCTGTAAAAAAAAAAAGGTGAAAGTACGGAGATACACAATCTGATCTTTCAAGAAAAAGTTTGCCCTATGGAAATTTCTACATCCAGTGGAGATTTTTTACACATAAAACCTATGCTCCTTGCTGGTCTATTTAATATGTTTTCTATCTTACTACAAAGGTGAACTGTTCATTCTAAAATACATGTTTGTCTAAACAAGTCACAGAACTGTGGGAAGCTTTGGCTTGGTAGTGATGCATGTCCTAACTTTTCATAAGTCTAACTTGGCACTATGATGAACTATTACATAGCTTGTTGACTTTTCAAACTTTATCCTGGAACAGGGTTATGAGCCTATGACTAGCTAGCTATGACCTCACAGGGATGCAAACACTAGTCTGTACAACAACAGTTCAAGGAACATGACCACGTATATAGCAACAGTGCTTGCAAGTGTATAGCAGACTATATAGTAACAGTGCAAGTGTTGCACGCTCTATCGTGACTTGATAATAGTGTGAATAGTTTCATCAGGTTAGTACATGCAGGGATAAACAAGTCCACTAGCCCTATTGTCCAGGGCAAGTGAAAGTGCTGTTCGGGCAAGTGCATGTCCTACCCCACTTGTCCGATCGGGCAAGTAAGATTTTTCCATTGATTTTAGTGCAATTTTGATATACTTGTTACTTTTTACAGTCATGACATCAAGCAATTGTCTACAGAGAATTCCATTGCTGGAAGTGAAAATGCATATACTAGTAACAGTGACATTTGAATTTTGGGCAAGTGAAAAACTGGTTCGGGCAAGTACATTTTTTATGTGCTTGCCCGATAGGCAAGTGGATTTTAGAAAACTTGTTCAACCCTGACATGACTGAATAAAGAGACCTTACAACTGTTTTATTTCCACCAATGTTTGAACCAGTCAGAATTTCCCAGAGCAAGGTGACAGACCGGTCAGTGGAAATAAAACGAGGGTTGTGAAAAATAGCATCTATATTTTTTATTAACTATTCAATAAAGAGACTCTTTTTCACAACCGTTGTTTTATTTCCATCAACGTTTGGACCAGTCAAAAACCAGTGAAAAAAAAACAAAAAACAGTCTCCTTACTCAATGGTTTGACAATGCTGTTATAAAATCACCTATCTATGTTAATACGAACAGCTACGTACAATGTATGGTGTCAGTGTTATAAGCTACCCAACGTCTACTTTCTCATGCAGTAGCTGATCTATACAGCTGTAAGCAGTAGAAACAGTGGCCATGCTTGAGGCCATACCTGGTGTGCTTGTGGTTAGCAGTACATGTAGGGCCGGTCCAGCACCTAGACAAGATGGGGTAAACCTTTTAAACAACAACAACGCATCGGACAATGTCACCACAGCTTCTGTCTTGTTATGTCTTCTAGATCTCTAGCTGCTTTCCAATTTTCACTTTTTCTGTGTTTTTTTTTCCATTTTTTTTAAGACTTTAAAAAAAATCCTATCCTTTTCCCTTCCTGATCCTTCATCCAAACTGTTCCTAGCACATCCATGAATTACTTCATCAGGTTGGTCAAAAGATTAAGATAACAGCTGACGATTCTGTGACAGTCTATCGCCTTCTTCAGGGCAATAATGACTAATTCACATTGCACTGCAGCTAGGTGTCGCTTGTCCCATACAATAGCTGTGTATGACACAATACGTAGCATTTCGGACCACATTATTTTGTTACTGTTAGCAGCAACACATAGACGCAGTGCAAAAGTTTTTTCATCGGTATTGTCCTGAGGAAGCTGACAGACAGACACCGAAACATCGCCTGTTATGTTGCTCCCTGGTTGTAAGTGAAGAACTTTCAAATTGCTATTCTGTCCCAAGCACACTTGGTTCAGAGCCCACATAATGCTTGTAGCTTGTAACACTGTAAAGTACAGAATGAAGGGTGGTACTACACTGGTAGGTTGTGGTGAGAAATGTCCACAGAAATACAAAGCGACAAATAACACATACATGTATTCACACAGGGCTCGAAATACTTTAGTTTACATAGCTAACTTTTCCATAACAAATACAACAATGTACCTACACTGGTGACTTTTCAAGCCCTGTCACACTAATATATAATATAAAGTAAAAGCTACATAAGACCAGACTGCAAGGTTTTACCAAGGAGGTTAAAAAGGATGTATCCGTCTGAATGTTCTATACAAAGGAGTGCCGCAACCGGATGTAGACAAAGGAACACAGTGGGACTTGGCAGGGCAAAACAGGGTCTTAATGATGAGCTCAGTCCTTCTCTACTATAACGTCCTTGGTTTTTTGACAATCTATTTCATTTTATGTGACACGTGTATTCCTAAAAATAATTCACAAGAGTTTCAGGAAAAGATTTCAGAAAGAAGAAAGGGAAAAAAGACAGGAGAAGACAGTAGACTAGTTTGGTGATGATCTGATGGGAGAATGAGTGGATACAAATAAGTGACTAGTTTGCGTATGAAGTCTCCAAACTAAACATAGTACATGACAATTATTGGTAATCTTTGTCTTCCCTGTCAGATTGTGTATTTCTATCATTAACTACAGGGCTCGAAATAGTGGGTGCATGTGCACCCAGGTGCACCCAAAATTGGAGCTGTGCACCCAATTATTTTCTGTGGGTGCACAGGGTGCACCCAAATATTTTCTTGGGTTTATGCATGTCAAGATATCAAAGTATACTAGTATACATCATATTATTGACATCTAAGTGTTAGAAAGATAATAAAAATGTCTGTCGACCTTGTTTAAGAATTTGATAGCATGTAACTAAGTTTTGAAATTAGGTTTTTCTGACATTCTACTTAAATTTAAGTGGTGCACCCAAAAGTTTTTTGGTGCACCCAATTTTTTAAGCTGGGTGCACCAGTGCACCTAATCCCAAAAATGAATTTCGAGCCCTGACTACTTGTCAGATCTGTATTCATTTGGCATTCTTTAACCTGTACTCGGAAAATGTCAAACATGTCAGTCAGTCTATCATCATCATCGGTCACTGCATTCTGCATCTGTAGTCTTTGGAAAGTCCTATAGCTGCATTCGGTCAATCTATCCTATTTGCTTATGGTTTGAGATGGCTACATATTAGTATATGAAGATGACCTATAGTCAAATGGGATAGTACACACCATGTACAACATAACCATTGGATTTGACAAACATGCACATGTACATGTATGAAGGGAGGTAAACTTTGAGATGACTTTGACAATGAAATGACAAGTGTGTAAAATAAAATAAAGTGGGTGGAGGGGGGCTGATCACCAGCAGTACATTTAGTTTATTCATAAATCTAACAACAACAACAACAACACAAGAAACATGTGTTAGCTAAGGGTTAGTTGCAGGTGCTCCGAGACAAGAACAAAGATGTGTCAGGGAAAGACTTCACCATCAGCAATATCTACAGTAGGTCAAACTGCGTAAAGGGAGATAAACCACAACAGTGACAGGGATAGCATGCACATACAGCATGTACCGCAAAATGTACACTCTCTAAACCATTCTGTAGATGCATGCTATGGAAGAGAATACTGCCAGATTGGCCAAACTGACTTGATTTTATGGACGAACGTCTATGCAAACATCAAATCTTAAGCATTATGTCATTGGTAAACATTAACATTTTAATCTTTATAATGCACAATAGCTGTGAAGATATCATTTTTCCGGTATTTTTTCTTTGGAGGTGTAGAAATAACACAAGAAGTTTGGAAAATTGATTCTCACTTCATTATATCTCTATTGTTCCTTCATAAATTGTCATTTCTTTTTCTTTAGAGTTTGGAAGGGAACAACTTCTGAAGGAATGAATGGATTTTCATTATTTTGGGCATGTGTGTATCTTAGGATATGGTGGGTATAACTAGGTAATTGAAGTTAGTAAATTAGGACTTAATTTGGATGACTTATCAGGAAATTTCATATATTCACTATGTTCCATTATAGGACCTCAAACATGAGACATGCCAGCAGTTTCACATTGCTTGCTGTAACACATACCGTAATTAACATACTTTACAAGGTTTGGTCAAACATTGCAGTGTAGTTAGACTTACTTCTCTGTCTCTATCCTGTCCAGAATGGGTGTGTTCTCTGGAACATCCATCAGCTGTACCTTCTCTTTATCCAGCTCCAACTGGACCTCCACCTGGGAGAACACAGTAACATGTCATGCATACAGTATATGGTATCCAACAACACCCAGTACCGTATCTGTAACACCATACCTCTCTTCGAAAAAGCCAAGCAATCAAGGTGGTCTATGTTTGGACATATCCTCAGGATGCCACAAGACACACCTGCACAAAAAGCCCTTGAATTTGCCATTCTAGGTTCCAACAGATTCAAGGCTTGCAAGGGAAGACATTGTGTCAACCTGCTCAGCCTGCTGAAACCTGCTCAGACCTAAAGCACAGAGGTCGAGCTTTTCCTACAACAGCAAAGAAAGTCCAGGAGCTAAGGAAGCTTGCAGGATGCAAAGCACAATGGAAAAGGATGAAGAAAGACTGAATGCAGCTATACGACTTTCCAGACTTTAGATGCAGAGCCCAGTGATTGATGATGATGATGATACAGTATATCAGGGTAGAAAATATGATTTATCGATAAAGCTGTGTCAACATAGACTCCTGTCATCAGGATCTCTACCAGCAATTCTACCAGTAGAGATCCAGATCGGAGTCTCTGTGTGTGGATATTCACTTGGGATGTTTCCCATCTATAAATACTGAAATCTCTCATCCTGTGTTTCAAGTTAATCTATTCAATGACACAAATCAAAGTTCTGTCTGTGTTTGTAGAATGCTAAAGTTTTTTTCTAACACAAAGGTAAATAAGGATCAAATTTTCAATGTCGCCATCCTCAGGATCATTACTGATGACCAAACTTGCAAGAGTTACGGACACTTGATCTCATCAACACTTGATCTTGCATGATCATACATTCTGAAGTGACTTGTCATCAGTAATTGATCTTTAAGAAGGCGACAGTGGTCGTTGAAAAGTTGATCTGTGTTTAGCTTTGTGTTGGAAGAAAGTTTAGCATTGTACTAAGTTAAACACAGACAGAGCTTTGATTCATGTCATTGGATAGATTAACTTGAAACTCAGGATTAGAGATTTCGGTATTTCTAAGAACTGATTGGTTAATGACAGAAAAATGTACTAACAAAAACAATATGTATCCCCTTTTGGGAAACATAACAATCATTGCTAAGAAACCCATCCTACCTGCTCCTTCCTGTTCTCCAGTTCCATGATGGTGTTCTCGATGCGGTCGAACATCCGCGTCACGACGCCCTTCAGCCGGCGGGTGGACTTGGGGATGCTGATTGGCTCTCCCGTCTTGGACGCCACTTTACGCAGGTTCTTCTCGTCCTGTTGAAACAAGAGACATCACTCACTACAGTTTTCATTCAGTAGGTCTATCCCATTTCTGTAGAGATTTTGGCTAAACCTAGCTCAAGTATCTTTCATTCATACAATGTACTTAAACCCTCCTTTGTTGATGTTACTAAATATACAAAGAATTTTTTAAAAATTTCAATTTTAATACTTTTACAGTGGATGATTTTCATGGTGACACAACAAATATGCATCTACAATGTATTACTATGGTGTTCAACAGCAAATTCAAAATACAGTGAAAACCCTTTTTTCCCTAGCTTCTACCACAAAGTGGAAACAAACCATCACTGAAATAAATGAATTAACAATATTCCATTGACATAAATATTTGACATCTCCACCCACTGAAATCCCTCTTTTGGAATATTTGTCTTAATGATATTTGTGGCAGGAAATTCGGGTTGATTTAAGATATGAATAACTGTAGTTGCATGCAGAGGTCACCTACAAATTCAAGCACCAGTTTATATTTGGTAGACAGAACATTATGCAACAAAAGCATGCGTGACAAAAAGAAGGAGCGAGTGTTAGACAGAAATGACAGGGAAGTAAGCTTGGCTTCCTCCAAAGAACAATACCTGGAAACCTGTGCCCACCACCACCCACTGCTGCTTTGTGTGTACAAACATGTAAGGAATAGCAAGGTAGATATCAGGACAGCAAGCTTTGAACAGATGGGAGTTAACATGTAAACGTTAGCAAGTACAGCAACAAGGGATACATATGGGGTGAGTGGACATTTTGTTAAAAAGCCAGACACTTCTGGGAAAGGATTTATTTCTGAGATGAAACTAGCTCTATTTTCTATAGAGTACTGACATTCACAGGAAAAGCATATGCTCTTTCCACCTTTCCGGTATTGTTTTTTGCGTGTCTGTCTGTTTGTCTGTGTTTCCCCAGTTACTTTCATATGATATATGAGAGTGAAAGGAAGTGAAGGGAAAAGGCTAGAGTCCCTGGATTTACAGAAAGTAAAGTTCAGAGCTGATAGAAATAGTCATTCATTAACCTTCTCTGACAGATGGCAGACATTCCAGGTCATGGGGTCAATGGAGGAGCCTACTAATTTATGGGTAGGTTTTGTTTTTGTACTGTTAGTGTGTTTTTGCAGTTATAAACTTTTCATATGCTAGTTGACAGATGTGTTCAGAGAATGTGGTATATGTGTGTCATGAGAGGATCATTGTCTAATTAATACAGATGACACACCTGTCTGAATTCCTCATACTCTTCCTTCAGGTCGTTGAACTCATCTCTCTCCACAGTCAAGGTCGTGTCCTTCTCAGCTGCCAGCTTCTTCAGGGCAGCCGAGATCTCCTCAAGATCTGTGTCCAGGACTTTTTCTTCCTTCTGTAATGAAAAAGAGAAATTCGATCAGCATATTTTGATATTTCATAAGGACACTTTGCGGAGAGTGGATTTCAGGCAGCATTTTAAAGCTGAACATGTTAAGGTGGTCCTGTGGCAATGTGTTCTTGTGGCTACGGTTATTGACTTCATTGTTGTGCCCTTGGGAAAGGCACTCTACACCTTACTTTCTCACTCCACAGTGAAAATGAGTACCTAACGTAGATTAGAGATGTACTCTTGGATGGGAGAAAAAGCAAGAGGTCCCGTGTTTGTGGAGAGTAACACCTTGAGCACTTTTAACTTGAAGGACCAACCATTTATCAAAAAGGGGGTGAGTGGATCAAACCTTACAGTTCGGTTAATAACAAGCTTGTAAACTTGCTTGTTAATGTCTTAAGGCTGTTTACAAACAAACGTTACCTTCTCTGCTTTGAGTTCAGGAGCCTTGTCCACCATGGTCTCAGCTGCAGTTTGCTCTTCAGTCTGGACAGGGGGCGCTGTGTCCACCAGCTGTTCTTTCTCAGCAGCCTTCTGGGCATCGGCCTCTGCCTATACAACATATGGAAAAAATACAATAGTATAAACAACTCTACTAAAGAATAAACCAGACCAGTTCAACAAGAAAAAAAATGGTTTTGGACCGGTACACATAACCACCCCTAGGTGAAGTCCTTACCCTTTTCCTCTCCTGCTCCTCTCTCTCCATCTCCTCAGCCTTACCTTTTTCCTCTCCTGCTCCTCTCTCTCCATCTCCTCAGCCTTACCTTTTTCCTCTCCTGCTCCTCTCTCCATCTCCTCAGCCTTACCTTTTTTCTCTCCTGCTCCTCTCTCCATCTCCTCAGCCTTACCTTTTTCCTCTCCTGCTCCTCTCTCTCCATCTCCTCAGCCTTACCTTTTTCCTCTCCTGCTCCTCTCTCTCCATCTCCTCAGCCTTACCTTTTTCCTCTCCTGCTCCTCTCTCTCCATCTCCTCAGCCTTACCTTTTTCCTCTCCTGCTCCTCTCTCTCCATCTCCTCAGCCTTACCTTTTTCCTCTCCTGCTCCTCTCTCTCCATCTCCTCAGCCTTACCTTTTTCCTCTCCTTCTCCTGCTCCTCTCTCTCCATCTCCTCAGCCTTACCTTTTTCCTCTCCTGCTCCTCTCTCTCCATCTCCTCAGCCTTCCTCTCCTCCAGCTCTTTCTGGATGGCCTCCTCCTCAGCACGGATCACGTCCAGCTTCGTCTTGTTGTCAACTGCGCCCTCCGCTTCCGCGATCTTCAACCGAGCTGTTTTTTCCTGGAAGAAGTAGAAAAATTCTTTTTAGTCCTATTTTAGGGGGAAAAATAGACGAGCACTCACCAAAGACGAGTACTGAAAAATTCATTTTCCTTATACATTTTGACCATTTGATTTCAATGAAGCCCATCTCAACCTATATATTCAACATCAGTAAGAGACCAACAAGAACATAAGGGAACATAAATGGTACAAGGCAATAAAATAAGCATTCCAATCATATATAAGAATTCAATAAAGACTGTTCCTAGCCTAGGATCCTTCCCTCCATCCAAGGACATAGATTTGCTTGTAGGGACAGAAAAATATTTCACCACTTTCTGTATAAAAAATCTGAACTTCCTCACATCAAAATGATGAAACTGAATTTATGTTTAAAATGACAGATTTAACAAGGACAATTAACAACACAAGCTCCCAAACAATGAATAACTGGGACAGACCAAAATCTAACACTAGAAAGAGCCGAATACAATTCAATTGATTAAGTATTTACAGAGATATGGTCAACTGAAATCAAGTTTCTGAACGGTCAAACAAAATCAAGTTAATGAACTTTTCATGATGAGGAAACCATGACTTACGATGGACTCTGGCAGGAAAAATGAGTGCGACAGACCAAAATCTAAAGCAATTAAGTATTTACAGAGTTATGGTGAAACAATATCAAGTTAATGAACTCATCGTGATGAGGAAACCATGACTTACGATGGACTCTGGCAGGACGGACAGCGTGGCCTGCAGCTGGTCTGTAGCTGGCAGGTTATCGGGGAGGTACAGCACGCGGGACAGCAGCAGCAGGGACGTGGGCAGCTCCTCGTTCAGGTGCAGGTCCAGCCACTGGGACAGCTGGAACCTCAGCCGGTCCTCAGACATCCCCAGGGCTCGCATCCCCCGCGCACGGCACGCCACCTGCAGCTCATTGGCTGTCAGAGTGTTGATGCCATCTCTCTGGATCATCTGAAGGAATAGATGAAATTTCAACAAAATCATTACAATTCTCAAACATTCTCTTACTACATATAGATCTACCTTCTCAACATTTTTATTCATGTTTTTTTTCTGAAATACTTCCAAATGTGACATGCATGTACCCTCCAATGTAGCATGCGTAGTCCAGAGGACCCTGCTTCTGGACCAAGAAGTTTAAACATTTGCTGTGTCATCAAACTTAATGCATTAAGCCCCATTGGGGCATGAACATGCAATAAACATCATTGTCATTGTCATTGTCATTCAACTGAACAATACTAAAAAGTGCAGTCCTTTGGTCCACTGTTCACTGTGATTGTCCAAAAGAGTTAGTGGAATATCCATGATGCAGTGAACCATTAGATCCTGCACATATAGTATCTGTCTTCTCTGTCACGACCAGTGAAAGACTCGGTCAACTGTTCTTGAGTTCATTGCGATTAACTGGTTTAAGATCACTTTTTCACTGTGGGCTGAATGGCGCCCAGTGGTGTTCCAAATGACAAAGTCGCTTGGCTATCAGGCAAGAGACCAAGAGGTCACAGGTTCAATTTCTGGTATTGCTGGCTAGACATTGCGTTGTGTCCTTGGGAAAGGCACTTTAAACAACTTCATCCAGTTGTAAAAATGGGTACCAAACTTTGGTTGGGGAGATAAAAGGCTGTGGAAGGAGAGGGATGGGCTCCACCTTTGAATACCATTCTCTAGACACAGTACTAGTATTTAACAGCCCACTGCACCTACAGCCCCCAAAAGGTTACAGAGTTCCCTCTTTTTTATCATTTCACTTGCTAGACTGGAATGTTTTGACCAACCTTGTCGTCCGCCTTTATCGTCCTGAGCCTCATCCTGAGCTGGAAGCGTAGGAAGTTGTTGGTTCCTATTGGCTGGAGCTGTAGGAGCTTACACAGGGCCACCAGGGATGGGTGCTCCATGTTGTCTAGTGTCATCTCATCCTCAAACAGCTTGGAGTACTTCAGGATCTCCTCAGTAGGGGCAGGCTCACCACTCTGACGCAGCTGTAAATAGATAAATAACATCAGATTAGTAAGGGTTTGCATGGGGCGATCCTGGCAAAGCTTAACATCTTAACGGAAATGCTTAGTAGTAATGGCAAATTCAGGAGGGATTGCTCGAAGAAAGTAGACGTATGAACTTATTCTGTCTATTGCTTTGAGCATATCAGGCATAATATCAGGCATATCAGTTCAGGAACTGATAAAGTTTCATTGCTAATTTTCTGTAATCGTCAAAAGACTAGTGCAAATTCTATAAGCCTCCCCCTCGACAAAAAAA
This sequence comes from Branchiostoma floridae x Branchiostoma belcheri, assembly GCA_019207045.1. Classification (NCBI taxonomy): domain Eukaryota; kingdom Metazoa; phylum Chordata; class Leptocardii; order Amphioxiformes; family Branchiostomatidae; genus Branchiostoma; species Branchiostoma floridae x Branchiostoma belcheri. The sequence goes on along the minus strand of CM033026.1, from coordinate 26,006,454 downwards.
TAATGGACCAGTCCTGACCCTGTCCATGAACTGTATAAAGTCCTCCACAGACTTCCTGCCCGAGCTCCGCCTCCGCGTCTCTACTGGTAACTCTTCCATCGTCTTCAGCAGGAAGCGTGCCGTGTCCAGGCGTGTCCGCAGCTGCTGACGCAACCTTTCATCCTGCGGCAACAATTTCATGTCAACATTAGGTAAACAACAAACAGGAACCCATGGGCTATGACCGTACCCACCTCAGTCAAAATGTAAAAAGCAAAATAAAAACATAAGAAAGCAAGAATTTGGGCCACACTCTCATAGGTTGAAATGCTAATCGCCATTGGACATTGGTTGTTCTGTTATCTATGATGGACTATCAGAATCGGTCTATTGAAATACGTCTGCTTAATCATAGTACATACATGTGTGGTATTATAAATCTCAAAAACAGGAGATATATATATATACAACACTAATGCAATTAAAGGTGGGAGCATTTTGATAATGGGTGCCATTTGCATAAAACATAGAAAATTAGAAACGTTAGACAGGGTACCTTCGTCTTTTTGTCTTCAAAAGTGGACGGCATGAGGCCTGGGAAGAGCTTGACATAGAAGGGTAGGAGGAACTCCGCCATGGGAATGATCAGGAACAGGGAGAATGGTACAATCCGCCCCAGGTCTGCCACTGTGCGGGTGAACTGCAGTACAAACAAACATGTAAATGAGGTCCTCATTTGCATAATAAATGTTTGATGATGCTCACCTGTAATAATGCCACATGGAAAATATTCCCGTCATTTACCACAAGAGGATTATTTATAGTATTTTCTCATTGATTATGCGAATTAGGTCTTCATCTGCATAATATTTATACATCAATGATCTTCTCTTCCTCAGTTCCAAATATCATATGTCACAATAGTCCTTTCATGGAACTGAGAGGGTTTAAACAAATTACTCATTAATTATGAAAAATAGATTCCGATTTGCATAATTAAAGTGTAACCGTATGAAGCATCACTAAAACCATCTACATACCAAAAATCATGATGATCAGTCAGCTCCTTTATGAGTTATTCCCTTTAAAGTTTAAAATCTAACCGGGCCCTGCAGTTCAAAAACAAGCCGCTGGGGCCAAAACCTACACAACTTACTCTCAACCCCAAAAGCCATACATCACTCAAAAATCACTACTAGTACCACAGCATGTCCAAAACTCAAGATATCAAAATAGAATGTTCTGCTGCAGTACCGTAACAAGCTGCTAACAAGCCACTTGGGGGCCCAAAATCTAATCCTTTGAGTTTCCAGGTCTCATCAAGACCTACCCACATACTGAATATGAATAAGATCCATCCTGGCGTTCACGACTTATGCTGGTCTTTCACACACACACATATACACACTACCAAAAATATAACCTTATTGGCGAAGGCAACAAATATTTCACAGTTCACAATTCCTCACTGACCTGTCTGTACTCCCTGCGTGTCAGGGAGATCCCTTTCCACATCTTGAAGAAGAGTCTGGCCGCCACCTTGAAGTCCAGAAACAGCAGACGGAAACCGTGATAGTAGTGCTTCACCTCCTCCACGAACCGCACCCATAGCGACTTCCGCGGAACGACCAATTCTTTCCCAGGAGAAGTGACAAACGGTGGCTCCGGCGCGGTAGCCTTCTGTTTCCCCTTTTCTTTCAAAGCTTTAACCGACTGTTCTACTTTAGACTCTGCTTTCCCGCCTTGCTGTGGGACGTCACCATGGAAGTGTCTTATCCACACGGACTTGGGAACAGTTCCAAAGGGAGAAAAGTTTACGAGGACAAGAGTTGGAGTCGTGTGTGAGTACGCACCGATACTGTGTCCGCCTTTCCTGTGGTCGGGTAAGCCGTGAAAGCTGCTGCTGATTGGTCGAGGTACAGACCAAGGAGCCAATGGGGTCAGGTCTGACCGTAGATGATACCTGCCGGTAAAAATTGAGAGTACTGACATAAAGGATCTTTCGTTGCAAACGCAACAAAATTATAAATATATTTTACCAAACCCTTTTCAGAAGAAACTGAACACCTGTCTGTTAAGTTCCCATTTATCTAGGTCTGACTATAAATAAAAAGAGAATGACTTTTAGGACGAAATAAAAAAAACACTTTCAGATCAGCACAAAGAAAAACATTTACCTTATTTTCCTAGATCCTCTTGATGTTGCTTGTCCAAGATGAAGAGACTTGCTACCTATACCTAGATGGTAAAAAGAGAAATGCAAAAAAATTTGAGCATCCTGTACATACATGTTTCTGGTCTTATACAGATTCATGATTTACTTCAAGTGCTTACTAAAACATATCTAAAAGAACAAGAAATCTAACTTACACCTATATAGAAATTGAAGCTTTTATGAATTTGTTGCCGTTATTAATCAATGTGGATTTCTCACTGATTTTGTCAATGCATTTCCCCTTCGAGAACACAGCATCACACTGTCACAGTACCACCCATCAATATTTGATTAAAGTTTACTTGGATTGCCATAATACAATACAAGTGAAGCACAGGTTACTGGTATTGCACACCACACATAATACTTAGTATATCACTATAGCACATTACAAAATCATATTGTGTCACATATCGCAACCGTAGGGTGTTCGGCTCAAAGCCAAAAGATCCTAGGTTTGAGTCCCCTGATATGCTATTAAAAAAAAGCCTCCAATGTAGACTGTAGTGCCCTTACGGCCTTAGGAAAATAGCTAGCAAAAAAAGCAGGGTTACATCGACCTCGCTTCAATTATTCATATAGGTATTGGGTATGTTCACTGTTCAGATTTAGCATGTGTTGTGACAGAATTTATGGGTTATATGTCAAAAGTGAAGGCCTCTGAGACATAAACAAATCGAATCTGGACATCGTTATGCAAATGACCGCAATATGGTTGAGATGAGTATTGTTTACAAGTCAGGGGCCTTGACCTTTGACATGTTTGCCACAATTCCTGTACATGCATACTAAAAACTGTGATGGTGCTTACATGAGATCAAGGAGGTTAAAAAGGTCCTTTTTAAGCTCCTTGATAAGATTTTGTTTTCAATTTCATCATTTAAATTCCAAAGTTGACCCGATGAGGTAAGCAACCTTCACATTAAAAGTATGTGTCACATTTTCTGGGTCAATTATGTAGTTGCCTGCTCATGATTATTAAAAAAAAATCCAATCCCTCTGCTATCTTTACGTCAATTTCTGCCTCATAATTGTTTACTGAAATTTATGGAAAATTCCGCTCAAAAAAAGCTTTTATCGCCCCTCTGGCGTTTGGAGTGTTGGCATCTCCCGTGGTGACGAAAACCGAGTCATGTGAGCCCGGTCGCGATTTAATGCCTCATAAAATAAACCATTCGACATACAACTTTTTTTTAGAATCATACGGGAGTTATATTCTTCCAAATAGATATACATATCACACAATATTATACGCGATATTTCTGTGGTTACTATACCAGCAAGGTGTCTTTTATTTGGGTCGGCAAGTCGAAAATCATGGGAAGGGGGGGGGGGGGGGGTGAGACCAGCGCATGGTGACAAGGCAAGGGGTAAAAACGTTCAAAATGTCAACAAATTATCCTTAATAAGGAGAATATATAGGAGCCTACCTCTTCCACAACATGCGTGAGTTGTGACCGGAAGCGCTCTCAGTCTAACACCGCTGTTACAAAGCAAATTTGACATTTTTCGCGATGGTTCCGTTGACTAGTGTATGGAGTAATACATAATCATTGGCTTTTTTCTGGATGCCGGGTAGGTCACGACAGGTCAAGAACTTACTGAGCAAGCGTGAATGATACCATCTATTAAAAGGGGTACTTATTTTTACTTAATATATTTCTATATACAATTTCGCAACATAAAAATTACTTTATGCATGAGATTCACCTAATTTATAAGATTATAAATATAATATTGTATTTTGAGATGAGACGTCGAGAGTTCATGAAAGAGAAGGGTTATTTTTAAACATCTTATATGTATCTCCCCTACTAATTGGAGACGTTAGAATCTCCCAATGTAGCGCGGGATATGGAGTGTTCGGGCATGTTCGGTAATTTTCGGCAGTGCCTAATTCGAAGATCGTGACCAATCAGCGCGCGTTATTTTGGCGCCGATCAGCGAGGTGTGCCGAGCGTGGCCAAGTCGAACATGGCTCGTGAGGGTCAACCCTGCAAGAAAGACCTCCAAACTTTGTGAGAACATTTTTTTACCATTTCCTCTCTTCCTCACACTTATTGTTAACCGGTGTTCATAACCGTTATTATTTGTATGAACTGTACCAATGTTTTTGCTAATTTTGATCAATACGGGCTGCTCAGGGTCCATGCTAAACTCCAGGAGTGAGGTCCTCAGAAACATGGTTGCAAAGAACTGAGTGCATTTTTTTCAGAAGGCAATCAAATCCTTGGCACCAAAAAATTTCTAGAGAACTAAGTGTTATGATTGCCACCAGCCAGAAGTCACCATCTAGAAGCATGTTCATTGAGAATTGTTTTAATTTCGTGTTGAATCGCGCTCAGTTTTTGTAGGAAAATTATTAGGTAGCACACACAAATGAAGGGCATGGTAGCACAGGCAGCTAGATTCCATTCTGCATCACACATACGCGACTTGCAAGGTACAAATTTCTAATCCACGCCGTTTTCATCGAAAATTTCTGTTAGAATCACTAGATTTTAGTCAACTGTAATGATTACATGTAGTTTTGTGAAGATTTAGGCCATACTTTTTACAAGGGAAGCTGCAACAGGGGTTAGGGTAGTAGCAAGAGAAATTGTTTCCAATATGGCCACCATTTTCCACCATGCCCCATGTACAGACAGAAGCCTCTTACAATTTCATCAATTTTTCCTCACATTTGTGATACCACAGAAGTCGAGAGATATGCTCAGCTCGGGGTTAACTCACCGTACTGTTATAACTAGTTGTATTTTTTTCCCCGTTACAAATTGCATGTGGTAATTTACCTGTTGCAAGGAAGGTGCGAAACTGAATTGGTATTTCTGTGAAGTATTTGTAACGTCTTGTCTAGTATATATGCTATTTGCATGAATAGACGTTCTTGGGTGGGAAGCGTTTTCATGAATCGTTGAATCACATGGAAGCTTGGGATTCCAAGTGAGTTGTCTTTTCTGTATGAAAATCATCTTCAATTGTAGGCCATAGGCCACACTGGTAGTGGTAGGGAGTGGTCCTTTGTAATGTTACGAACAAATAATGTTTGTAGTATTGGCTTTGAGAAGCCAGCATCGGCCTTCATACTAGGTTGCAGGACCTATTTTTTAGTTACATATAAATACAGCGTTGATCAATAACAGGAAAACTCTGAGGTTGAAGGAAAACAATATCATTTTTGAGGATGGTTACAGGGCCCTAAATACGGCCTACACATTTGTTAGTGCAGGTAAAAATTGTAGCTGTGCAGGTATTTATGATGCCTAATATAGCACTTCTGGGCAATGTTGTCCACTGTCCTTTCTCATGAATCACCAAAACATGATCCCCTAGCTATAGTCTGTCTCGAAATTCTCGAAGTCTATATGCAGCAATTAGAAGAAGAGAAAGAACAGATCCCAAACTTGTCCCCTGTGGATGTCTCACAATGAGTCACATGGCCTAAATGTTTATAATTGAACGCTGCATATTTCGTTCCCTTTTTTCCAAGGAGGTTAAAAAAACTTAACCTCCTTGCTTTTTCTAAATTATATACATGAACATGTTTGTTTTGGTTTGGACATCACTACTCTTCCTGTAGTCCAGTTGAATACCAGGTGTAAATATGGCCGCAAAGTAATTATTTGGGATAGGTTTCCATTCTCCAACTTCAGTCGAGAGAGTTGTAAACTGCCATCAGTTTTGTAAGATAAAAAAATTGCAGGAGATTATATTTTTTCAGGGTATAAAATTACAAGACGTAACATGTATTTCAAGTATGTCACTCTTAAACTTGTATGTTACTTTCGGCCAATTAGCCTCATTGAATTATCTTTAGTCAATGGTTTGTCTAGATTACGTTGTAAACTTTAGCTTTGCACTCAAATTTTGTCCGTGCTCCTTAATTTTCAGGTTAGTGGCACCAATTTACCCTCCCAAACAGCAATGCTGAATTTGCATACTTCATTTTCTTTCATTTTTTTCCCTGTAGTTTCATGCATTGGTCCATTTAGTTGTCTAAGCTTAATTGACTGAAAATTATATGTTGATTGGCATCATCCACATGTGATATTTGTTTTTGTATGAAGCAGGATGTTGCTGCAGAAAAATGTATCAAGGGAAAATGACTCTTTTTCTGCCAACTAGAATATGTACACGGACATGAACTGTAAACCTTAAAACTTTCCCTGTGATTTTATTTTCATATTGTAACCTCTACACAAATTCTTGACACCGAGAATATGCATTCCCTTTGTATTGTACTGAAAATTCTTTACAACCACAAACATAGCTGAAACCTCCTTTCCTCATACTACAATTTACAAAATAAAACCGCTGAAAATATACAAATTTACAGTATCTAAGTGATGCATGTCAATGAGAAGAGAATGATAATTCATTTCACATTTTTAACAAAATTCTGTAAGGGAATATTTCATTGCTGTAACAAATTCTTGGTGTTGTTCTATTCACAGATGACATGCAGTTGTAGCCAACATTAGGTATGCTCTATGACAGCAAGGTTGACAATATAAGATAGCAAATCATCATGAACACCCCTCCAATTGCAAACGACCTCCCATCCAAGAGCATAGCGGACCTGCCACTAGATGGCAAATCTGGTGCCAACTTTGCGGACACGTTCTTTGATCCGAATCTGAATCCGCTGGCAGCAAACCCTGTTCAGGACATGGCAGGGGTACAGACTGTGCTTCCTCCAGTTGACATGCTGACTGAAGAGGATGCAGCAAAGACCGTGACGGTATCGCCACTCAAAGATGAGCAAAGCAGTGTTGAAAACGAATTGGCCACATCCCCTTCACAACCAGAAGGGGGGGCAGCTGTCTCCATGGAAGACAAAAGCAGTCCGGAATCAGACCGTCCCTCGGGCTCCCCAGAAATCAAACTTAAGATCAAGAGGACATTTCTACGCGGCCGCGAGAAGCTGACGTCGTCGCTGCTGTCGGACGGAAGCAGTCCCGAGGAGGCCGCGGGGCCCAGCAAGAAACGGAAGAAAAAGTTGATAGAAACAACGGACAATGACGACCAAACGCAAGAAGTCACGAGCAAGCAAAGTCCGCCAGGAAAGAAAGGCAAACGGGGACGAAAAAAGAAAGCTACTGACCCCTCCACTCCTGCAATAGACCATCCCAGTTCTGCCATTGCGTTGACAACTCCCGATGTCGGTACCCCGGTATTACCGGCGGCTAGCCACCCTAAAGGTTTTCTAAATCTACAGGCCCTGGAAGAGAGAATGCCCCCCAAGTGGTTGGTAGGGGACTTGGTGTGGGGAAAAGTGAGTGGACACCCGTGGTGGCCATGCATGGTGGCCTATGATCCGGTAGAAGGGGTATACACCAAGTTCAAAGGTAAGATGTAAGAGGATTTATATGTAGGTGCAATTTTAAAGCCGATATTTTACACTTAAGGTAACACGTCTTATTTGTGTACAGTCAAAACTGCCCAAGACAACCACACAAAGTTTGACAAAGCTGACCTTTGTGGACAGGTGGTCAACTCAAGATTCTTAATGCTTGTCAATAGGAAAATTATTACTACTAGTGTAGTCCTCACCAAGAGGTGGATACCTGTACAGGTTTAACTGTTACACAGTATCTTAAAAGTACTCAAAAATCAATATTTGTGTTGGCTGTAAAGGTTGATGCAGTTTCCCCTGCTAGAGTTTAGTGTTGTTTTGCCCATTTTTGAATTGAATTCTTCTAGTTGACTGCTCTCCTTTTAGCAGAACAAAATATGTTGCACAGTAGTTTTTGCTTTTTAATGTGCTTTTTTTGCACCACCAAATTCTTGCTGAATGCTATTACTAAGTTAGTGTGATTGACTCTAGACTTTTCCTACCTGTCTTGACACCTGTTCTCCTGCTTGTTCTTACTGCTACAGAAGCTAGTGAAGAAGAGTGGTCAGGTATAGACAGACCTTTTTGCTGCGTAGATGTCACGTGCTGTTGTGTGCATGCTACTGTGAAGTTGTTTATTTTTTGCGGGGACTTAATCTTGCAATGAAAAGGGGTTTTCAGTTGACACAAGTCTGTTGTACAAAAGTAGTACATTCTGAAATGCATATTCGTATTGTCATGAATTTGTCATGGACTTGTCACTATGAAAAAATGAACCCACTTAAACAAAGACATGTGAAGATTTAAAATATTTTAGTCAATAAAACTCAAATTTTAAAAGCCAAACTTATTTTTTTATGACAAGGCTGTTGGTCTGGCAGTGTTACATCCAAGTTGTTACAAATTAGGGATACACCAGTTTATTATATGGTGCTCATCTTAGTTGAAATAGAGAAAAGATATTGAAGTGTATTATTTTCTTTTGTATACGTTGTGTATGTTTTGTAGATTCTTGTGATTTGAATTTTGATAGCGATAAAAAATTACAAAAAGAGCTATAAAATGATTACTCCCCCCCCCCCACACACACATACACACCCCTTCCCAACATTAGTATCTGTCCCTTCTTTTCCACCCTAATGTATAAAGCTACTTGAAACAATACATAGATCATATTTTGTTTTGCTTGTTTGTTTGTAGGAGGCCCCATCAGGGCCTCCAGGCTGTACCACCTACAGTTCTTCGGGGACGTCGCGGAGCGAGGCTGGGTCGGCGAGAGAAGCACTGTCAAGTTCGAGGGCAAAGACCAGTACGAACAAGTGGTGGAAGACAGCATCAAGCACATAACCAGCACTACACAGCGGAACCAAGCCAGGAAGAAAAGCGCCGTGAAGCCTTCTCGTAAAGCGGCTTGGGAAATCGCCCTCCAAGCCGCAGAGGAGGCCATCCCTCTCTCGCTTCTTGAGAGGAAGCAACAATACACCTTCAAGTATGACGCTGCTCCGTCACCAACAGACGAAGAAGACACAACTCCGCAAGTCTCCACGCCTCCAGGGGGTAAGAAGAGGGGGCGAAAGAGAAAGTCCGCCGTGACGGCTTCCGGTGGTGCTACGTCGTTGCTCTCTGACGACACAGACAATGAAGAAGAGCACCTAGTAAAGAAGAAAAGGAAAGTGGTGAAGAAAACACCAACACAAGGAGAAGACTCTCCCAAGAAGAAAAACAAGGCACAAAAGGTATGACGCCAAGATTTGGCCGTAGCATCGTATTAGTACTAGGTCAGTGGTATCCAACATGACCTGGTTGTCAGTTGATACGGTTGTTTATAATCTAATTCATAAACTATTCTGTACCAATGGGTTTGGATAGATGAATAAATAGGAAAGTATCTGAACTTTCACTGCCATATATCCAATACACAGACAATTCTTTTGGATATATTTTGCTCTGTATTGAAAGCACACTTGTTCAGGTAGAATCAATGAAACTGATAAGGGATTTATTTTGAACATGAACACACTTTAGGGCCAAATTTTTTGTAGATTGTACTCTTACCCTTGGACGAATACAAGAAGGAGACTTTGGCCGTTTTATACATGAATGTTTATTTAAACATGGCAGTATGTCATATATTTAAGTTAACAGTGTGCCCCATATATCATTTGAAACTAAAGCCAACACCAGTATTTGAATATTTGAATAATCTCTTGTTACAGTCGTTGTCTTTGTCACATGTATGCTTCCTCATAATTTCTTCACCTGTATGGTTTATAACTAATTTAAGTCTGCTTGCTTCCAATTAGGCTGTGACCATGAACTTGCAAAGAATTTTTTTGTTACATCATCCCCACAGAAAGAGGTGGAGCGAGCCAGGTTCGAGCTGTTCTGTCAGAAGCAGCGGGACCAGGTAAAGGTGGACCACCCAGACTACGCCCCCGAGCAGATCCAGGAGGAACTGCAGATGCAGTGGAACATTCTCCCTGATAAGCTCAAAGCCAAGTACACCAGCAAGTTCACGGCCACATCTCAGAACTCTGCCAGTGACAGTGATTTTGACCAACCAGGTGGGTACAAGATTTTAAAAGTATGATAAATTGAATATTGACATATTAACAAGTGCTGACTAAATCTATATTCCTACAATGTCTTGAAAGGTATAGACTAAGTGTAATGTATTGTAGAATATGTTGGATGGAAAAATTAAATCAGGGAGCAACATTTTGATAATTTTTCTTGAAGTTGAATCCATACCTTTTTATGCTCGTAGGGATATTCAGTGTGACTTTGTTTTTTTTGGGGGGGGGAGAAAGTTTGGTATCTCTTAGGCTTCTGGGGCTGGTGTGTTTTTGGTAGGCTATTGAAATCTAGGGGACTTCATGCGGCTTGGTATTATTTTGTTTCTCAACGCTGCAAATGTGAAAAAGAATGACACGAATGTCAATCTGAAAAGGGATTTCTAGATGCAGAAAATTTACATTGCAATTTTGTCGCTGAAACTTTACAATACGTACCCTTAATCTTAAGAGAAAAATAGAATCCATTAAGATGTTTTATTTCAAACTGTCTGCATGCTTCTGTCTTCAGGTGTGAAACACGGCCCCACCAAGCAAGATAAGAAAGTCCAGCCTTCATCACCGAAGAAAAGAAAAACAGCAGGAAAGGTAGAGCTCAGTGTATTGTATATAAATATGATAGCTACTTGCTGCAAAACACATGGTGCATATGCACTTTTCTACACCCAAAATTTCAAAAATGTGCACCTAAATACTTGTGCAGGTTTTGTACATTAAGGTAGTATACATATTGTTGAGATTTAACTGTCAGAAGAAATTATAAAACCTTTGTTGTACGTATGATACTTGATTTAATAATTAAAGTTACCTATAAAATTGTGAGCTTCAAGCTATGAAGAGAGGCAATAAGGTCTGTAGGTATATTTTGTGCACTTAGATTTTCCTCAAATTTTAGGTTTTGGTGCACAAGTGCATTTTTTCCCAAAATTGAATTTCTAGCCCTGCTACTAGTATCTCCTTACCCACTTGCTCATACAGTCTAATGGTTTAGAGTCATAGTAGATTTTTAGTTGAGAGATAATGTTTTTGTTATTGCCTTTGATGTAAGGCTAGGTATGTCTACACAGGAAATTCAGAAACTGATGTTCTTTTTTCTTCCACCTCTCAACACAGTCTTCTGAGGCCGACCTAAAGTCTAGTGTTGACCAGTGCATCAACAGTATCCTGGCCCTGTCCCAGTCAGACAGTGCCGAGTCCTCCTATCCCTCCACCCCCGGCCAAGTGGACTCTCCCGCAGCCCCCTACGAGAGCCTCCCTGTGAAGAAGAGGATACAGAGAAGGGCCGAGGAAGGGGGGAAACCAGACAAGAAGGCCAAGAAAAATAGAAAACCCAGAAGGGACGATGCGGGACCCAACTCTGTTGCATCAGAAAAAGAGGTACGGTAAAATCATTTACCTTTTAAGTGTTTTAAATTCACGCTTGAAGCAATTCTGTAGTACATTCTTTTATACATTGGAAGATAATATTTATGTTGTCGTGTATGAGAGGTCACCACAAAATGCAACGGAAATAAAATAAAGCCATTCAAAAGGTTTCAAGATTTGCATTTGGAAGGAATCAATTTGAATTGGTAAACACATCAGATTCACTGCAGTAAATGATCACTAGTAATCCAGGGAGGTGCATTCTAAGGTCAACATAAAGTTTTCTTTACAAACACAGATCAAGGTTCCTGCCATAAAAAATTGTACTTAGGTTTCATCCAATACCATATAAACAAACTGTTGATGAACCCAGATAGGGTGAATGAAAATTTACTTACCTAGTACTTGAATCTGATATGTAAACAATGCCATTGTCAAACATTTTCCTTATAGGAAGGGACACAGAACACAGATGTGGAAGAGCTGAGTTCTCAGGTGTCGGACCACGAGTCGGAGGAATCGAGCGCGCCGTCGTCCTCCAGCGGGCTCGGGCGCGGGGCGTGGGCGGCCAGCAAGGAGAACCTGTGCCAGGTGTGCGAGCAGGTGGGCGAGCTGCTGCTATGTGAGGGGTCGTGTTGCGGGGCCTTCCACCTGGACTGTATCGGATTACAGCAGATGCCTACTGGAACCTTCAAGTGTGATGAGTGCATCTCAGGTAGGGTTTGTTTGTTTTTTCTCATTATCAATAATTCACAATCTTAAGTATGGGTTTTAAAGAGATGATTGTCATAAATTTGTGTGAAATTTTTATGCGAAGCAAGTGGAAAATGAAGTTGCTAAGGCCGTAAGTCCGCTGAAAAGTATCCAGAAACACATTGCAAAAGTGATTTTCAAGATCAACCCAAGATTTCTTAACATAGCCCCAGTTGAAGTTTGAGTTATTGTTGTTTGCAACGAGTGTTGACCATGAGAAGATCGTATGATATACAGCAGATACAACTGTCTAAGAAGCTGTGTTGTCTACTGTAAATCTTGAAATATTTGCAGTGTTTTTATTTCGACGGTTACATCTTCGCCATGAATTCATGACACTTCCAACATGTATTTACTTTCAATATATTACTGCTGTACTGCTGAATCGTCAAATGCAAGCTGGAAACGCCTTGAAAATGCCCTTCCCCCGCAAAATGAAGGCCCCATGAAAATGAACAATTAAATTTACAATTGTGCATACATGTATGTCCTTTTTTGGACACATCCTCAGGATGCCATGAGACACACCTGCACAAAAAGCCCCTGAATTCGCCATGCTAGGTTCCAACAGATTCAAGGCACGCAAAGGAAGACATTCTGTCAACCTGCTCAGCCTGCTGAAAGCACAGAGGTCGAGCTTTTCCTACAACAGCAAAGAAACTCCAGGAGCTAAGGAAGCTTGCAGGATGCAAAGCACAACGGAAAAGGATGAAGAAAGACTGAATGCAGCTATAGGACTTTCCAAAGACTATAGATGCAGAACCCAGTGACTGATGATGATGATATGTCCATTTGTTTCCCAGGTGTCCATACGTGTTTTGTGTGCCGTAAGAGTGAAGCGACCACCAAGCGCTGCTCCATCCCGATCTGTGGGAAGTACTACCACGAGGATTGTCTCAGGAAGTTCCCCAACGCCGTCTTTGAGGCGAAGGGTTTCCGCTGCCCACTCCACGTCTGCGGAACTTGTGTGGCTGTTGCAGGGGGGGATGTAAAGAAAGTAAAGTCAAGAGGTAAACTATCTATACTGTTATGTATGGGCATATTAATCATCCAGGATTTTACTTAGAACATGTAGTTAAATCAATCCTTACTGCTGGATATATAAAATTCATATAAAATTTATTCAGACATTTCAAACAGCATCCACTGTTTTTCTTGATTGAATTATTGAAAATGACTGCTGTCGACGCTGTCCACAAAGACCAGTCGGGACCAATAAAATCTCGTCTAAGTGGACAGGTGGTCACTATACATGTGTAGGATTCTTGATGCTAGTGACAATAGGAAAAATTGTCTAAGGGACCACTAAAAAGGAGTCCCAATGTAGAGATGGTCACATGCACAGCCTAGGCTTGACTTGACTTCTTACTTTTTTGTTAACCCATTTCAAATCAACCTTGTAATGTTTTTATTCATTATGTGAAAACATAGGTATTGTTTTTGGTCAGTGTGTATGTTTGTCTTGGTGTTATGTGAATATTGTCGAGTGACAGGATGTGATGCAGAAGATGATGTCACCTGAGACTGGTTGGATGGGAAGGTTGGCTTGGCCTGGGTCCAAAGTTGGTCCTGCAGGTGGACAGAAAAATGTGTAGATAGTAAAAAATTCACAACACTGGATAGAGACAGAAACTTCTTGGAGGTACAATGTATGAGATAATCTTTATGTTGTGATTGGTTGTTTTATTCCGCAGGCCGTATCCTAGCTCGGTGCGTGAGGTGTCCGACAGCGTATCACGTGAACGACAGCTGTATCGCCGCCGGCTGCATCCAGCTGGCACAGAACAACATTGTGTGCAGTAACCACTTCCAACCGGTCAAGAACCAAGCCCACCACTCGCACGTCAACGTGTCCTGGTGCTTCATGTGTTCCAAGGGTAAGGGAAAACTCTAGTGTTAGTAGTCTGGGTGTTTTACTTCATGCTGCATGCTACTACACCGTTGGTAGTATTAAGGTTAAAACTGCCCCCCACCCCCCGAAAATGGACACTGAACACCATAAAAATCTGGTCTATGTGGACAGGTGGTCACTATAGACAGGGTTCTTGATGGTTGTGTCAATGCTAAAAATTATTATCTTAGGAGTTACCAAAGAGTGGTGACCTCCTACGTGGTCACTTGTTCAGACAGGTTTGACTGTACTGTGAAAACCTCCAAATGGGATGCTTGTGTATGTGTTCATACCCATAACTCAAAATCCTTTTGATGGATCTGGGGCCCCTTAGCAGTATTCTTAGGTATTGTAGCAATACAGGTTGGCACCCCCTGAAATAAAGTAGTGTGGTATAGTCCACATACAGCTGGTTTGCCATACAAATGTAGATCAAAGACATCAATTGGGCTTAAACATCTCTCTGAAAAAAACTCTGAATATCCTTCCTGAATTTCTCTTTTGGTCTTGCAACCCCGAATTTCAAAAAGATAACGTGATACCTGTCTTACGAACAGGTGGAGGTTCCCTGTGCTCTGATCCCCACCAGCTGGTGGGAGGCACGGCCATTTCTGACTCGGACCAACTGAGCCACGGGGGCTCCTACCTTTTGCAGCAACATTTGCCTGCGGCTGGCTCTGGGGTCGCGTGGGGTAGCCTTGCTGTTACCAGAGGTGCGTAAAAAAAGAACAGTCCACACGCTGGGTAGAGATTCGTACAAAGAAACAACAACCGCAAAACCAAGAAAGCTTTCCCCTTTCTGACAATGCTTTTGACAATGTGATGCGTCAGTCTGTCTAAAGGGTGTAAGGTGAAAAGGCTTGCTCATATTTGACATAAAAGCTAGCCACACACTTAAAACTTTCCCGACTCCTTTTGGATCACGAGAATATTGCTTTGTGTACTTATTTTTGTTGTGTTGCTGTGCCGTGATTTTTAGATTGAAAAAATAGATCAGAAACTTAAGAACTGAAATGTTTTCTGCACTCCCTGCCAGCACTGTGTTAGTACTGCGGTAACAGCAAGGCTTTAGTGATAAGGTACAGGAATGCCTGACAACACCAATGATTGTTGTCGGGCTTCCTATTGAAAGCTACAGATAATTGATTTACAAATACTCACCTTTCATTGGTCATCTCCTCTTCAGTGTTGACAGCTTGTTATGGATCATAATGTATATTGTCATCCAGGTTATCATCACTATTGCCTTCTTGTTTACTAATGTGTCATCACAGTTTGCATTGGCAAGTAAAATGAAACTCTGCATAATTTGTATTAATCTTCAAGTGGCATAACACTGATTTTTGTCCCAAAGACATTTTTTTTAGTATAGAAATGGCTTGTATTTTTTAGAGTTTCATTGCATTATCAAGGTAGAGATAAGGAAGAGATCCTGATTCTACCAGTGGAGATCTCAAACGAAGTCTCTGTCAACAGAGATCGCAATCGGGAAGTATAGAATGTGTTGGGGTGGTTCTCCCATTTTTAAATCCTTAATTTTAAGTAAATCCAATGATCTGAAGTGATCAGAATCGAAGTTGAAAAGTGCTGACTATATATTGAATGTCCAAGTGCACAGAAAAATCCACAGATCCGGATTTCTACTGGTAGAATCATGGAAATTCTTTTTTTTTTTTTTTGATACGCCAGAAAGCAGATACTCAAGCAACTGGATATGATTTTTGAAACGGTTAGACCCTTAGACAGCCATCCGGTGTCTTTTGTCATATTACTTTAAGTTATTAGTTCATAGTTAGGACAAACCTGTTCTATAACTAGATCTTTTTTGCATATCCATTCACAGCTAACATATAAATAAGCTCTCCTGCAAGATTTCTCCAGTGTCACTGACAAATGGTATGGCTGTCTGAAAAGTATGACCGTTTTCCAAAATTATATCCAGTCGCTTGAGAGTAACTGTTTAATGGCGTATCTTATTACTTGGATGTCTAACCGTTATTAATTTTTTTATAGCTGTTTTATTTTCTTCTTTTTTCAAAACTTGACAGGTGGAGACCTCCTGTGTTGTGAGATGTGCCCGGCAGCGTTCCACCCACAGTGCCTGGGCCTGGAGGACCTGCCAGAAGGCACCTGGTTCTGTCGAGACTGCAGTCTGGGGAAGAAACCGCTGTACAAGGAGATCGTCTGGGTCAAACTGGGGACCTACAGGTAGTGACTGAGAACTAGGTGGACTTGTGGTCAGTGTAGTTGACTAGGAAGCTATAGGTTCTGGGTTCAAATCCCTACCAGGCCTTTTTAGCAAGGTATGAGTCATGGCATCATAGACACACAAGATGCCCTTACACTGGGGAGCAGATCCTCTGACAAGCATGAAATTCTGATTGACCAGGGATGCCACTAGGTCATTTGTCTTCTACTATGAATGCCACTAGGTCACAGTCTTCTACTGTAATTTTGCCCCTCAGGATACTTTACTAAGTTAGAATGCACCATTTAAACTTAAATTCTTGAAAACTCTGCACTATTAAGGTGGATGCCCCAGACCCCCTATAGTAGTTGCGCCTATATCACTTACCACGACTCACCAAGAAATTTGGACCCCCTATAATAGAATCCTAGCTAAAAGCCTGATGATACCTGAACTGTCTTAACTAGCTGACAAGCTGTTAGAACTATCATGGGTTGACAATTTTATTCTGCATGAAAAGTTTTGACCAAACTTATATGTTTACAGATGGTGGCCTGCAGAAATAGAACATCCCTCCAAGATTCCCCAGAACATCTACAACATGCCTCACCAGGTGGGGGAGTTTCCCGTACGCTTCTTTGGCTCCAACGACTACTTCTGGACGCACCAGGCGCGGGTCTTCGCTTTCCAGGAGGGGGACAAGGGAAGCAAAGAGTCCGCCACCTCGAAGGGAATAGCCAAGGTCTTTAAGAAAGGTAGGAGATTTGTTTTTACCTTCGTCAAGAAGGCTATGTTGTTATTGTTATTGGGTGGATCGACTACTCTCTCTTCGCAGCGGGCTGAATTGTGAGGAGCTAACAATAGACGGGGCTTAGTCGCAAGGGTCTGGAGCGACTGCCTTTTGGCACTTACTCAGGTGACCTCAATACAACAGCAATTGCTCCATGTGCGGCTATAGGACTGTAGGTTTTGAAACCACTTACACCAGGAAGGACGACCCCAATTGTGTTTTTTATATATGTCAACCCAAAGACTTTTCTGCCTTGTTGCTATGATGTTTACAATCTGTCAATCCACTGAATAGAGTGATGTCAGCATTTATTTCCACTGAGCAACATGGCAGGACTAGATCTGCAGGTTTGAAGATCTGATTTTTAAAAATTCCTTTTCCATTAAACGTTTAATGGCGAAACCCAATGACATCAGGACTTCCATTGGAATTGTGTATAGGTATCCTCCTACGTATAGGCATCCTCCTACAGTCCCCAACCGGCTAAACGCCTATGTGGGGAACCTGCTATCTGAAAGGCCACCCCCGGTTACTGACCGCCCTGCTTATAAATATTAATGAGCGTACTCTTATATGGGAACCAGGCAATCAGCGCCTAATCAGGCCTTTGCGAGATCCCTTTGAAAACTTACAGGCTATTCTCTGATGGGCTGACAGCTAGTTTATGGTGACGCTCACAGTCGTGAGTTTAAATCCTGGCTGTGTCCCTTTTCCAACTTGCACATAACTAGAGAGTGTAGCTGTCCTTAGAACAAGATGTTAAACCGTGGTCCACTGCATGTTGTACTTGTTGAAAAAAGCTAGGGGAATTTTCTTAGGACCATGCAACTATAAATAATGTGGAAGGGTATGTGCTTTTAGCTAAATTGGTTTTGAGATCACTTTCACATTTCACTTTCAAACAGATGTATGTATATAGTATCATTTTCCTACAAGGAAAAAAATAAAACATCCTTGAATACTGTACACTTTTGTTGGGACCTTGAAATGGAAATTATCCTAAATTCTATACTTTGTAGTTAGGTGCATGTTCGGGCATGACGCACCCGCCATGACACATGAGTCAGGGGTAGGAGGAACCCCTTGCATCCTTGGTCGGAAACCCTCCTAGGGGACGGAAGACTCCCAAACAACAAACCTGCATCTGCTGGAGCCGTCTTACACATTGCATACAGTTGCCCCTGTAGGACTAGTGTGCCAGTGGACGAGAGGGTGGAGAAGGACGTGCACACCCCTCCTTCACCTTATAAACCCAAGTGCAGACGGGTCGCCTTAAACCCGTCTGCCTACCATTGTCTTCCGAGACAGACGGATGCCAACAAGTTAGGTGTAAAACAGAAACAGTTTTGATGACATACAAACTCTTGTCCACTTGATTAGGTGTGGTGGAGGCCACTGAACGGTTCAAGTTCCTGCAGGCTCAGAAGGAGCAGAAGGAGGCACAAGAAAGTCAGCGCATCGGGAAGAAACCCCCTCCCTTTAGAATGATCAAGGTAAGAATGGTTTGTGCAAGTTAAGATCCTTAGGTGGAAACGGCAATGGAAAGAGTTTTTGAATTGAAATTGTGGAAAAGCAGCAGAAGTGGTTGATATGTCAGCGTCAACTCAATGTTTAAGAAAGTTTATTTCATCGAAAAATTAAATGAGTGTTAGACAAACACTTGCAATGATGTATGAATATCTGTCAATCCCCTGAGCTGGATATGATGCATACTTCTTTACATACTGAGCAAGGTACATACTCTTGTTGATACATTTTCTTGTCAATGAATGGAAGTATACCCATAGCTCAAAATTCATTTTTGGGAATCGTTGCACTTGTGCACCAGTCGTTCAAATTTAGCTATCCGTGCTGATAAAAAGTATAAGGTACACAACATTAAACAAAGTAGAATCAAACGCTAATTGCAAACCTGAATGCATCTCTTTATAGCTTCAATCTGATATTCTATAGTTCACTTTAATATTTCAAACATGTTATACTACATTTCGTTGTTTTTTGTCACTTGGTATATGAGAATATGTTGTATACTAGTTAGCAACCTACATAACAAATATTTTGGTTCAACAGTACAAAATTTAGATGCACAGTTATAATGTTGTGCGCACTTACAAAAGTACATATGCGCCCAGATACATCATGCTCATTGTCATCTCCTCACCCTATCCAGACCAACAAGCCGGTGGGGAGCGTACAGATCCACACGGCCGACCCCTCGGAGATCCAGCGCTGCGAGTGTAAGGTGACAGACGAGAGCCCGTGCGGCCCGGAGTCGGACTGTCTGAACAGGAACCTGATGATCGAGTGTCACCCGGCCGGCTGTCCCGCGGGAGAGAAGTGTCAGAACCAGAGATTTGTCAAGAGACAATACCCCGCTGTGGAGTCCTTCAAGACTCCTGATGGCCGGGGGTGGGGACTCAAGACTCTGGTAGATGTCAAGAAGGTAACATATAACTTAAGATTTTACTTAATCCTTACCAGGATAGTTATGTTATGCTGGAAATTTTTTAAACCTGCACAGTGGTTTTATTTTGCAGTTTAGGTGATGACCCCTCCACTGCTTACTGACGTAATCATAAAGTTCTTTCCATGTCGAATGGTTCAACATCAAATGTTTAAGATAGTAAAAGAATGGACAAAGGTTATAACACTAAATATATCATGGTGATGTAAATTATTTCATTTGCATAGCTTTGTTTATATTAAACTTTGTACATGATCAGAGCATTGTTACAATGTTAATATCAGGTATAAAACACACATTCTATCACAACCTTGCCAAAAAGTAGTTACTGTATATGATTTTGGAAATGGTAAGACATTTTGGGTGGCATCCGCTACCTTTCATCAATGACACTGAGCAAGATGCATTGAAAAGGCTTCTTTTCAAAAGAGATCTTGCTCAGTGTCTGACAAAAGTTAGTGAATGCTACCTAACTGTTTCCAGTCACAGGGCTCGAAATTCATTTTGGGGCTTAGGTGCACTGGTGCACCCAGCTTTAAAAAAATGGCTGCACCAAAAAAGTTTTGGGTGCACCACTTAAATTTAAGTAATAAGCTAATAATAAAACTTAGTTACAACCTATCAAATTATTATCATTTTTATTATCTTTCTAACACTTAGATGTCAAGAATATGCTGTACATGTATACTAAGTATACTTTGATATCTTTACATACATAAACCTAAGAAAATATTTGGGTGCACAGCTCCAATTTTGGGTGCACCTGGCTGCATATGCACCCATTATTTCGAGCCCTGAGTCATATCCAGTTACCATAGAACCTACCATTTGATGTATTTTGGTATCTGGATGTTTAACCTTCATTGATTTATGTCTATTTAGTGTTTACAAATGTGTTAAGTGGTCCTTCACATTTTCTCCCTTCCAGCATGACTTTGTGTATGAATATGTCGGGGAGCTAATCGATGAGGAGGAGGTGCAGCGGCGCATTAAGAAGGCACATGAAGACAATGTGACCAACTTCTACATGCTGACTCTGGACAAGAACCGGATCATCGACGCTGGGCCTAAAGCCAACATGTCTCGCTTCATGAACCATAGGTACTGTTGGCTTCTCTTGTTTCACCTGTATTATCTAAATAAGGCACCTGTCCTTGGTGCTGAACACCATCCACACACAATGAAACACACCTTCCCTGGTGCTGAACACCATCCACACACGGGCAAACATGTCTGTCCTTGGTGCTGAACACCATCCACACACAGTGAAACACACCTGTCCTTGTTACTGAACACCATCCACATACAGTGAAACACATCTATCCTTGGTGCTGAACACAATCCACAGACAGTGAAACACACCTGTCCTTGGTACTGAACACCATCCACAGACAGTGAAACACACCTGTCCTTGGTGCTGAACACCATCCACACACAGGTAAACACACTTGTCCTTGGTACTGAACACCATCCACAGACAGTGAAACACATCTATCCTTGGTGCTGAACACCATCCACAGACAGTGAAACACACCTGTCCTTGGTACTGAACACCATCCACAGACAGTGAAACACACCTGTCCTTGGTGCTGAACACCATCCACACAGTATTAAGCCACCGGACTAACAGTCCGATATGTTAGCTGTGAAGTTAACAATTGTTAATAAATCCAAGTCATTCTGTAATAACTTGAACTGAATTTTGTCTCATCTTCTGTAGCTGCCAACCCAACTGTGAGACCCAGAAGTGGATGGTGAACGGTGACATTAGAGTGGGTCTGTTTGCCATGGATGATATTCCTACAGGTAAGTGGCACTGTTTACTTTGGTAGGTATATAACATGACACAGTGTTGTACAAATGATTGAATCAGTGTTCACATGTAGAATGTTGGTGTACTGTAAAGTTGACACACTGGAGTAAAGATTGTTTCTTGTGTTGTAGTAGCTGACCTTATGACATTGCTCTGTCCTTCAGGTTCAGAACTGACTTTCAATTACAACCTGGACTGCCTCGGGAACGAGAAGACTCCCTGTAACTGTGGCGCCCCCATCTGCAGTGGATACATTGGTGTGAGGCCTAAGGTACGTCAGTATTACACAGGACTTATTTGTTACCTCTGTGTTTGGACGTTTTAATCTTGTGTCTGTTCATTTGTTTACTTGCCTTTGTGTCTGTAGTTATTTGAATGTACTCGAGTGTCTGGTTTCTTCATGATTGGCACAGGAAGTTAAGTCAAAGGTCCCAGATTTGGTTATCAAAGGTTATCTCATTTCTTGTCTTCAACTTGAAGCTATCATCATCATCATCGTCGCGGGCTACTTGCCCGGACCAGGTCCACTCTCTCCTTCCAAACGTCTCTGTATGCAAGCTATATGCATGTCTGTTGTAGGTTTAGAGCCAGTGGAATAAAATGTATCGGACAGAATGAGGGAGAAATTTACAGTATGAAATAAAAAACGGAATTCACAGAAACTAAAAACATTTTTCCTCTGCATTGTTAGCATTGCTACATTGTACATGTGTGGGAACAGTGAAGTATGTCTATTATATTGTGAACTAATCCCTCGACAGACGGCTGCAGCAGCTGCTGCGGAGGAGCGATCTAAGAACGCCAAGAAGAAGCAGCGGAAGCGGAAGGTGGCCCCCAAGAACGTGAAGAAGGAGCACGAAGACGAGTGTTTCCGCTGTAGCGAAGGAGGCGAGCTGGTCATGTGTGATCGGAAGACCTGCCCCAAGGCATATCATCTCACCTGTCTGAACCTGACAAAACCACCACATGGTAGGGACGGGTTTTTTGCTGGGCTTTTGTTTACGGGACCTTTAGATCGCTATCGTTTCTGAGAAGTTGCAAGATGCAAAAATGTTTAAACAAACTTATATAAAATTTACAAGTAGTAGTAGTATTCACTGAAAAACAAGCTGAAAAAAAGACAGTTAAAACTTACAAACAAGCTGACAACTTTGAGCATCTTAAAACCAAACCACTCTGACAACTATGTCAATAGACTGTTTCTCAGTGACTGTGTGTCAGTGTTTTAAGTTTGCCTTTGTGACAATACTCTGGTACAGAAATGGTTATGGCATAGCATATTTGCAGTGTTGTGAATTTTCAGTAGATAAGGTTTGTCTGTGATGGTAGAACCACTGCAAACAGTTCAAGATATCAAAAATTATCTTTTCTGTAAGGATTGTTTTGTACTTTCCTCAGAGTGTTCTGTTTTTCCTGTAGTCTTTTTGTCTATTGTTTCTACTGTATTCACTCATGTTAACAATGCACAGATCATCAATTTCCCGTCCCTAAGGCTATGTTCACACGTGCATTTATATTCGTATTAGGGTTGCATATATTTCTTAGCCTCTACCAGACTCCACAGGTCACTTGAAAATAATAGAAATTGCACTTGAATATATACGCATACACACGTGTGAACCTACCTTAATGTAGCGTGATCTTTAGGCTTCTTATATATCGTCATCACACTCAAGCTACCCAACCATCTATGCTCCCGACCAGTTTTTTTTTCAAAAGTTCTTGTTTCTTGTTGTAGGGAAGTGGGAGTGCCCGTGGCACCACTGTGACGTGTGTGGGAAGCTGGCCACCGTCCTCTGTGACATCTGCCCTAACTCCTTCTGCAAGGAACACTCCACTGATGACAACGTCACCAAACACCCCTCCGCCAAGATGGTCTGCCACGAGCACACCGAGGACGAAGTGCAAGACAGCATCCAGGCCCTGGAGGAGAAACAGAAGAAAGCTCTCGCCGTGAAGGCCGAATCCGAAGACGAAAACACAGCCGCGAATGCACACGGCGCCACGCAAAAACCGAACGGTCAACCAAAGAAGAAAAATCAGGACAAAGCCCCTTCTGAAGAAGTCACAGTGAAGAAACAAAAACGTAAACCGAAGCAGAAGGTCGAAAACGGCACCTCAGGGAAGGGGGGCAAGAAACAGGCGGGCAAGGCTAAGGGAGCAGCGAAGAAGACTGCACGTGTAAATAAGAAAGGCAAAGCAAACGTAGACTCTGAGCAGACAGTCAAACTAGAAGCAGAGGAGGTACCAAAAGTTCCAGATGATGACCTGGATGACTTTGAAGGGGAGCTCATGATCGACTGTGACTTGTAGTAAAAATCTGTACGGTACCTTCTTCATATTCCTCATGAAAATTCAGGAAAAAGAGACTTTTCAATTTTCCCTTTGCCTACAGTGTTATTCTGCACTCTCGTATGTATTTCTTTCTCAGAAACTGCGAAGGGAATCTTGTTAACTCACTACTGGTGCAGTCTAGTGTTGCATTGTTGTCGTCGTTTACTTCACACCACGGACGGTTTCATCTATTTGTATAATGTTTGTAGAGTTGTAGGATGAAAACCCAGCAGAAGCACCGTCAATGTGGTACTAGCTATTTGAAAATAATTGTTTCAGCACAGCACGGCATTTAAGTAGTCTTTTGTATATGAACAGGCAAAGAATGTGAAATATGAAACGTGTATATCATTTGCTAGGAGAAAAGGCCAACCTACCACAAGTCTTGTGTAGGCTTTTTTTGTTGTTGATTTTATATGTGGTAAAAGTTACTAAAACAGTTGTTAAATCAGTACCGATATTTGCTGCTTATGCTGTCATTTTTATGACAGGAAGCTCTCGTAGGTAGCTAACGACTACTCTTATTGCCCCATGTACATGAATATCTGCCGTCACAGGAATCCTCAGCTGAATGTGTAAACAAAGAAGGGCGTAGAAACATTCCAAGAAAGCAGCTACCTGTTACGTTTTATTTGCATTGTTTTGGTAGTCGTTGCAAATCCACGAGTGGCTAGCCTAGCGAACGCAAGATCGAGAGCTCACAATCTTTAAGGCAATCCAAATGTGTAGATGGAATGTATGCTTGTATAATATACTGTTACACATCATGCAAAAAGCTGACTTCTGACCTCGAAACTGGTGCTTTGTGGAAGTTACAACAATCCATCCTTTACCACAATGTAAATGAAACTCTCACTAACAATGGTCATGTTAGTAAAATGAATCCTGGGGTTCTATGCGATACGTAGTGTATTTTTTCTTTCTAATTTTACGAATTTCTGGAATTATTTTCTTTTGTAAAATGAAGTATAAATGATGCAATTTTATAAGAGCTGCCGTGTGTATTTACATGGAGAAATAATGTGCTGCCGTACTTTAGAGGAGCAAAATTTTAAGATGTTTTCAACCCCGGACAATTCGATGCTGTATATCATGTCGTTTCCAGCCTCCTCGTAATAATAGATGTATAATACTGTACACAAGCTTGTGAATTTTTTCCTGTTTCACATGAGCGATGCATAATAAACAAAGGTCAACTACTAGTCTTTTTTGTGTTTATTTTCAAGTGTCCTAGGTTTGCACAAGTGCGCTTTAGCTATGCTCCCCAATAGCCGGGTTCACACTTGCTTATATATTCCGTCCGTATGTGGTCCCGTATGGAAGTCTTAGCCTCTACCAGGCGACTGGAAAAATAGTAGAAATTGAGACGGATAACATGCTAGAAGAGTTAGCTGTCCGAGGAGTATTTGTCTTCAATTTTTACCACAATAATAATAAAGGGTTAATGCCCCGGCCCGAGGTGTATATGGTGAGATAATCCCTGGTCAGGTGCGATAACCACCGAATAAACCACCGAGTGAGCGTAGCGAACGAGGTGGTTTATGAGGTGTTATCGCACCTGACCAGGGATTATCTCACCATATACACCGAGGATAAGGCGGGGCATTAACGTTATTATCATATAGCCTACACAAACTGACCCATTTAAGCAACAAATTCCTTTATAATACATACATCCTTTATTCGAGACTTCCAAGGCTTGACATAATGACAAATTCCCTTCTGCTGGGACAAGTGTGTTGCTATTCAATCCTAAGTTATAGTTGTACATATTCAATAAATTTGAAGGAATGTGAACAGTAATAATGTTTGGATTAACTCTAACATGGACTGCACACTGTACAAAGCATTCCTTTCTGCTGACGCATGACGCCGTAACACGTAGATTCAGGCCAGGCAGGTGGGTATCGCTCCCCTGATTGGTCAGAATGAATCAACACCGGCACCGGTGTCGATTTGCATCGACACTGGTGCCGGTGTCGATGCAAATCGACACCGGTGCCGGTGTCGATTCATTCTGACCAATCAGGGGAGCGATACCCACCTGCCTGGCCTGAATCTACGTGTTACGGCGTCATAACCAACGTGGAGCGGGGCCTTCTGATTGGTCCGCGGCGCCTGGCGCACACATCTGTGTGTGGATGGTGTTCAGCACCAAGGACAGATGTGTTTACCTGTGTGTGGATGGTATTCAGCACCAAGGACAGTTATGTTAACCTGTGTGTGGATGGTGTTCAGCACCAAGGACAGGTGTGTTTACCTGTGTGTGGAAGGTGTTCAGCACCAAGGACAGGTGTGTTTACCTGTGTGTGGAAGGTATACAGCACCAAGGACAGGTGTGTTTACCTGTATGTGGAAGGTGTTCAGCATTAAGGACACGTGTGTTTATCTGTGTGTGGATGGTGTTCAGCACCAAGGACAAGTGTGTTTACCTGTGTGTGGATGGTATTCAGCACCAAAGACAGTTATGTTAACCTGTGTGTGGATGGTGTTCAGCACCAAGGACAAGTGTGTTAACCTGTGTGTGGAAGGTGTTCAGCACCAAGGACAGGTGTGTTTACCTGTGTGTGGAAGGTGTTCAGCACCAAGGACAGGTGTGTTTACCTGTGTGTGGAAGGTGTTCAGCACCAAGGACAGGTGTGTTTACCTGTGTGTGGATGGTGTTCAGCACCAAGGACAAGTGTGTTTATCTGTGTGTGGATGGTGTTCAGCACCAAGGACAAGTGTGTTTATCTGTGTGTGGATGGTGTTCAGCACCAAGGTCAAGTGTGTTAACCTGTGTGTGGGTGGTGTTCAGCACCAAGGACAAGTGTGTTTATCTGTGTGTGGAAGGTGTTCAGCATTAAGGACACGTGTGTTTATCTGTGTGTGGAAGGTGTTCAGCACCAAGGACAGGTGTGTTTACCTGTGTGTGGAAGGTGTTCAGCACCAAGGACAGGTGTGTTTACCTGTGTGTGGAAGGTGTTCAGCACCAAGGACAGGTGTGTTTACCTGTGTGTGGATGGTGTTCAGCACCAAGGACAAGTGTGTTTATCTGTGTGTGGATGGTGTTCAGCACCAAGGACAAGTGTGTTTATCTGTGTGTGGATGGTGTTCAGCACCAAGGTCAAGTGTGTTAACCTGTGTGTGGGTGGTGTTCAGCACCAAGGACAAGTGTGTTTATCTGTGTGTGGAAGGTGTTCAGCATTAAGGACACGTGTGTTTATCTGTGTGTGGAAGGTGTTCAGCACTGAGGACAGGTATGCTAACCTCTGTGTGGAAGGTGTTCAGCATTAAGGACAGGTGTGTTAACCTGTGTGTGGATGTTGTTCAGCACCAAGGACAGGTGTGTTAACCTGTGTGTGGATGTTGTTCAGCACCAAGGACAAGTGTGTTAACCTGTGTGTGTGTGTGGATGGTATTCAGAACCAAGGACAGGTGTGTTTACCTGTGTGTGGATGGTGTTCAGCACTGATGACATGTGTGTTAACCTCTGTGTGGAGGACAGACCTGAACCTGGACCTACTTGTTTGTGAAAGGGCAATACTAAAAACAATAATCTATTGCAAAAGCAGTCACTAGGGGTGGGCACCGCTACGGTGTACCGGTACAAACCGTTTTTTCTTGTTGGACCGGTCCGAAAAAAACGGACCTGAAAAATTCAGTGGTCCGTATGTTCGATCGATCAGAAAATGAACATTTATATCGGCGCTACGGTGGGATATTGGCCCAAGAAATTAGCAAGAGCGAAGAAGAGAAGAGTTGGTAGTCATTTTATCAAGTTTCAAAACTTGGTCTAACTTAATAGAGACAGTAGAATACTCCACAAAACAGATTCCTTTGTAGGGAGATGGACCACTGTTTTGAGTATTGCCCATTCACAAGTTTTCACAAACAATTTGATTCAGGTCCGGACCTGGACCGTGCCTGGACATGAATTTTCTGTACCCACCCCTAGTCTCCCAAACCATACCTAGCTGCTTGAGTAACTACTTTTTGGCGTATCTTATTACCTGGATGTCTAACCTACATAGACGTTTAAGCAATCAGTTTGCGGTAATTGACATCGCTTTGGAACGATAAAAGGGAACGTCTTGTTTGGAGTGCGTATTGACAACAGGTGTGGAGTGCCTTACAGATTTGACGTCTGCACCAGCAAATCTCCTACGCAGAGACATTCAACGGCGCTAACAAACCGCCTCTTGTCTGACAATACTAGGAGGTTTGCTAGCGCCGTTGAATGTCTCTGCGTAGGAGAATGGAAAACACTAGCGGTAAAAATAACTGTAGTATCCAGCGACTCATGAACGTTCGAACCGACGTATGTTTGTGTTATTTGATGCGCTACTAGCCGCTAGCGCTGTTACGAGGCCGGTTCAAAAAGTAATGCCACTGGTTTTATAACAGGCTCATTTTTTTTCATCGAATGAGTTGAAATTTGGCACAAATGTACAAGAATATATCCTCTTGAGATTGAAATATCTCAATTTGTTGTTCAGTTTTTTTACGAGTGACTGAGTTGATTTCAAGATGATCACACCCTTGTTATTCCGTCCGAAGAAATTAGAGGGTCAATTAACGTGCAATTGATAATGTCCCTGAATCACTTGTAGCTATTGTAAGAAACTAAATTGCACATGTATAAAGTTGCATTTTTTTATTAGCCACATGCCTATTTTCATCTTTTAGATCTTTAGCGATTTCGCCCCCCCCCCCAAAAAAAACGGGTTTACATAACATTTTAGAAGTTGATTGGTATAAATCACAAAATGCATTTTCAGAATGATGAATGAAGACCTTTATTGTACGTTTTTGCTATAGTACACGAGTCTGATACATAACTCCATCCATAGTATAAATATTAACGTAATTACATGATGATAAGACAGTTGAAGTTGTTTCGGACAAGGAGAGTTGGGTCCTTGTATTCCCATTATTGCATATTATACTTGAGTCTCGACATAAAAATTATTTCACTGTATTCACCTGTCGTCAAGCAACCTACATGTATAAATCTCCAATATGAAGCCTCTACCATGAATTGACCAGAAAAAAAGTATGAAATGTCTTTATCAGTTATGTAGATAAGGTATTCATTAGAATAACGCACATTTTGTTATATACACCTAGCCTATGGGTATCTTCACCTCCAATATGACTGTTTTTCTAGTATTTAGAAACTCTATCAGGTGTTTTACCCGTGTTTCTTAAGACTGGTACTTTACCAGTGTTTTTGTAGCATTTCGCAACAGGTATAGGAACTTGCGCGTAGTTAGCGTTTATAATAAGAAACTATTATTCACTTATGTTTTTGTTAGTGCTTTGGAAATGTTTCCTGCACAAATAGAAAATACTGTGACAAATTAAAAACATGTAGCTGACTTATTCCGTACCGTAGATGGTGTTGATTTATACGTTCGCGATAGCTCTGTCTTTTTCCTCAAAAAAGTGTCATTTTCATTTCAATGGCTTGTTTGCATCGAACCATATAGTATCGACTTTCGAGGTATAACATCTTCAGGTAAAGAGGTGCCATATAGGTGCCAGGTAACACTCTTATACGTTACTCCCCAGGTGCAGCATAGTACCAGGTAGCGAGCCAAATATGTAGTTGCTCTTGAGAACCCTCCGAGAAGCAATGTCCTTAAAGGGGACGAAAACGCTAAAGGGGGGCGAAAACACCAGTGATCTCACCCCTCGGGGGGGTGGGGGCGAGATCGCTGTCACACCGGTACCGACCCCACCAATCCTGGTTATGAGATTAAAAGGGTGACTCAACCTCTTGTGACGCTACAATGAACAAGGCAGTCGGTTCTGAAAATGGCACAACTTCTTGCGAAAAAAAACATTTTCTAATAACCAAACAGTGTTCAATTGTCATGATTACATGCAATTAAAAGATATTGCAATATTTGCTTTGTTTGCTTCACATAGTTTTTTGCGAGCCACAGCGCAAAGTTCACAAGAGGGAAGTTATCGTTCAATCTAACCACATAGTGAGGAGACTCAAGACCTGGAGGTATGATTTCATACGATTTGATGTTAAATAATTTATGTGATTTGTGCAAATGGCTGTGTTATAAAGTAATATAACTATGCATATTGTCAAATGTGCTTTTACTTTGATGCTATTGGTATCATGGTTTCTTATGCCCTTTAAGTTTCTATAGACATGGATGAAACGCGTATGGTATTTGCAATTCAAAGGGATTGGTTTTTGCTGCGAGCAATATTCAAATAGCACACATAGTTCATCCGGAGTCATGCCGATGATACAATTGTTCAGTACCAAAGCAGGGGTTGATATTTTTATTAATTTCCACTGGATAATGAGAAAATCGTGACTGTTGATATCTCTGTCATGGCAACGCGAATGATCGGTGTGAAACCGTGGTAACACTGACGTACTGAAGCGAATTTTCCCTAGTTGACAGGAGATGCCACAGAGTATCGGAGGTAGTCATGATATGTAGCCGACGTAAACGCGTTATCATCAGCTGGAAGAAAAAAATGAGGAGCCCCAAAACAGCCTTTCTTACTATGGGCTGAGGTTAGGCTTGCCTTGAAGATGAACAACATCACCGCGAACTTCACCGGAGGAAACTCCACGGTGTACGAGATTTTCTGGCCGTGTTTCCGCGGGCATCTGGAAAACAGCGTTGACTACGACTTGGCG
Source organism: Branchiostoma floridae x Branchiostoma belcheri (assembly GCA_019207045.1). Taxonomy (NCBI): domain Eukaryota; kingdom Metazoa; phylum Chordata; class Leptocardii; order Amphioxiformes; family Branchiostomatidae; genus Branchiostoma; species Branchiostoma floridae x Branchiostoma belcheri. The sequence goes on along the minus strand of CM033026.1, from coordinate 25,976,099 downwards.
GTAGATACGTGCTCTCATCTGCCCGCTCCGCTTCTGGAAGAGAACCGGAAAGTCGGGATCGTCGCCGCCGCTGTCGGGACAGTCGCTCTGCTCATGAACGGCGCGGTCCTGGCCGGGGTGCTGAAAAACCGTCACCTGTCCAAACCCATGTACCTGTTCGTGGCAAACCTGGCTGCGACCGACTGCGTGGCAGGTTTCTTCTCGTTCTTCTTCTGTGCCATGTTCCAGTGGGAAGTGCCTCGACCATGGACATCATTGCGAATATCCTGTACCTTCGTGTTAGTGTTGGTCTTATCAGCGGTTGGCGTTGTCCTCCTATCCGTGGACCGTTATCTGTCCATCCTCCACGCGATATTCTACCAGACCCGCATGTCTGGGCGGCACGTTGCGGTCAGCTTGGGGATCGCGTGGACAGTCTGCGTGCTTGTCTACCTGTCTCCCCTCATGGGCTGGAACTGCATCGATGTTGATGTGAACACAAAGAACTGCATAGGGCAGCTACCGGTGGGCTACCTGATCCTGACCAACATCATCTTGTTCATGGCCGTAGTGATAGTGGTCTTCGTCAACGTCCGAATCTTCATCGTACTGAAGCGGCGCATCTCCAGAACCAGACCCTTGGCCACCGAGAGCCCTCAAGACAACCTGCCCGCCGCGCAACGCAGGGAGCAACGACTCGCCGCAAGGAAATTTCAGCAGCTCCTACGAAACCAGAAGAAGCAGGTGACAGTTGTCATCATTGCAGCGGTGTTCGTCATCAGCTGGCTGCCGCTCTGTATCGACATGGTACGGCAGTTTGTGTGCTTTGCAAGGGAAGACTGTGAGATGGAGGCAAAGCCGTACTGGGGCATGTTGATCGCACTCTGCAATTCGGTGATCAACCCGGTCATCTACGCGCTCAGGATCAAGAAGATTCGGGAAGCTGTGCTTCGCAGGGCGCGACGACTCACCAACGCGGTGCGTGAAAAGTTGGGCTGGTCATCGGACCAAGTGGTGAACATTCGGGTTGTCGGAGCGGCGCAAGCGATGGGAGCTGGCGCCGCTGGACCGAGTGAGGGCAATCGGACTGACCAGCCGGCTTCACGGGTAGTCTATCGAAAAGCGGCAGAGAATCCGAGAAACGCACAGAGTTCTAGCGGCCCAGATGTGCTGTTCGTAGCCTCGCCAAAGTCAGTGCAGATGTCAGCTGTTGAAGCCTTAGGCAGCATGGAAGACATCGAGTGAGCATTAAGGTGAAGTGTATGCTCTCCAAGGAGAATCGGTTTTGTTCTAAGACTGTTGTAAATACATGTGCACATTTTCGTGGAAGACATCGAGTGAGCTTTAATGTAAACTGATCTCCAAGGAGAATCGGTTTTGTTCTAAGACTCTTGTAAATACATGTGCGCATTTTCGGGTCATGTGAATTTGGCTTGTTTTCAAGACATGAAATTATGTAAATCTGCGTATTAAGGAGTAATGTGTTTAATACAATCATTCCATTAGTGGGACGAAAAAAAATAGTAATATCTATATATGTACAGCTGGATAAGTGCCGTAGTCATGGGCGTTTTTTTCTGTTTTGTTGTGTTGCATTGGTACAATTTAAACATAGTATGCACTGTGTTATATGTACATTACTGCGCTTTTTGTGTAAGTTAAGTAATTAACGGTGCGTTGAAGATGATGATGATTTATCTTATTTGATATCTTATCACTGCTTTTTTGCGGCGATGATGATAATAATGATGGTGTTTAATCTTATTTTTTATCTTGTGACTGCTCATGGTCATGCAAAAGCGTTATAATTGTATACCACAGCCAGGAGTGGCACAAGTGTATTTTTCTTTGTGATGTTCGAAAGTTATTGCAAGTCCTGTTCATCGTACATACTTGATTGATTTGTTGAAATAATAAAAGTCCCAATGTATTCCTTGAAACTTTGTCCGCCTGAATTCGAAGTATGCATGATTTGTTGCAGAAAACGATGATAAAAAGGACTACTTTGAACTTCAAACGGAACGATTGAGATTTCATGGGTCCTTTGCGCATCAGGCAATTGCTTTTTGATTGGGCCCTTTATGAAAGTTTTAAAAATAACGGTATACTGACAAAACTCTGACTAAGAACAGAGCACAGGGCTTTTTGAATACGCTCAATAACATCTTCTAACTTACCCTAACAGTCAGACTTGTAGCTGTATCTTGATATATACTGAACAAGGAAGTAGTTTACTACATAATCTTACCCCAACCGTTCGAAGCATCAGAATGTGAAATACATGAATTCTATTTTGAATTTCGTGACCTAGATGCCAGATGGAAAATGTTATGCCGTTTGCTAGCGGTTGACCTATTAAAAAAGGCTTGAGTCAGCAGGTGTTAGCTATGGTTGGACGGGAGAAAGAAAACACATTATCCTTCTTACATCTTATATAAGAAGCCCTGGTGCGTGCCCATTCAATGCAAAATCATAGCAAATGGAATATAGTTGTAAAGTATGATGAATACATTTCCAGTTATATAGTTGATAAAATAACAATGAAAACATGTGATCGACCCAAATCGGGGTTCCAAACATTTGTTGTTAGATTTAATTGATGATATGTGTAGGACAGGTAAAGATACTACAGTAACATTTATTATCATGTCTGTGGTGATGGATAAAACAAGAAATCTTTTAAGAAAAGCTGTGCATTGCCGTGTATTTTATGACTGAACTGCTGAGAGCGACACCTAGCTTCTTCAGTAGGAAATGCAGCAAAAGGGGACATTGGAAATTTACCTCATTATCATAATTTATGTCACATGAATTATTGGCACATTAAACAGGTTTTGTAAAACTTTTTGACCCACAATGAATATGCATTATTTTTCATTACAAAATAAGTTCCTTCTGATGCAATTTGTGATATATCTTTATATAAACATGGTGAGTTAAAGCGTAGATTTATTACGCTGGACCACATACAGTAACATGCGTCTAGAAGAGCGTTTTAATACTCGCCTGGAATGTACCATTGTCTAACTAAGCCATGAAACTCGGCAAGGAAAGAAGGGCCTTTGGAAGGGGCTTTGGAAGGGCTGGGTTAAAAGGTCCGTCCATTGATCCAACCATGGAAGAAAGCTGGCATAAAAGCTGGCAAAAACGATCAGAGAAATAAAACTGACATGATATCGAACCTTCTAGACTCTAGAGTAATCGAATCACAATTGATAGTTTAGATAAAAAAAGTTTGACGTCGGCTACTAGTGTTTAAAGGATACTGACTATCGTTCCACCGAATTACGAGAAAACGGATGAAATACGGGGCGTAAAATACGAATGGAGACGACCACAAAAATCTAAGGACAAGGAAATCAGAGCTAGAGTGGAAGAGATACTATGATATTCATTCGTGTAAACAGGAAACTTCAGGAAGTTTAAAACAACAAAATGTCGCATAGTCATAGAAGCCTTTTTCACAATGTTTACGGTTTCATTTGAATTGCCCACGGTCTCACAGTGCCCCCTAGTGAGTAAAAGGCACAATGCAGATCTTTCATTGACATAGGAAAGAGTAAACCTGAAATTGATTGGCTAATGTGGAGTCTATAGTTAATATGATTGGAAAAACTAACCAATGGCACGCATGGGCAGGGGAAAATGTACCGTAAATGGCGTGATACCATCGGTCAACGTAGCTAGTATCTCTACCAATGAAAATGCTTAAGACATTATCAAATTGATCAATCACCGATAAGTGTTCAAAATCTTTCCGTCTGGAATAATGGTAATAATAAATTTATCCGCAAGACGGCGCTTCTGTATCAGTACGCCATTGCGATATGGTAGAGCTATTGTTATGTGAATTATGGCTACAGCATGTAGCTGAGTATTATTCATCAAATGAATTTTTGCTGTGTTAGTATGAAGATAGTATTTGCCGACTGGTACGCCTTAGACGTTGGGTAAGCGGAACCGACTTCTGTTCAGCAGCTAACTAAGTATATGATCAGCGCTGATTCCCTGCAAGGAGTTTAAGCCACGAAACATTTTGCAAGTTTGATCAAGAACCGGTTAACCGCCATCGTTAACCTATACTTATAATATATTCTTTTTTTTTTAACTTAATACGGCGAACTTTTGTATTTCATTCCTTTTAAATGTACACATAACTATACAAGGACATGTTTAAACGTACTACAGTCTAGGAATAGATATTGTGTTTTATTGCCTCGATTCTAATTCTTGCTACGAGTTTTATCACATTTGAAAATGTAGGTATCTTGTTTTCTTTGGTCACCTTGTTTTTTTCGTACGCTTTAGTTAAGATTTAAGTCTGCAGAGGATGTCATCCATAACGTCAGATTGACAATATCTCACCTCACCTCATGTCAATACGCTGGTACGATAAACCCCTCAAGCTAATTCGTTGTCACACACTCAAGACCTTCTTTGCTCTCTTACTCCTCGACCAAGATGGTGGGCCAGCTTGGAATCCATCCTATTCTAGTTCCAGTTCGTTCTATGCTTTTCCAAAATTTGATCTTTCAAAATCAATATTTGACGTCTTTAAAAGACTGCGGTAGGCAAACTCAGTGACAACCTTCCGACTACAGTCGTATCGTGATCAAAGAAACTACGTTTGAAACACGAATTCTTTGCCGAGTTTCACACCTTCCCCGCCCTTATTTCTCACTTGGAGCCCCCTGATTCAGGTTACGCCAGGTCATGTCCCTTCTCCATCCATCACAGCGGACCTTACATCAACCCTTGAACTTGGCCTGGTAAGTTGCCATAGCAAGCACAGCCCGCTCGGCGCAGCCCCGGTGTCAAGTCAGATTTTTGAACCTGCCAAATATTTGCCCCCACACATCATGGGGGCTTCCTGGTACACTTTGCTGATACTTTTATAGACCTCCTAAGAAAAGGTTGCTTTATGTTCGAGCGACTTTGGCTGTCCTTACTTATAACCCTTACCCTTAGACCTTATTACCCTAACCCCAAACTCTCAAGATACCAAATACGTAACAGAGCAAGAACGATCAAAAATTCTACGCGACACCGGTGCAGACTTTGATGTAATCATGGTTCATCACAAGGACAGATGGACAAATTTTCACCAAAGTTTCTCAATCTTTTGGATCTACAATTTCTTGAAACGATGATGGAATGCATCATAACTAACGGTGAAAATAAAGATGCCTGTCAGACATGTGACAGACCTTGGCAGGAATAGTGTGGATCTTTCAGACGTGCTTCAGTCCCTTGTGAGACTAGACTGAGATGAAGTGTGCTCTTGTTCACCGACACTCGCCATAGACACAACAACATACAACACTTGGGACTTAGCTCTGACAGAGCTGCCTTCCGCGGTGCTTTTGATCCACTGGCCACGTATTTCGCAGTCGGCCGAAACGCTTATACTGTTCCGGCATTCTCCAAAAAGCTGTCAATTTTGCAGTTTAGAAAAATTGGAAGACGAAGTACAATCTACTGTAGAGATTTTCTTTTCAAAACATAGGAACGTGGTGAAAGTAAGAATAGAAGCATTTTATTCGTGTATTCAAAGAGTGCAGAAAGTGACACTGGTGTTAACGTAGCTTGCAATTGGTATCACAAAAACACACACTGAATGCTACTTCCCCATTCCATAGTGCCCAAATCGCTTCTACTTTTGCCATCAAGGCTTCCATATGACATTTCTTCCCATTTTCAGTATTCTGTCGTCAGTGCGCGCTCTTATCCATCCATAAAATTGACTTGCTGTGGCCTATCTTGGTTTCCTAAGACATGGCCGAGGCTTGCTTACAGGAGCTTAAGTTCAAGGTGTCGTCTGTAAGGAGATATGTGTAATGAGAAGCCGCCATCGGGAGATTGTCCATCTGTCAACACGACAAGGCGTGAGTCGTGTAGTGTAGGCCAGGTGGTAACGGTTTGTCTGATAAATACATACGTCTGGATGTTGGTAGGCCCGGAACCTATGCAAATTTCGTTCTCCAGCTCCTAGTGATGAGAACTCTCTCATTGGTCGAACTGCTAATTGCCGTGCTATCATTGGATGAGAAGCTAATTGTGATGGACAGTCCGGATCTGTCTATATATATATATATATATATAACGCAGGTCGACACCTGGTCTTGTCTCATTGGTCGAAATATTGATTGCCGTTCTCTCATTGGTTAAACGCCTAATTGTGTTTCTTTTGGTCACACCTGCAAGCTATAAATATTCATTAACATGGTGATCTTGTGGAATTTTCCTTGCGGCAACCCATAGTTTTGTACTGGCCTATCAGAAGTAGTTTCCTCATACATGGATCGCGTTCACAGTGTCACACTGACTGATTACTTCAATCACTGTGCTGATAAATTGAGAAGGGTAGCATATAGGGGGTGGGTACCGGTACAGAAAATTCAGGTCCAGGTCCGGTTCAGGTCCAAAGGATTAGGTCCAGGTCCGGACCTGAACCTGGACCTGATGCAGTTATGACTCGTACCAATGGTCAATTTCACTACAAAGAAATCTGTTTGGTGGAGTATTAGACTTACACTTGCGTTATAAAATCCTACAACGCTAACTGTACCTGTACGATTGGCTGTAAAACTTGGTAGAAATTACTAAAAACTCTACTCTACTTCACTCTTGTTATTTTCTTCCACCTGCAAGCGCCAGAACATGTGAATGTCTGATAAAATAATCTGTTAAATTTCTAATCGGTCCAACATTCGGTCCACCTAATTTTTTCAGGTCCGGTTTTTCTGGACCGGTTCAATAAGAAAAACCGGTTTTGTACCGGTACGCTGTACCGATACCCAGCCCTAGTAGCATATGTGGAAACATGCTGCTCACAGAAGACTGGCTTGCAGTTGACTGATACTGACGCCGGTCACAATTAACGTTATGTCAAATATTTGCATCTTCACGTTTTTATTTTGCATGTCTATGTTTTGACGGAGGTTGTTGAGGATATGAGATGACACTTGACGACGCCAAAATTAAGAGGAAATAACAAAAAGAAACACTGTAAGGTTTGTCACGGCTTATGGGTGTACATATTTGCTCTCATTTGGATAAATTTCAATTCATTCATCATTGAACGGACAGGTGTCTCAGTGGACTGGAGTGCCACTGTGACAGTTTGTTCACTGTTTCAGTTAAAGTGTATACTGAGGTCGTAATGTGGCTTGGGTATGTCCTCTGGTAGCAGCGTTCGTTCACAGTATTCTTCTCCCTCCTTTCCTTTCCACCATCTGTAAATGTCTGTATACATTTTTCTCTCTTGGGGACACGTCTGGATCAACTTGTCACATAGGTTGCACCAACGCCCCCTATCGTACGTCGCGTTCTTTTTGAACCCCATGCTCCGCCATCTAAAGTACTTATTGTATTCCTTATCGTTTCTAGCCAACTTTTTTAGGTACAACGCAAGGTCTTTTGGCGAATTGAAGTCGTCCGCGTGGATGAAAGAACCAGGAGGAGCTAGCCTGACGTAGTCTTTCTTAGGAGCTCCCAACACCACTGGAACAACTTCGTTCTCAAGCGCGTTTCGCCAAAATTTCTCCGTGATGTATTCTTTACACTTGTAGCTCTCGAAGGACAGATAGAACTTGTATCTTTTGACGGTCTTTTTGAAGCAGTCGGAGCGGTAGCGCTTGTCGTCGGTGCAGATGGGCTTGCCGCACCGCCCGAACACGTCTACCCGCAGGTGCTTGCGCAGCTCCCTGGCGTAGTGGTGGCGGGTGAGGTGTGCGTAGCAGTTACTGACGAACCACACGGCCAGGCGGTCCTTCTCCCGCGCGAAGTTACGGGGTGGTTTACCGGGGTTAGCAGGCAGCGCCTAGGGAACAAAACAACATGTGCAACATTGTGTAGTTGTCAACACAAATACAATGAACAACCAACCAATGAACCAACCAACCAACCGACTAAAGCAACCAACCAACCAACATACCAAGCAATCAACAAACAAATGAATAAACACAGGAATAAATAAAGTAGGCAATCAGCATGCCAACCAACCAACCAACCGACCACAACCAACCAATCAATGGAACAATCAACCAACCAACCAACCAACCAACCAACCAACCAACCAACCAACCAACCAACCAACCAACCAACCAACCAACCAACCAACCAACCAACCAACCAACCAACCAACCGACCGACCAACCAACCAACCAACCAACCACTATATAATGCCGATGACACACTTACCCGTAGGGAGTTGTACAGCAAACTTTTCGATCCGTATGACGTCACCACATCCGAGTCTCCCCGGTACGTCATAGTCCAGTTGAAGACACCTGCGTATGACGTCATGTTTTTACTCCTGGTGACCACGGGTGACTCCATGGAGAACAGGACCCACTTCTGCCGGACCTTCCGTTTGGACGGCATCATCTCGGGGGTGTAGTTCCCGGGGAGAGTCGGCAGGTGGAACACCACGGCGTCCGCGTACGAGACCCACATGTGTTCCCGCGTGAACTCGCACGCCGGTCTCCCCGGACAGAGCTTGTACCACGTCCTGTTGTTCCGCCTGTCCTTATTTGCTGCAACTCCCGTTCTCCACCACAAGGCGTCGCTCCACAACACCACCCGTACACGGCTTTGGAACGGGTGGTAGTACGCCTGGCCGCTTGCTGCTTCTTCCCACGATTTGTAAAACTCACTGTTCTGCTGTCGAGACTTTTTGGGTAGACAGGGGGTCCATATATGTCCACGGGTAGCCGAATCCGAGTCCTGCCCCGCCCAGCCAACAGTCGGTAACCATAGACTCCACATAACAATTGTTGTCAAGACAACCAGGTTCAACAGGGTCAGTGTGATGAAGAAACCCCATCTGGTAACCATGGTTACCGTCACCGCAGCAGACCGATTGGTGAAACTCAACTTATGATTAAAAGAAGTTGCCTTTTTTTGGTTTAAAAATGGACGTGGTCCAATACGAAAACGTTGAAAGACGGCTAAGAAATATTTCTGTACAGTCCAGTGTCAGTTGATACAGTGTTGTGTCACAGTTGCTTTTGGCACTCTTCAGTCACACTCATGTTGATGCCTTCAAAATGTAAGGGTTCCTGATGTACGGTGTCGTCTTGTAGCCCTGAAAGATAGAAATTTTTAACTTGGATACTGAAAGTTTAAAATAAAGACACGTGTGGAACATGTACAGAAAAACATACATTCTCAGACATGCCTAACACCCATTTCCCCCAAAGGCGGCTAAGCAACCACCTAGGTCCTAGCGAGCGAGCAAAGGTTTGACTGTTCGTTCGACGAAATTCATAGAGAAAGACTGTTTTTGTATATCTTTTGTGTGTTTTGCTGTCTTTTAGATAATACATCTTGCATCATAGGGGTCATGAGAATCCATATTTGGTCGCTCAGCGCTCGCTAACCAGTGGAAAGGGGGGGGGGGAGTATCAACAACACTATTACTCTTTGAAACTGCTGTAATCAAGTTCCAATATGTCGACGTTCCACCAGTATGCTCTAGTTAACTAACTCATTCGTCACCCCATGGCAGTCCCTGTACAGTGGCTGACAATATCTACTGTTATATATAGTATATGAAAGTCAAACCCCCCAAAAAGATTGTATTCCTATAACGCTACTTCACCTTTATCCGTGGGGTTACCTATATCCGATCCGTTGTTTATAGCTATTATTTACAGGATATTTCAGGGACGAACGGTGGTTTGTGGCAATATTTTCAAAATACAGCAGTTTAAAACCGCTGCTACCCCATTTCTTAAAATACTTCGGATATAGGTTACCCCGCGTATAACTGTGAACTAACAATACTAGCAGTTATAATTAGAATTACGTATACGTTCCCCATGTTCCACTTGTCACCATTGATAACTTACACTGTCTGTATAGTGTTTCATGTTACAATTGGCCCTCGGGCAAGACTTCAAACTAACTGAACCTCAACTATGAAACTAAGCTACTCTCCAAGCAGAGGTTAGGCCCTTGTTGCTTTGTTTTGCGGACAAAAAGAAAACCTTACAAAATAGAAAGCCCGATCAAAACGCACGAAAAGACGTAAACAAAACAAGCCGTAGCCTAACGTCTGCTTGGAGTGTAACTGAGACAGGTTTGACAAGAACTTACCGCTCTGTCATGGCCTTACTGTCTGAAACTACAGGAACCTAGTCTTGTCCAATTTCTTCAATCAACTATCTTCTGGACGAGCTTCTTCATGAGCAAGCTTCTCCAAGTCCCATCTTGACACCCACCTGCAGCTAGACAGAGAGACCCTGACCTTGCCCTTACGTCAAACAATTTCCCCGCAAGTAACGGGCGATTCCGATTGGATAAGCGGTTAATTAAATCATGTCCCCTTGGCGTGATCTTCCTCAGAATCCGTTAATCCAATCTGGTTGATTTGAAGTCTGGTGTCGGCCTTTCAATAGACAGTAACTCAAGCTTTCCGCCGTCCCGGGCACTGAGTCTAAGAAAGGGGCTGAGAGTACAAAATTGCCAAAGGCAAGCGGTACGAAGAACGGAGGCACTGAGAAGGGGTTTTGGGTAGCACACTTCTATCCCGTTACCGTCCCTAGTAGGACTCTGATAGGGTTTGGCAAGTCGGCATATAGTACAGAATTGTAGCCTACAATTCTGTACTATATGCCGACTTGCCAAACCCTATCAGAGTCCTTGTCGGATTGTTGGAATTGCCCGCGTCTAAAAGCTAGAGTACAAAATTACAACAGGCAAGCGGTTCAAAGAAAAAAGGCTCCAGGAAGAGTTTTTCGCAGCACACGTTGTACCTGTTATTCTCTCCAATACAATACTAAATGGTGGCTTGCCTGTCCCTTTCAGAGTCTTGTCGGCTTGTTGGAATTGTCCCCGTCTCAAAGCTAGCGTACAGAATTACGAAAGACAATTCGTTTCAACAACAGAGGCGCTGGGAAGGGTTTGTGGCTCTCCCTGACGATCCTGTGCAACAGTAGCCTGCCTACCCCTATCAGAGCCTTCTAAGTTCTAGGAATGTTGGAATTGTCCCAAGACTAGAGGGTGAACTGAGGACCGTTGTTCGCTGAATCTCCAGACAGGCTCAACTCTACACCACCTCTGCCTGTGTACCGACTATGTCAGGACCTCTGGAATCGGTCTGAGTGAAATAGAAAACACACAACAGAGAGTTCCTGTTAACACCACAGCGTTTAGTATGATATACACAACTGACGGTTTGGGGCTTTCAAGTACCTCTCCTGTTTCCGCTGAGGTAATCGCACTTGGGACTAATCCGTTTTAAGCCATGTACTGAAAAGTAAACAAGTTGGCTTACTGCTACAGTATTTCTTTCTTTGTTGGTGTCATTATACCCCTGTCACATTATCCACGATCTTCTGGCGTATCGATTGAAGATCGGCCATATTTATAATCGACAGAGGGTTCCACGTATTTTTCACCTGAAAACCGTCCCTGTCACATATAATCCATACTTTGTACCTTGTACAATTGTTGTGCAAAAAGGTATTATTATAAGCGAGGCTCGGGCGATCGCCGCAGAATCGTCGTCGGATCGATTTTCACCAAATGTGACAGGGGTATGAAGTCCACCAACGTTCCTCAATTGTGGGTATATCGTTAAGGTTGCCGGGACAAGGGACTAATCATCTATACAACTATAAGTCCACACAGCAAGTAATTTTTATCAGCGTACGCATTCATTTTTGACAGATTTCGAAAAAAATGGTTCCCTTCGGAGATGGTCAAAACGAAAATACAGAAAATGAAGAAAAAAATATATGTTATGTGGTAGCATTGAGTGTAGTTGTAGAAGTGGCACCAGTGTGGTAGTCATAAGTATAGTTGTAGAAGTGACACTAGTGAGGTTGCCATGAGTGTATAGTTGCCAACTTGGTTACAAGTGATATTAGCCTATCACACTAGTGTCACTTTCTGTACTTCTTAAGTACACAAATAAAAGACTTTATAGTTGGCTGTGATATCATATCTTGCTGCTTCGATTTCTGTTACAACGTTTATGCTCTCTATTTTGAAAAAAAGATTCGAAATCTGCAGAGGATGTCATCCATAAAATGTACTTGCTGTTGCCTGATGAACGATACTGCCCCCCAATCTTTAAATAGCACCCATTCTCGGACTTCCGACTATGTCTAGTAAAGTCATGCCACCGGGTACAGTACTCCAATTGGGGGTAGTAACGTCCATGTGACCATTTCTGGTAAAATTGGAACTGTCTGTAAGATAGCCTTGTTTCCCAGCTGTCAAAGAGGATCTGCATGCCTTTGTCCGTGAGCCATAGCGAGCTATGTTACCGTTAATCGTAGCCCGGTCGCTATAATTCAAAGTTATCAGCCTTGTCGGTAAATCATCCTTGTATTCTACGAATAGGACGTTATTCATCATACCGGAATTAACGTTAGGCGTTATTTTGTAGTACTGGTTCCATCCCGGCTCAATCCTGGGTAGGGTGTCTCGGTTGGGGATGCACCCGTCCTTCGGAAGAGACATTTTCAAGATTGTACTTGGAGCACATTGAAGGACAAGGGCTAGCAACCACTTCCTGTAGAAATACACCCTGCTACTGAAACAGAAAGCTAAGGAAACTTGCTACCTTATGTGCCAATAGGCACTACAGCTGAGTGTCTGAACGAATGAACGGACTTTCCTAGACGCACACACTAGGTCAGAGCGTTCCCCCTGGGGCATGTGCGAGAAGGTTTGGCAAGCTTCCCGTCCCTGCGCGAGGCACGGACCTCTAGCCCGGGGCCGACAGACGAGTATAACAAACACAGGTGGCAGGAGCGCCGTCCGTGACTCCTGTAAGCTTCTAGTGTTTCAGCGGCGCATAGTAGGAAAATCTAGATATTCTCCAGACTAAATAATATATATGTCAAGGCAGAGATTGCTATTTGACAGAATCGACGATTCTACTGGTAAATAAAGATCATGATTGGGCTCTCCGTCGACAAAGCTCGATACTAGTACTCTGAACAGGATACTATTATATTATGGAATGTGTTTTTTGTACGAGTCAATTTTTTATCTAAAGTGACGAACCAAAGTTGAACATTTCTGTACATCTTACGAGAATATCATGATTCTTAAGATTTACCAAATCCGATCTCTACTGGCGGAATCGCCGTTTAGGCTATAGTGCAACTTTACCCTACCCTAACCGTGACATGTATACAAACCAGACACACTAGACTCAGCGCTACCACGTTGCTGTTTTTCCTTGCCTATTTCAGACAGTACAAAAAAGCGTCAGACTATGTTATACGTGCTGTATCGCGAGGGTCAGTCTTGCGTACCATGTAAGGCAGGCGGCTTCTTAGCCCTTACCTCTTATCTTCTGTTGGTTGCCAAGTCCTCTATCGGTGTCTTGGCTGAGCGAAACTAATACTCAAATCCAATGGAACTCGGACTGGTCACTGTGGTCAGAGGTCTATCTGCAGGAGGTCCGTTCTTGTTCTTGACCAGGACATGGTCCGGACATGGCCGTTGTGTACAAGTACAAGCCAACTCCGACTCTGTTGTGGTGTTCTGCCTTCCCGCCAATCAGTAGGGGTTGCCATGGTAACGTCCACCTGCCGATGCCAGTCTCTCCGTGTTCACACACCAGTTCACACACCAGTCAGACAAACGAGAGTTGTTCTCTGTAGTCTTGTGCTTCGATAACAGCATGCAGACAAACTTGTCTCTGTATGTACTTAAATAAATAATTAACAATAATCTTTATTGCAAGTTCATGCCCAAGGGGCTAATTACAGACAAAGTAAATTAGTGGTATACATAATTGTATACTTTACAGAGAAGGAAAATGAGAACTAAAGATAAATCAAAAGAGAAATAGTTTAATCTAAATCTATTTCTACTTAAGCTATTTGATGGGTTTGACTTCTTTTCCGTATGCAGTGGGAGATGAATTGTCCAACATTTTCATATATAAAGGGGTTGGACGACTTAAGCAAGAAGATTGTTTTTTGTTGGTCGGTAAGGTGATCAAAGCTTAGGAAAGATTTGTAGATTTTAAGGAAAAGTTTCTTTCGGAATTGTAATGTGAACATTGACATATGAAATGTAGTTCATCTTCTAGTGCTTTCCCTGAACAATATTTACCTGTTCTCTCGTCAACGGACAGTTTCTTGTACCTGCCCCTCTCTATTTCTAATGAATGAGCACTTATCCTCATTTTACATAAAGCGGATCTTAGCTCAAAATGGTATAGGTAACTCTCCATACTGTACTCAGATTTAAGCTTTGTTTTTATACAATCTCACTTAAAAGTTCGGTGCGTGCCGCCGGGGTTTCTGGTATGTAAGTAACGCTTGGGGAGGGTGCACTATCTAACACCAGGTTTTCTATATATCAGATCTGATCAGGTGCACGTGCTTTAGCTTCCTGTTGTACACCCATGAAGGAACATTTCAAAATGTTGTCCTGTTTTCTTTTTAGATCAGATTGATGTTGTAGCAAACATGAAGAAGCACACTTATCACGAGAACCACCTTGCACCTGAACTTCTGGCTTAGATTTGGGTAATCTTTCGAGACCACGGGGATTAATCCATCACGGCGGTAGGTCAACCTCAAACAAGTTGTCACCTAGAGGTCAAGGTTTCCCCCTACCCTTGACCTGCCCCTTACCCCGTCTGGATAATCTTGACAGACATCCCAAGGTCGTCTGCTAAAGTGATAGTTTTTTGGTGAAGCCTCAAGGGCGGAGCAGGTAGTACAGTACTGCGGTTGTTTCTGCTAGTACAGTGGAGGAGAAGATTGATCAAATCTCGCTTTACGTTTGTTTTATTGCTTTTAGAATGATATACCTCAATCTAACAGTATGTAGCCACATTCCACAGCCCTATGTCTTCATCAACAATCACTTTCACGTAACTATGCAAATGATCGCACCATTTGCATGATTCATAGCTAACAAGCAGAATCCACGCCATATGTAAAGTGCAAGAACCTTAGCATTTCCGCATTACTTACGCAAATGTAACGTGTTAGTTTGTAAGATTCGTGTACACTATCTGTCAATCTATCTATCATTCAAATTAAGTATCAAATTTCATAATGCGCACTATTTAGTTATGGTACTTCCAACCCAACTTAAACTATCTGCACATTATAGTCATCTATCCCGTCCTTCAAGGCATATTCAGTTTCATAGTCACCAGCAAAAATACATTGCAATGCCAACGAGAGCTGCTAGGAGACCCACATGAATATCACATAATGGAGCCTTTTCACAGAATAAATAGCAACCATGACATCGAAGCTAGCCTTCAAAAAGACGTCATTGCAAAAAACAACAGAAACATTACCGTATATGTATTTGTTTTATTGTTATAATTTCAATTTTCAAACACACAAAAATTTGCCACTTCTTTGGTACATGTCTGTCGAACTGTTAAGTTAAGAAAAAAGGACCAGCAGGGACATTAGACAAAGTGATCGGAGGCGGACCCACTGTACCGTTACCCACTCTGTTCTGTCGCTAGACATAGTGCAATTGCCAGTACCGATGTATTGGCGATCAATGCCGCTAGGAGGTGAGCGTAAGTGAGGATAATCGTGCGTCATTACCATGCAATCGTGGTGGCTACTTGTCATCACTGTCAAGTCTTACCATCCTCCTAACGCCCGGTCCCCAACGGCACTACCTTATGGGGCCATGCTGTCCCAGGCCCTACCTACGGGTATTGTGATTGTCGCCACAAACAAGCTGTCAACCAATCAGAGAACAGGCCTTCCTTGGGCTTGTTGTTGTCGCAAGCTGTCTCGCAAAGGCCGCTGGGAAGCTATCAGCCAATCATGTTACGTATTACCATGACTTTGTTTGCTCACCATGCCAACGCCCGATCCCCAACGGCTGACTGCCCATATAAGGGCAAGCTCATTAATATTCATAAGCAAGGCACCCCTAATAACCGAATACTGTGGCTGATTTGTCAGGGTTGATATCATAGGCTTTGCCGTGATTGTCAACCCTGAGTGTGAGGGTGAGTCTTACCAGATGTATGTTTACATACACAAACATACAATTGGCATTTAACAAGACAGACGTGAAAATCATGAATGAAAACACTAGATTCGTAATCTGTGACACCTGTCCTAACATTGTATTGCACATACCATTTGTGAACCATCGGACCACTGAAATTGGCACTTGACTATGATACACAGAGACTTGACTATGATACACAGACACTTGACTATGATACACAGACACTTGACTATGATACACAGACACTTGACTATGATACACAGACACTTGACTATGATACACAGACACTTGACTATGATACACAGACAGCTTTCTCTTGGGAGCTTAGCGAGTGACGACAACAACTCTACCAGTTCACCTAGCAAGGTGACTGTACTATAGGTGAAGGACGGCTTAACTTATCTCGAATGGGAACTTCGACATCTGGCGCTCTGTGTGTAGCCCGGGTATCATGGGGCGTGTGTCAAAGCATCAAAATGTTGCTCCAGCGTTACGATTAGAGTCCAAGCGTCAGAGCAATGCAGTAAGGTTAAGAAAACCAAGCTGTATGTTTGTCTTGATTTGGTAGAGAGTTCCAGAAAATACCTATAGCGGACACTGCACTGCGGTTTAAGATATCGACTTGCCATGTCAGTGGAATTTTTCTTTGGTGACCAACCCACGAAAACATTTTACACAAAAGCTTGATTGTCCAGTCTCTTATCTACTTCAAATCCGACTCACCGAATACAATGAAAAAGACTACCAGAAGTACAGCTATAACAATAATTGACAGCAAAACGTCACGTTTGAAAGTTCTATAGTTACGTCTCCTATTAACCGCAGGGTCTCCACGACAAAACAACGTCCGCATCATCTCCATAGACGAGATATTCAGCAACACAACATCGGAAGTCATGAAGGCGGCGTCCCGGTACTGTTGGTGAAACTTCCCCCTCGACCGGAGCACGCTTTCCACGAACTGGTCCTTTCCCGTAGCAACGATATGGAAAATGGCAATATTGGCGATAGCCAACAGTGCACGAGGGGAAATGTGCACAGTTTTGTCTAACTGTGACACTATAACCGCAGTGGACACCATTTCTGTGAGAGTAAAAACCAGCTGCTTCCACCAATGCAAGTACAAGTCGTCGTTGTAAAACTCAACAAAAACCCACCACGAGTAGTAGTGGGAGTGAACGGCGGTTAGAAGGAGGATGAGCATGGACGATCTGATCTTGCGTCTCAGCGCGACGCGCACGACGTAAGCGACGCATTCGTACGTCAACAGCACGGCGACGACCGTCAGTGTCCACATCTTGAGCGTCTGCGGTGTGACGTTGAAATACATGTGTCTGTAGCTACCGACGCCCGTTTGGTACGAGTTGTCGAATGAACCATCCCAGCAGTCACAGGTGCAACTGAGTCTATCCACGACTGGTTTCTTGGGCCAGACTAGTTCGAACAGTACTCCGAAGTGAGCGTACGGCAGAAGCACAAGAAATAACACGGATAGAAGAAAGCCTATGCAGGTAAACATCGCTGCTATAGCTTTCTTTCAACAGGAGAACCACGGTGACCTGTGACCAGACCGGTTGGACAAGTATTGTGCCAGTGGATGATGACACACGATAGCTGACCTTTGACACTTTTGTATTGAGATAAAATTGAGCTATAGAATAAATTCAAGGTAGACTCTTGATAATTGAGCCGAATTAAAAGAGTTATATTTTCCTGTTCGCCGTCTAGTGACAGGTCGTTTTTTAAGTAAAAAAAGGGGGTATTGTTTTGGGGGTATCTGTCAGTTTGTGTGTGTTTCTGGATGTTTATTTCTAGATATTTTACAATTCACCAAGAAACTCTTGTTGAATAGTTGTTTTGTGAGTAGGTTTAAGGAAGATAAAGTTTCAGGTCAATTTTGGACCTCATTGCGGCTATCCTTGGTACTGCAGCAGAACGTCCGTTTTTTTTCTCCTGGACAGGCTATGTATGGTCTTGATTTTTTTTGCTGGCCTATAGCATTTGATGTTAGAAAGAAGTTTTCTTGGGGACCCTAGCGACTTTCTATTGAACTGCAGGGGGATCTGTGGTACATTCTTTCAGAGAAAATAAGTACACAAAGGAACATTGGATTTCTGAAGGATGAATATTTACCAAGGTTCACAACTGATATATTTTCAGGGCTCTCCTTACTATATTGTATTACAAAGAGACAGTGATAAATTTTAACACAAAAACATTTTTTGACCTCCACAACGTTACCCATTTTATTGACACAAATCATGTCTTCTGTATACAAGTATCAGATACTCGTGGAAGAAAACGATCAACAAAATCTCAAAGCGTGATTTAGTAGCACTGATTAAATTCATCAATTGCTTATTTTGTTTCCAGAGAAAGTTGAACAAGAGCATAAAAATTAACCAAACAATTTTCAAACCAACTACTTTTATAAATATTAGGTAGATGGAATGTTTTACAAATTTCTAAACATTGAATGCAATTTCCCTTTTATTTTAAAAAACCTAGAATTGCATTATTCTAATTATTGGAGCAAATTTATTTCTCTAATTTCATTCCCAACTAAGTAGTGAAAACCATGTCGAGTTTTGATTGTTCTATATAATATAACTCTCCAATATAGGCCCTGCAACAAAAAGTACTTTCGGTACACTAGAAGTATATGTATTGCTGTTTGAATCCCATACTATGAATTGAATAAGCAAGTTCATATTAATTAAAAGGGTATGGGCGCAATTACATTTGTTGTAGGTTGCCGTGAACTTGTAACGTCTCAGGAATTCCATGTAGGTTGTGACCAAACGAATCACCCACATAAGTAATTTCCGTAACAAAACAGTTGAATTTTGTACCATAACAGTTACATGCACAACTATTCCAACATTGCTCTCAGTTTGCAATTGCACGGCGGCTGTATGACATACACAGCAGCGCCCTGTATCGATAACTTGATAGCGACATGAAAAAGGAGTGGATTAAACCCATTTCATCACCAATTCAGTCTATATTTCATGTTTTTCTATCATCCCATTCATCTGTGTCGCTACAAAACTCAGAATGCTAGGCAAAGAGGGTTATCTGCTTCAACATGTTTTTTTCTACAAATTTGTACAAATCATTTCTGTCCTGGCTACAAAGAACACCAGATATTCTAATGAATGTCCAAACCATAACAATAAACAGTCCTCTACAACTACAATTAAATTTTCAGGATTGGCTTGTATCATGTTAGGCCCTGTTCACACTAGGCAAAATCTATGCAAATTAAATGGACGATTCGAATACAGTCGATTAGATTTTCCTGTATTCGAACAGCGCAATATTTGGGATTGATTTAAAGTAAATTGATTTAAATCAAAATGACCAGCAGTGACTAACAAGAGCAGTTTCAATTGTAGGTGTAAAGCAACTGATTTGATAGCTATTTAAATTAAACTGATTTAAAATAATTTCACCTGTGTGGACAGGGCCTTGTTGACAATTACTTAGTGTCATAACTAAGGTGAATATATATGTATCATGTCAATCAAAATCATAAATACCTTAATCCAGTATACATCAGTGGGTAATGTATCATATCCAGATATCATATGTTCCTAATTGTCTACACCTTGTCCATGAAATAGCAAAGAAAAAGGCACAGGAAGCAGGCCATAATTTATATACACATGCCATTTCTAAACAAGCTCTAGAAGAAAAAGAAAACAGCCAGATGTGAACACTATTCCATTTTTCTTTTTTTCTTGCATAGGACCACAAAACTGTACTTAAGGCTAATAGACACATACAACTTCAGAATCAGAATTGAACATCGTTTACTGAACCCTACAAAAAGCTGGGATTTATTGGGAAATTGCTACATTTTGCTGAAGTCTACCCACCATTTGAAGTTCACAAGGCTTGAGGGGCAGAAAAGTAGAAAACTACTAAGATTTACAATCAAAATTGTAGTACTCAATGGGTAACTACATGTATCTTACCATTTCATTTCATTACAGTAACTGTAAATCTGAAAATGTTCCTGGCGGCTTTATTGTTGTGTTTTTTTTGTGTGCAAAATCACTTCAGTGACAATAAGTGATTTTGTGCTACCTTGCAAAAATCTCCTTTCCGAACCATGAAATTAAATCCCAGCAAATACAAATGCATTTACAGTATTTACCTGGGTAACGTCCCCCCCCCCAACAATCAGCACCACATATATTTACTGTTGGTGCTCTTGTGCCGACACTTAACATCATCATAGAAATCACTACAACTCTTCATATATGCTTGTGTGCATATAACATTCAATCACAGGATGGACTTTACAAGATGTTTTTCACTATAGGTTTAAAGTCACTGTTAAACACTGAAATGACCTCTTGTGATTGTACTTCAACCCTTTTTACTGCTCATTTCTGTGTGTAAGTCACCCCACAGATATTAGTACCCATTGTCATTCTTGAGACAACATTTGACAGTTAGGACATGTTTCACCATTTAAGTCTATTTATACACAGCACAAAATTAAGCATCTTATGGTAGCATCAGGAAAAGCAACATAATGGGTAAACATAACTGACAGACTGTAGATTAATTGCAATTTTTTTTCAAACTTGTATATATGCAGTGTATAATCAGTCTATCATATACTCATGAGGGCCTGCATGGGGCAATCCTGGTAATGTTTAGTGGTGAATTCGGAGGACCCATAACAGTTATGGATGAAAGGTGCTGGGAAATGAATTTATAGGATTGTTTCATTGTATTTGTCGGGGTGTGTAGCAGAACTAGAAAATGAACACCAATAGGAAATGGTTGTGAGTCTTGTGACCATTAGGAAATCTGGCATTGAACTTCAGAATACAATTTTCATTTGTAGATGCTTATAAATAATATGCCATGTAGAGCTGAAAGAAAACAACTATGCTTCAAGAATAATTAACTGACAGCGCTTCAAGGTTTAACATTGAATTAGAGAAGGCCAGCTACGACTGACGGAGACTTAAAATAGCTTGCAGAAAAATTCATGCAGACCCCCATTTATAAATCATTGTTTCGATGGCGTCTGCCAGACAATACAAAAGCTGGAGAATTCAAGTTTGCTGATGGACTATAAAAATCTTTACGTTTATAGGGTAACTTTGAAATTTGACATGGCCCCTGGATCTCATTCTCCTACTGCAGAGCTGAACCTGCGTCATAGAAACTCCTCTGTATTCACCTCTGCTTGTTCAACCTACTATAGGTAATACTATAGACTCATCTTACTTATAAATACTAATGAGCTTGCCTTATTTGGGCACAAGCCAATCAGTGCGCAGCACCTAGATCTGAAATGTCCAATATGGCCAGCATGCAGGCTAACAAAATGTGTTTTTTTCCAGCAAGAGGGTGATGGTTTCAAACTGTTTTCGGGTAGTATTCGGTGATGCTGCAATTGTCCTCTACATGATAAAGATCCTACGGATCTCCAACTTGGTACCTGATAAACAAGTTTGGTCGCAGAAAAGATTGTCGGACAACATTGCTGGAACGCTGTGGTATGTAGATGACCATCTTGGTCATGAATATTAATGAGCATGCCTTATTTGGCACAATCTTTCCCTTTGGACAACACAAAATGATTGGCCGATCGCTGGTAAGTGGCGCCGCCAGCAGTAGTAAAAAGGGCATGGTTGTCAAGCAGAGTACGGAATGAGTTGAGTTGTAGGATGCAGAATCGACTCTGCGTAGGAGAACACGTAATATACCAAACAGATATTTAATGCAATCCACCATTGCACACCTCCATCTTGTATTTCTAAACTCTTGTACTTAGTAAAATCTCTTCATGTTTCTTTCTTGTCGTTTTTGGAAAACTACGACCCCGACCACGATGCAGACTACCACTCCCAGCAGGCCGCAGAACACGATGGCCGCCATTTTCCAACCGGAGAGCGAAATATTTTTAAAAGCTCCTCTTGGGTCATCAAGGTGATCTAAAGGATAAGGAAAAAAAAGAAAATGTTACTATAAGAATATTTACCTAATGGTAGAAATACATTGTGTGTTCATGGGCACTTGGATTAGGACTTTGGAATTGCTGTTTGACAATGTGCAATTTTTTGTTTCAGGACACGAAATTTTCTAAATTTGTGCATTTTGCATTAAAAGGTTTGTTTTCTTTGGTGGGTATGTAGATGAAATACAACACTGTATTCTACATCAACTTTGGTCACAGTCCTTCCACGCCGATCACAGTAGGTCCGATAACTCAGATGGTACAGACGACACTGAGTTGTATTCTATATATATGTTTACATCGTTAAGTATGCAGTAGGGTTTTTTTTTTGTTGGACTGGTCTGAAAAAAAATGGACCTGAAAAATCAGTAGACTGGATTGTTGACTGAGTAGAAAATGACCTGAACCTCTGGACCAGAACCGTACCTGTACCTGAATTACACCCCTAGTAGGCAGCACAAGTGGAGCACATTCATAAATGGAAAGTTAGCTGAACGTCTTTAGACTTTACCTCTCGGAGGTGCGAAGAAGTCCGCCCCCGGCTCCTTCCAGTTGGGCAGGTTGTCCTGTTTGGGCGTGTCCAGCTCGTACATCTTCAGGGAGATGATGTCATGGTTGTCTAGGCAATGAAACATACACAGAGAGAGTTGAGCATGTAAAATGCAGCTTAGTCTAACTAAGTTTTTGGTAACTTGCTTTTATATTTCTCTCCACCACAAGGAATATTGAAACATACTGTAAAATTTGAAACTTTACAGCAGTTTGCAGTTTATACCTCTCTACAGCAAAATAAAACCACGGTGAAAGTAAGTGCATTTACAGTATTGTTTTCTGTGATGTTTCTAGAGGGTATCTGGACTTCAGTTTTGAGCTACAGAACAAGAAATATCCCATGACAATTTTTCTGACTAAATTATTTTTTTCAGGATTTTATAACATAACATAACGATAAAAATATTAGAACGTGTGTAAGTAAATTTCACCAAAAAAAGAGGAGGGTAAGGAAAGTTTTGTCAGTTTCCATCTTTCTGGATGGAAAAAAGTCTAAGTGACTATCGCAGCCAGCTGCCTACATTAGTGCAAGTTATGTACACTGTACTGCAAGATATGGCTCAGCACTGCCCCCTACCTGCCAGGTCGCCAGTTGCAGCTGAAGCACCAAAGTAGTACCCCTGTGGCAGGCGGATTCCTGTCACGTCAAAACACTCCTTCCACTCGTTCTTGTCATCAACATCAACCATAACCTGGGGAAAGTACAAGGTGGACTTGTGGTTAGGGTTGTTGACTCAGAATACAAAGGTTCGAATCCTTAGTAGGCCTCAATGCTTTGCCTTTGAGAAAGGCCATTCACATTGATTTTCTTGCTGTACTGGACTCAGGTGAAAATGATTACCTAACTTCAGTTAGGGACGTGCTCTTGGACGGGATGTAAAGCCGGAAGCCCCATGTTTGAGGAGAGTCACACCTCAACCACGTTAAAGAATCTACTACACTTACTGAAAAGGGGTCCATCCCAGTGTGAGTGGATCAAACCAGAACTTACGCTGATTGTACTTACTGTATAAACCTGGTGTACTAGTACGTCTAAAGACATTTTTTTCCGGTTCTTTGAAACAAGCAAACAATAAATCCAAAACATGCAGAAATTTCCAAACTCCAACCAAAATCTAATGATCACATTGTCTGTTGTAACCTTCTCAACAAACTGTTTTGCACAGCATGCCCTCTACTACTCAGGCTTCGATGGAGACCTACCGTTAGCCTCTGTTGTGAGGACATGTATCTGATGGCGGCGTGCGTTTCGTGATCCTTGTTACGGAACTGGGCGTGACATCCCGCCAGCTGGGTGTGCGTACCGTCTCGGTCGTGGTCGTACGTCAGGGAACCGTTGTTCACCATGGCGGAGACGTACGGGTGTTGATGCTGTTTTGAGACGCATGAAACGTGTTATACTATCAGGGCTCGAAATCCTTTTTTCTGCATACCTGCACTGGTGCAGGTAACATTGAAAATTACCTGCACCAGACAAATTTTACCTGCACTACTCTGAATTTAGAAAGTATGGATCATACTAAAATTGTTCAGGAACCATTGCTAGTTTTTTCTTTCATACTTTATAGGTGGTAACAGTCAACGCAGCTAATAACAAGCCATATACACCTACATCATAGGACATTTATGTATAAAACCCAGTACATGAGTGCAGGTTAGGTGCAGGTAAACACCAGAAATACCTGCACCGCTTCAATTTTAACTGCATTTACCTGCATAAGCAGGTGGTATTTCGAGCCCTGATATATATAAAAGCCTTTCTGGAATACGTAATCAACCATAGTGTTCTCCTACTCTAGCATCAAATGGCTGCAAGGCTAGGATACTGGACACAAAATTGAGAGATTGTGGTATTCCAAATACAACTGTCCTCACTCCTCTCTATGTCAGTCTATACAGACTATAAAATAACAGCAAAAAAGACTACAGTACAAATGTGCGATACAATACAGACTACTGCCAGTCAAAACATAGGCTTACTCCACCAAGGTGCAAAATGGGTTCCTGACTTCAGTCGGGGAGGTAAAAGGCAGTGGAAGGAGAGAAATAGGCTCCGCCTTCCAATACCGTACCCTAGACACAGTGGATAACAACCTACTGACCATACGGCCTCAAAAGGCCAAGGGAATATCTTTAACTTGACGTCTGTTTGTGACCCATTGAGGTGAAACACTATGGGATACAAACTGTTCATCCATGTAAAATGTAAATGTACATTGGAGTATGTCAGTGGGAGTGAAAATTCAACTAGTTTGTCTTGGACACTAACTACATGTACATGTACACACTGTCAGACTACTTACATTGTGTGGCCCATTGTGGTTACTGTAAGTGTCAAAGAAGATGGCCAGACCCACAAAGTTGTCTTTGTTCCCAAACACAGGACCTGGAATATACAAAATATCCATAGTTTTACATAATATAGGTCCTTTGAAACATACAACATACATCTTTAGAAAATCGCAAGAGAAAGTTTAGGCTATAGACGACACAGCATTAGTAGACATTATCTATTCAGAAAAAAAAACACACCAAATAATAGGTTAAGATTCTCAACTTGAAAAGTTTTCCAAAACTGATTTCAGTCGACCACATCTCTGTGAATACTATGTCAATTGCATTTTATCATATATGACTGCAAAGCAAGTTTATGACAATGATATTTCTTTTGTTATGCTTGTACATTTATGGTTTAAGCACCAGGGCTACTTTTGTCCAGTGCCAAATTTTTTCCTGATCATACCGGTATGTTCCTTGTCTTTTAATGATAAGCATTATGTGTTATATCATTTGAACGCTTGTACACACACTTTTAAAGTTTTATGCAAGCTTTTCAAAGTGACAAAGGAGAAAATTCTTCATCAAATTTCACCTCCGAACCTCCGAGTGTGGATCTTTGGTGGAAACACTTCCTCATTACATTACATGAGTAACTGTAAGTCTATCAAAGCTGGGACTGTCTCACCTAGCTGCATCCTGTCTTTGACGTACCACACAGCGAACCCGTCGCCGAAGAGACTGCTCCCCAGACCGTGCACCTTGAAGTGGACGTGCATCTCCCAATCCCGTACAAAACATGGCTGCAAGAAGAATAAACGACTTGTATTTTTTAGTTGTAGCTATCATGCACCATTATCTTAATGTGGTACATGTACGTTGGCAGTGTCGCTGCAGCAAAGCAATTTGACAGAGTGCTCCAGGAACTGAGGTTGTCTTTTTTTGGTCATACTTGAACATTTTGCATGAATTCAATTCAGACCACAGCAATGCCGCCAACATACCGTGGTCTAGTGACATACCTGTCCTGAGAGTGAGAACACGTACTGCATTGAGGTTCTTCACAAGTTTGGACCCCCACCTATTATACATACCCAAGAGTAACGTGCAGTCCTTCAAAGGCAGCATACAACACTACGGACCAACACTCTGGAATGACCTTACCGTAGAACTGAGGCGTTCCAGTTCATTAAAGGAATTCAAACGTGGACTGATTTTCATCAAGGACTGATTTTAATTGCGAATGTTACCCGTTGATAGGAATTTAATATGTAATCATGCATTGTTGTTCTATTTTTGTAATTATGCTGTTTGTTGGATTGTATGTTTGTAAAGTTTTGGTGTACCCAGGGTTTCCTGAAAAGCAGGGCATTAGCCCTGAGTGTAATGCCTGGTTAAATAAATAAATGAAATGAAACCTCCTTTACTTTAGGTAACTGCTATTTCTAGGACAGTGTAAACTATCAGTAAAAAGGACAAAAAAGGGTAAAGTATGTTTTGCTCATATTTTGGGTCAAGTCATCGAGTCACCCCCTACTTCTTGATGTGTGTTACCTCTGTGAAAATTCAAGCGTCCGAAACGGCTAAGACGGCGTCTACAAGCGTCCAAAGGCGTCTGAGCGCGTTTCAAACTCTCTGGACGCGTCCATTGCAGTCAGAAATGGCCGCGAACACATCGTGAGCGTCCTGGCCGTTCTGTCCGTTTTTTTGTTGGACGCCCAGACGGCTGAAAGACGTCTGAGACGGCCGTCTGAGACGGCCACTGATGGGGCTATAAAATACTTAGGAACCCGACGCCCTCAGACGGCTTGCGTCTGTCCTTATCCCCACGGGAAACATGACGTTTTAACTTCTGCACATGCGCCAATTTCAGCGGGTGAATTCGAATTTCAGACCGTTGAACAATCCGGCGGTTGCAGGACATATGTTCAGAAGGTGACTATTTCTGTGGATTTTATGTCTGTTTGTTAAAATTTTGCTTACTTTTAGACCAAGGACATCACGTCTAGAAGTAGCAGTTGATGTTTCTACGACATTGTGCTGAGGTTGGGTTTACGGCGATGACTTTATTCGTTATTTATACTAAAAAAGAATGTACAAAAATTATTTGTCGTGCGCCGACAAGGGGGATAAATCATACTACTTACCTGAAGCAACTGTGAAACGCAACGGACAGGAGAAATCACAGATGCCGTCAAAAGAAGCAGCGTCCTTCCGTTAGCTGACTGTCGATACTTTGCTGGCGCCGGTAAGTGAACTCATTTTATTCTTATTTTTGTACAACATGTTGTTGCAAAGTTTGCCGACGACGGTTGCAAAGTTTCGGTGCCCTCCCCACATACGCAAAGGAATGATAAAATTTAGGATCTTACTTTGATGCCACAAAATAAAAAGACTTATGAACACGTTGTAAAATACTTGTAAAAAATATCTGTGGTTTCGATTAAGAATGATAATGCTGTTAAAATGTAGATTTAGACAACAGATAATGAGATAGCACCTACCGATTTTGCAGTCAATGAAATCGGCCCTCCCAACTACTAGGGGTTGGGAACTTATGAAACGGACGAATTTGTTTCGCTACCGCGAAATAAAAATGACATATGAACTTTGTAGAAAATGTATTGCACATTTACAATGACAATGTATCCAGTCTTTGATTAAGACTATTGTGATTAAAATGTACGATAGAGAATTATAAAACGTCCTGTATTCACCCTTGATGTTATGTGGACTCGTCCATTATGATGTGCGGGCGGCACGGCGGCACAAAGAGCCGCGGACACGATTGAAGGTCGGATTGAATTTCATACATGTAGCAAAGTTTATCAAACGCCGCGAGGTATGTCTGAATTTACGAAGAAATTTGTTCAAGTTGCGTTTGATTTTAACTAAACCTGACGGCCCGGTCGTGGGTGGTCTTCCACTGCCTGGCTGAATATTTGTTTGTTTGGTATGTGGCAACGCTTGTCCCAACAGGCCATAAAATTATAGCCGTGACCGGACGGCGTCAGAAACGGCGTCCGGGCAGCCGTCTACGCACGTTCCAAATTAAATGCACCGGCCCGTTATGAGTTTCTACCGTACTGCCTGACTAACTAAAACTGTGTCTTGAAGAAAAAAATATTTTGCTAGGAGTTTGGCCCAGATATTAACCTTTAATAATATAGCGATGACTGCCTCTTGGCCTTTCATTCCATTTTCTGTCGAATTTTACGATCTGTACCCCCCGTGGGAAGGCGTGGTGGAGGCTACCGCCCGTACCAGCGGCCTGGATTACGCCGTTTATGCCCGTCGCAATCGGCGTCCGATCCGTCCCAGCAGCCTGGATTACGTCATTTACGTCCGTCGCAATCGGCGTCTGGTCCGTCCGCAGAGACGTCTATTCCCAGCGGGGGGCCCGCCCGACGGAGCGCGGGAGCATCCGGCTGCCCGCTTTCAGACGCCGTCTCGGACGTCCCGAACGTCCGACCGGACGCGTCTAAAGTGCCAATCTAGACGCGTCCGAGCGTTTGTTATGCCGTTCGGACCGTCTTGGACGTTTCGTCGGGCGTTCAAAAGCCCGTCCCATGCCGTCCGCCGCCGTAACCGTCCAAAGCGTCCCAATAATTTAAGACGCCTTGGACGGTTGTCGCAAATGGCGTTTCGCCGTCTGAGACGCTTGAATTTTCACAGAGGCAGGTTATCTTTCAATCATGTAGAGGTTTGATGCTTTACAGATAGAGGTTCTACTTGAAGAGGTTTAATGCATTAAACTAATGCCTGAGGCCCTCTAATACATGGGGCTTCTGTGTTTATGTCCCCCTCAAAAAGTCAAAAGGACGATGCAACTCTTTTCCAGTCATGTACAGACCTGGGCTCAAAATCTGGCTGTTGCCTCGAGCTCCACCAAAAATGAGGGTTCTGTGTTTGAGAAGGTAACTTGAGCATGTTAAAGGGGATGAAGGGCTAGCATAAAAAAATCTGTAAAAGCTCTCTGTAAAAATCATCCTCCTACACAGGGACATCTAACACAGTAACAGCCAAACTGCCTGTCTGGATGTACCCTGCTCTTTCAACAGTCACCCTTAGTTCCTGACAGGCCTATTCTCTGATTGGCTGACAGTTGGTTTGGGAGGGACATCAAAGGAACTAAGAGTGACGGTTGAAAGAGCAGGGTACATACAGACAGGTGGTTTGGCTGTTGAATGTCCCTGCATAGGACTTAGGAGGATGGTAAAAATACACCCTACCACTGAAACAGCAAGGAAACTTGTCACACTATGTGAAACTAGGCACTACCAGGTGAACAATTACTCACCACTTGGTTCCAGAGTGATCCCCGTCGGCTCTGGTGGTCGGGAGTTAACCGCACGTACTTGTCTGTAACCATGGTGCTGCCACCAAAGTCCCACAGGGGGATGCTCATACTGCCGGTACCTGGAACAGCCACAAACAGAACTGTTACAGTAGTGTTACAGCCTCCCACTTCATAATACTAAGTCTGCATGTGATGTATGAAACCATAGGTCAAGCTATTTTCATAAAATTGTCCGCAGAGATGAAGTGAAGGACTTAACTACTCGAGCATCACACTAGCATATGCCAAAGGTACATAAAGATTGTCAAACGCTATCAGCGAGTTCTGACATATTATAATCACATACGCATGTGTACTTCGAATGGTGAATGAGCTTATAAAAAGCTATATATCTTGTAATAGTGATGTACTATAATGTGTCAAAGATCATAGATTAGAACAAGCATCTATGCTCTATGCTCCAGCCTACAATGATAAATGACTTGTATTGTACACATCACCATTGTTTACAGTGTGCTATAGTATTTCCAACACCAGGGCCCAACAGGATATTGAGTCACAATCCAACAAAACAGAGTCAGTTAGGTCTTTAAAAACTTGCTGGCAATGTCTACTACTAGTATTTCAATTCATGATGATAGGACTCAGGAGAGTTGACAATCGGGTGGGGATCAGTCAAGAGCGGGTCGGCAATCTGCAGCTAGAACTTAGTACAGTAGTAGAAGTCTGGAAGGTTGGGAGTGGCTGGGAGTAGGCCCTATTAAAAGCGTTTGCGGCTTAGTTGAGAATAGGTCTGTACTGGTCGAGAAATGGTTGTTGCATAAGATATAGGTGTGGCCTACATGTACAACCAAGCCAGACTGCTCCCATCCCACCAACGACCTTGGTTGGAAAGTGGTTGGGGGCAAGGTCGAGGGAAGGTGCCTAATGTGTGATCTAAGATTTTATCAACCAGAAGTTTGGAAGATGACAAAAAATACTTCTACCAGTGGTATATATATCAAAACAGAGAACATTTATGATATGCAAATATATATCACTTTGTAGGTTGTACCTTTGCATATTCATGTATCTCCACAAATTGGTCTGGGAAGAAACATTCTTTTCCAGCACAAATGCACCGAAAACAATTTAATTTTTGCACCATGTGATATTGATACCATAAAATTCTATATCATCATTTATATGTTCTTGTTTTCCCCAACCAAACAATTTGCAGGAGTTAGTTCAGCAAATTATAGATGTCTACACAGAAATAATTCGTTAAGCATGAAGAGGCCTTTAAAATAGGTGTTCAGGGTGTGCATTTTGGCACAAATAATTATGAGTAACAAAAGAAAGAATTTTGATAAAGTTACTCATTTTTATTTTTGCTGTTTTATGAAATACATTGGGTAGATTTTGTTCATCCACATGAAATAATGCTCTCTTGCTAGATCATATAGTTGAAAATAATATTTTTGGTAACGAATTTTTTTTTTTCAAATGGCCATTTAGCACACAAACTGATCAGGTGTGCCAAAATCAGGAAGTGGTCACGTTTTTTTCGGGAATGTTCGAACGTCGTTTTTTTACCGCGCTACCACGAAATTCGTGGGTACATCATACCTGTGTATGGCTTCATGAGTGAGTGTTCCCTCTTCATGTAGTCTCCGGGGTTCATGGTCTGTGCCTGGACGGCGAGGACGGCGAAAAACGCCGACAACACGCAAGAACACCTCGTGAGCAACGCCATCACCGCCATCTTTGAAAAACTGTACAGTCTCGCGTGGAATCGCGAGAAAAGACGAGAGCCACCTGCAAGATAAAACAAGAGTTCGGAGACATCATACCTCCAAGTAATATTTACAGCTTTTGTAGATTTTAATATTGTGTGATCTTGTCTCTCATTGATAATGAAAAGAAGGCTATCATCAGCACAATCTATTTTATTTCTGATGGTCTTCTGAAAGAGCATATTATTTTTGCAGGAGACCTTTCGTTTCGCAAAACCCATATCAAAATTATCCAAATGACACAACATGCACATTTACGTAATCAATGCATCGTGGTGTAACGTTACAACTTTGTATCTAACGTTAACTGTTGACTAACTTACGCATGTCATTAGTAGCTAATCCGCACCATGGGATTATGGCACTTTCACATCAATTATACAAATTAGACTCTTATTTGGATTATAAGCATTTGTTATCATTTCACCCATGACTTATGTAGCGGTACTTTGCATGCATTTAAGTCTTATAAATATGATATTCATAAATCATGCGACAAAAAATCAATGATATTTTCCAGTGACCTTCTTGGTAAAATAGCTGGCTATACCTCATCAAAACAAACAAACAAACAAAATAGATAAAACGTTAGACGCTCATCAATCCATTGTGCCTATTTGATATTATGCTCAAATTTATCAGGCAGACAACACTGATCTTTGACCACATAAACGGCCTTGACAGTTTCAGAGACGTCATCTAATCGACTACTCTAAAATAAGGTAAAATTTTTCTGACACTTTTTTGTTCGCAGTAAAAAATTCTCGAACTTTTCATCGCAAACTTTTTCTTTTGTCTTCTGCTTATCTAACGTTACTCCTTCTATTCCTGCCAAGCATGCGAAAGCTAAAACCAATTCGCGAACACTCCATTTTTCGCTACCGCGAAATTAAATCCCCGCTAATATTTTTTAATTTTACAGTAACGTTATCAGCGAACTTTGACCCATATGCATTGTGTTACATCGAGTGAGAAGATGGCGACTCGCAGTGCCACAGTAACCCACAGTTACGTGACTACTACCGAAACTGGTCGCGCCGAGCTCAGATGGAGACCTGTGTCGGGCTCCAAGGGCCCAAACACCGCCTCTTTAGTGGAACTCGGCGAAAAAGTGCAACAAATCGTGAGCAGGAGCTCGTGGTGGGATCGGTACGGGGTGGACTGGTGCATCCTCGCCGCCGGATTGGGGCTCGCGTTCCTCGGCATACACCTCGCCGGCTACCGGCACCCTCTCCTCTTCGCATCGGCGCTGTTGGCTTGCGGTGCCGGCCACTGGATCCTGGCGAACAAGGGCGCCCACCTTGCCGTACACGGCGCCTTAGCGGAGTCCCGTACGGCTAACAACTTTGCGGTCTGGTTCCTGAGCGAGTTGGCGGGGGCGTTCACTTCTAAGGGAGGGTTTGACGTCCATATCAAGGTCCACCATCCCCACACTAACGTTATCGGGCTGGGGGATTCTAGCTCCTTCCGTGCAGCTTTCCTCCCCAAGTACGTGTACATGTTCTGTGCGCCTCTGCTCGTCCCAGTCTTCACCCCACTGGTCAGTGTCCAGCTGCTGTGGGGTCGGTGGTCAGCTATGTTGTCGTGCATCATTACAATCGGTGAGTCATGTTGATGGTTGTTGACCTACTTTTACTTTAAGAGCGAGGCTATTGACACACCCAGTGTGTCAATAGCCTAACAGGCTATTGACACACTGAGTGTGTCGATAGCCTGTTTAGGCTATTGGCACACTGAGTGTGTCGATAGCCTGTTAGGCTATTGACACACCCAGTGATAGAAACCACTAAAATGAGGAAATCTTACGATTATATTTGACAATCAACACTCTGAAAAATACAAATGGCATCCTGTGTCCATTATCAACCCAAAATACGATCTTTTTCACGTGTTTACGGCACAATTTTAAACATCGGAATCTGCTATCATATTAGGGTGCTAGTTTTACTGTCACCGCATGTGATCATGGCAGCCATGTTGGATCGGTCAGGAACACGTTTTCAGCTGTGTTTACCGACGAATTCCTGCCATATTGGAGAATTTTCGGCCTCAAAACTTATATCACTAAGGAAGCGAAGTTATAGTTGTTGTTTTACCTCCATTATTTTTAATGTGAAAGAAATATTCTTCCGAGTCGCTGCCGATAGCGCCGGAACCACACGGCCGAAAATATGACATGTTTTGTGGTCAGTGTTATTTTTGGTTTATATTGTTAACAGAAACTTTAAAAGTTGTTTATATATAAAATATTCTTATATCAAATGGATGTTTAAAAAGGGACAAGAAAAATTGAAAAAAAAAAATTATAAAAACTCCGACGCGGACTCGAACCGGGTCGGAGCTGTTAACATGAATTCCCGGGTCGACGCTCTTCACCACTACGCCACGCGAAACATACACGATGGAGGCCGTATTAACAGGTATCCAAATCTAGGGCATAACTTGAATACGTCCGTTCATTCCAAGATTCAAAGATCCCAATGTCTAATCTTCCGAACAATGTCTAATTAATTATTGCTTGTGTAAAATATTGCCGGAAAGGGATGTTACAAGCTCTGATTGGCTGACTGGCATCTCGGTGTGTCAATAGCCTGTTTGGCTATTGGCACACTGAGTGTGTCAATAGCCACAGCGTTACTTTAAAGCTTTCAGAGCAAAAAGTTTTGAAGATCACACACCTCTGTGAAAGGAATTTGTGCATTTCGTTTATAAGCATGTCTTACTATCTTTGCCAAGAAGGAATATGTGTCCAATCGCGTTTTGTGTGTGTCTATGTGTTAAGAAGTTGTGGATGGGTCTTTATGATATTCGATGTATTGGTTGGTTTTGGCAAAATCAAGTCGTGAGTAGATTGTGGGCCCCCTAGCAGCTTTCCATGGTACTGCAGGATAACTTCTGGTTTTGGTATTTTATGTTCTCGATGATTAGAAAATAGAACATAAATTATGTAAATTAGGATTAATCAATTAGGATTAATTTGCATAATTGATCAGGAAATGCTAGAATAGCCTTCTAGTACTTTGTACAACTTTTGGGTGGCGAAAATGATTGACTATATAATTTATGCAAATGAGGACCTTATTTGCATAATGATAGAGCCGTTACAGTTATCATAAGTTGTCAAAGTTATGATGTTGTGGAACTCTACTTAATCATGCTGTGATTTGAACATTATAACTTTGAATTGCCACGAAACGAAGTTAATGCAAATACTACTCTTCTCCTGCTTGAGTAGCTACGGGACTGTACATCAACCATTTCCTGCTGGTTTACTTCTCGGGCTTCAGTGCGCTGGGCGCCGCTGCCTTCATGCTGGCCTCTCGCTCGATCTTCGGCCTGCCTTACATCCACGTCAACATCTTCCAACACATCGGGCTGCCCATGTACTCACAGGTACGTACAACATCTTCCAACACATCGGGCTGCCCATGTACTCACAGGTACGTACAACATCTTCCAACACATCGGGCTGCCCATGTACTCACAGGTACGTACAACATCTTCCAACACATCGGGCTGCCCATGTACTCACAGGTACGTACAACATCTTCCAACACATCGGGCTGCCCATGTACTCACAGGTACGTACAACATCTTCCAACACATCGGGCTGCCCATGTACTCACAGGTGGGTTCTCTCTGGTAGGAGCACTGTGAAGCTATATCCTAACAGTAACAATGCCTGAGGTACTTCTCACGGTTAATTGAGTTATGTGGTGTTGTGTTGAGGGTATAGGTGTTTATGCAGGACAGGATAACCAAGAATTATTTTCACAATTGTATTACAGTACCTCCGTGAATGGAGGACTATCAATTGTTTTCCATGTGCCTAGTCTATTAGCTTGTCTATCTTGCTGCATCATATATATTCGATATGAAAGTCACATTCGCTACAGGTGCGACAGAAAGTCAAAGATGGTAGAAATCTCTATTTATCAAAACTTGTATGACAAATGACATTCTATGTCGGGGCTGTCTCGACCTTTAAACTTTTTTTCTGTCCCACTAATTGTTTGGGAGCCTATTTATTATAAAAAGCCTATAGAAATTATCATCAATTTCAGGTCATGAAGTTGAGACCTTTTGGGCAAAAGGGGTGATTTGTTTGGTCACGGCAAGCAAATTTTCATCCTGGGATGGAGAAACAGGTCCTGGAGATTATTTCTGAGCCCTCAGGTTAATAAAAGAGCCTACTGGTTCCCATTTCAGGAGACTCGACCGAAGAGAATCCAGCTGATGTCGACAGGTGTGCTGAACCTGAGCAGGAACGCGGTGTTAGACTGGGTGTTCGGCCACTCCCTCATCAGCTGTCATGTGGAACACCATCTCTTCCCATCACTCTCCGACAACATGTGTTTCAAGGTAACCTGTCATAGTGTTATTTCCATGAAAAATGAAGGGCTAAGCTTAGTTAGGTTATCTACATGTGTGTGCACGTGTGTCACAGTGTCTTTGTGTTTATGTGTGTCTGTCTTTGTTTCTGTGCGTATGTGTCTGTGCGTGTGTATATGTGTCAGTCTGTCAGTGTCTATGTGTATGTATTTGTGTGTGTGTGTGTGTGTGTTTGTGCATGTGTGTATCCAAAGCAATAAGTTATTGAAGAACCACTTGATGGATTGTGATGATATGTTGTATGTGGCTAGGTGATGTGAGTATGAAGGTCAAAGTTGATTTTGGGCTCCCTTACAGCCAGCCTTGGTACTGCAGCAGAACATCCATTTTGTGTATCTTTTTTATCCTGGACATGCTGTGGTCTTGATTCTTTGTGGCAGATTGATAGCTTTTGTGGCCAATTTTTTAAAAAGGTTTGTTTACCAAATGAGGCAAAAGAGAGACCACTCCGTGGGGTCAAGGTTGCACTACCTTGTACTTTTGTAAGAGGTCGGTCTGCATGCATTCTTCCATGAGGTGTAGCAAGCTGTTTTAATCCAATGTCAATTGTAGCTGACCTGGTAGCTCATCATCATCATATCGTTCCGTGCCAGTACTGCAGCCAGGTAGCTGGCCAAGAAGAATTCAACATTGAGCCTTGTCAGTGAATTATTCATGAAACACATTATTGATTGCTCAAATTCTGCATGGCACGTTATTTGTTATTCTGAATTCATCTTTAAGAGTTATTGACAATAATTCCTATCGTGATATCAGATGCCATTCAGCTGTATCAGCATTTGCCGTCAGACAATGTTTTGCCATACTCTACGAATGCAATGAAAGAATTCAATATGAACTCATTCTCAACAGAAGAAGTCAATTTAGGGACTGCTTTAAGCATTGTCGACTCTCCTAGAATTAGGGATCCCCCCATGCATACCCTCTTATGATATGAATGGGTTATAGCCTGAGTGCATCACAAATTTGGATTGTCAGTTAAGATAGGCAAATGTTTTGTATGATTTATAAACATTTTTAGAATGTATGCCGCTAATGTACATAATTTGTACATGTATATGATGCTAATGATGTGTTCATTGTACATGACGTAAACTACAGTGCAATTCAAGTAGCCCTGGCTACTTGCAAGACTGTTGCCATTAATAAACTGAAACTGAAACAAATTTCTGTGTTTCGGGGTCATGAACTTGAAACAAAGATTGATGTCAGTTCTACATGTTTTCCCAGGTGCGTCCTGTTGTGCGTGAGTACCTGACGGCCCACGGACTGCCCTATAACGAGGACACCTACATGGGCAGGCTCAGGCTGTTTGTGGAGAAGTACGAGGAGTGGATGGTCAAGCTCCCTCCCATCACGCACTTCGTCGGCCTGCAGTGAGGGCTACCAGGGTTCTAGCCAGGATTTTATTTTAGCTTTAATCTATACATACGAGAGAGACGCGTGACTGGGGGTATAATCATTTTTTAATGGTAAACAATAAAAATGACAGATGAATTTTCTCCACAGGAGAAGTAGTTACATAAATTGGTAGTTATACAGTATATACATACAGTGATAGTTTGTTTACGGTGGTTGTTTACAGAGTTCTTGTTTACAGAGTTCTTGTTACGGTTGTGGGTGGGCGGGGTTTCGCGTCCGCACGCTTTGAAGGGCGGTCCGGGAATGAGCCCCGGATTGTCCCGCCTGCCTGTAGCTAATTAAGCTGACCCTGGTGGGTCCGTGTGTGGTCGGGTCAGCAACTTCTTTGATCAAAACACAAATAAACAATCCCTTTATTATAACCGTAATGGTAATGGCAAAGTAGCAAACAATCAATTAGGGGGATGGTGGGGGTCTTGGCCCTTCCTTGGTGAGATTTTGATTTAGAGTAAATGTTGGCATGATAAGGGTACCTGTGAGGGGACTTACTGTAACTCTATCAACATTACATGTAAATTTGAAGGACTTTTTGGTCAATTTGCAATAAGTAAATGATAGCAAAGTACCACCACACTAGTTGAAAATTAGCGTAGTGGTTGCAAATTGTAGCGTAGTGACCCGCTACGCTAAAATGCACTAGCTAGAACCCTGGCTACTCCGTTAAACACTCTTGGAAGGAGTGGAGGATCAAATTTCACTAAGTTGAGATCTACAAGCCATAATTACTTCTCAATAGCTTTATGTCTCATGATGTCCTGACTTTCTTTCCGATTTATTAATGGCCATTTTAAAATATGAGACGGAAACTAGCCTCACTTTACACAATACAATTTGTTCCTTCCTCTGTTGGAGGTACAAATGTAAGTAATGTAAGTACAAACCCTGACACCAGCACTGTCAGACACACAGCGCCTCCTGGCAGCCTGGTGATGTATTACATGTTGCTCATGCAGGCAATGTGATGTTATGTAGCTATGCAGAAAACAATGTGAGAAAAGAAATGTCGTGTATGATATGGGAATTGTTATTTGTCAAATGAGATTTCAAACTATTGCAAGAATATATTTAAGATTATATATATTAATGTATATATAAAATTATATCTGCGTGCATGTATGTGCGTTTGATTTACATGTATATGTAAATGTATGTGTTTGAATGTCGTTCTGCAAACATCTAAGGTAAGTCCTATCTAAAGAGGTTGATATATAGATATGAATATCATTAAGGAACATTAAGAAAACTAACAAAAGTAACAAAATATTTCAAAAGTATCTGAATAGAGAAAAATAGCTCCATCATCAATTTAGCGAATGATAAAAGTCTATCCAATGAGAATGTTTTTATCAAGCAGTCAGGATACAAATAAGGGTACTATACTATGAAGTTAGTCCACGTGTGAAAAGTTGGGAAACTTGAATTTGATCTAGCATGTCTTACTTTTTTTTACCAATTGCTTTAAACTAGAAAGATAACATTTGAAAGCAAATTGCTGCTCTGTTTTTACCTCAAACACATTCATATATGTAAAAAAAAGTAAGACATGCTAGATCAATATATATATATATATATATATATATATATATATATATATATATATATATATATATATGCTGTGTCCTGCCACTTGATACATTATTGATTAGCAATGACAATTAGATTCTGTGTTGGCAGGGTTATTTTGATAATAATAATGATGATAATAATATCTGTTTTTTTTGCCAGCCAGTAGGTACCCAATGTGTTGAGTAAAGAGGCTGTTTAACGTGGTCGAGGCACTTCCTTGAGCACGGGACCCCCGTTTTACGTCCCTCCCGGAATACGATTTCGTGGATTTTAGCAATTTTGTTGTTGTACTTTTTTTACACGCACAATCAGCTCTAGTGTTCAACCTTTGGATGTAAGATCATTCCAAATATAATAACATTTTAAAGTGGACTGGTGAGGTGAGGTGAAAGTCTACTAAAACTCACTTTCTCAAGATGTATAACACTATACAATCGATTAAGTAACAAGGAAGATCTGAGATTCTGAATTTTCTGTGCAGTTATTATGGCTAGTAGTATTATAGAATTATAACATTAACATGGGCCAGAATGTTATGTTTAGTATAGATTGTAGACACAGATGGAAACCATGTCATTAGTATATGGAATATCTGAAATATGACATGATAAATAAAGTGGAAAGGAAAAAGACAAAGTTGTTGTCAAATTGTTTTCTCTCTCAGATTTCTCTTGTCTTCTTTCTCCTTTTGTTGTTTTGGCTGAAAACTGACTAATTGATGCAAATTTGTTTTTACTTTTGTACATGATTTAGAATACCAGTAATGATATATTCAAACATGCTTTTGGTACCTTTGTGTTTGGAGTGCTTGTGTTGGTGTGTGGTTATTTGTCAGTTAAGTGAGAAAATGAATTGGAAAAGGCCAGACTTGGAGTGGTAGGAAGTAGTATTCAGAGGTGGTAAAACTAGTCAGACATGGCGGTCCAGGTCAAAAGGTCAATGGAAGAGGCTACTTCCCAGGAAGTGTTTTGGGGCTGTTTTTGAAGTTACATGTGTATATTTTGCACATAGTGAAGGTGTGCTCTTCATATCCTTTGAAAGAAAGGCACACAAGTATGAATTTATGATTGATTTATATTGATATATGCAATAATATACAGAGTTAGAAATAACACAATGAATCACTGTGCCACAATTCATCTATTTCAAATACAAAATGTACATGTAAAATCATCTGTTATTACAATGTGCTCTTAATTTCCGAACATTTTCAAAAATTTACTCACCAACTATATCATTCTGCTTTATAGTCTTAAGACAGACTTCAAGTTTAAAGTGCCTATGATACCAAAATACTGTACAACATTTTCAGAATATATAGTAATTATAGTATTATTCAATGGACAAAGACGCTTGCACAAAATATACATCTTTCTGGTGATATTGAACATCAAACTTTGAAAATACTATTCTAGCTATAGTCATTGATGCCTACAGGTAAACAACTTGTTAATCTCTGCCCGTGACGTCATAGTAACATATTTGAGAAGCAGAAAAGAAAACATTATGAAAAGTTGCAATTTAATGTAGTTAACTATGGCTATACACTATTCGCTGTTTAAGAGAACGTTTTTTTGAGAGCCGTGATTCGAGGTTCCGAATTGACTATAACGCGTTCTCTGTGACGTCATGGGCAGTTTAAGACAAACGACAATACAATAAACAACATTGAAACGTTACCAATAAGTTCGCATACATTTCTACTCCAGTTTTTGTGTCTTAAAAGTTTGGCACTTTGTGAACAACAGTCAAAATGCACTGTAAATATACAAATTCGGCCGCATTGATTTGATTACATAGATAAAATCTACCGGCGAATAAACTTTCGCAAAAAGAAAGTTTTCGAACATTGGAAAACGGATAACTTTCCAAGGTCAAAGAAGACAATGTGAAAAAAATGAATCTACTGTTCTGTATTCCATATTCTGAGTGATTGGTCATTTCTTCTATTTTCGTGATGACTTAGATTTCATGATGAAGCAACGTTTTTTCTTCAACCCTTTTTTGTACGCTCGCATCGGTTTAAAGGTTTCCCAGAAGATGTCATCGATACAATCAAACCAAAATGGCCTTACGCTTGTGCGATTGTGCGAGGAGGTAAAAACCTTCTTCATTCTGAAGGTGCAATGGCCTAGTGGGTA
Source organism: Branchiostoma floridae x Branchiostoma belcheri (assembly GCA_019207045.1). Classification (NCBI taxonomy): domain Eukaryota; kingdom Metazoa; phylum Chordata; class Leptocardii; order Amphioxiformes; family Branchiostomatidae; genus Branchiostoma; species Branchiostoma floridae x Branchiostoma belcheri. Next base: position 25,935,734 of record CM033026.1, on the reverse strand, counting down.
GAGTGTTCGCCTTGCATTCGGTAGGTCGTGAGTTCGATCCCCGGCCGAGTCATACCAAAGACTCTAAAAATGGTACATGCTGCTTTCTCTGCTTAGCACTCAGCACTTAAGAGGAAGAGTATGGAAGTTAAACACACATCACTACCAGCGGACCAGCCTCCTGCTGTAGTGGCTTGGACATGTGTGGCCCAAGGGCTTCGAAGTGGAGATGGGCGCCACCCTACGCGTCTGTAGATGCATGGGCAAACTTTAACCTTAACTTTAATTCTGAAGGTGACTTTTATTTTCCTTTCCTTAAAATATCACTTTCTTTATATAGCCTTTTCCCTAATAATCCATCCATAAAAATAACGTTATTTTTGTGCTCATCAAGTCACAAATTCGTTTACATTATAATATTACATCGATTTACAAAATCTATAAATTACCCCAAAACATTGTGGAGGATGCGCACTCGTATCTGTTTGGTGGCTGAAGTTGGTGTTTTGTTGGTCTATAAGACCGCTACTGGCTGTCCATCAAAACTAGAAGTTCAACCAATGAGAGAAGATCAATTAGCGGTTCAACCAATGAGAATATGTCAATTAGCAGTTCAACTAATGTGAGTGGCAATTAGCGGTTCAACCAATGAGAGAGTGACAGCAGTTCAATCAATGAGATAATGGCGATTACAAGTTCAACCAATGAGAGAATGGCAATTAGTGTTTCAACCAATAAGAGACTGGCAATTAGTAGTTCAACCGATGGGATCGGGTACAAGATCAATTGGGATTGTCGCTGCAAAGTCCAATTGTGCGTTCTGTTGATATGTTCCAGACAGCGGCTGACAGGGTCGCATGGTGACAGTGGCAGAGCGTTGGTTTTCGACTATCAGTCTTCACCCGGTGGTGCCCGTAGTTTCGTTTTTCTGGCCCATCGCTCGGCGTCGACAGAGCAACCTGTGGGCGAAGAAGGCACACATTAATCATACTTCACCGCTAGTCACCGACTTGAGCTTTTTATACTGGTTAACATGACTAGGGCTGGGTACCGGTAACGTTACACAACCGTTTTTTTTATTTTTATTGGACCGGTCCGGAAAAACCGGACCTGACAAAATTCGGCAGACCGGATGTTGGACCTATTGGAAAATGAACAGATTATATGATTAGGAATTCACACATTTTAGGGCTTACCTGTTGAAAAATAACAAGAGCGAAGTAGAGAAGAGTCTATAGTCATTTCTACCATGCAAGTTTAACTGCCAATTGTACAAGGGCAATTAGCCTTGTAGGATTCTAAAACGCCAATGGGAGTCGAATACTCCACAAAACAGATTTCTTTGTGGCTACATTGTTTTTATTGTCGTCCATTCACATGTTTTCACATACTGAATCAGGTCCAGGTTTGGGTCCGGACCTGGCCCTGATCCTCTGGACCTGAACCGGACCTGAATTTTCTGTACCCGGTCCGATACGATAAACGATAAAGACCTAATCTTAGACAATGAACCAAAACATTAGTATTTTGTTGAAGCCACTGAAGAAGTAATTGCATTCTCTACCCTGTAACTAAAAGTGTTTTGTATCTATGGTGTAATGTTGAGTACCTGATATGACTCTACAATTGACTTAAGTAGACTAGAGGGAGTTACGGTGTAATACCAATATTTACAGTTGTTTAGTGTAGTCGGAGATTCGTCGGAACATGTACCCACCTCTTGAAGGCCCGACGGAAGTCCCTGTTGAAGACGGTGTAGATGATGGGGTTGGCGGCGCTGTTCAGGTAACCGATCCAGAAGAAGAACTTGAAGAGGAGAAGCGGGGTGTTGTCCCGACAGGTGGTGCACACAGCCTGTAAGAACGAACAGAAAATTTGGGTTTACATGTGCGTGCGTACACATTCAAGTCCGTATGAGGTCCGTATGGAATTCTTATCCTCTACCAGGCTCCAAAGGGTTCACATGTGCGTACACATTCAAGTCCGTATGAGGTCCGTATGGAATTCTTATCCTCTACCAGGCTCCAAAGGGTTCACATGTGCGTACACATTCAAGTCCGTATGAGGTCCGTATGGAATTCTTAGCCTCTACCAGGCTCCACAAGGCGCATTTTTGAAATGAGATTTCGCTAGTAAATACGGAGATGTTAATTTTAGTTAAATTCAACTCGGAGAAAAATTGTAAGTGGGTCACATTATTTGTTGAAATGAACACCATATGTAACCGTTAACTGTTGATCACTATTTGCGAAGTTTATGGTTTTAATGGTTTCTGCAACTCAGCGGTACAAAAGCGCCGACTAGTAAGCCATGATGGTACTGCAAAAAGCAATTGGCGACAGGAATTCTTTAGGTTTCAGAATTACAACATGGGAATGCGGGGGCCATTTAATATGAAAATTTCCGTTTTGCCGATAACGTATTTTCCTCTAGAACTGATTAAAGGATCGGAAAACATTTCGTGATCTGCATGCATATGCACTTATGGTGTGAACGGTAAACCTCAGCCTAAGATACATATGTCACATATACAAAATACGCCGCATGTATGGATTTCCCGTTTCACCACAATATAGCAAATTCTTATCATTTATTTAAATGGTTTGGTATTTACCAATTTCCTCAGGTATTCACTAGTAGTATTTCCTCTATTTATGAGCTACAAATGTCACATGTTTAAGATTCCTATTACTCTTAAGACTACAATTGTATCCTTTCGCGTGCATGTCTGGTGAGCGACACAGCAGAAATATGGAACTCAGGGCCTCTAGTTCCAGAGGCAGAGCCGGTAATTACTACCGGCCTGCGCACGCAACACGCTTATAAAGAATTGAGCCATATGCCATATAATCTTCCCTGCATGGTGTACGTATATACTGCCACAGGCTTCAGATAATAACATCAAAAGTCAATGAGAATTTATAATGACGACGCGCGGGGTTTCTAACAAGCGACAGCTCGGTCTATCAGGGCCAATCATAGTACAAAGTATGAAATAGAGGGGATCTAAAAAGTGATTGTCATTAAAGCAAATTAATGACGCCATATTTTCGCCAAGCAATACTAGTATCATGCATGGGTGGTAACTGTGTGTAGAATCAATTCAACAAGGATAATATTGTAAAAATTGCCATGGCGACGGTGGTCCCTGGGTGTCTGATGTCTGAAAGCTGATAAAGAAAATAGGACAAGCGTTCAACGACCCCATGCCTTCACCAAGCGATATCAGTAGTAACTATGAAAATGATACTTTCATGTTATATGACTCGCTCACTTCTACATCATATGTCACAAGTGTGAAATTCCTATCATCTACCGATGATATAGTCTGTGTAACACAAACTCCCGCTGTCCAGGTCTCTAACTGGCCCCTCCCCGCGGAGTTTGTGCTCCACTAGCTATAAGCTGGGGGAACTGTTGTAGAAAATACCAACACCAATGGCAAGCCAGGATTTTGGTCAAGCCCCCATTACCGTGGAAACCGGTATATTAGCATGTCTCCACCACCCAGACGGTGGGCGGGCTAGTTGCCTCTCCCATTGTCTGTGAAGGACCCATGGGGGCAGAGGCATGTTTGTGTTGGGAAAACAACATCTTGTGGGGATTTCAAGAACCTTGAAGGAATCTTGGAGCGCAGACTTTCCTGGAACTATTATTTTGCCTGGTGGTGAGATTTTATGTGGCCAGCAACGAAGTACATTTTTTAAAAAATCTATATGGGTAGACAACTGCAGAAAAACAGTTGGTTCACAAAAATGCCATGTTGTTGTGACACTTGAAGCCTGTCAACCTCCTTGGTCAAACTTCTCAGAACCATGATATGTCCCTCCTATAATGATTGGGCACATCAAAAGTTATGCCACAGGCACATTTATCCAAAGGAATGCTATTCTATGTATTGAATGGTAATTTTCACATTAGTTCTTCGGTGTAGCGGTTGCTAAAAAAAAGACATCATTTTATAATTATAGTAGAACTATGCATACATAGTTGGTTGTTCCTACCATCAGTACATGTGGCACAGATCAGAGAGATCAACTACAGATAGCAGATAGCAACCCAACCCAGTCCATAGCAACCAAAAGCCAGGCCCTGGTGGGCTCATGACAATTACATACATTATCCATATATGGAAAACCCAGTTCCCTTGACTAAGGACTATTCTCCATCAAGCTGATAGGGGGCCTGCGGATGTTTGGCGGGCTGCTATAAGCGAGATTTAATCAGGCTACCGATGATACGCCAAAAAGTAGTTACTCAAGCAACCAGATATGGTTTTGGAAACGGTCAGACGTTTCAACTAGCATCCACTAGTTTTCGTGAATGACACTTTTTTGGCGTATCTTATCAACGGTACCTGTATGTCTAACGTACATCGACGTATCTACCAATGGGTTTTTGTAGCCCTTTCTCATTACAAATGTCCAAGGAGACCTCATATGAGCCTACATCTTTCCATATCCCATATCGATATTCTACAGAAATCCTTCTTCAGAAAGTTATCGTAGCAAATGATATGACACACACACACACACACACACACACACATACACATACACATACACACACACACACACACACACACACACACACACACACACACACACAAACAAACAAACAAACAAACAAACACACACACACACACAAACAAACAGACAAACAAACAAACACCTCTCTTCCTAACGCTCTGACACGGAATAACTTACCTGTAGGAAGAGTGTGAGAAAGAACGGTAACCAACAGAGGATGAAGGCCCCCAAGATGACCCCCAGCAGAATGGTGAAGCGTCTCTCCCGCACGTGCATGATGCGGGACTTGGTCCCCGGAAACGCCAGTGCCTGAGCGGCGGCGGGGTCGAGATCTTGCCCGCCGGTCGACTCGAGGGAACTGTCGTCTTTCTTCAGCCAGATGGACAGGGAACGGCCACGGGCCAGGAGCACCTGGTGCTGAGGGATGCACAAGACCGGTCTCTTGAAAGTCTCTACTTCATCATTATATACAGGTGCAATTTTATCGTGCTTTTTCGTATATTTCTATTTCTATTGTATTTGCCTAACATTGAGTGATATCACGTAACTCTTACCTTTGGGACCCTCACCTTTGACATATTACCCACAATTCCTGTCGCCGCGCATGCGTACCTGGAAGTGTGACCGAGCTTATAGGTTAGGTCGCATTTAACTCCGTCAGTGTGTTACCTGAGCGGCTGGCCCCAGCACTGCTGTAGAGTTCACAGAGCGGCCCGCACTGGTAGAATCCTCATTTTCACCCTGTTCCTGGTCCTTTTCTTCTGTAGCGATGCCCGCCCGCTCAGCAATCTCCTGGGGATAGCAAAATCGAAAGCAGAACGGGAGTTGGAAAGTTTCGCTTATAAGTTCGAATCACAGACTTTGATCCAGATGACAACTAGCAGAGATTCTACGGTCTGTCGGTTCATGTCCTTTACCTTCTTCAGCTCAGTAAGCAGTTTCCTCATGTTGCCATTAATACTTTATTGTGTATAAGATACTTACATACGTATACTCGCGTACTCACTCACGTATACATACATACATACGTATACTAGATGTATCATATAGATGTATCACTATATATATATATATAATATCTATAGTTTTCAATGATTTGTCACATAAGGTCATGTTGATTTGATGATATGGATGACATCCCTTAGGAACCCAAAACTGTTGCGAGTGTGCGAATAAAAAAAGCTTGGCAAAAAAAGCTGCCTTCAGTGTGAAATTTATAGGTAATCAGAAAAGTTGAACAAATGACCGAATACACTTAGTGACATCTTCTTTGACGTTGGAATTTACTTAAGCATTCTATGACATTAGTATCCATTTCGGCAATTTGAATTTACGGGATATTACATTACATTTTACAGCTGCTTTGTACCATTTACAGTGTGGTTCAAAACTTTATCTATTTATTTTTGGAAACGGCCGAAAATTGATGCACGCGCGGAAGTTATCCATATAATAAAATCAACGTGGCCTTATTTACATTCATAATTTTTTGATATAGTGTCGAGAGAGTAGAATGAAAAGAAAAATCAACCGAAGGGCAAATCAATCTGAAAATTGAGAAAACAGACGAGAACGCAAAACAGCTGTGAACGACGTTTCGAAGGAAAAGAAAAGCATGGACCAACCTGGCGTCACAACTAAGTACAGTTTGGTCACATTACATAGCAATGGATGGTAACACAGATGTTATGTACAGATTAACGGTGTAACATGAAAGTCAACAGTGACTCAACACGTTTGTATCCAATAAGTACATGCAGAAACTCAGGGATTAAACAAGCATCTATCTTGTGTGTTTCTTGTTTGACTCTCAGTACACCAATAAGATAGCGGTGATAAACGCTACAACACAAGTGGCGACGCTTAATTTCGTCTTGTAAATGGTTGTCACTGTTTGAAACGGTAGATCGCCGCCGTTTTACGTGTATTCAGACCGGACTGGGTGGGGTGGGGGGCTTTCGAGGCCCGCGTTTCAAACTCCTATAACTCCTAAATGGCTTATCATATATGACCACCAAATTTTCAGGGTTATTTAAAAGGAAAATATGAGGGTCGAGGAACTTTGAAGGCATTATAGCGTATGACGTCTTCATGACATCATCTTAGTGATTGCGGGCGCCCGAAGCCAGTCCACCGCCGCCTTCCCCGTATGAATAGGGTTCGGCTTCTTATCGTACCCCCGAAAAATTATGAAAAGGCCTGATCAGAAATCAACCGGTCAGTGACATGGCGACGGCTGCTTCAAATGGCAACAACCGTTTCAAATGGCAACGACCGTTTCAAATGGCGACGACCGTTTCAAATGGCAACAACCGTTTCAAATGGCGACGACCGTTTCAAATGGACACGTGCAGTGGTGACAAGGACTCACCATTATCCTCCGATGGAACTTGTACTTCTGGACGTAGAAAAAGACATTAACAAAGGACAGAGGACATGTTAGGAGGTGTTATTAAAGGAAAGACACAATGTATCTCGACCAACATGTTTACATAGACATAGTGTGCATGTGGAGGACGATTTTGTGACGGTAACGACTTTACAAGACATGGTTTATTTTCTTTCGAAAACAGTCAGGAAGATGATGACTTAAAATGTCTATATCACATAACAGATAAGAGAAAGACCAAAGCACATTCAAAACCACGTGGACGTCCCGTTTTATCATGTTACATGCCACAATTGGTACTTTACTTGAGGATACAAAATGGTGGAACCTCATGGATGAAGTTAATAAGGCGGATCATGGCTTAAAAAGCGCATGCGCAACGTATGCATTGTGGGAAATATGTTGAATTCGCACAAGATATAAACACGTCCAGAGATGGTTTCAAGTTTGGTCCTGATGAGAGCTTATTACAAGTTACGGTCTTTAAACTTTAACCTGGCGCATTCAAAGCTGAAACCGTCAACCGGCTTATACAAACTATACAATGTTGAAACAAATGCGCCCCCTAGCGTGTGTCACCTGTATGATCTGCCCCAGCTCTCCGTCAACCGCCAGTCGGATGTGGTCCTTCTGGGAAGAGATGCCGGACGACTTCTCATTCCCAGAGGTCGTTGGGCGCATACTTCACATGGCAAAGAAAAGACGTTTCTTAGTCCAGCAAGGTATGATATAACACTACAACATGATATAGAGAATGCTTGACTATCAGGAACCCCTAACACACATTCAGGACCTTCCCATGACTTTGCTCCCGACGGCTCCCCAATAAATGTAGGCGCCGGGTCGCAAACAGTTACGAATAGACCAAAAACAAAACCTCCCCGTGAATAAGTAGCATCGTCCATTGACCCCATGAGCTGGACTGTCATGTCTGATTAACAACTAGTTTTACCACCTCTGAACTTCACATCATCTTCTCACTTCCTGCCGCTCGATTGACAGTGCAGATGTATTCAAAGAACGACGGACGGGCACGAATATAGCAAACAGGCATAGCATAGACTCCGTACACGTAGTCAACAAATATTGTTCTCTGACCACAGGTGCTCTAACATTATACGACTCTTACTTGAATAAGCATGTTCATCGTTCCAAGTGCGCATGTGCAGCGACAGGGATTTTGGATAATATGCCCCTGGCTTATGAACACTTCTCGACTTGCATGACAATGTCCAGACGCTTGTTTATGTCTCGGGGGCCTTCACCTTCGACACATTGCCCATAATTCCTGTCGCTGCACATGCGCACTCGGGACGGAGAATATAGTGCAAGCGTTTTTTCCCCACATCCTCCTATGCAGGGACATCCCGTGACAGCGAAACCGCCTGTCTGGATGTACCCTCCTTTCTCAGCCATCACCCTTAGTTCCTGACCGCCCTGCTTATAAATATTAATGAGCATACCCTTATAAATGAGAGACCCCTTTAGAAAACTGAAAGGCCTATTCTCTGATTGGCTGACAGCTGGTTTGGGAGCAGGACATCTACAAGAGCTAAGAGTGACGGTTGAGGAAACAGGGTACATCCAGACAGGCGGTTTCGCTGTTGGATGTCCCTACGTAGGAAGATGACTCACCCCCGCTTGTAGTGCAGTCGGACCGTCCCGCGGCCACGCTTCCGCACCGTCATGAAGATCTTGGTGTACATGGACGTCATCAGGACCAGCGGGATGAAGAAGGACCCCACGGAGGAGTAGATGGAGTACTCGAAGGAGGCGTTGATGTCGCAGGTCCCGTCAGGGAGTTGGTCACCCTTCCAGCCGAACAGCGGAGGCACACACACCACCAAGGACAACAGCTAAAGGGAGGGAAGTCACACAATCAATCAATAAATCAAGAAGAATCAATCAATCAATCAGTCAGTCATTCAGCCAGTCAGGCGAATAGCGGGGGCATACACAACGCCAAGGACAACAGCTACATGGTATATTCATTTAACAGTAGTCATGTAAGGATGAGCAAATCAAAATTCAATACGATGTCAACCAGTCAGTCAATTAGCTTAGTCACGCACACCGCCACAGACAAGAGCAGTCAGTCAGGCAGTCAAGTAAGGATGAGCCACTCAGAACTCACGACGGTATCAGTCAATAAATTCACGAATCAATCAATCAACAAACCAATCAATCAATCACTCATTGCATTGATCAATCAATCAATCGAACAATCCACCCATCCATCAATCAGGCTTCTTCATTGCAGAACACCATTCTTTCTAGGAGGTGTTGCTGCTGCTTACAAAATATCTTGCAATAAACTTTAATCTCCCTTGATTTAACAATTATCTGTTGGCAATATTTTGAGCAAAGAATGCAAGGTCAGATTAGAGTAACCGCCTAGTCATACAATATCTATTAACAGATAGTGTGTATATAACTCCTGTGATAATATTCCCTAGCTACAATTACAACGCCAATGCCAGATTTTGTCAGAAGATACTTATTCTCAGAGAGGCTGATATAACAGCTTGTTTTCAGAAGCACTTGTTGAGTCAGGAAATGAATAAAATATTGGCATTTTCCGGACTGCCTCGCTTGTTGAACACTTCCAGATGTTCGGATACTCCAAATTACAATTTCCTTCTTGTCGTGTGCTGACGGCTTTTCAAGCAGCTGTAATAGACCAATTATTTCTGAAAATGTCAAGCCTAAGGAAATCACCGTTTCTCTTGAACTAGAAAAATGACATTAGAGTTGTTTTTTTGCCTGAAGCTGTAGCTGACATTTTGTACCACATGGAACGTATTGAAAATATTTTTTTTAGATGTTGACGACTGTATCGTTCGTTGGGCATGTATAGAAGATCTGTTTAGTGATAGAACATAGTTCTGATTTACAAGTATCACAAAGATATGGTTCTTTTTGCTTGTTTGTTAAATTTGTGTTTGAGTGTGATGTGCGTGGGTTGGAAGAATTAAAAATATGAGTGAATTTCCTTAACTGTTTCTGATCATCGTTATTGCATTAACATACATGGACGAAAGCACACACACACACACACACACAGACATACAGACACACACGCACACACTCACACATACACACATAAACACACACACATGCAGACACACACACGCACAAATATACACAAAAACACACACAAAGAGAGAGAAACATAGAAACACACGCACGTGCACACAAAGATACACACATAACCACAAACACACATACACACTCATAAATTGTACTTTATCTGAATGCACCGTTTGTTTGTGACAATGTTTTCCATCACTGACATTTCGCCCCTTCGTGCAAATGTTGCCTTAATTGGTAGCGGGACTCACGCACCAGACCTGACCTGATGTTTTCGTACCTGAATTAGATCTCCAACCGATGCGATTTCCTCTTCATCTTCTTAACGTTATTTATAACGGTCAGTGCCCTATGTCGGAAAATTTCCATCAAAAAGGACTTCAACAGTTTGGGTATCTTTTTAGTTTAACGCTGGTTCACATTTATCTGCAGGGCTACCTAATAATAGTATATCCCTTGTATTTAAAGAAAGACTACTTACGGATATCATGTCGACGGACGGTGGTTTCAAATAAGCCCTTTCATAGAGATCAGAATGCATGTGCGTCGACAGGAATTCTAGGTAACATGTCAAAGGTAAAGCCCCACAAAAAGAAAACAAAACTCGTCAGGACGTTGTTATGCAAATCGAAACGATGGTCGAGACTTGGAATGTTTTCGTTTCGGGACCTTACCTTTGACATATTACCCAGAATTCCTGTCGCCGCACATGCGTTCTGATCTTTGTGAAAGAGCTTATTGCAATTTTTCAAAACATTGCAGTTTTAAACCACCGCCCGTCGACTTGATATCCCTAAATATCATGTTTTAATCACAACGTACACGAGTAACCCGCCTATGAAGTTAAGGTGAACTATACTATCTAAAGCAAATCCAGAAACCATCTATGCGCTGCTTATGACTTTTCTATAGATTGAAAATATGTTGTACATGAATGCTAATGTCCTGTTGTAATTATGGCCATGCACCTGCTCTTACCTGATGTCATTAAGCCCGCCCCCCCAACCTCGCGGCAAAATATTTTTGGATACCCGTGCGTGCGCTAACTGCAGGGAGACATGTCAATTTGTCAGGCCGCGCGCTGTGAGACAACCTCCGCACGCTGTGCAACCACCTCCGCACGCTGTGCATGGCGCCGCGCGTGGTACGGAAAAATCCTGCGGCAGGGTTTGTTGTAAATGTCCCCATGGATATGAACACTTCCACCCGTTAACTTTGAAAATTTGAAAAAAGAAGATCAGAGAAAAAAGGAGGCGTTACGAAGACAAACATATGGAAGAGTACTTCTAACTCCGATGGCTCTGGTGGACGGTTTCTGATAAGAAAATAACAGATTTCCGTGAAATGTTTTTGTTGAATCAGACATCCAGTTAAACAATATTTGAGTGACATTTGCATACAAGTTAGTGAATTGACATGTACAACCATTTTTTTAGTTGTACTTGTATTGAACTGTTTTTCCAGATCAGTCCAGTGTCACCGAAGAAGAGTGATGGATGTCACTCGAAACGTCCGTAAGTAACTCATCGTTTTTTTATCCAGTTGTAGAGATTGAATTGCATTTGAATACTTTTTATTCATTATTGTGAATTTCTCGCTAAATCTGTTTCTGCATTTTTCATTCTTCCTGTGAAATGCAATTTATGCCCCGGGCCAAACCTGAGGCAACAACTTTTGTCCTACAAGTCCTCAGTTATACCATTTCCGCCACCTGCGCCAACCATGGGCCCAGGCCAGCCGGAAAAAAAAAACTATGCACACACATAAGACTAATAAACAAAGAAACCGAAAACATTGACTCCGTTTTCAGGGGGAGGTGAATAGTGTCTCTGCACTCTATACCCACACGTTAGCAATAAAATTTCTGAGGAAAGACCAGTACCCTACGCCCGAGCCTCGCCCACGGTCTATACTAGGGGTGGGTACCGGTACAGAAAATTCAGGTCCAGGTCCGGTTCAGGTCCAGAGGATTAGGTCTAGGTCCGGACCTGAATGTGGACCTGATTCAGCATGTGAAAAAAATGCGAATGAACGATACTCAAAAGAATGGTCTATTTCGCTACAAAGAAGTATGTTTTGTGGACTATTTGACTCTCACTGGCGTTTTAAAATCCTGCAAGACTAACTGCCTCTGTTTGATTGTCTGTAAAGCTTTGTAGAAATGAATATAAGCTCTTGCTATTTTCGTCAACAGGTAATCCCTCAACCTTCTGAATTCCTGTTCATATAATCTGTTTATTTTCTAATAGGTCCAACATTCGGTCCACCGAATTATTTCAGGTCCAGTTTTTCCGCACCGGTCCAATAAGAAAAACCGGTTTTGTACCGGTACCCCTAGTCTACACAATGTACCCTGAGGAGGCTCTGAAAAAACCGGACTGAGGTTTCCACTTTCACAGGCGTGGCCTCAAAGTAGCTGTCACTGATCTGAGAACCGTCTTTAGGCAAAGGCGATTCCCTGATTGGCTGACAGCGTTATAGAGACCACGCCCACAAAAGTGGAAACCTCAGCCCGGTTTAGCAGAGCCATCCAGTGTATATTGTGTAATGTACACTTAGGTAGCACAACAAAGTCATAGAATGTAGTTTTAAGCACCTTTGCACTTTCCTTATCATACGTGTTGTTTACCTGCAATTAGCCCTCGGGCATGAACTTGCAATAAACATATCATTGTATAGGCCGGATGAGGCTCTGCGTAGGTAAATAAGGACTATAGGAAAAATGTGACGTTCTGCTGTGGACTCCCAAACATGGTCATGCAAGCAGAGGTAGACCACGCAAAACATAAATTATTATGTACATCAACTTTGTGAAGATACTGGCTGCTCGGCTGAAGAACTGCCCAAGGCTATGGAGGATAGGGAAGGATGGAGGAAGAGAGCCATGTCCATTCGTGCAACCAGCACGCCCGGATGATGATGATGATGATAGGAAAAATCAAGAAAAAAATGAGACACACTAACCCATGCCACTGTGATCATGCCGCACACCCATTTGGGCTTCCTCTTGTTGGAATGTTTGATGGGGTTGGTGACGGACCAGAGCCGGTCCAGGCTGATGAGACACAGGTTCCAGATGGACGCCGTGCACGCCAACACGTCCATCATCAGGTACACCTCGCACCACACCTGCCCGAAGTACCAGTAACCCATGATCTCATTGGCCAGCGAGAAGGGCATGATGAGGGCCCCCACCATGAGATCGCACACGGCCAGCGATACCAGGTACCAGTTCTGTACAGCCTAGAGTGGACATAGAAGCCGAGAAAGTATTAAAACCAAATTCAAGCATAGTGCTACCGTCACTTAAAGGAGTCCTAATCTCCGATTTTCGGTTGTTATTGTCCGATAGATGTTAACGTTAGGAAGTAAAATATGTATGCTACTTCACATCATACGATAAAATACCCACTGGTCTCGTGTACATCAAAAAGTATTCAGCCTTTTGCTCAACTCCCCAAGTACTCTTCAATTCAATTAAGTAAGCTCGGTCTATGGCTGAATACAATATGGCCGACGTGGCCTGACAAAAGTTCGGTTAAAAACAAATTTGAGGGGCAATGTTGAACCCCGTTAGTACTAGGATTCGCGTATCCGGTATATCCTCTTCGCGTTGAAACCGGATTCGCGAACCCTGGTATGAATGGTCCGAATCCGGATCTGAATGGGATGTATCCGGATACGCCGAATCCACATCTTGAGGTGGATTTATGCGGATTCGCTGCGAGGTGAACCCTGGTATGAACGCAATAGGATTCACGTATCCGGATTCGCTGTCGAATCTGACGTCAAACTTAACCCATAACACTGAAAAGTAGCGAATGATTTTGCGTTGCATGGTAAGGCTTGTGCAACGCCGGTGTGCGTTGGTGTGCAAAAGAGATCTAGTTGGAGAACAGGTTTATCCTATGTCCATGCACATGGAATGATATTCTGAGGACAAGAACTATTGACTTTATTGTTTTCACAGTTAGGATATAAAAACTCTCTCCGTGTCCAGCAAGATTAATCCAGTGTCACTGACGAAAGACACTGGGTGGTTCTCTGAAACGCCTGACCGTTTTCCAAACCGTATTTAGTTGCTTGAGTAACTATTTTTGGCGTGTCATGGTTTACTATCTGACACAATAGGAGAAGTAGCTCGCGAGATTCCCTACAAAAATGTTGCGTTGAACATTTTCGACAGTTGTGGCTTCAATTTTAAGCCTCGATTAATATTGTTGACGCCCCTCTTTTTGGTAGCTCTGAATGTTGTGATATTTTCTTCAAAACCTCACCGCCATATCACCTTCAGAACACGAGATCTCAAAACCGATAGACCTGCTGTAGTACCGTAGGAAGCTGCTAGAAGGCGCATCATCGACCTTCAATCTTGTTTCCTTGACGCCTACCTACATGCTCGCCAAATGTCATGAAGATCCATCCACGGCTTCTTCAGTTACGCTGTTTGAAATTAAACACACAGACAGACGTAAAAGTCCCACTGCAGCGCCGTAGGAAGCAGCTACGATTGCCATAATCGATATTGACCTTTGTCTAACCGACACCTACCCGCCTAAAATATATCATGAAGATCCATCCACAGCTTCTCAAGTTATGCACACATGCGTCAACAGGTACTCCACCATAGCACAAGACAAAACATAACCTTCTTGACAAGACAATCGCGTTATGATTGGAGGAGATGTCTCATGGTGTGAGGTAGATTTCTCCAAGCATGTGCCCCCCAAACAAGTATTAATACTGGCAATGTATCCCGCCTCTTGTAACTGTTTTTTTTAATGGTTTACATTATTTTGACCGCACCGTATGGCACAAATTTATTCTTTTCCACTAAGCGATGATCGGTGAGCAAACGTGTAGCGATCAAAACTGGATCTGAGTTAAGAATTGGAAGACATTGAACGTTAACGATGCGAAAGAGACAACTAAACACACAAAACGAAAATTAAAACTTAAAAAACGTCGCTCTTTATCTATGAAGTTCGTTGAGCGATTTTTCATTTTTTTTGCCACTCAGAATTCGCTCAGTTTTGAGTGGAAGCTCCCAGGCTCTACCGGAGTCCACGGTTTGCAGCAAAAATAGTTGAAACTGAGCAAATACTGAAATAGACATGGCACATGCTACAGGAGTTACCAGGCCGAGTACCTTGCTCAAAGGCCGGCTAATGCTACAGTCAAATTTCCAAACAGTGTCTTTTTAGCCCGTGTACCATCTGGATAGCAGTTCGCTTCGACCTTTACTATATACAGTCACTGCTCGCTCCGACGTTTTTTTTAGACACTATAGACAGTCGCTTCTCTATTATTAGCAGAAGCGAAAATAGGAGTGTACTACCACCCGGATGGTACCCAGCCTAGGGGCTTGCTGGATGTTTGCGAAAACGAAAAGAATAAGTGTTTATCAAGGAATACAACAAAAATATGGTAATGACTATTTTTTGCACGTTCTGTGTGTTTTGTTGTCTTTTGTATATCATACTTTTCGATCCCGAAATAATGCCCCGCGTTCGGGCCCCGGTTTGGAAAATAATGTAAGGCTTAGGTCACATTTCCAAACCAGGACCGGCCGAGCAGCTTTCGGGAGCGAAAAGAATGATGTAAAAGACATCAGACTACACAAAATGTCAACATACGATTCATGGGAATAATTTGTGGATATTTCTAGGTAAAACATTCTAATTTTTTGTTTCTTAAAATATCCCGGCCGGGCCCCGGTTTGGAAATATGACCTAAGCCTAACCGTAGCCTACCAGATCCTTTATAATGTTTATTTGGCCAATTTCCACACTCTAGTATAGCACCTGTAGCGTCCCAAGAAAAGTACCCACCTTGAGCGAGCGGTCCTTCGCTATAGCCACGCACACCAGACAGTTGCCCGCGATGATGCCCACCATGGCGACAATCCCCGCCACGGCAACGGACAACGCTTCGGGGAAGGGCTTGGGTAGCGCCGAGAACACGGCCGCCTGCCGCGACGTCCACACCGCCCCGGTCGTGTTCACCACGGCGCTGGCGTTCTCCATCACTCTCCGTTAGAGTTGTAGCCGCCGATACTTTTTCCTTACCTCTTGGAGACAATCTTTAGGAAAACAAATATGAAGAGAGAAAAAAAGAAACCTTTAGTCGTATTTTGCTCAAGCGCGGCGAGCAAAGGAAAGGAACGAAAAATAAAGCGCGTCTGTATTTAACTACCCGGCTACGAATATGTTATTATAGCTTCGGAAATAATATCAATGGCAGTCGGGAAACACAAAAGGAGAGATACTTTTGATTATTACATTTGACGCACATCCCCCGGAGCGCCTCCGGACCTCTTAATGATACAAAAACTACAGGATGTCGCTCCATTTGGGGTCGTCTCAAAAATTTTATATATCTCTAATCAGAGTTCGGTAGCGATGCTTAAATGTATCAAAAGTTATGATGTGTTTGCAATGAACATTTATTTTTTACAGGATGTCTTGGAGCAAATGGAACACCACTTATCAATTTTGTACCTCAAGTACGGTAGAAGACGAAATGAATGCAGATAAAAGAGGGGTAATCAAGAAATTCGCGGTCTCACCCAGAAATAGGGTGTGCATTCGGGACAATGTTATACCGAAATTCAGATAATTGCGATCATTATGTACATATATTTTGCAGGTGACACTCTGTAACGTTAGTTGAGAGAAAAAGCAAAAACATGGACAACTGAGCTGCGACTTGATGTGTTCGGGTCAACTTGCTCTGCCGAAAGTCAGAAACGCTCTTCTATTCTGGTGAAAATACGATGAGAATACTCATTAAACATTTTGACATTGTCTTCGTAGATTTTATAGCATGAGGGAAAAGACCCACACAACTCTGATCACAGTTCACCCTTGTTTTCCTCGCTGATTTTCAAAAGGATCGTCGAATGTAATGACCACAATGATTCGAATTTTAGTACATATTGATAATAGACGTCATGCCATATGATTATGTCCCGAAGCGTTAACTCTGCACATTATTTCTGGTTTAGGCTGAGAACTATATCTCCTCAATTATGAGTAGCACAAATTTATATTCCTCGTGAATTTTGACAGTTTAGCTAAACCGACTGGTCGTGACAGAAAAGACATACACGTACGATGCAGTATTTGTTGAACTTGTACATACTAGCATGTAGTAGACTCTGTAAATGAAGAAAGATACCACTTTTGTTATATCAAATAGTGCCTTATCGCTTCGAACTGTACTTAGCTTGTTCGAGCACAAATGTACAATAAAGGTATTTCATTCATTCACTCAGTATTTACAGATTGTACTGGGGGAATTTACCTAGCTCTTTACGACAAGCACAATAACCAGTGCGCCATGGCTTAAGGTCCCGTCCTATATGAGGACTGCAACCCTTTCCAGTAGTGTAACATGTCGGGTGAGTGACACAGCCGAGATTCAAACTCACGACGTCTTCGTCCAGAGACATGGGCACTAACTACTGTACCAAACAATTTCCCTGAAATTGTATTTAACCATGATGATTTTGTATGATAATATCATA
Organism: Branchiostoma floridae x Branchiostoma belcheri; assembly: GCA_019207045.1. NCBI lineage: Eukaryota > Metazoa > Chordata > Leptocardii > Amphioxiformes > Branchiostomatidae > Branchiostoma > Branchiostoma floridae x Branchiostoma belcheri. The sequence goes on along the minus strand of CM033026.1, from coordinate 25,918,219 downwards.
GACATTTGCGCAAAACTATTCTAAAAAAACATACCTTCATTGATTCTTCCCACACGGCAATTAGATTAAATGGTAATTGTAGGTCTGTCAATATTGCAATTTCTTTGAATTGTATGTAATCACGATCATCGATTCGTTTGAACCTTTATGCATTCATTAGGAGCTCAAATCGGCCTGCAGTCCGCTTTTTTTGAATGTCAGGATGGAGGTAAGGGCCAGATAAAAACTGTAACAGAGGTACAAATCACATCGAGTCCTATTACATCTAAACTTATAAATATATGTCACTACATATACATATGGTACAAAGCATTTGAAGAGCGAAAGCTCAGCGTTCATAGCCGATGGTCAATACTTAAGTTCCAGATAACTGGGAAGGCCAACATTGTTAATACCTTCGTTCCTTCATTCGGATCCTCACAGCGCCTAGTGGCACATAGGGCAGCAAATAGCCTTTCTGTTTCTGAAGTAAGGTATGTTTTTTTAAAGGGAGGGTTCCTAGTCCTTCCCCCTTAACCCTTCCGAAAGACGGGTGCAGTCCCAACTGAGATGGCTTATCCAGGGCCAAATAACGAGATGCCCTATACAGGGATCCATATCTCCCAGTACCAACTAATTGGTAACAGAAACTCAACTGTGAGGCGGCTACCATGTGAGCTACAGGGACATCTTATATCTAAGAGATTGAAATAAATCGCTTGCCAACGATTGCCCCAATGTACCGCTAAATGTATCGCTAGCTGTAGTATCGTTACTCATTGATTACTGGTGATGACTGACATCATGTTATTTGCAATGATTGTAGCAGGCGTCTATGGTATCCATGGTAACGAGCAATAACCTAGAGCACTCCGTGTGGCTCCGTCCTCGGCTTTTGAATACCGTAAATAGATTAACGGCCCTGGAGAATTGATTTCGAGGTACATGTGTGAAGTCCAAAAAATCACTGCCGAAAATCCGTCCTTTGAGCACTCTCAAAATCCACGTAATAGTTCCCTTTTCGCAATACTAATTAAGCCTCTTAAAGTAACAATTACGGGTGCTTGAATATTTCAAGGTCCGGAAAGCGTACGTTGTTTCCATCTAGAAAACATGCTTCACCATATTTATGTATTAATTCATAGTTTTTGGTTATAAAACTGCTGATCAACAGACCTTCCCCACTAGTGTCACTGACGACAGAGAGCAGATACTACTTATACCTACCTGAAATGTCTTGCCGTTTCAAATATGGACCGCCAGTTGCTGGAGTAACCATTATTTGGTGTGCTCTAAACATCAATACGTATCGGACTCTCCAAGGTGCTGAAACGTGTGTAGCTATTTAGCACTAATCAATTATGGAATCGTTTAGTTTCAGAAACGATTACATGGTCCTTTGCCATTACCTCCATGACAAATGGAGATATAGTTTTTGGTGTGTCTGTCTGTTTGTGGTCAGTATAACTTTGGAACCTCTGGATGTATTACGATGATATTTGGTATGTGGGTAGGTGTTGGGAAGGCAAAGGTCAAGTTTGATTTTGGGCCCCCGGGTATGTGACCTTGGTACTGCAGCAGAATGTTTTCTATCTTTTGACCTGGACATGCTATGATCTTGATTTTGTTTGGTGGCAGATATCTTGTGAGCTTGTAAGGAAGAAGTAATGTATATTTGGGCCCCCTAGCAGCTTGCTCTGGAACTGCAGGGGCATTTTGTCCAAATCTTTCATGGAGCATAACGGCACATAGGAAGGATGGATTTACATGATATATAGTATCCAGGTTTTCTTGGCAGAGATATACATAATGAAGTCCAAATTATGCAAATTTGGACTTATCTTGCATGCGTAATGAGGAAAATCTATATGTACAGTATTTTCCATTATTGTTTTCCATTGTTGTTTGCAAATACATGTAACATGTGTAGTTTGTGGTAGGTGGAAGATTAGCAAATAAGTCTGTAATCTTTATACCTGTATCAATCATCATCACTTTTACGCATCAATCGCAGGTACCTCTATCAGACATTACTGGAATATGGTTATCATATTTCTTTTTTTTTTCGGTACGTTTTCTTGGTTATTCACCGGGCGTTCTTGTGATACCAGGGAAGTAAGATTTCTTGAGTGCAGTACCACTGTTTATTATAAATACAAATATCATATTTATAATCTATCCACAGGTCCGTAAGTTGAGCCAACTACAAATTATATGCAGCCACAGTTACACAGACAGACGCATCCAAAGCGGGTTTCAAAGGAAGTAAAAAAGTGTTTTTTCTTTGGTTAATACAAACTCATATACTTGCTACACTACAGACGTATGGTATCATCGGATCTTTTGGATGGGGATACTGGAGTGAAATATTCAGCGTGGAGTCTAATTTCCAAAACAAGACCACAAAACACGATCATAAAACGTACCGTTGGAAAAACAAAGCCCGTGATCTAGTATAGAGTCCATTCATAGTTTTATCAATAATACAAGTAAAAAAATTCCTATTAGTTCGAATAAAAGAATATATGTCCCAATAACTATACACTTAAAGAATGAATACAAAAAATTTGATTTCATTTGAACTTATTTGTCTATTTTGGAAACATTTTTAAAGTGACTTCAAAAATCGCTTCATTTTGAATAATTTTCAAACATCTTATGTGCTCCATTTACTACAAATACTCGCAGAATTTTCTAAATGGTAGATTTGGATTATTTCTCTATAAAAGAAGGTGCTAACTCAGCTCTAATGGTGGCCTCTGTTTTTAGATTTCACAGCAAGGCACTGGTGGGTCCTTTGTGGTACGCCATCTCTGCATAACGCTAATCATGGCACGCTGTACTTAACAGGGATGTGTGAATTGCTTTCTTACCGTACCGGGTCATTGACCTATTTAGAAAATGTTTCAAATAATGGTAAAAATGACAACTAATGGTTGAATGCAGTTACCATTATCTAGAAACTATCATATTCCACATCATAGATATTTCTAAATACACAGAAAATAGAAATATTCAGAAAGTGGAAATGATGTTTAGTATGTTTCCAAAGTATCAAATCTCGAAGGCAAATGATTACCAAGAATGGAGAACATTTTGTAAACGATGACATTGACAACCCTTGCGGTGACTCCAGAAAGACTTTATAGAGCATTTGGTTTCCACAGGGATGTGGCTTAACGAAAGCCATGTGTTTGAAAGCTTTGATTTTCTTTACATCAATCCATCCAGTTAACAACAAACAACACAGGAAGTAAGATACTTACCCCGAGGTTAGGTTTACACACTGTCGTCTGCACTGTTCACAGCTGCGCATCAAGCCAGCGCCGCACGCAAGGATCTTCCAACGCTTCCTGAAAGGGAATGAATCCAAAGCTAGGTGGTTACATGTAGATGATGTACCAAACGCCTTAGATAAAGACTTTGGTGTTGTCTTCTGCCACTGCTTAGGTGTGCTTCGAATGTTCCAAACGCTATACCGCGAGATTTGTTGTGAATGAAAGAATATCCGATACAGAATCAATGGTGTTGAGATGGATAAGGTAAGCGCGATCTACAGGCAGCCCCCATTAAAACAAGTGCTTTTAAAAAAGCTGGCATTTTGCCAAGGTTTGCGTGTGTGAATGTTTTTTTTTCTAGTTATTAGAATGTCATATAAATAGAACAGAATAAAAAACCTGATAGGGGCGCATGGAGAGATTCACAAATATGCAAATGAGTTATGTCCTGGAATATGAAAATGAATATGTTTCCTGAAACTTTTTGTTATCCAGTATGCAGTTATTTTCGAGAAAATCAGTTTGTTCTTGTGTAACTCTGTGATATAGATGTTGTATGGGCATTTTATGGAAAGTTAGAAAGAAACATATACGCAGAGTATCGCACGTCTCACGGTTCGTTCATTCAAACATCCCAAGTGCGGAAAAATGCAGTAGAAGAGGTGCAAAGGTGAGTTTTAATGTTCTGTACAAAAGTATTGTTCATTAGTATAATAAGGCCATACCAATTTAATTTGTTGGTTCTCGGATTTTTTCAGAAAAAAGTTGAAGCGACAGGGCGAAAAAAAACAAACTTGCAACAACTCTGGGTTCAGTCAGGTCCAAAGTTTCAGGTTCGTAATTCCAGACTTGAACCAATGGTATATAATGATAATAATAGTAATCTGGTGTATACATGTATGTGTGGTAGATCCAGTTACACTTACATGCAAAATTTGCATTTTGTCATACACTTAACGTGGAATTTTAGCAATACAAATGGAAAATTATGTGCAATCAGTATTGCTTAAGTATTCACAGTAACATTGCTGTAATAATGCTTAGTAATAAAGACAAAAACATAGAGTATTTCAACACACACAACTTTTAAAAACCTTTAAGAAGGTTGAAAAACTTTTTCAGCATAGTATAATGTCTAATGTAGCAACAAGAACAATAAATTGACTTAATTTCACCCCAAAGAATAGAAAGTGCCTGAAACATCATTGTATTCTCTTTGTGAAAGCTGCAGTTTGAATAAAAATCGCTTGAGGGCGTTAGTGTACTCATTCCATATTAATGAAGCCATTTCCAAATATGGCAGCATTGGCCAAGCCATTTCCAAATATGGCAGCATTGGCCAAGCCATTTCCAAATATGGCAGCTGCCATTTTGTTTGTCCCACTGCAACATTTTCGTCTTTTTCAAGCACAAATTTAACGATCTATGGGTGGTTTTCGATGATTTACAACATAAAGGAGAACATAAGCAGGTGATAGTTATTTTGCAAGTCCAGTACTAGTTTCAGAAGTTCTTTTATTTTCAACTGAACCAAAGTTTGTTTCAAGTCCAGCAACTTGCGTTAACGTTAACGTTACCGTAACGTTACAGCAAGGAGCTTTTATCTGATAAAAGCTCCTTGGTTACAGGGATTTTTTTTGGATTTTTTTTTTTTTTTGAAATTGGGAAAAATAGAAGCGGCGATTCCGAGAACCAACAAATTAAATTGGTATGGCCTAATGGATGTAAAAATTAGTATTTTAATGGATGTAAAAAAGAAAAAAAAAGTTGAAAAAAATACCTCCCCGGATTCGAACCGGGTGCATTAGTTTAGAATGCGTAAATTTTACCACTGCGCCAATGCGACCATGTTGAAAAAATGCCTGTTTTAGAAGGTATACAAATGTTTGGCATGAATTGAACAGGTCCGTTCATCACAACGGCCACTATTCTGGCCTCAGAGCATTTTGCCGCTAAGGCGGCAAAATGCAAAAAACGTGGGCCGAATGAAGCGTTACAACACGTCAGCTATAGCTGCTACCACTCACATGTGACATTCTAGACATAAGAACGTGCATCCACGTAGAGAGCGCACATAACTAAATCGTCCTCCAAAATAACACAATCATTTTTTCCTGCAACACACACACACAAAAAAAAATTGCATAGCAACCACACTTTGCAGGAAACAGGCGGTAGGCATTTGACCCTCGGGGGACCCTGAAATACCACTTGAGCGACCTTCAGTCTGTATAGCTTTGATACACCCGTGGTTTCACATGTGACAGGCTAAATTACTGCATTGATTTGTTCACCAGGAAGTCAGAGACAGCCGCTATACCAAAACCTTTAGATCAAAAACCTATCTTTATGTTTCCCTATGGGAAAACATATTGTTTTTGTGGGTACGTTCTTCTTCTTCTCCAATCCTGAACCAAACAGCACTTGAAACTGACGGTGACATCAGTATGAAAGCTTTTACAGCAAATATGAGTGAAAGATAAGCAGGTACATTGAATATGAACGTAAAATTATCTGTTCTAGCAAATATGAGTGAAATATCAGCTGTTGCAGCAAACATATAGTGGTCGTCTTTCGGCAACGCCTCGGGGCAAAGCTTCATTGTATATTTCTGCGTGGGAGTAGCTTGACAAAAGACAAATCAAAGGGAGGGAAGCATCCTGCATTTTCTCGAAAATGTTCCCTTTCTAGTATTCTTGCCTGTTAATACAATATGTGTTCAAATGTCAAGATGGGATCTCCCTTTAAAATGCAATCTGAAGTTGTTTACATGAAAAGTACAGAATGCTGTATGTCCTGTCAAATCCTCTCGAAGAAAAAAGACGAAGTGAACTGCTGTAACAAACGTTAACTATAAAGTTTGTTGCGCCAGCTTGTAATGAATTCATCGAAGAAAAATTACTCTGTATTATATGGCATTGCTAATGGAGACATTTCCCTACAAAAAGGGCAGGTTTCCCTGAAAAATGAGCAGATCTATCTTTAAAACTGAAATTGCTAATTTGAACATTTCAATTACAACCAGTAACTCAAGTAGTGGGTTGTTTTGTTAATATGTTGAAATATATTTCTTCATGAAAATTCAAAATTTATGCCCAATATGTCTTATGACGAAAATTTGCAATATTGTAAGATTTAATTTATAAATCATTCGACCATGATATTAGGTTGTGGCAAGGTAAATCCAAAATACATGTAATATGGAATTTATGTATTGTACAGTAATTTTTCATTACATCGTATCTGTGATTATGGCGTATCATCTATAATATTTTCACTGGTTAACGTTTGTATCTTGTGCAGCGTTAAATATTTGTTATGGATATCATGTTTTGTTTCATATATATATACTTTGATTTCTTATAAACTTCCATTGCTTAAGTGTCGAGGTAGACTTAATGTTATTCTGACCTTTCAGGTCTCAATTTCTTGAAATTGCTTCATTTTTAGGATGTCCCTGTAGCTCAACCGGTAGCAGCCTCACAGTCGAGCTCCTGTTGGTTCCAATAAATTGGTAACTGGAGGACCCCGGTTCAATCCTGGGTCGGGTATCTTGGTTGTGGCTATATACGTCTTTCGGAGGGGACGTTAAACGGGTGTCCTGTGTTCGAGGAGGTGCCTCGAGCAAAATCAGTCCAACGCCTCCTTTAATTCCTGAAAGTTGTGTGGCATGGTAAAAAAAACCGAAGGGTGAGCAACCCCTCTCTGCAAAAATATACCCTTTTACTAAGAAATAGTGAGGAAACATGCTCTCATATGTGCCACTAGGCAGCACAAGGGTCGAACGAACGAACCGCACTTCCCCAAGCTGCCGGCACTTCATCAGTACGCTTCCTGTAGGTCGTGACCACTTCAACGTCCAGTAATGGTGCCTTTAACAGGACAGCCCTCTCTATCTCCGGCAGATGGAACAGTTTCGATTGTTTTCAACGTCTTTCAACATGTGCCCGGCTCCTCGAAAAGACAAAAAGGGGGAAATGAAAGACGTAATATCATGTATTTTCCAAGTGGATGCTTGTTTTGAGCGTATTTTACAGCTTTTTGGAGATGTCCGCATCTTCTTCAGACACCTAATTCTAGATATCTGCCAATGTACAAAATACCACCAAATACGGTCAAAACAAACGTTGCACAAAATCTGATCTTTGAGTAAGTGTAAATGTGCGTTTTTTCATAAAAGTATGCCTTTACGCATGCTTTACTAATGCCTAGTTTACGCGTTGCTTCAAAATAGTCAGAAAACACGGCTACTATGGCTACATCTGCTTTGATAGCTGTGTTTCCGATACGGTGTGTTGTTCGTACGTTAAAAGTTGATCTTGTAGCTGAGGGTGCCAATGCGAAATGGTTTGTCGATATGCTTAGGTCCCATTTCCAAAACGGGGCCCGGCCGGGAAACAAAAATAAATAAATAAATGTTTTATTGCAAGTTCATGCCTATGCTAATTGCAAGGATAAAAGTTTTGACCAAGGAATATACACAAATTCTGCTCATGACTATTGTTTTTACGTCCTGTGTGTTTTGTGCCTTTTATAGCATATTTTTCATTTCCGAAAGTTACCTGACCGGGCCCCGAGTTGGAAATTGGGACCTAGGCCTCAGTCCTCGGCGAATGACCCCTTATCGGGGGGGGGGGGGGGGGGGGGGGGGGGGTCTGGTGGTGGTGGTGGATGGCTTTGTTGGGATTGATAAAGAGGAGAAGGGAAGGATAAATTACTAATAACATTTGTGACATGTATTGCCAGGACTATGGCATTCAGAAATCCACAAAGACTCACGGAGCTATGCGATCTTTGTGCACCCGTGATATCTGACAGGTACCAGCCTACATAACAGCAGGGTACATCTGAATGTGTGTCTAATTCTGTCATCCATAAGGAATGTAATTATATCTAAGTCACGACTCAAACTTGTAAACGCAATTCACCACTGCCAAACAATCCAGTAACTCGCTATTTCTGTATTAGGATTGAATGATTTGGAAATGTTTGTAAGAGGAGCCTGTCCTTGGTACTGAAAATGTTTGTGTTCACGGTTATCCAACCGGTCTTACTACTGGTATCTTCATTAAGGTATTGGTTACTTTGTGACTGGGGATAACCTCCGTCAACAGTGTATTGTGAACGGTCTATGTGTTGAATGTTCGTACCTATACCTCTCTGTTCCGTTTGCTGCATTCGTATGTGGTTTGACATGTCATCTGTACTCAGATGTGAACTGATATATATAAATATATAGTTTATATATATATATGTAGTTTAAGGGCACACATGTTAGTCCCTCAGAGAGTAAGGTCTTCTTCATTTGCATCCTCATTTACACCACGACTTATCACAATTTGGAACAAACTTCCCGTTGAAATCAGAGGGCTGGGAGCATCAGCCACAAGCCCGTCCGATGTGTCTGCCTTTAAACGAAAACTATCTACATTTATGCAAAACCGATTCCGACAAAACTTCAAGCTAGAGCAGGCTTGCACATGGTCACTAGCATGCTGTTGCGCCTCTTGCATTGCCACAAGGCCACGATAATTTTTCCCTAGATTATTACTACATGAATATCTATTTCATAGATTTGGACTCAATGATGTATCCTTCTCTTTCCATGAATGTTATTTTTGTACGGTGTCTTTGATGCAGTTTCCGCACTTAATTCCCGCTCTCAAACATCCTTGGCCTTTAATCAAAATGTCTGATTTGCATTTGTCTATTTTTACGTATCGTCAAAGGCAGCTAACTACATTATATATAAGTGCGTTGGGTTGCTTGAGCTACATTTCCGTTCTTCTGAGAAAAACCAGATTTGCATAATAAAAGCGTAATGCACGGTGTCTATCACTATCTGTCTATACATTCCTTGAAAACAACATCAAAACACTGATTTGGGATATTCGTTTATCTGTGACATTACACGCACTTTTAAATTTACAAAAAAACAAAGTGAAGCGCTTACCAACGAAGTGTGACGTCAGCAAAGGATCAAAGGTGCTCAGCGGTCGGTATCGACCCCCACCTCTGTTGAAGGAAGTTCGCTACTCTTGGGGAAACTACATCCTGTTCAGAGTCCAGAATTCCATGTCTGAACTCACGGGAGGTCCAGGAGACTCTATGTATACGTGCTGTGAGACTTCTGCTGTTATAGAATTCAGCCGTCCATGATCTTATTAATAAGTGAACTTAACAGTTTCAGGATTTGGGATGGTTTGGGATGGACATTTTTCATTAGATGGAAGGATATACAGTCATGTTGTGTATGAATGTCAATGAATGAAGCTTTAGATTGTGTGATCTATGTACCCAGTCTAGACACTATTCTCCAAGCAGAGGTTTTGGTCGCATAGTAATGGCCAGGATTTCTTAAGGCTGCCTATATGTTCTCCAAAAAGAGGTTTTGTCGGGAGGTCATAATAGTGGCAAAGTGTGTTACGGCTACCTGAAGGGTGTCAGCAGTAAGAAGCCCACTCAGAGAATGATAAGACAGCAAAAAGGTACCAAACAAGAGTCAGTTGGAAACAAACCTCTGTGAAGTATTTGTTTTGTTTGTCGTGTGGTCTGAGGTGTTTGATACCCTCTTTAACAGGAATAAAAATTTCTTTAAAACCTGTTTCCATGTCTATATATTATTACACCTCTTGCAGATTATATGCAGACACTTAGATGAGCCGACAGCTGATTTAATGGTTGTACCACATTACTTTCAAGATGGGTCATTGGTCCATAATTCTGCATACATGAAAATATTGCTTCATTGCCCCAATATCACCATTTTTCATACTATCATAGTATCTATATTTGGTCTCCTGTGTAGACACTTTCTGTTAACCTTACAATTTTCAGCATAGTTGTGTAATGTGTAAATATAATCTCCAACCAGATCCACGGTGCGTAAATGTAGTATCAAACTTACCGTAGGTCCCCGTTTGACTCCCTTAGCCGGCAATACTCCCTGGTCAGCTTTGATACTATCTTATGGCACCGTAGGATCTGCTTGGAGATTATAAATCTAGGGTAGGGTTTTGTTGAAAGCAAAAGCACAACAAAGCTACTAATTGCTACCTTCCTTTGTTACAAGTATGTACGTATTGATCTATATTAGATCTCCCCTCTTTTTTACCAATCACTAATTTTCCCAGAGTAGGTATTCAAGAGTAACCCTCCCATATCTAGCAGCTGTTAAGGGCACCTCAGCGTGACCTTATTACAGTAACACTAATGATGTCTCAGGGTACAGACCATTAGCGGTGACACTTGTCAGTACTCCACACCACTCAACCCATATAGTAGGGAGGATGTCTGAACGGAGAGGAGCAAAATTGGCAAGGCCTGGGGAAAAGAAAATGTGTGCTTTCTGTTACCTGACTAATTACTCTAGCAAAAATCGTTATTGTGGGGTAGTGTGGCATAACTGGCCCAGAGAACCTGGGTTCAAATTCTGTCATGCTACCAGCCTCAAAAGGCTATGATACTACCTCTATCTTCTGTCTAGATCTGTTCTTTGTATGTGGCACTGTTGAAATAAGTTACTAATTTCAGTGCAGAGCCATGCACGCACATTATCCTTGTCTGTCTTATAGAGCGAATAACATTTTAATAATAGAACGCCAAGCCACAGAAAAGTTTACAAACGAGAGTTCGGAGAACTCATACCTTCATGAAATATTTAGAGCTTAAATTTAATGCAATATGTCTTCCATATTTACATAATCTATGCATTGGGACATTTACATTCAACTAACTTACACATGTCACAAGTATGAAATTCCCATCATTTATCACCCAGGGATGATGACATCTCTGTACCAATTATGCAAATGAGGAACTTATTTACATAATGGCTATGTTACACTTTCCCTTAATGACATAACTTTCATGTACTTTCTTGTTATGGGAAACAATGGAAAACATCATGATACAGTGCATGTACAATATAGTCATGTACAGACAGGCAAGCGTCTTAGTGTTAGACAAGCAGACAATGGAACAAAAATTGTTGCAGTGGTCACGGCATAGACCGTTGACATAATACCACTGCCAAGTAAAATGTAGTGACACTTCCGATGATACTGTGAATATGCGTTTCCAATGCACTATGAATATGACACAGAATTGTTTCCTGCTTTCAGGTAAAAAATGGATTTCCACATATGACGTCATAGTAAACACAGCAGCCCATTTCGGTAACTTCTACTGCGATCCACAGAAATGTTCTTTTGAGGTGCAGATGAGAAACTATCAAATAAACTTGCAATAGTATGTACTTCACGATTATTATGCACTGTTTAGTTCTCAAAAGAATGTTTTTCCCTGCTCTCATCTTTGGATAGTCTTGAGTTGGTCTTGCAGTGTGTCTGTGACCTCCACACTGAGGAAAACACAAGAGCAAAAAAACAAGGTTTTTATTTAACGTCACATTAAACAATTCCTGTCACTCAAACACTAGTTCACCTTTATCCATGGGGTAACCTATATCCCGTATTCAAGTATCAGGGTATTCAGGGATATCAAGGCAATAGAAGGTGGTTTGAATTTGCAATTTTTGTACATATAACTAGGGTATTGCACTTTGAAATCACCGTCCGTCGACTTGATATCCCTAAATACCCTGTTTGTAAAACAATGGATATATGTTACCCCATGGAAAATCTTCAACTGCAAAAACAATACCTCTCTGTAAAATAATAGCCTCTTCCATCACCTGGACTGCCCATGTCTGATTAATGACTACTTTCTATCAACTCTGAACTGTATGTGCTGGCACTCCTGGCAAGACTGCAGTCATCTTCCAACTCACTAGCTGTCACTCAAATAACTCCAACCCAAACAGACTCACGCACCAAACACATGGGACGGGGCAAAATCGCTATCACGGCAAACTCCCTTTTGCAGCAAACTCCCTTCCTTGGCAAACTTAAGCTTCCTTTCCTGGTACAAGAGAACCCAGCCAACGTTGAAAAGCGTGAACCAATGCCCCCCCCCCCCAAATAAAAAACGGAGTCTAGACATGTAGTGACACTTGTCACTGTAGACTTGGATGGTTCTAAAGTCGAATATCTGAATGTGTGAAATTGGCTTTCTTTGCCTTCTAATTTGATTTTTCTTCTTCTTCTATTTGTATTCATTTTCTTGAAGCTGGCTGGTTTAAAGTTCGCAGTAGCACCATGCACTGTAGTCTCTTACTGCCATGGAAAAATGTTTGTGGTGGTTTTAACTTTGTGGTGAAGTAGCCACCGTGAAAACCGCAAACATTAAGCCACCGCACAAGTTTCTCCATTTACACATTTTACAGTAATTCGAAAGAAATTAGAAAAAAACACATCCTCTCAGCGGAAGTCTGAAACCAAGGACTTTATATAACTTCCTTCATCAAAACAAACAATACAACTTCTCACACGCCACAGAGAAAATGACACGACATTATGCCGTGTTAGAAAACGTGTCTAACAGAACGACTTGTTCCAACGCCCACGCAACGCGACCTACATGTACACGTCGGACTGCAGGGGTCTCATCAAAGGAGTGCGGTCCCTTTGACTCCTCCACAGTCATTATGTAGGAAATTGCCACCTAATAACCTAATCACAGTCAGAGAGACTGGCAGGCTGCACAAAAGATGGAATTTACCTGCTCCAATCTGTACATACTGGAAATTGCTTTACGTTTGTGAGGCTCTAATTTCACAGTAGGAAGAAAACGGAGTATTCGTGGTTCGCGGTTGAAACAATAGTAGGGTTAGGATACAGTGGAAACATTGGCACCTTTCAGAAACCAAGCTAAAGTGCAGCCTCACACTTATTAGTGACTTGGCAGGGGTGCTATAGATGGACAGAACAGTCGCTTTGGGCGATGCATTCTTAATGAATATGTATTTATTATTTGAGGATTGGGTCTTCCTCATATTCATATTCAAACAGGTGCCTCAGTCTGATACATACATGTGTAACAGTACAATTACAATGTACTACGATTAAGGGGGTAGGAAGGTAGAAGACAGAACAAGTTTGTAGTGAGGTGACGTCTGAATTTTTCGTACATGAAACCACTGTGAACATTTTATGGCTTACAGTACACATTTGGCAATCTAAATAGACTACAGTAAGTAAGTGGGAAATTAAGTTATTTGGGCCAATTTTGAGCGATATCACCATCATAATCCACCGGAGATTACCACAAAGGTTGTGTGTATGAACTGTCATCAGTCGCGAGACCGAATGTTTTCTCAAACGAAGCAATTTGCGACTACGGAATGAATTTGCTTTCAAACTCAATTTGAGGCGGTGGATCAGTCAAGACAGGAATCAAATCACTTCGGAAATAGCAGCATAAAGTGTTTATGGTTGTTGATGCTTAGGGGTTTGTCACGAAGGTTGAAAGAGGCCCAATTCTCCTCAGTACTGTAAAAGAAGACATCACACACATACAGGAAATGTCTGTTTCTAAAGTATTAAATTAATGCTAGTTGTTTGAACTAACTTGAAAACCCCAAGAAAATCTCCTTTTCTCTTCTACCTGTGGGAGGGCCGTGTTGTATTTTATCTGTGTCATACCCATCCAAGAAAACACATGTACATGTTTCAATGTGAAATGCGCCAGAAGTTTAGAAAAATTTGAAATCCTCAAACAAAATCAGATACTGTAAATGTGGAAACTTTCGCGGTGGTTTAATGTTCATGGTTTTCACGGTGGCCACTTTACTGCAAATTTAAAACCACCGCGAATTTTTCCATTGCAGTAAGAGACTACAGTGCATGGTGCTACCGCGAACTTAAAACCACCGCAAAAAGACCTTTTCCTGCTACCACGAAATTAGATCCCCGCATTTAACTTAAAATAAGTTAAATGCATTTACAGTAATCTACAACAGCGCACACGAGGTAATCTACATACATGGAAGCATGAGCGATACAAGTAGAACCCTAAGTGATAACTATAACCAAAGTTACCACCCAGTATGGAACATCCGCATCGAACATTACCGCTGCCCGGGTATGACATAAAATGAATCCGTAATGCATTGCAGTTGGGGATTCATGGTGTGTTAACACAGAAGTTATATGAACCTTGTTCATTTCTTCAAAAGAAGCCCTTGTTCAGGCTTTCTGGTAAAAAAAAGGTTCAACTTCAAGGCCTTTCGTTTTTTTGGATTCGCTTCTTGGACCTGGTACCGGTGCAAACCGGTCCAGTCGAACCGATATTCACCCCTAGGGTTTCTGATCCATAATTGCGGAGAGTACTTGAACATGTCCGGCGGTGTGTCTCTCCTTGGATAGACCTCCGGTTTCATGTCCCATCCAGGATGTTGATAATTGAAGCTAAAGGTTGAGTGCGGAAATTGGTGACAAGAGCCTTTCTCAAGGGCATGGAACATTTTGGTCTGCCTGAGGGAATAGAACCCAGAACCTTTAGGCCACACCAAATTTATATCTTGCTTCTCGAATTTTGTCAGAGAAAGTTGGGCTGACAATTTTTTCTTAATAATATACAGCTCAAATAACACCAAAAAACAACAGCCTGCGGAATTGAATGGCATGTTTTATATAATGAATCCCTGCCTTTGATTTGTTACTAACGTTCTGAATATAAAGGCATTGTTTTTAGACTGAAAGTACATTTACAGGTTTGTGATAGCAAAACCTTTATTACTTTTTCTGGGGACCTAATATTTTTTTTTTTGGTGAAAACCACACATAGGTGAATCCGAGAAGCAACAAATAAAATTGTTGTGACATTACATGTAGCTTCCAAGTCAACAACTCTAACACAAGACCTGCCATACAAGGCAGCATGTACTACAACATGTAGTAGTTGGGCAATATGTATTTGTATTCTCCTAGGAGAGGTTTGAATTTTACTACAAATACAGAACAATTTCAATCTCTCCTAGGAGAATCTGAAATTCGCAACAAAAATACAAGACATCCATACCTTCTTTCTATGGCATCGGCTCTGTGCAGAAAGGAACAGAAAAAAAATTTATTTGGCAGTACTACAGCTAATTTCTAAGTGGCACTTGGATATACATATACATTGTACTAAAAACGTATGTATCAATTAAAAATGAAATCTACTTTTGTTTTTTGACAGATATTTTGCATTAAGTTAGCACCACACACAAGAAAAATACTGTAAGTGCATTTAAGTTCGCGGGGATTTCATTTTGCAGTAGCGGGAATATGGAGTGTTCACGGCGGTTTTGAGTTTGCAGTGACACCATGCATAAAGTCACATATTGTAATGCATAAAATCATAAGTTACTCGCATTGGTTTGGAGTTTGTGGTGGAGAGGCAACTGCGAAAACAGCAAACATAAATGATAAATAAAACCACTGTGAACATTTCTGTGGCTAGATTGACAAGTCTAGGAGCACTAAAGGACATTTTTGATTGTAGTGCGGCTGGACTTCTCTTCGTCAATGCCCAATATTGTAATCAGTGCCCTCTTGTGGCAACAACAATAACAAAAAACTCCCCAGACTCAGAAAATTACTTACTGAAATTGTAGATGTGCTGCTATAATGCTCATCTTCTTCAAATTCTGAAAGGAAGAACAGTAGAATGTATCAGATGCATACCTAGCTTTGTGATGTTAGTAAGAACATGACCACTGATTTCCACTTTGGTACAAGTTTGTGCATATCTATCGGGGATGCCAGTGTTACCATATAAAATGACATTGAAGATTAAAGTCACTTGTTTATCGTGGATTGTTCACGATATTTAAAAAAATCCTCAATTTTGTAAACCTTTCTTTAAAGCTTTTTCAAAAGAATCTAATACATTATTACATCCTAATTATAGATTAATTCAATCACATTACAGGAGATGACTCATTAATATTCTATGATTGAACTCAACATGTTGACTTCCATGTATTCATATACTTTTACGTAGTTTAATTATTGATTTGTATCCACGTGTCTGTTCATCCAAACCTCAGTTCGGAACTCAACTGAAACATAGAAAGACCATCAGAAGAGGAGATATCTCCTGTGTGTACTAGTATCTTTCCCTTTTCCCCTGTCAGGGGGTTCTGAATGTCTGCTTTAAGGGATACATATCTGAAAGGTTTCCTTATAGCCAATTACAGACAATGTGTTTCTCATGAGTTTCATGGTAATCAATCCCTCCTAGGAGAGGATCCTGTATTGAGCAGACAGCAGGTCCTTGTGTTTCTGTGGGTAGATTCCAGAGTAGTTAGCCAAGGATAATAGCTATGATTCCATTGGGTTTCACATGTGTATCCTTTGGAATACATTGGAATCACAATAGAAAAGTGTTCAAGTATGTGTCTACTGCTCCACAGAGCTTTGCGAAGTAGAAGAACTGCAATTAAGATTTTCCCATAATGATCTCACCTGGTCCGAGTTCTCAAGTGTTTTTTCTTGACCGGCAAAGTTTGTAGCAGCCAGGTTCAAAACCTATGGAAAAGACACAAATGAATTAATCATATCATATAATTAGACTTGTCAAAGCAGCATAACAAGTAAAATTTCATTAATGTCGCATCAGTGATGGTAATGAGCCCACTTGTGTTTCTAAAATAACATCAGAGGCCAAATTTCCCTAACCCTACTCCTGTCCTGTCAACAATGGTCTGCCTTGTATTATTAATATTAGTAGTAAACACCTGATTATTTTGCACTATTACCAGACACATCCTGTCAATAGCCATGCCCTTTATAAGCTAATCTACACCGACAGGAATTGTAGGTAATGTGTATAAAATTAGGTTAAGGCCACTGAGACGTACACAGTCTTGTCTCAACCAATGTTTCGAATAACGTCCAGAAAGGTTTTGTTTATGTTTCACTCAGGGGCCTTCACCTTTGACATATTACCCACAATGCATCACACTGTGCATGTCCCGTTGCAGCACATGTGTCATCATGTTTCCTATGTTTCTTCTTGCTGGTGTATCATACCGAAGGGCATACTGGCTTACTTGATGTACTCGCGCTCCTCCACAGCGTCCTTTAATTAGCTCCACGCCCCGGGCCCACTGAGCATAGCGGGGCGCCTTTTCGTGTTTACCAAGTCTTTGTGTCCTGGGTAACCTGGGTACGAGTGTATATTTTCCGCGCAAAGCATGCTGGGGGAAGCGATATAAACCTGGGAAGGAGAGCTACTGGCGCGTGCATATCATTATTTCTCGGGTCCCCCAGCGCTCGGGCGCGCTCGGGCTTCCGTCGGCGCTTTGCATACATTATCCCGCATGGCAACAGCGGGCTCATTAAATATGCGAGCGCCATCTTGATTCCAAATCTACCAGCGTCCGCGGAGAAGGCCAAACACGCTACCGTAGCAAACTCCCTTCCGTGACATAACTCCCCTCTCGGCAATCTAGAGGGGTAATCTAACACTCTCGCAGCGCCACCAAATTAGGTACATTTTAAAGTTCCCTTTGATATAACGTATCACCATTGTGGCAACATTTTACCCCCGAAATAGTAAACTTTCGTCTTGTTTTCGCCTCGGTAACTGTAGAAAATACTAACTGGGGTACAGTCTCACGTTGTATAGAGACGCACAGAATGGTCACACAACTTACGATTTGCTAAGGTAATTGAGACAAACATAAAATAACACAAAATGACAGATGTGGATTCCATATAGTTTTATTTGTGTATTGGTTGAGCCCACAATCTAAACCTATGGCTTCTTCGCGGCGCTGGGTACGAGCGTGTGATGTACTGTAAATGCAGATCACCAAGCAGCGACAACTTCAGGTTCTTCAAAATCGAGCTGCCAGGGTCATCCTACAAATGAAGCGATGATCCAGTGTCCAAGACCTACACAGCAGACTCAACTGGAAGTATCTTACGCAGCGGAGAAAGGAACACGTGTGTGTGATGGTCTTTAAATGTATTAACGGGCTTGTCCCGACATACTTGGATACCACCTTTGTACACAACCACCTGTTACACAGCCATAACACCAGACAAGCCTCTTTGCTCCATAAACCCAATTACACAAACACAGCTGGCCACCTCACATTTGCATACAGAGGAGCAACATATTACAATACCCTTTCGGTGGACATTAGACATACACCAACTCTACGGCAGTTTAAAGCTGCCCTAAGACACACTCCTCCGCACATGGACCTCTGACCTCCACCGTTGACGTTTTTTGTTGACCTCGACAACTGTTCTTAGTAAAGACGCTTCGGTTTATTTGTATATATTGTTGTCCTCTGGTTGTCTTACTGAATGTAACACGTTTCGTTTTTGTTATTTATGTAGTGGGCCCCCTTGGAAATCAACTTCAAACAAGTTGAAGGGGCTACCCACATGTTTTGAGATGAATAAATAAATAAATAAATAGATAGCGGTGGTTTAAATAATATTTGCGGTTTTCGCGGTGGCCGCTTCACTGCAAACTTACAACCACTGCCAACATTTTTCCATGGCAGTAAGAGACTAAAGTGCATGGTGCTACCACGAACTTAAAACCACCGCAAAAGTCCTTTTTCCCACTGCCGTGAAATTAAATTACCCGCGAATAAATTCATGTATTTACAGTATTACCAGCTGAAGTTTATTCGGGACATTCTCGAAATGCACTTTGTCCTGGCCATTGACAGAGGACTAGGGTTGTTGTTGTCTCTATCTTGTCGCTTGCACGTCGGCAAATGGCTGTTGACTAGCAAACCATCACAATTTGCCTCCAAACATCTGCTTGAATATTAACAGAAAAGGGGGAGGGCACTATGACTAAGATATTTTGCGACAAAAAATCATCTGTTTCTGAAGCAAAAGGCAAACATTTCTCTCACCTCAGATGACCTTGAGCCCCTTAGAAGCTGCCGACACAGTGAACCTGTATCATTTATGTTTCCTATAATTTTGTCCGATATTTTTGTTTTCGGGTCCAACTTCGGACTGGAAGTCATTTTGTCCACAACAGCGTTAGCCGCAAATCAGGCCATTACTGTCGTAAACTATGCTCCAAGCTGATGTTAGGCCATTTTATTCCGGCTTTCTAACTTTCTAAGTTTTATCTCATTTACCACACGAAAGACTAACATCATAAAAGTGTTTTTAAAAAGCGCAAGAGATTATTATAAACGCCTGTTGAAGAGAAATCGTAAACTATACTACGTTTGCGGCAGTTAAGGGGTCAACCATTGTTAAACAAGCAATAAAGTCATCACCACAAACCTGTCCTTATTGCCGATCTATTCATCAAAATGTCTTGTGGGATCGTATGTGCTCATCAGAGATTCTGTTTTAGAGGAATATTGGTTTCTAAAGATTTTGTATGCAAATAGCTGTTCCACCAAGTTGTGTGCATTGCTGTACGGTCCCCAGTCTATGCAAGATGGCGCGAAATTTGCCTGACAGAGGTGAAGTCGTGCGGATTTCTGAGATTTTCCTAAGGGGAGCCGAGGAGTTCGACGGTCAAGCAGTGCGTGTGATGGGAAAGTGAGTCCGGGTTTCAGATAATTACCGAGATATCTGAGAAATAGCAAAGGGGGTTTGCCATACAAACCCTGCAAACAGAGTCTTTGGGGGGAGGGCGCTTCAGGAATATTCAATTGAGGCTTCAAAATTTAAGTCGTGTGCAATTGACAAAAACCTTCAAATGGTTATGTTTTGTGCCTGCGTGTGTTTTTCTGCGCGTAAGGTCCATGGGATGGCAATAGGCCTAGGATGAAATGGTTTAATTATGGGCCCTAATGGGGCTTTCTATTGTACTGCAGTTGAGCCTCCGGTTTCTATATCTCATGTTCTCGACAAGCTATGCTAACCTGGTGTCCAGCCTTATTTGCTTTTGTCTCCCGAAGGTTGCTACCTGCTAACAAGTCTGGGTAGCTGTAGCGACCTTTGCGTGATCGGGAGTAGACCAAAGCGAACAAGGCTGGAGTTAAGACTACATTTGAAATAGATTGTGCTAGTTATATAATTATTGCTTACTTTTATCATAAATGAGACAAGATAAAGCAATAACTCTAATGGCTCAGAGTTTTGCACGGCAGTATGAGGTCTCCTAACTCTTGTTGTATACCGTATGTTGTTTCCTCTTGCTAGGCTGGAGACCCACGACATTATAGGCTGTACAGCTGAGTTGTCCAACGTTGAGCGGTCCCAGAACAGCAGTCCACACCAGCAACTATCCGTCGACACAAGACTTATCGAACCGTTTCAAGCGAGACTCGGTTCCATCTTCCAGATGATCGGAGAGACAGAATTCACGGCAGGTGGTCCTCTACTGCACGCCAGAGTCGTGAAATGTGTGGATGGGATAGACACTGCAGTGTATTATAAAGCGTTAGATATGCAGAGACAATATTTTAAAGAAAGACAGTGACGAGTCCCTCCATGCTTGAAGGGTCACCAGTATTGTGAACTAAAGGCCGTGGTGCGTTGATACACCTGAAGTTAAGCAACTTGCAGTCCAGTCAGTACTTGGATGGGAGACCTCCAAAGTCCAAGGAAGACTTGATACTGTAGCCGGGTCATACCAAAGACTTTTAAAATATGGTACATACTTCTTTCTCTGCTAAGAGGAAGAGTATGGAAGCTAAAAACACTACACAACCAGTGGACTAGCCCCCTGATGCAGTGACCTACTACTATGTGTGTGGCCCCAGGGCTACAAAATGGAGATGGGCGCTGGACCCGACGCATCACAATGATGTAACTTAAGCTTTAGCTGTAGTATTGTGAAAACAATGGAGCAGTATGGTTTTTATTGATCCCTCATTCTGGCTCATAATCAGGTTTATACAATGTAGTTGGTTATAGCAGAAAACAGTCTTTTTGTCTTTGGAGATTTACCTAAGCGAGGAGGTTTCATGTCTCAAAATTTATAGCAGGGTGCACAAGCTACAAGAATTAAAAGAAATATATAAACAGTAAGTTCAATGTACAATCTACATTATACAATGTATGTAATAATGAGCTAAAATTTGTGATCATTCTCTGCTGTAACTACTTTTTTTATACCCCCCTCACATTAGGCGCGACTCGATCGGACGACGAGTCTGCGAGCTCTAAATTACGAGGAGGCATGACCCTGACGGGAAGGGGGAACTCTGCCATTTCTTCGTCGGCATCAGGGTCATGCCTCCTCGTAAATTAGAGCTCGCAGACTCGTCGTCCGATCGAATCGCGCCTAATGTGAGGGGGGTATTATGACACCCAGCAGAGATCAGCATACTGCAGCTAATGCACAGCAGTTGGCAGCAACACTAACAGTATTCAGGCATCAATTCACACTAAGCAAATATTGTAATCCAACTGTAAGAGTTTCAAAACTAGTATAATAGGTAGCAATCAGTATACCATATAGCAGATTTTCTTCCGGACCTCGCTGTTGTGCACAGAAGATTATTCTAGAGAATAGCTAATTTCATTTACATTGTATTTTATTTTACCAGGGTTTAAGTTCAACTTTATTTAATAGGCTGGTACAAGTACTTTGATGCGCTACTATGCAAACTGGCTTGTACATGCTTAATCTAGGAACTTCTTCTAAGTGCAATCGGCAATTTGAAACAGAATTGGGCTTGACAACACTTTATTTTCACCAGTACATATCTTGTTTAAAATTGTACAAAAATATATGTTATATGGGAATAAATGTATGTAAATTGGTTTTAATCAAATGTGGATAACTGTGCAATTGGCTTTGTAGGCAAAAGTTAACAAGAAGTTAGTAACATACCTGTAAAGTGCCAAACTGTTAAACAAATACAACTATGCTAATCATACCACAAAACTAGTATAAAAGAAGGCCCATACATACACTGATCCTAAATTTTCGATAAAGAGTATGACTACTGGGATCCCACGTACCACCACTCCCCCTCACCAAAAGTGTTGAGGGGGAAGTATGGGAGCATCAGTGAACAATGGATGGCATCCAGGTTGATGATATTTAATAAGTACTGTTAGACTTAGAGACACAGAATATCAGTTCAATCCCTTATAGAAAGATGTCCAATGAAAAAAGAAGTACAAGATCTAATAATACCATCACAGCGGCATTTGGCAAAAACAGATGTCTAAACAAAATGTCATGATTCTGTCCAGCGGGGAACTCTATATGTCCTTGATCTGCACATTAATGCTGCAAAACACAAGAGGTGATGTGTATTTATGCACCTTTAAGATATGCCAAGCACATACGAGCCACTGGGTACTGCAAACAACCATTTGCGTAACATTTCGCATCACACAGAGCGCCAGTCAAGTCTCTCCAGGCATCAGCAGACCTGTCATACACATATGCGAGATGCAGAACTTCAATCCCTTCACCCGGGTCTGGACCCTTCTCACTAAGAATGGCTACCAATATGTGCAGCTGGTTCTCTATTACGAAAAGAGTGGGTGCACCATCCAGTTCACCGACACGGTGCCCTGGGTTCGGCCAGCCTTGCAGTTTCTGCCAGTGGTGAGACTCCGTGTCGTACACCATTGTCGTGTCAAAGTTCTCGTCTGTGCAGAAGATCTCTGTTCCCATGGCAACAGCGCTATAGCCTTGAGCATAGTCTGACCTTGGAGGTGGAATTTCCCTGCCCCACCGATCTGTCCTTGGGTTGTAACACAGTATTTCAGTCCCTGTGAGGTAACTGATTGTGAAGACATATATCTGCTGATTGCAGGGCACTGCGACACACCAGTCCGATCGCACATCATGTGGAGGTGTGGAACAGTTTTGCCACGTGTCCGTGTGCTGATTGTACTTCTTCATCACTACCACTGACGATGACATCATGAGGTAAAAAAGTTGGCCATTGATTTCCATAAGGAAGTCAAAGTCTGTGTCACCGTCACGGCCGTCCCTAGGTACCAAAGACTTCCGTTCCCATTTGTTCTCGAGATGGCTGTACTTACACAGGGCGTACGATTCACGTGAATCTTCAGCCAGGATGTAGATGTCATTATAACCAATGACTGTTCCTGTTATTGGACGTATATCATAGTGATGCCTGATGTACTTCGCTTCCCTTGGGTTCATCCACAGCATCTCTCTTGACCTGAGAAGGACATATTTACACTGTGAATAATCGACCAAACTTTATTGTAAATCCGCACAAGCAGAATCATTTCAAGTACTGTATATTCATTCATTGTTGTGATGAATTTATTTCGCATTAGGATGGGAAAGGAGGTGTTCACAGTGTATTAAATTGGCAGATATTCTGTAGGACAATTAATAGTATTAGTAATATCTTTAAACCTGCACCTAAAGTGCACACCAGGGGGAGCCACCAACACAAATTCCAACCCAGACATGCCAAAACAGTATAAATATTTCTTTTTCCCTGCACAATTCTGGGGTGGAACACCCTGCCTGGAACGGTCATGGTGGCCTCACAGTTTGGTCCTTCCATGCCAGGCTGGAGGCCTGCCCACTTTACCCTGTGACCTCAACTACCCCTGCCAGTCAATAGTTGAGAAACATTATAATTGACAGGATAGCCTTTCTTCATATGCAACAATTTGCAGCCAAGAGAAAAAAATTATGTATCATTGTTCATATATACTATAGAAAGCTTTCTTTCAGGGAAAGGACAACAAAATCCCACCTGACATCCATATAATCAAGGATAGACTTAATATATAACTAGAAAGGCCGACATTTGCTTAAGAGCAAATACAGCATATTTCAGCCATACCCCTTCCCACGCAACATTGGACTGTTCCAAATCACCCCTGCGCAAAAATGGAACATCCTCTTAACAGTACATTATCCCCCAAAGTAGCCTGAGTATCATCCTCCGTAGTAACCGCTGGCTCACGACTTTCGCTTGCTAACCGTGAACAAAAGTCGCACGGCGGCTAACGGCGCAGCGAAGATACTAGCGCTATAAATAAGCGCTTCAACTAAGGATGGCAACCCGTACAATATTTTTGTATACTGTTGAGCTAAGTAAAGTTTGTTGTTTATGAGGTTTTAGTTGTCTTTGAAGCTTTGACCCGAAATATTTTAAAGTCAAACTGCTGAAGAGAAGTAAGTGACTGCTACGATTATCGTAGATATGGCCCTAAAAACTGATAAAAGAAGCCTTCTCAATAGTCTAAAATGCAAGAGCTTCCGGGGGGGCTTCGCCCACCTGGGTCCCCCCCCCCCCCCACAGTGGCCCTGCCCCTGGACCCCGCCAGGGACATTCGGCAGCCCCCGGACCCCTGTCCGATGCTTTGTCGGCGAGAAGTCTGTACGGCGAGAAGTCTGTACGTACTTAACGTATTGTGTGGTCCCGCTTATGAATATTAATTAGCCCTCGCTTTCCTCTTCGCTGATTGGCTGAACCATTAATTGAATTAACTCTTCCTGCCGGCTAGACGCAGGTGCAGATGTCGGCTCTGTGGGGTGAACGTCCGAAAGGTCATGGCATGGAGAACGAAAGAAAACCAATTCCCCCTAAAAAAAGTGCTGAAATTAAGCCTTTTACAGTACTTTATGCCAAAAATTTTACTTGGATCATTTTACCAACTATCTTATGCCTATCTATACCAATTGTTACTCATACCAGGGTACAGGGGTGCAAAATATACCGTTATAAGACCGTCAACAACAGTCGCACGGAGCTAAGAGCGCAGCGAAAATACCATCGCTAGCGTTTCAACTTCGGATAACAAGTTATAAGTACTGTTGAACTCAGTAACGTTAAAGTTTGTTTTTAGTTGCCTTTGACGGTTTGACCTGAAACAGTGTTACGCTAAACTCCTGAAGAGAAGTTAAGTGACTGCTGCGATTATCATAGATATGCCCCTAAGAACTGATACAATATAAAGCCTTCTGAATAGTCTAAAATGCGAGATCCTTAGGCGGGCTTCGCTCCCCCTGGCGGGAACACTGCTATATACGGGATCATGAGGCCCCGCTTATGAATATTAATTAGCCTTTGGCCTCCTCTTCGCTGATTGGCTAGGTCTTTGATTCAATTAACTCTCCGGCTGACGCGCACAGGTGTGGCTCTGTGCGGGGTCACGGAAGGTCACGTCAGGAGGCCAAAAGAAAACAAATTTCCCCTCAGAAAAGTGCCAAAATTAATCATTTTAAAATTGTTTATGTCAAAAATTATACTTGAATCTTGTTACCAAGTATCTTATGCCTATCTATACCAAATTTCAGGTCATTTAATTGTAATACCAGGGTACAGGAGCCAAAAGTGTCATTTTTTGGTCAAAAATTGGCCAAAAATCGCAAAAATAAGCATTTTGTTGCACTGTACACCAAAAGTGTTATTGAATTTATATGAAGGGATTATCAAGGCACATCTGTGTCAAATTTCAGCTCATTCGGTTGCAATACCAAGGTACAGGAGCCAAAAGTGTCATTTTTTGGTCAAAAATTGGTCAAAAAATCGCAAAAAATAAGCATTTTGTTGTACTGTACACCAAAAGTGTTATTGAATTTATATGGGGGCATTATCAAGGCACATCTCTGTCAAATTTCAGCTCATTTGGTTGTAATACCAGGGTACAGGGGCCAAAAGTGTCCTTTTTTGGTCAAAAATTGGTCAAAAAATCGCAAAAACAAGCATTTTGTTGTACTGTACACCAAAAGTGTTATCGAATTTATATGGGGGCATTATCAAGGCACATCTCTGTCAAATTTCAGCTCATTTGGTTGTAATACCAGGGTACAGGGGCCAAAATATACAGTTTTGGTCTAAAATTGACCAAAAAATCTCAATAAAATCATTTTAGAGGCAGATATGAAAAAACTGAGAAAAAAGCATCAAGGTATTGGCCCATTCTACCCCTGTGCCAAATTTCAGGTCATTCAGTCCAGGAACGGCGGAGATGAATCACTTTGAAGATTTGACAGGAGAAAGAAAGAAGAAGAAGAAGAAGAAACATTACGAATACAATATATTTCACCATACTATGTATGGCTGAAATATAATTACATGTACTGACACAGTTTTATAATGGAGAAGGCATACTATGTGCCTGTACTATTTTTCCACACACCGTTCGGTGAAAAGCAGAGCCATTTCAAGCGTGTCCGTCCCAACCCTCCTCTTCATGTTAACTTTGGAAGTCTTCTTTACCACCTTCCTGATAACAGATCTCCCAGGATACTCCCTGACCAGGGGGTGCTTCAAGATGGCTGTCTTGTCATTTGAGGTCAGCAGGTTGAAGCGGATATGAGGGAGGATGCTGGGTAGGTGGTGCAGTCTGTGGGTACAGGTCAGGTTTAGCTGGTTCCATGGTATCACAAAGACCATAGCATGTCCAGGACAAAAGGAACAAAAAACAAGTTCTCTGCAGTACCAACGTCACACAGCAGAGGGCCTTAATTTGACCTTTGTCCCAACAACTATCGACATCCCAAATATCATCAGAATCCATCTTGAGCTTTTAAAGTTATACTGATCACAACTATCAGGAAACACCAAAAACTCTACCTCTATTGTCCATGGAGGTATTCAAGTTCATTTCATGTTAAAACCCAAATGTCCACTGTCCAATCAAGTGTATGATGTTCTTGGTCCAATAGAAGAAGACTGACACCCACCTGTCCTCGCTGCTGTGCTGCACCCATCTCACCACAGCCTCCCACACTGTTGTCTCCTCTTTCACATCCAGCCAATCCTCGCTGATGATCTCAGTCAGCTGATTCACACTCAGGCTGCAGAACTCCTCACTGGAGGCAACCTGTGCATGGCGGTGCAGAGTACAATTTGTACATTGGGAAAAGCTTGTTATTTAACACTGACATATTAGGAATGGCAAGTAGTTATATTCTTTTACAGTGAAACCTGCCCGAGCGACCACCTCTTCTCAGTGACCACCTGGCCATTTCGACCGCTTTTTCTCGGTCCCGATTTTTTTTCCCATTGACGTAAGCATTAAGCGACCTTTTCTCAACGACCACCTGGCCAACGCGACCGCGACCGGCCCAAATTGGGACCCGTAACGACCGCATCATTTTCAAACTTGAGGTTTTCATCGATTTTTGATAACTAGCGCGATTTTGTGCCGAAATCGTTGTACTAAAATCCGAATTTAGTTGTTACAGAAGTTTTATTTTCATTTTTAATCTATATCATTATAAAGTGAATGAATGCTGAAACGTATATAGCCTCATACTTTTTAAAGAAAGAGCTGTACGTGTGAGTGCTTTTGTCCAACTGTACTGTACATTCACCCGTGGGTAAGTACGCTATCGGGACGTACCAGGCATCGAATTCGAAAGGTGCACCGTAGTTATTTCAGATCAAAAACATAGCGACGCATAAAGACTTGTATGGTAACTGACAGTATCAAAGTCGCCTTACCGTCTAAAACGTGTACAAATACTTGAGCTTTAAAGCACTGTATCGTATAAAAGCTCGATAAAAGCTTGGGGTTAAATTTACAATTTACAGTGTGCGTGTTGTATTTAACATTGAAGACCTCGCTTCTTTGCGTGCGTGCAGTGTGCTTGCTATTTGCCGTTAAACACAACGGAAACCATTTATACTTTGCATCGGGCATGTTTTGAGTCGATACTTTTCTCAGCGACCGCCTGTCCAAATCGACCGTTTTTTCCCGGTCCCGCGGGTGGTCGTCTTGGGCAGGTTTCACTGTATATCATTCTGAGGACAGCTATGATTAGGTTACAAAAGTTGCACACCAACACACCAACAAATTATTCTAGAATCTCATGACAGATTGTATGAAAGGGAAGACATAAAATGCAGTTAACTACTATCAAAATTTCAGACCCACCTCAGAAAAGTTTCTATAGATTAACTGCAGACAATGTTTTCTGACAACGTCTACAGAGAAGACATCAGCAAACTTGTACAGGTCCACACAGGTGGAACTCTCCACATTCATGGCCATGTAGCTGCTGCAGGTGTCTCTCACATAGTCCAGTTGGAGGAGGTCGGCTGCCTGGTACAGGGGCTGCACTTTGTCCAGGGAAACATGGAGGGTTCCCGAGTAGATGTAACTCAGGATCTCCTCAAACATGCCTGCATCCAAACCCTGCAAAACAATATTCAACATAAGAATGTTCAGACCACATACGGTATCATTATTAGGGGATACATAGCTGGGAAATATATCGCAAATTTCTTTGATTAAAAGCTATTTCACAGAGTTCACTACACAAGTGCGGTAACAGGAATTCTGGGTAATATGTCAAAGGTGAAGGCTTCATGAATATCAACATTCCACCATTTGCAGGTGTTCAGGACATTGTGATGCAAATCGGAGGATTGGTTGAGACAAGAGTGTTTACTGGTCTCCTGCACGTTTGACATATTACCCGGGATTCCTGTTGCTCGCACAATTTATTTGCATAGTGAACTCTGTGAAAGAGCTTATTATAATGAAGGTCAAACTTCCATCCCATTCTGCTCCCCTAATTTATCTACATTATCTGGATATACTACACGCTACTACTACTACTTGCACACAGTATAGTAATAATTTGTTTCAGATGACTAAGTCATTTTGTTATCAAAAAATGCTCATGAAATATAATGATACATTGTATGTAGCTTGCTTAATACTTAAAGAGGTTACAGTAACTGAATAAGTTAGGGAGGGGGTCATCATAACTTTCTTAGTGTCAGGGACAGATCAAAGATTCATCATATCTCTCATCAAAGATTAAGGAAAGATTAACTTTTGTTGGTTTGGGCTAAGCTTGTGTGTGCTCTATAAAACGTAGCATCTGTGAAAGCTCCCTGTTTCACTCTATTCTAACCACAGCTAAACTCCAGCCCTACTTGTAAAACGACCGTCTTCTGCCGACTTTCCGCCATGTCACTTGTAAACATGGCCCTGAAGTAGGGGCTGGCCGCGGACAGAACAAGCCGATGGCAGGGAAACCGCCGGCCCTCGACTTCAAGGACGACATCCTGTAGTACCCCAGCCTTCTGTAAGTCGTCCACGATTCCAAGAAACCCGTTTAGATATCTAGAGTCTTGGTAGGAACGAGGAAGAAATGTGTTGGCGTGAGGGTCTTGGTCTGCGGCAGCCATGTTGATGATGCCAAGGATGCAAGCTGAGGGGTTTCCGGAATCAATGGGCTCGGCTAGTGGGTTGGGCGTGTTGCTAATAGACTACTGGGCCCCACTGACTTTTAACCAGTGTGAGACGCCATGTTGATTGTGGAATTCTATAAAACTGTTTGTGTATCTCTTCACTTATTAATCACAAAAGTAGTTCACGCCTGCAAGGTCCAGGGCAGTGAAATGCAACTAAGGCGAGAGGACCTCCATGGCTCGGGCAGGTATTGAACCTAATCTCCAAGCAGATCCTACGGTGCCATAAGATAGAATCAAAGCTGGCCAAGGAGTATAGCCGGCCAAAGGGAGTCAAACGGGCACGGTGGGTTTGATTCTACTAAGCCACCGTGGATAATGGGACCGTCCACAAGCACACGGTCCACGATCGTGGATATAATGTCGTGGACTTCTTCTAATCAAGGAGGATGAACCTCCTTGTTCTAATGGACGGCCCAATGATTGCCCGAGCCATGGAGGTTCTCTCGGCTTAGTTGTCAGTTCGATTCAAGTCATGGCGTAGTCCAGCTGAGATTGCAGGACGCCAGCAGATTGAACTATTGATTGCTATCTAAATTAGCAGATCAAATCAATGAACGGTAAATCAATATTTTTGCGTGTATGTCACTACGTCACCGTGACATCATCGCGATCAAGCCCTCTCGCGCGGAATTAAAGCAGACCCACTTCGAGACGCTGGACTCGGGTATGTGTACATTTTAGTATATTTGTAGTAGTGAGACGACGCCACAGATAACTCCATTGCCTAGAATATAACCTCCTTGATATAAGTATAACTCGAGGAGTCGTGTATGTCTCGCGGTGGGCTAGTCTGTTTGTTTGTAGCTAGCTTGTAGATTGTATAGACTGTAGTGCAACATTTATTCCCGTACAATTATTGTAATTAGAGACGTCTTATTCATCTGTAACGTATTAAGACACACTTATCCCTAGACTTGTATCTGATGTGAAGTATTGGCGGGGTTGTGGGATCAGCGTATAGGAACAGGTTTTATGTTGTATAGACTATAGTAGAGCACGGAGGTTGTGATTTCTAACCTCCTTGAGTAGAGTAACTTGACGGAAATCGAAGTTCAACTCCCATAGTTAACGTTAATAGCTGAATCATAACTTGATTAAAGTCACTTAAAATAAACACGGCTCACAGAACTAGAAATTGTACTAGCTATAGTAAGATGGCCTCTGACTTTATGATAAGCAAAATATAGAAGCTAGGACCAAAATATGACATTAAGTGTTGATCAATCCAAGCAAGGACTTTAGAGCATTCCCCCCTCAGCTGCAGCCAGGCTCATCAAATTCTAATTAGCATCTTAATTGCAGATTAATTAGCATCATCAAAATGGCTGCCGCAGACCAAGGAGGTTGCGCAGACCAAGACCCCCACGTCTACACATTTCTTCCTCGTTCCTACCAAGATGAGAGCTATCTGCAAGGGTTTCTTGGAACACCGTGGGCGACTTACAGAAGGCTGGGGTACTACAGGATGTCGTTCTTGAAGTCGAGGGCCGGCGGTTTCCCTGCCATCGGCTTGTTCTGTCCGCGGCCAGCCCCTACTTCAGGGCCATGTTTACAAGTGACATGGCGGAAAGTCGGCAGAAGACGGTCGTTTTACAGGGAGGGTTGGTGTGACGTGTGGTTAAAATTGAGTGAAACAGAGAGCTTTCAAAGATGCTACGCATTATAGAGCACATAAAAACCAGGAAAATCCACTGTTCACCCAAACCAACATGTTAAACGTTATAAAGTCTTCATTTTAAAAAGTTTGATGTGCCACTCAGCTCAAGACTCCGACTTGGTGAGGGTTACATGTCCCCCTTTTTATATCATTAGCATGTATCTTTGACTAAGATGTAGATAAATCAGAATGAGCCTTCTCACAAAGATGTGCGGCTGCGACCCAGGAATTCTAGGTAATTACATAATAACAATAATGATTATAGGTAATATAATCAATCAATCAATCAATCAATATGTCAAAAGTAAAGCCCGTCTGGACATTGTTATGCAAATCGAAATAATGGTCTAGACAATGACTGTTTTTTTTTGTGATCTTTACTTTTAACACATTACCTATAATTCCTGTCGTCACACATGCGTTCTGACCTCTGTGAGAGGGCTTATAGAAATATAGCAGAATGGGATCCGGATAAAAATTAATGACTTTCATCATTGCCAATGTGCGTATATAGTTGTTATGATATCAAGCCTTGTAATAAGGACGAAATTCGGGTGTACTTTTATATTTGTCGCCTGCGAGTTCCTTACTGAATAAAACATCACATTACGTAGATAAGCAGAGAAATTTGAGATATATTACTCTTCCAACCCTAACAATGATACCCCTGCAGCCCCTGTATGTGGTTAATGTTTGAACATTCTTACGTTGATTTGTTTTGCAGGGTTTGGATGCAGGCATGTTTGAGGAGATCCTGAGTTATATCTACTCGGGAACCCTCCATGTGTTCCTGGACAAAGTGCAGCCCCTGTACCAGGCAGCCGACCTCCTCCAACTGGACTATGTGAGAGACACATGCGGCAGCTACATGGCCACGAATGTGGAGTGTTCCACCTGTGTGGACCTGTACAAGTTTGCTTATGTCTTCTCTGTGGACGTTGTCCAAAAAGCTTGTATGCAGTTGATCCATAGAAACTTTTCTGAGGTGGGCCTGATATTTTGATAGTAGGTAACTGCATTTTATGACTTCCCTTTCATATAAGTGTAGAATGAAATCTATCATGAAATTTTAGAATAATTTGTTGCTGTGTTTAAAGCTTATTGCATGCAAAACTTCCACAAATCACATACTTTTTTCCATTTCTTATATAAGTAGAGTAACGGTTACTTTAAAGGATGTCATCTGCAACATTTGTAACCTTCATATCTGTCCTCATAATAATAGAAAAGAATATAACCACTTGACAGTCCTAATATGTCAGTGTTAATAAGCGTTTACCAATGAAAGGTTGTTGTGCCATTTATATACATGTAATCTGCATCTCCACAGGTTGCCTCCAGTGAGGAGTTCTGCAACCTGAGTGTGAATCAAGGATTGGCTGGATGTGAAAGAGGAGACAATAGTGTGGGACGCTGTGGTGAGATGGGTGCAGCACAGCAGGGAGGACAGGTGGATGTCAGTCTTCTTCTGTTGGACAATGCACTTTGGAGTTTTAACATGAAAGAAACTTAATCACCTCCATGAAAAATAGAGGTATAGCTTTTGGGTTCTCTGTGTGTGCTTGTTTCCGGATATTTGTGTTCATGATCATTTTGGAACCTCTGAATGGATGATATTTGGCATATGGATAGTGGTTGGGAAGACAAGGTCAAGGTCAATTTGGGACCTCAGCTGTGTGACCTTGGTACAGCCTCAGAACTTTCAGTTGTTGTATCTTTTGTCCTGGGTATGTTATTGTCTTGTTCAGTGAGAAGCTGATGTGATACAAGAGAATCAACTTAACCTGCCCTGTGTTCTACAGACTGCACCACCTACCCATCATCCTCCCTCATATCCGCTTCAACCTTACTGACCTCAGATGACACGACAGCTATTTTGGAACACCCCCTGGTAAGGGAGGATCCTGGGAGATCTGTCATCAGGAATGTGTTGAATGAGACTTCCAACGTTAACATGAAGAGGAGAGCCGGGACGGACAAGCTTGAAATGGCTTTGCTTTTCATTGAACGGTGTGTGAAAAAAAGTGCTGTGCCCTCTCAGTGTCAGTGTCAGTAAAGAAATTTTCTTTGATTTCATTTATGGCATTAGTGCATTTTTGTGTCCCTTCCCAGGAAGTAATATCGCTCCTTTCTATTGATGAACAATGATGCATGGCGTCTTTATCTCGACTGCAAATTGTTGCATATGAAGAAAGGCTAGCATATCAAGAAGAATTTCCCCACTATTGACTTGCATGACCTCAACTACTTGCAGGGGTTAAGTTGAGGTGATGAGCCATGGCGTACAGGCCACAGAAATGAATCTGCTTGCATGGATTTACAATAAAGTGTGGTTAATTATTTACGGTGTATTGTGCCCTTCATAGCACAGGAGAGATGCTGTGGATGAACCCCCGGGAAGGGAAGTACATCAGACATCAATACGACATATCTCCAATTACAGGAACTGCTACCAGTGATAATGACATCTACTTTCTGGCTGAAGAA
The DNA here is from genome assembly GCA_019207045.1 of Branchiostoma floridae x Branchiostoma belcheri. Classification (NCBI taxonomy): domain Eukaryota; kingdom Metazoa; phylum Chordata; class Leptocardii; order Amphioxiformes; family Branchiostomatidae; genus Branchiostoma; species Branchiostoma floridae x Branchiostoma belcheri. Next base: position 25,884,816 of record CM033026.1, on the reverse strand, counting down.
TCATGTGAATCGCATGCCCTGTGTAAGTACAGCCATCTTGAGAACAAATGGGAACGGAAGTCGTTAGTACATAGGGATAACCGTGATGATGACACACACTTTGACTTCCTCATGGAAATCGATGGCCAACTTTTTTACCTCATGTTGTCCTCGTCAGTGTTGGTGTTGAAGAGGTACAACCAGCACACGAACAGGTGGCACAACTGTTCCACACCTCCACATGACGAACTGTTATCTGACTGGTGTGTCGCAGTGCCCTGCAATCAGCACATCTATCTCTTCACAATCGATTACCTCGACGGGACTGATCTGCAATGTTACGACCCAAGGACAGACCAGTGGTGCAGTAAAACTCCACCCCCACCGTCAGACGACATTCAGGGTCATAGCGCTGTTACCATGGGAACAGAGATCTTCTGCACAGACGTGAACTTTGAAACGACAATGGTGTACAACACAGAGTCAGACCGCTGGCAGGAACTGCAAGGCTGGCCGGACCGAGGAATCGGTGATCTTAATGGTACACCCAGTCTTTTCGTTATGGAGAACCGGCTGCACATACTGGTCGCCATTCTTAGGGACAGTAAAGGGACTGAAGTTACTCATCTCGTCTATGTGTATGACAGGTCTGCTGATGCCTGGAGAGACTTGAATGTCGCTCTACGTGACAAGAAATGTTATGCGCATGGTTATTTGCAGTACCCAGTTGCTCGTATGTACTTCTCACATCTCGAAGGTGTATAAAAACACATGCTTTTTAGTGTTAATGTGCAGATCGGGGGCATATGGAGTACACAGTTGCATGGACTGAATAATGAAATTGGTAATGAATGGTAAAATTTGATCTTGTACAAGATTTCATTAGTAGAAATTTTATATAAATGCTTCTCTCTCTTTATATATAAGGGCACACTATAAGGGATTGAACTGATATTCTGTATGTCTGTAAGTCTAACAGTAGTAATTAGGAGAGATCATTATGCTGCGTGCCATCCAAGTTCATTCACTGGATGGGGCTCCCATACTCAACAACTGTTAGGTAGGGGAAGTGGTGGCAATAATATGGATTCCCAGTAGCCATACTCTTAACAAAAAGTTTACAATTGTTGTACATGGGATCCAAATTGTATACTAGATACATTATTTCAGTGGTATGATTAGCATAGTATTTTGTATTATAGTATTTATCAGTTTATCACTTTTCATGTATGTAATTTCTTCTGAGGTTTTGCCTACGAGTATGAAGCAAAATGCATATAGTTGCCCACATCCAATCGAGACCAACTTATGTACGTATGTTTTTTTTGTACAATTTTTAACCATGTCGATATGTACTGACCGGAAATAAAGTTTTGTTACGCCCAATTCTATTTTAATAGTTTGAGGAATTTCCTAAATAAAGCATGTATGATTTGTGTCGATAGCTTCTATGAAAATATGTCAATTTTCTCATATAAAACTATACCAGGAGGGTGTCTGTGTGGCGCAACGGTTAGAGCGTTGGAGTCAGAATCAGAAGGTCCTGAGTAAACTCGCCATGCCCCTGCCCCCATGACGGTGGATTGACGCCCACCGAGCCTCACGGCTAATCTGTCTAAAGGTGCCAAAAAACACCTACGGATTTGGTGTTGCCAGTGTGTCAACATCTGCACACTTGCCACTGAGACCCGTGAATTTTTTTTTTAAACTATACCAGTCAATTCATTTTCATGAAGGTGAAAAGCATCTGAGTCATGGCCGCAAATATGGTTGATCATTGTACCTGACACCCACGGCTGTTTTGAAGAATGCCCTCATTTTGTTGTCACATTTCTATATGCGGCCCTGTAACTGTTTGATTCTACAAAACCATCCAGTCATTTTCCTACATTGCCAATTCAGCATAGTTGTTTCGCTACAAAGCAAAATTTGTTTGGCCTCATGACAAAAGTTGTTTCACTATACATTCGAATGTTGTGTCTCTAAATAGTCTTATGATTATGGTATTAGAAAGTGTTCATACAATGATGTCTGTAGACACGCGTAAGTGAATATAGGAAAACCAATTCGTACGCCATTATTAGGATATTTACAGAAATAACATGTAAAAAACTAGCGAAACGACTTCTACCATGGAGCGGAACGACTTCCGTCATGTAGCGAAACTGTAGTGAACTGTTAATGTAGCGAAACGACCAGTAACCATTCTAAACTACCATGTATAAACATACTTATATATCTAGCAGGAACCAAGGCCAACCAACGCACCTGCGTGAAAAACAATCACTTGAAAAATGACGTATGAAAACAGATCTGCACGACCTAGCAAAGATGGCGTGTGCTACATTTTTTGCCGTATTCTTGGTGGCCAACCTGCTTTCATCGTGCCAGGCCCTCCCAGAAGACATGATTTGGTGTGAAGATGTCACTATACCAGAGGATGTGTCCGTCGGCACCACAGTCAAGCACTTGCTAGACGTTGTGAATTCAAGTGTTATTGGCTTCACGGAAGTAGAAAACGGAAAATCATGGTCAGTAAACATCACCGGAGGCAACGATTTGGGGCGGTTTGAGGTTGATGTTGAGAACATGACGTTAATCTTGACTGCACCGCTGGACTATGAGTTCTACCCGCGGTACAACCTGTCCCTGGAGCTGACAAATACAGAAGGCAGCAGGGTTCAGTGGTTCGTGAGCCTCACCATAGTGGTCATGGACGTGCCGGGATACCCTCCGTACTACGACAAACGGTGCGAAACGCCAGTTTTACCTGATAATGAGACGGATGAGCCTGTTGTAGTTAGCGGACGGCACGTTGTCTTGATACATTTTGTAGATGGCGTTGTCCGACAACACTACGACGACACAATACCCCCATGGCGCCACGAAGCCGTCGATTCTATGATGGAAGAATGCTCCCTTCGATTGTGTGTCGGTTTGACCAAATTTGACGAAGCAGACGTGTTACGTCCGCAGCTCGAGGCGCCCCAGAGCCGAGGCAGAATTGAGTTTCTGTGTCGCGACCCACAGTTGAGAAGTATTCAAGTAAGGGTAAGTTGACATTTGTGGACTATTCTCTGAACGATACGCTGCCTGAGTGGGCACAGGGGGGTCGGTGCGACACGACGGAAGGTGTCCGTTATATCGTGCTTGTAGAGGGACAGGGCATGTGGTCGACTTCGATCTATGAGGCACAATGTGACGCTATCATCACATTTTATGGTACCACGGTACCTATGGAGTTCATATTAAAGTACAACATTACAGGATGTCCCGAGGGCAGGTACGGACTGTACTGTGACAATGACTGTGTTTGTAAGAACGGGGCTCGTTGTCACGGCTTTAACGGTGCGTGTGAGTGCCGTCCGGGCTGGAGAGGACGGGCATGTGACGTCCCCTGGTCTGAGGTCGTCATCGTAGAGACACCTGGCGATTCAGTCGTGAAGTACATCGGCACCAATCTGACCTTGACCTGCCTGGCTCCACACATCCATGTGGCCAACATATCCTGGCTTCACCAAGCAGAAAGTAATCATAATGACACAAACTTAAGAATCGTTGAAGAAGCGGAAATGCAGAACAGTTCTATCAACTTTCAGCCCATCTTAGAATCAACCAATGGCAAGTATACTTGTGTGGTAAAAGCTGTAGATGGTGGAGTAATGAATGCAACCTTCGTCCTCGGCGCTACCGAATGTTCACCAAACTATTATGGAGAAGCTTGCAGCCAGGTGTGTGACTGTGAGTACGGAGGGACGTGTGACAGGTGGGAGGGTTGTCTGTGTCCTCCCGGCCGACGTCATGGCGACAGGTGTGAGCACACCTGCGCACCCGGCACATTTGGGCTGAACTGTAGCAAGAACTGCGATTGTCAGAACAAAACATCGTGCGATGTAGTGAACGGCACCTGTATTTGTGCAGAAGGACAGTGGGGTGAGGCGTGCGAGAACGTCGAATCCAAACCTGAAAATAACCAAGTTGTTATTCTGTTGACTTCCGTTATTCCTTCCATGGTTATAGTCGGTTGCATCTTAATTGTGACCCTGGTAAGACGGCGTGGGGTACATACAAAGAACACAGAGGTAGACATAGAAATGGAAACCCTCTCATCATGGGAACTAGACAAAGAAGACATTCATTTCGAACACATGATCGGCGAGGGAGAGTTCGGTCATGTCGTGCGGGGAAGACTGCGCGTGCCCGAAGGCTACCAGGTTTTGGTTGCCGCCAAAAGTATCCGGCCCGACCGCATGACAGCGTCGGCTGTCCGCGACTTTCGCCGAGAGATGGACATCCTCGCCAGAATCCACGAGGACAAAGAAGGACACCCGAACGTGGTGAAGTTTTACGGAGTCCTGACAAAATCGGAGCCGCAGTACATTGTCGTAGAGTACGCGACTAATGAAGAGCTGCGACGGTGCCTGTGGAGTTTGAGAGAAGAGTGCAAGGTGACAGGACACAGGAGACTGTTAGAACGACTCGGGTTTGCTTCTGGCGTGGCCAGTGCGTTATCGGAGCTGGCACGTCTGAAGATCGTACACAGGGACATCGCAGCTCGTAACGTCGTCATCAGCGACAGGAAGGTGGCCAAGATCGCGGATTTCGGACTGTCGCGTGACGTTTATGTGTCGTCTGCGTACGAACGCACCAACCAGGGAGGGGAGGAGGAGCTGTTGCCGCTGAAGTGGATGGCCGTGGAGTCGTTACTGGGACGGGGTGTATACGTGCGAGAGTGACGTGTGGTCGTACGGCGTGCTGCTGTGGGAGATCGCCAGCTTTGGGGAGGAGCCGCGCTATGCTGGTGGTCCGATGCACCCGGACGTGTGCGCAATGTTGGAGCTGCTGAAGAAAGGAGTCCGTCTGGAGCAGCCGGAGAACTGTCCCAAGTCTGTCTACCGCATCATCAGGTCATGCTGGATAGTGGATCCAACGAAGCGACCGACTCCTGAAGAACTGCTGCAAAAGATCGACCAGCTGAGACCACCGAGACACGCTGCCCACCTAGTTGATCATGGCATTTCATGGCAATGAATTTTATTACATAGCTATATTCTTACATTCTCATTGCCTTTCATCGGCTGATAGACGTTGAAGGACCCAATGTCAAAGAGCGATAGATTCTTTTCTGGCAAAGTGACATAATTTTTGTTTTGTTTTGAAAACGGAGGTATTGTTTTTGATGTCAGGAAATTGTGGTATAGGTTTTGGGGCTCCTAGTAGTTGATTTTAAAACTGCAGGGGTGTTTTTGGCAGATTCCTGCTTTTTGTGAACTGCGAAAAAACACAAGCTGTACAAAGTTCGCTGAGGGAGAAACACCATCTCAAATTTAAACTAGACCCTCCTGTTGGTAAACATCAACATGCTGTAAACAAGCACCCCATTGGGCAGCCAAGGTGTTGAAATATTACAGTTTTAAAACATGTTTGTATGATGCAATGGTGTTGTAACTTCTCTCCCTAAATATTGTTATGAAATGCTATAGTATAGGATTGGTATAGCATACTATGTAAAGAAACGGTAGGAAAATCTACTTTCTGTATGTCATAATGTCATAGAGTGGACCTTCTAATTTAGCTGACTTTTAAGCATGCTGTCCAGTCTTGATTTATATCTTTATCTTAAATGGCTCGTACACGTGTTTTTTTCTTCAAGTGCACGTTCTTCTTTAAGGAAAAGATGTCAATTTTGCAAAGCTTATCTAACATTATATGTATAATACACATGTATATCAAATTTAGCTTGGACAAAAATAAAACCACTCAAAATAAGGTTCTTGTGGCCTCTGTTTACCAGCGCTTGAAATGTGAAATGACATAGATATGTTGAAAATTAGTTACAAAATCTAATTTTGATATCTTGAATATTTGTAGTTTTAAGCAAAATTCTACATTACACAGATTTAAGGGCTACCATGTAGCATTTACAAACAATTATGTCAAAGAGCAACCACTAGTTTGGATGTGACTGCACCTCTGTCCTAAGCTATTGGACGGTATCAAAGCCAAAACTTCGTATGCCCAGACAAAAAAAAAATCCCTAAAAATTCCTGGAATTTTGCAAACTGCACACAGTACTATATAGTAATTAGGCTCGCTCTCTGAGAGCGTAGCCAATAAAAGCTGCTGTCAGGGTACTTATACCCAGACCTCCTGATCAACTGCCACTCAAAAATCGCGGGTCATGACCAAATAACGCTAGGAACGGAAGACACGAAAGCCATTGTTTCAGCAGCCTTTGTCCTATGTCTCAATAGAAAGGTAAAAAAAAGAACAACGCTGTAATGAAAAATACAATAGTTAAAAAAAGTGCTGTTTAGTCCATACCCCAAGATTAGAGTTCCTCTCTGATATATGTATAGGCTTGTACTGCAAGGCGTTGTCAAAAATGAATTCTCTAAAGAATGCATGCGTGGGATTTTTAGTAAGTTTGGCGACTCAAATGTATTTACTCATACTAAAGACTCCGCCCCTGAGGTGTCGCCAAAAGTGGTCAATAAAAAATCAACGGATCGAATGTCGACAGCTGACAGATTTGTCGGCATATCTATTTTGCTGCTGTGTGCCTGGGTTTAACTGTCAAGCCTTGCAAGAACATACAATGAACTTAACATTTAGATATACTTTAATAAATTCCCACCCTTATAAGAGTGGAATCATCGGTCTTCCCCATGCGCCTTAGTGGAACCGTCCATAAGAGCATTGTGGGATACAAAATGGAAGCCTAAAACCGATATGATTGCAACTTCAGATGCAATCCTGCATTCTTTTGATCGTTTTGGCTTTACAAAAGAAGCATTTAGCACTTTGGATATCCAGTATACCGTATAGTTCATCACTTGAGCCCATGGTGTGATTTTTAGTCCTTTAAAAACCAGGGAATGGCTCGAAAGTTAGCTCGGAAAGTAGAGAAGTGTACTGCATTTTTTTTTCGCTCGCCACAAACGGTGCAGAATTATTAAACCATTCCCAGAGAGCTTGTTGTTCGGAATTGTTTTTGACTAGACGCCATTCATCGCTTGTGAAAACACGCCAGCATGGACCTTGCCGTCTGTCAGCAGCTGGAACAGTTAGTGGAACAGTTGACTACCAGCGGACAGCACCAGCTGGACAAAGCAACTGTCAAAACTCTGAAAAATATCTGCAAGTAAGTCTGTCCTTTCCAACAGTCTTCAGGTCGAGTTATACTATAGTCCTTGAGTTGTGATAACTGTAACAGTTGTTTTATTTCTACACACACACTAGAGTATCTCAATGTGTATTATTACTGATGATATTATTATGTGCATGTATAATGTTATAATTTGTATGTCGCCTCGGCCGACTACTCTCTCTCTGCAGACAGGCTGAATAATATAATTGCAAGGAGCTTACAAATTATAATTTCTATAGGCGAGACTAAATCACAAGGGTCTGGAGTGGCTGCCATAAGCTCTTTCACAGAGCTCACTATGCATGTGCGGGAGACAGGAATCCTGGTAATAGTATATCAAAGTAACCTGGGTACCATCCTATTTCTACCGGGGCTCCTTACACTCACTTCCCTAAAAAAACATTTTTTAGGGATAGCGAGTGTAAGGAGCCCCGGTAGAATACGGATATACTCAGGCTAATATCAAAGTTGAAGGCCCTCAGATGTAAACAGTCTCATCTCGACCACTGTTTTGATTGCCGTATGTAATGGAGTCTGAAAAATGGAAGAATGTTTACTGTCTTGGGCTTTCACCTTTGACATTTTACCCAGAATTCCTGTCTCCTGCACATGCATAGTGAACTCTGTGAAAGAGCTTATTTGGTGCTCACTCAGGTGGCCTCAATACCACAGTAGTTGCCCCGGGCTTGGCCCAAGGGTGTGGCCATAGGACTGTAGGTTTTAATCCAATAACACTGGGAAGAACCCCTTGGTTGCTGCTTGCTTTTGCGTTGTTTACCAATGCTTGAAATGTGAAAAAATAATGCGAATATGTTGAAAACTAGTTACAAATGTTGATCTGAATGGGGGTTTCAAGATCCAGAATACTTACAGTTTGGGTGCCTAAATTACTATAATATACAGTCTTATTAAATTTCATTTACCTCATTCACCTGTATGGGGGACCTGGTGCATCCCTATCTTGTATTCAGCATAAAGAAAGGGTTCAATGTGAGAAAAGGGGTGCGCCACTATTGTGTAGTGATTGTTATGGTGGTTTAGACCACCACCCATGTGTGTAGTGGTAGGGTTTGCTAATGCTTACGTCACGCATGACGTGGTGCCTGTTGTTCACCAGCATGGGTTCCATAATATACTGTAAATGCAGAAATGTTTGCGGTGGATTAATGTTCGCGGTTTTCGCAGTGAACACTTCACCGCAAAATTAAAACCACCGCGAAAATTTTTCTATTATGGTTTTAGACTACAGTCTATGGTGTTACCGCGAACTTAAATCCACCGCGAAAAGTCCTTTTTCCTGTTACCGCGAAATTAAATCCCCGCAAACTTAAATGCAGTTAAAGTAGTTGCCAATAGACTGTGTTCCTCGACTATGCGCTCACTGTCGTCTTTGAGTCGTCACCGTACGTGTTCCCTATTGGCGGTGGTAAAACCCCAACGGTGCTGTTTAGCACCGTATATGTCTCTACTACTACTACAATTGAATATCAAAAAATCACTCCACATTGCTGAGACATTGTCCACGTTCATGACCCACAGGACGTCCGATGAGTACGTGAAGCACACGTATCACCTGCTGAACACACAGCTGCAGAAGGACCACGCTGAGATCAGACTCTCCGCCTTCCAGACCATGGACCAACTCTTCCAGCGGTCCCACGCCTTCAGGGAACTCCTCATAGCCGAGTTTCAGGTAAGTAACAGTAACTTGTGTATCATCAAGGTAGTAGTTTGCTGCTATGTTCCCTTCTGCTACCTGTCTGGGGTACTGTATGTTCAATTCTTTTAGTGGTGCCATCAGTTAGAATGGGTTCTAGAGAGCTCGTTTAATGACAACAGACCCTCCCCCAAGCCAACAGAGGGCATTTCAAGTGTTGGAATGACAACTTGAACCCATTCCTTAGTGTAGGGACCAATCAGCGCCCTTGTACAAAATTTGGATGATTCCAGACATTAGATTTAGAGATGTCCCTCTTGATTTGTTGTTATCAACAGTCACTGACTTTACTTTGAATTTAAACCCTCTCAAAATGCAGCAAATGCCATTTCAGTGGGTTAAATTTTCATACTTTCCCGGGGGAGCATGTCGTCAAACCCCATAGAAGGCTTGTGCCTGTGGTGCTTGTCTTGTGCCTGTGGCACCCAATAATCTACAGATTGAAGAACCTCACAACACAAAATCCTGGGTAGGGACATGAGGAGGTCTAGTGGAATAGATGGGTACATAAAATTGCTTGCCAGGACCATTTATGGCAAGCATGGAGTCCAAATATTTCATTCCCATATTTGTGTTCATGTGTGTCCAAGTTTTTTTGTGTTCATAGTTACATGTGTTTGAATACACTGTCAGTAGAGTGGCAGGAAGTGAGTGGGACTACAAAAGTCAGACTTTTAGCAGTGACAGCGAGTAGAGTTTGAAGATGCTAAAATAAACTAGCTACTTTAAAAACTACTCATTTTCACCCGAGTCAGGTGAGGCCTTTCCAAAGTACTTAACATTGTGGCCTGCCAGGGACTTGAACCCAGAACCTTTAGATTCTAAGTCAGCAACCCTAACCACAAGCCACCTTGCAAATGCCACCTTTGAAATCTTCAGGAGTTCCTTGAGCTGACTGTGGAAAGCAACTATGACTTCCCACTGCCTCCTCCCAAGGCAGCGGCAGATAAGCTCAAAAAGCAGGCCCTTCAGGCCATCCAGCGCTGGCAGGAGAAGTTTGGGGAGGCCTACAAGAAGCTGACTCTAGGCTATAACTTCCTCAGGTACAACAGAAAGGTGAGAACTTCTCTTCATTCAACTTATATCAGGGTTCTAGACAGAATTTTATTTTAGTGTAATAGTAATGGCAAGGTTGTGAAGCGACCAATGGTGTGCGTGTGTGCCTGTGTGTGTGTGTTTGTGCGTGTGTGTATGTGTGTGTGCATGTGTGTGTTTGTGTGTGTTTGTGCATGTGGTTGTATGTTTGTAGAAGACCCTTCCATGGTTAGGAGATTATGAAAATGTAGGGAAATTTTGATATTCCTAAGGTTTCCCATTAGGGGATTTAATTCCTTTTAAACCACATGAAATTTTGAGGGCCATATCAGCTTTTTCATATTTGATCAGACATTGCCCTACAAGTAAATGTATGTACTATAGCAAAGTACCATTATGCTACGGCATTAAATTACCACTGTAGCATAACGGTACTTTGCTATAATAATGCTAGATTTGCTTGTAAAGATGTACAAGCAAAAATCCTGTCATGTACACAGTCAATCAAACAATTCAAATATTTTGTGTGCATTTTCAGGTTGATTTTAACAACATTGCTGCCAGCAGTAATGTAGAGAGGACCAGACAGGAGCAGGAGAGGGCCAGGATTCAGGCTATCAAACTGCAGAGGGCCAAAAATGGACTCAAGGAAATGGAAGGTGAAAAGCATGTGGTTATTCTTCTTGTCTTGCATCTTTGGAGTGTACAGAACATTATGCGAATACAGTGTCATACCCACAGAAGAAAGCACACTTTTCAGTGCAAAATTCTCCAGATGATGTTTTGAGAAAATTTGGTGTCCTCAAAGGACGCAATTGCGAGAACTTAAATTCGAACATCTGAATCTGGTATATGGATATTGATAAGGTATCTGTTATATATGAAGCAACAGATCAAGCGTTGAAATTACACATTTTTACAGGTTCACAATTAGTGAAAACTGCCATATACATCTGACAGATGGCACCATCATGGGACTCGATTCATAGGTTTCATTCGTCCTCACATCGCCCACACACCAACAAATCAGGCTAAAGCAGTGTTTCTTCCCTCTGTTTCAAACTGCAGTACCATCATGGATTACTAGTCTGCACTTCAGTTCCTGAAATAAACAGTACTTGTAATGTTCACTAGCTCCCATTATGTTGCATAACAAATACACATGTCTAGTTTTGTCCATGATTTAAATAGTGAAACAATAGACATAGTTTATTTATTTATTTGTTTATTTATTTCAGAAACAAAGCCAGAGATCGATGAATGTTTGACACAGGCAGAGTCCTGTTTTCAACTCCTGGTGCCTCGAAATGATACCTTGGATTTTAACACCACTCAACCTGAAAATGGTTTCCAAGATACAAACAACACTCTACCCACTACCTCTCATGGATCAAAGCAAAGCAGAAAAAAACTGGATGGAAAAGATATCAGTAGTGATAAATTTATTCCAAAGGGACAAGCCAGGGGACAGAAGCTGCTTGCAGGGGAAGCTTCACCTGTGCCTGGGGATAGGGGCAGGTTGAATAATGGGGGAGATTCAAAAATGCCTGGACAGGAGGGAGACAGTGAGGAGGACAGTGATGATGAGTTTGAAGAAGAAGAAGAGGATGTGGTCAGGCAACATGGGCTCGGGTCGCACAAGTACAACATCAGCATAGAGTTCAACCCAGGTCAGATATTTGGGCTTTATATGTTAAGATGAGCTTATTTTAGACTCTTTTTCTTATAATAGTTTTTATGTGCATGTACTAAGAATATTGTTCTTGATTATCATCCTGTCCGTATCAAATTCCATTTTGTATTGTCTTGTCAGATTGGCAAATGACTTGTAATAGCCACAGGATAGTTGGGTAGCCCTGGCTGTGTGTAGTCCATTGAATTTGAGCCATATGGCCACACTTTTAAGTTCTATTCTCCATTGCAGACTTTGAGCGAGGCGCGAGGTTTGCTTTTATTTTAGAGTGGGGGGGTGGCACTGGTTCGATTTTCAACATTGGCTAGGTTCTCTTTTGCCAGGGAAGGGAGCTTGCCCGTCTCGTCAAACTCCTTTACACGGCAAACTCCCTTCCTACGCATAAAATAAAAGCCAGCCCCGCTCAAAGTCTGCAATGGAGGCTACACAGTTCGGGGTTGTGTTACCGCTTGTGCCATGGGGACATGCCCCTTGTAAAAATAATTAAATTCTGATGATGCATTGATTTTCAAGCCATTTTTGAACATTACATGTAGTTCTGATGACTAGTATCTGTTTTGTATCTCCACAGATGACTCGGGGATTCGTGAGGACACAGACAATGCCGACATCATGGACACATTACGAGACATGAACAAGCTGATAGTCAGCAGGTTCCTGCCAGCAGTGGGGAGGTGGCTGGAGGTGAGGAGATGGGTTCAGATTTCCTGTCTTGGTATCAGTGGAGTCCTGTGTGGCATAACTGGTAGAGGGCTGGTTTTGAAAGCTTGAAGATTGTATACGGGAGAGAAACAGTTGTCACTGAGAAGTTCCACATAACAGTTTGGCAGTCCGTTTACCGCTTGTGGCAGAAGCTGCTGCTGTAGAAGGATCTGAGACTGTTAATTGGACAGTATAACTATGTGAGCTAAAGGAAATCCTAGTGTGACTTTAAAGCTAAGGGCACAACCTGCCTACGTGCAAATACTTGCTGTCTACATGCCAAAACGTGGGCAATCTTTTGGCATCCGTAAGTGGCAAGTACCGCCTCCGTACAAACTCGTGGGAAATCCGACGGATTTTGGAGCACGCAGGCACGCCGTAGAACTTTACTCGCAGGCAAAACTTTGTGTGCCATTGGATTCACCCCCCATACGTGCCAGTACGGGCAATGCACCTATCCTGTACAGCTTGAACATTTTCAGAAATACGTGGCGGACGTGGCCTCCCAAACAACGTACGGACAAATTGCACGTACAGTGGGTTGTGCTCTTAGCTTAAGAGTGACTCTAAGAAGCTCTCAATTGAGGGAAAATTAGTGTGAAATTGTCAGAGGAATGGCCATTAATTTATTTAAGAAAAAATAGAAAGAGGACAGGGAGGTAACATGTTTCTTGATACAACCAATGGGAATGGGTGCATCTTGGCCCCACCATGAAACATTGGCAGGTAATTAAAATATACTGGTTGTGTGCCTTGTTATCCAGCGATGCAGTATACTAAACTTAAAACTTACACATGTTTTGTAAGTTGGAAGAATATTGTCTCAGCGTGCACAACTTCATTAAAAAACTACTTCAATATTTAGACTTTTGGCATCTGCAGGTGTGAAATCTGATCTTCTTGTCGTGATTTGTGAACAATATGGCCAATTAACTTGTTGACATAGCACCCTCACAGGGGGAGCAGACTGTCTGGCCAGAACAATGGGTAGTTCACAGCTTGTTTACACCATTACCTGGCTCTGGCTTACCTGTCAGACCAAGGACGCAGTTGGGGTTGCTTTTAAAATGTTTTTTTCTCTCCAAGTCCATAGAAGAAATGATTAATCACTGAAAATCTATTTGAGTCTTGAATCCCTTTTTGTGTTAAAGACGACTATCTTGCACAGACGAGCAACTCCCCATGGGTTTTTAAGTCAAGGAAAATTCTACTTTCTGTGAACTGTTCGGTACAATAATGTTTTGCATAACAGAAAGCTCAGTTTATGTAATTTAAATCTCCGGGAGTCAGGCGGAAATTTCAAACCTCCTTTGCTGAAGTAATTTGAAGTTATTACAACTATCCTGTGTGAATTGTTGAAATGTGGATCTAACGTTACCAAATTTGCAAACTACAAACACTTGAAGAAGTTTGTAGATACAGTAAAAGTTTTTGAATTTGAGCACATTGTTAGGCCATGTTGATTTGATTATATAGATGACATCCTCTGGGAACTCCAAAACTGATGCGAGCGAGCGAATAAAAAAAAAGTTTGGCCAAAAAAAAAAGTTGCCTTCAGTATGAAATCTATTAGTGATCAGGAAGGTTGACAATAGGACTAAAAACACATAGTATGGTATACCAACAGTTAGGAGTAAGGACCTGAGACGTGGCCTCCCAAACAACGTACGGACAAATTGCACGTACAGTGGGTTGTGCTCTTAGCTTAAGAGTGACTCTAAGAAGCTCTCAATTGAGGGAAAATTAGTGTGAAATTGTCAGAGGAATGGCCATTAATTTATTTAAGAAAAAATAGAAAGAGGACAGGGAGGTAACATGTTTCTTGATACAACCAATGGGAATGGGTGCATCTTGGCCCCACCATGAAACGTTGGCAGGTAATTAAAATATACTGGTTGTGTGCCTTGTTATCCAGCGATGCAGTATACTAAACTGATGAAACTATTTGTGGATTTTCCTCAGGTTTTCTCCAAAGCAGGCATGGAGCAGAAGGAGGTGAAGAGAGCCATCGACATCAAGCGGGCCCTGACGGCAGCCACGGAGAAATGTGCCGAGCTGGGCATCCACGCAGAGAACAGGACTGGCAAACAGCAGGGAAGGGAAGGAAGGAAGGGCAGTCAGGACGACAGCAGTGACGATGATTTCGTTGAAGTAGAAGAGAAAGAGGGATACGAACCAAGGATCCCTGATGCTCTTAGAGCAGAGTACGGTATGGAGTTTTCATAACTGAAAACAAAATTATGCCAATAATTTATAATGTAAGCCCTAGAACAGTCTTTCCTATTCTTGGATTTTGGAAACAGTGTATCTGTTAAAAGGGAAATGTTTGTGGCGGTTTTATGCTTGCATTTTTCACAGTGACCTCATCACCGCCAACTTTGAAGGCGAACATTTTTACGGTAAAACCCTGAATAACAGTTTCAACCGCGAGCTTAAAATCAAAGCAAGCACTTCATTTTCCCCCTAATTCAAAGTTAAATCCCTGCAGACATTTCCAATTTAGTACAGTAAAAAAGTGCAGTAAATATTATGTATGTTTGGAAAACATTCATGGTACAATGAGAAAGGAGTTTGTTGAGGTGCTTTAAGTTTGTGGTTAAAACAAATGTGTAGTACAGTAGTAGTACATTTTTGACACCATGATATTTGCGGTGACATGGATTTGTTAGAAATCACAAAAATGAAAATAACAGAAGCACATACACTATCCGGTTTATGATATGTTGACGTCAAATTATACAAGTCATAACAACTACCTTCTGCCACCATTTTATCCTTGACAATATCTAGTTGAAAAATATTTATTGTTTTCAGGGTTGGAACCGGCTAAGCCAGAAACAAGGACTAAATCTATAGCACCAAAACCCAGACCTGTGCCTGCATCTGCAACTGTTACGTCTGCTGCCACAACTTCGGGGACAAAACCTCCCACCAAAAAGTCCTGGCATCCTCTCTATAGTGAGGACAACAACCCTTCCGACCCGACCTCATACAGCGCAGCACTGTCCACACTCCAACCTAGCCAGGACAACAGGTAATTACTGAAATAGAAGTATTATTTATTCATCAGGGTAGAGATTGTGATCTGACAGTATTGTGAATTTTACTGGTGGATACCGGGATTGGTTAAGGTGGTTTTTCACATACATTTACAAGTATCAGTGTTGAAGTCAGCACCATCTTTGATTTGAGATTGTCTCAAAAGCAAGGATTCTAAACAGACTAGTCATCATTTCTGTCAAATGGGTAAGGTACAAGTCCATAGTTACAGGTCCGTCCATACCTTTACCTGTACCTAAACCTCTGTACCCATACATGTACCTGATGTTCAGTTTAGGTTTGTAGCTCTAGCTGAGACGGTTAAAATGCCAACAAGTTTGGTCACCTGATTTACACATTTCTTGCATTTACTGTGACAATCAGATGTTGTCTAATTTAATTTCTTTTGACTCACCATTTTTAGGGGAGGAAAGAGGAAAGTTAGCTTGGATGCCCAACCGTCTACTTCAGGAGCATCGCCCACCAAAAAAGAACTGTTGGCGAAGGCTCCTGTGGTACCGTTTGGTATGGATCTGTATACATGGGGGGAGAAGGCAAAAAAACCTACAATTGTGAGGTAAGATGTGGTACAAGGTTATGCATGAACTTAATGCACATGTACTTCATTGTGGATGACAAAATAGCATTAATATTAGCACTTATTAACAATATTTGTGTACGTGACAGTAGTTTACTGCATAATGTTAATAGTGACACTTTAGTTTGCTGTATTGCAAAGAGAACTAGTCAATATTGTGCAATGTATGCCCAAAGGAACCTGTGACAGAGGCATGGTTGTCTCCAGTACCAGTTCCTCTATTTCAAGTAGGAAATTTCATGTTGGTATGAAGAAAAAATTGACACTGTCTATCAAAAAATCTTATCTTCAGTACATAACACTGACGAAAATGTATTTTTGTCAGCTTAAAAATGGCAGATTTAACAATGAAAATCAACAAAATTTGCTTCCAAATTAATTGGTTGCAAAAACTTCAAAGCTGGAGACAGCCCTGGACAGACGGTCACCAAAACGTTAGCTGTTATGTTAGTTTTGGTTGTTTTTCCACGGTAAATTAGTCTATGAAACAGGAAAAAAATGCCTTTTAGTTTATCTTGTTGAATTATATGTACTTATCATTAATTTTCCTTTTATAGGGATGAGTCCCTCCACAGATTTTGGCGCCCGTCTGACGAGGGTGAAATTGAGGTGAACCATTTGGATCCTTCTAGAGAGCGAACCATCACGTTTGTCGGGGAGTTTGAGCCGGTCAAGTGGACGTGCAAGGCTCCACTGTCCAACGGCAAGCTCTGTCCTAGGATGGACAGACATAAGGTACTTGTGCATCTTGTAGCTGATTGTGCCACCAATACACTAAAATAAATGTTCAACAATTCCTGATTACTTATATATTCAACCAGGCATAAGTATTATTTGATAAACATAGACCTTCATACAGGGCTCGAAATACTGGGTACATGTGCACCAAGGTGCACCCAAAATTGGAACTGTGCACCCAATTATTTTCTTAGGTTTATGTATGTAAAGATATCAAAGTATACTACATGTAGTATACATCATATTCTTGACATCTAAGTGTTAGAAAGATAATACAAAATGTCTGTCATGGTACTTGTTTAAGAATTTGATAGCTTGTAACTAAGTTTTATTATTAGGTTACTGTATTACTAAAATTTAAGTGGTGCTTTAAGCTGGGTGCACCTAATCCCAAAAGTGAATTTCGAGCCCTGTTCATACAAAATGTATACCCTTCTGTTCTTAGGTCAAGGGTTCCAGAAAAGGGTTATCTCATATACTGGCATCTTTTTTCTGCTATCTGCATGTCTGTTGCCTTATGGGAGCTAGTAGAAAAAATACATTAGACAGAAATTAGCAAGAACAAATCATCATCATCATCATCCAGTCATGCTGGTTGCACAGATGAACATGACTCTCTTCCACCATCCATACCTATCCTCCATAGCCTTGAGCAGATCTTTCACTGAAAAGCAAGCGTCTTAATTCGCTAAGTGTGTGTAAATAGGTTTTACATGGTCTTCCCATGCTTGCACCGTCCGATCACTGTGGTAGCATCGGCCCCTTTCCTAAATAAACGTTGAATCCAACGCAAAACCCTTGTGAAATTTTCCACCAAAACAGATGAATTGACAGCTCAAAAATGCTGGAAATAGCGTTTCAGAGGGTCTAGATTTCAAAATTTTCTGGGGGAGCATGCCCCTGGACCCCTACGGCGCTCGTTAGGATTTTCAGGCACAATCGGGGGGACGGAAATTGATTTCGGGCTGGCTACAACCCTGCTTGCACGTCCATGTCCAAGAATAAATACCGGTATTTTCTGGTAGGTATGAGATCTTTGGATTGATTTCTTGTCAAACCTTGTTGTAGTGCCCATTTCATGGTCCCATCATCCCGAGGGACGAGACAGGGAAACCTGCCAACCCTGAAGATGCAGAAAGGGAGGAGAGGAGGAAAAGGGAACAGCTGTTAGAAGGTGAGTTGAAAGGTTACGGCTGCAATACACCTTTCTCATGCGGCGGCCATGATAGATTGAAGACGAGGTCAATGAGGCAAACAGACAAAACTTATTTCTAAAATTAGCTTCCATTTAGTTTTTCCCCATACCACACAGATGTTCACAATATAAGATCAAATAATATATATCATAACTAGTGTTATGCAGCAAAATATGTAGCAATTTAGACTCGTGTACTGATCCCATAAATCCCATAAGAGATGCAAAATAAAAACATAATAATGCAAATATTTGACGGACATGCAGCCATTCTCTTATTGGCCAATTGTCTAATTTCCATGCTATCATTGGTCGAACTGTTAAGTATGATGGACAGTCTTTTGTTTGCCTCATTGAACTCGTTTTAGATCTATCATGGCCGCCGCATGAGAAAGGTGTATATTGACTGTCTATCACAATAATCAGTAGTTCAACTAATGACAGCATGGTAATTAGCTTTGTGACCAATGAGAGAGTGGCTGCATGTCTGTCAAATATTTGCATTTCAATGCTTTTATTTTGCATTGCAACATTTTCAAGTACTTCATACTTATAAGTTATATGCTGATAGACTGTTGCCAGGGATGACATGTATATGTATGTATGGATTAAAGAGAATGATCTGTGAAAGTTTTGTTTTTTATACTGTTTTCCTCAGAGTAACAGTTCATATCTTTCTTCTAGAAACTACAGTGTCGGAGGATTGGAGGGACCCTGAGCTGCAGCGGGATATCGAGGCTGCCACTGGCATCTCTATGGGTAATGTCCCAGGACGGGGGAAGGGCAAAGGCAAAGGGAAAGGAAAGGGCAAGAAACTCAGTAACCTCACCGACCTCAAGAAAGTCAAGAACACAACAAGGAGAAGACTGGAAAGGAAGGTGTTCAACAGGTCAGATAATTTACTTCTTGAAAAAAATTGAGACAGCCATGTTTTATCTCTATATTATTGAGATTTACCACATTTGTACAAGGTTTGGCATAACGGGTGACTATCACCTTTTCAAGATGTCAACCCAGAGACTAGACTGAAAGGTTTGATCCACTCACATTTGGGACAGAACCCTGAGTGACTCTTTTTGTGTAGGGGGTTCTTAAGCATGCTTGAGATGTGGCTCTTTCAAACATTGGACCTTCGGTAACAAGACCATATTGCCACCTTAAATGTGGGATTTTTTGCTGCGTGCGTACTGTGATCGTCTGCTTTCTACTATGATTGGTTAGTTTTTAGGTTGACATGTCCCTGTGCCGTTATAAATGGTAGGCAATCCCACTACTTTGTCACAATGGATCAAATTCTCCATGTATCTGTGGGTCGTTGTTCCAAGTTACAAATGTGTAGTTCCATGGTCATGGAGGCCTGTATGCCTTTTTACAAAAATAAAGCATTATCAGACTTATTAATTCCATGTAATTCTTAGCCAGTCCTCTCAAATTTATTATAGAGTGTAATCAGTGTATTCTATGGATGCGTTGATTTAGCATATAGCAAAGCCAGCCTGCAGAATTTCACATAATATGAAGCCGCTGCTTCCCCAAATTTAGTGAAGAACATAAGCAAAAAAACAGCCCCATACAGGGCCCCAATAGGTAGATAGTATTCACGACTTGCACACTTCCCATAATTCACAGTGCCACGGTTACGGATACGGATGTTACCACTGTTGCCCTGGGTGCGAAACCAGGGTGAAACCAGCTAAAACCTTCAGTACGGCGGCGGCAAAGCATATAATTATAAACGAATGAGTTGTGCCACAAATATAGTACTACTATTATTAGAGCTGAGAATTTTACAAGTTTTGTGGTCAGAAGTATAAACTAGCCAGCATGTCACCACTGTAGCTGTTAGTAGGTTTCGCCCGATGGGTCATGAATTTAATAGCATTAATGTTGTTTATATTTCCAGTGGTTCAGTCAAGAGGGTTGCAAGTGAAATGAACAGGCTGGACCAGCGACGTTATAACGACAAGTTTGGCAACCAGTTCAACTATGCCCTCAACTGACTGCTATAGTAACCACACATCAAACAGCTGTCTACAGGGCTGTCTACAGCTTTAAATATTTTTCCTTCCCACTATATCGTTTGAAAGCCTACATTAAAGCCTACCTTCTAAGCAGAGGTTAGACTCTGGCTTTTTTTGCAATGCAGCCGGAGGCTTTACGACCAGTCTCAGATAGGCTGAGAGCTTGCATGCATGGGACATGTCCGGCATGCATGCAACAAGACCACATGGTGATCCCTGGGACAAAATGTCCTTGTACACATTTGCAGCATCATACTTTGTGACCTCAACTAAACCATCAAGTAGCCATGAATATACATAGAATAGATAGATAGAGATAGATAGAGAGGGGGAGACGGAGACGGAAAGAGAGAGAGGGGGGAGAGGGAGAGGGAAAGAGAGAGGGGGAAAGCAGGAGGGAGGGAGAGAGTCAGAGAGAGAGAGAGAGAGAGAGAGAGAGAGAGAGAGAAACTGCACGTATTACCTCCTTAATATAAAGTTGCCAGACACATCAGCGTTGCAGGCACACAGTGGTGTTTCATCACACAAAAAATGCAGGAGTGTTGTACCTCAGGTGTGCTGCTTGGACCCGTTACTTTCTAACGTTAGAAGTAGGTCTAGTTATTCTGGCTAACGCTCGACTAACTATATGTAACACCCTCATTCACTGGCCAGTACTCTCTAAGAAGAGGTTCAGGGCAGGCTATGTTTTTTCTGCGTATTTAGGGGGTTTATCGGCTTTTTATTTTGTATCGCTTTCTTGATCCCTCGCAGCCTCAAAAAACAGCCGGAGGCCCCCTCGAGGTAGAGGTACAATAAGCTCTTGTCAACAGATTATTTTGTGTAACACTTGGCTAGCCAGGGTGAAATTTTTTGTGAAATTTCGCATTCAATTACCCATACATCCTGTTGACGCGAAAAACGGACACCTTTTGAGACTATTCGTCTGCTGTGAACAACAGGTGTTGTAAGATTCACTTCGCATGGTCGACAGTGCGAATAAAGCCCCCTTTACAAGTCAAGAATTTAGCTCGGCTGAGTTGTCCGCTGCGAGCTGTAAATTACGAGGAGGTATGACCATGACCCTGATGCCGACGAAGAAACTCGCCATTTGTTCGTCGGCATCAGGGTCATACCTCCTCGTAATTTAGAGCTCGCTGACAACTCGGTCGAGCTAAATTCTTGATTTGTAAAGGGGGCTTTAGGACGCGCTCTTCGGGGATCTATCGTTGCGGGCACACAGTGTACAAAACAGCTCAATGTTGACTACTAGACTGTCCTGTGGCCCTGTCCTGTGGGCACACATTACATAAGCCTGACAATGGATGCTCATTCTGCGATCATGCCTCTAAAAAAAGAAAAAAACTCTCCCTGTGACTGGTCCAAATAGCCGCCCCATTAGCCTCTTACCGGCAATAAGTAAATTAATTGAAAAAATATGTAAAGACCAAATCCAACATTCTGTCCGATCGCCAGCATGCATACAAAATGCATCACTCCACAGCAAGTGCACTTGTACAAATGACAGATAGATGGCTGGCAGAAGTAGACAGAGGCAACCTCGCAGGCGCTGTTCTCTTAAACTTTAGCTCCGCTTTTGATGTGGTAAACCACAAGGTGTTGTTGGCTAAAGTTATGAGTTATGGCTTTACTACCTCAACCATTTATTTGGTCAGCAGTTACCTGACCAATAGGCTGTCACTGGTAACGGTGGTGTTTCATCACATAGAAAATGCATGAGTGGTGTACCACAGGGGAGCTGCTTGGGACCGTTACTCTTTTTGTATTTACACGAATGATCTACCCACTGCTGTAACACACTGCTATATTGAGATGTATGCTGATGACTCTACACAAATTGATTATAGTGTGTAATCAGTGATTTCTTTGTATAGTGTAATGGGTGTATGAATTTAGTGTAAAGCAAAGCTAGCCTGCAGAATCTAAAATAATTAGCTGCTGCTTTCCTGAATTTAGTAAAGAAAGTAACTCAGTTTACTACGTAAAGCCCCATACAGGCCCTTAGATATAGGTAGACAGTGTTCAATAGTATTAACATCGTTACTTGTGTTCAGTGTTTATATTTCCAGTGGTTCAGTCAAGAGGGTTGCAAGTGAAATGAACAGGCTGGACCAGCGACATTATAACGACAAGTTTGGCAACCAGTTCAACTATGCCCTCAACTGACTGCTATAGTAACAACACATCAAAGATTGCATACAGGGCTGTCTACAGCTTTAAATATTTTTCCTTCCCACTATTTGTTTCAAAGCCTACTTTCTAAGCAGAGGTTAGACTCTGGCTTTTTTTGCAACGCAGCCGTAGGCTGCTTTGCTTTACGACCAGTCTCAGATAGGCTGAGACTGAAGTGAGAGGCTGCATGCATGGGACATGTCCGGCATGCATGCAACGAGACCACATGGTGATCCCTGGGACAAAATGTCCTTGTACACATTTGCAGCATCATACTTTGTGACCTCAACTAAACCATCAAGTAGCCATGAATGTTTCAAGCTGCAGAAATGTGACAAATGGATAAAGAAATGCCACAAATATGCTTGTGCCAGAGGCACACGACTGAGTTCTGAAAATGGAGACAGCTATTTCTATGGTCTGTTATATTTATAATGTCCTTGGAGAGATGAAAGTGACATAATTGGTGATTACACTTGAGCTCGAGATGCTTTTATTGCAAAAGAGGATCTTTTTGACTATAGCCTTGCACAGCATATAAACTTCACATCAGAAATAGAACAAGCCATCATGCAAGTTCACCTGCTCGCAAACGATATTTCTGCTATTGCTGATACTCTTGCCCCAAATGTGACTCATCAGCAACTGCAAATAACCATGACTTTGACACTGAAGAACTTTATCTTGATCCACAATGGACAGCACAAAATGCATATCAAGCAGTAGCTGGTACTCAAAAGCACACTACCAGTGACAATGTTGACAGCACATCTGAAAGTCTTACCATGGTTCATGATGATTCACTGGTATGGAATAATCTGACTCGCAATCAACACAATGACTGATGACGCATTCTACCAAGCCCTAAGTAATATGTCAAATGACCAACAACAAGTATTTAATACAATCAAAGAGCATTTTGTGGAACTACAAAAAAATGAAATCAGCCAAGCCAATCCCAGACCAGGATTCCCTCCGCATGGTCGGCAGTGTGAATAAGGATGCGCTCTTCGGGGATCTCCAAGTGGAAATGATGATAAAGAGATATACATAGAATAGATGGATAGAGATAGATAGAGAGTGGGAGAGGGAACCGGAGAGAGAGAGGGGGAGAGGGAGGGAGGGAGAGAGAGAGTCAGAGAGAGAGAGAGAGAAACTGCACGTATTACCCCCTTAATATAAAGTTGCCAGACACATCAGCGTTGCAGGCACACAGTGGTGTTTCATGACATAGAGTGTTGTACCTCAGGTGTGCTGCTTGGACCCGTTACTTTCTAATGTTAGAAGTAGGTCTAGTTATTCTGGCTAACGCTCCACCAACTATATGTAACACCCTCATTCACTGGCCAGTACTCTCTAAGAAGAGGTTCAGGGCAGGCTATGTTTTTTATGCGTATTTAGGGGGTTTATCTGCTTTTTATTTTGTATCGCTTTAATTTCTTGATCCCTCGCGGCCTCAAAAAACAGCCGTAGGCCCCCTAGAGGTAGAGGTACAATAAGCTCTCGACAACAGAGATTACTAGTATTTTGTGTAACACTTGGCTAGCCACGGTGAACTTCTGATGAAAGAACAGGAATTTCACATTCAATTACCCGTACGTCCTGTTGACGCGATTCGTGCCACAGTTTGACTCTGTTCCAGGAAAAACGGACACCTGTTGATGAGACTATTCGTCTGCTGTGAACAAAAGTTGTAAGATTCCCTCTGCATAGTCGACAGTGTAGATAAGGACGCGCTCTTCGGGGATCTCCAGAAGACAAAAGAGAGAGAAGTACCTGCGTGTAGCGAGACGTGCTGGGTTACCTTTAGATGTTATTTTGCACAATGTCGACAATAGATGCAGTTCGTAGTTTATCCTCGGACCTTTTCACAACCACTTGAGCGTATCTCCTGACATTCTCCGTGCGTAGGAGTCTGAAACAAACTTCACATTGGCCATCGGTTCTATAAATACGACCTGGGTGTAGAGCATGTCCTCCGCGGCTTGCGCACCTGTCAGCGAAGATTGGAGCTGACGTCACGCCTGGATAGGCAAGTGCACGTGGGGCACGCTTGCGGCATTGCTGGGTTCGTTCACTGGGTTCGCCGATTTTCTCTTGCACTCTCACTGGTGTGCGGCACTGTTGCGTTTCTAGACTAAATGAACATGTTATTGGAAATCGCAGCGTTGTCATGTTATGAAAATCACTGGAAAACAGATGAAAAAGGACCCAAATGAACGGACACAAACCATATACCAGATTTGACTCGATCGATTATGTGTTTTACACAATGTATGTGTAGTGATGTATGTTTATAAGTTCATTCAACAATTTTCAAATTTCTTAAATGAAAATGTATGGTATTTCATACGTTTTTGTATGACGCGGAGTATTTTCATTGTCGGCGGATGGCATGGCACCCAATTGATCTCTAAGTCTACCATATCTGTGAAATTGAAAAAAAAACTTGGCTTTATGGGTCCGAATGACTGCAAGTTTGGAGTTCTATTAGCAGCAGGCTACCTACTCTCCAAGCAGAGGTTAGGCTCCGGCTGTTTTTTTAAACGTTTTTTAGTCGTTTTTATCGGGCTTTCTATTTTGTCATTTTTCTTGAATTACGCCAGCCAAATGGTTTTGACACAGTAAGATATAAAAAAAATAGAAAGCCCGATAAAAACGACTAAAAAAACAGCCGGAATATCCGTCTCCTAGGAGGACTTCCAACCAAGGATGTAAGGGGTTCCTCCTACCCCTGACTCGTGGCGGGTGCGTCATACCCGAACATGTCCCTATGGCCTGTCACTGCCACAAAGGCCTGCCACTAGCCGCAGCTGGGTACTCATTTACACCTGAATCAAGTGAGGAAAGTCGTGTAAAGTGCCTTTTCCAAGGGCACAAGATCGGTGGCACAGCGGGATTCAACCTCTTGGGCCTGAGGCGCACGCACTGCCGATTACGCCACGCGGTCACGCGGCCCGTAGGGTTAGAATCATGTTGACGAACTGGATCAGTGTCTAACCATCCGAACGCACTGCCGGTCACGCAACATTTAGATCTTACAATACCTTGACACTATGGCCTTAAACGTTTTTGTTGATGTCTATTTGAAATTAGTCATGTGCACCCTTAGGTCTTTGTGCACTTCACGCTAGCTGGTAAACAGGCATTCCGTAGGCCCCCATTCCACTTTCCCATGAAATAGTAACAGGTAACAGCTGTTACCTAGGTACAATGTATGGCAATCTACATGGGAGTTGAACTATATACTATTGCAAATATCTAACAACTAATAATCTAATCTAATGAAACAGTATAAACAATCTAGTTAATTCATAAAAGCTAATACTTCAGATCATTATGTCAACTAGCATTGTCTCGTTTTTGCAAGGAGTTTTAAATGAAATGGCCTACGCAGGCAGATATATGAACAGGACATGATAATATCAAATTGAATATCTCTGTCTTAGCATGTGGCAGTACAATATGATCATAATCATAGATATTTATGATTTACACTTATAACGTGGCATGATAAAGAAATTTATGGTGAACAAGCTACATGACAAATTTAAGAAAAAACAGCAAGACAAAGGTGTCTATTTCAGTCTGAGTGACTGTGCAAAATTGAATTTTTTCACAGCCTTGATTTGATACTTTGAATGCTATGTAAGACTTAAAAGGATGACTTCAAATATACCAAAATACACTATGCGTCAAAATATTCGTTCTTTATCTCTGAAATTCGTTCAGTCATCTTTCGAATCTTTGCTAGCTCATAAAGAAGTGCTGACATTTGAGTTTTTCGTCGCGGTGAGAGCGCGCTGGGGTCGCCGGAGAGATTCCACTAGAGCAGATTTTCTGGCGTCGCGGCGCTCTCACCGCGCTCTGGCCAATTTTCAGCGAGAGCACCGTCAAGTGGAAAGGGGGCTTTAGTCCTATTGGCGCTCTCCGCGCTCTCTTGGCGCTCTCATGGCGATCATTGTTGCATCGCCATCCTCGGCGCTCTCACGGCGATGGTATGGCAGGGTTCCATACCATCGCCGTGGTGACGGCGCTCTCGCGGCGATGGCACTCCCACTGCGCTCTCACCGCACTCCCATGGCGACCTTGGCGATTTCCCCGCTCTCTCATCGCGATGGTCAAATTTGCTAGCGCCGTGAGAGCGTCGCGAGAGCGCCGTCCCAGTGGAATGGGGGTATTAATGATTAGATATATAGTTACACGGTGTGTTAAGTTATAAGTTGCATTACTGAAGAGTGCTTGTATACAGTTTTCCTGGATAACATACTAGGTAATCACTGAAGAAGTAGTTTTGTAGTGCCATTGCGTTATCTCATATCCACTGGACACACGATTGAGATTATGGATAATGAAGAAGACCTTTATTGCAAAGTAACGTTACAGGTCACGATGAAACATGCTGAACCGTTTATAACGCGTTCGTGTCTTCCTGACTTTTCACCGTGTAAACTCCCCACTTATAATTAGTCCGACTGTAATATCGGGTTATGATAAATCAATACAGACATTTATTTTGCATGTTAGCACGAGTGTTGACTGTTGTAGTCTAACATATAGGTTCGGCTTCCTCTATCTTCTTGGAAATGATGAAAAGGTAGGGTTTTAGCTAAAGCCGGTTATAAGATTTATGTCATACCTGTGACGCGAAAACGTTCGATACGGGTGTTCAGGACCGTGTGATAACTTCTGTATCACACAGGCTCCAAAATTGTATAACACAGGATTCCTTCGAGTAAACTCGAACCATCTCGAGCGGGCCGAGTGCCGCACGGTTGACAATTCGAATACCTGATTCGGACTTAGGAACATTGCTGTTGGAACACTTTTTGTTCGAGGGCAGCAAATTTGTTCAACTTCTGGCGCATTTCGCATCAAAACATGGGTTTTCTCAGGTGGGTATGACATAAATAAAATACAACACGGTGTATTCCGTGTCACCCTCGGTCCCAGCCCTCCCGCGGGTCGGATCACCCTCCGGCCTTCGGGCGATCCTTCCCGGGGTCGGGCTGGTACCTCGGGTGACACGGAATACACCGTGTTGTATTCTATATTTTTATGACATATTCGTGTCTACCTGACGTTCCACCGTGTAAAGTCACCACTCACTCAGACAGTAAAATCTGGCATACAGACAAGCATTTGGCTCCCCCTTCCCTTGGACTGTTCCCTAAAGCCCCGTTACATCCCAAAAACAGGTGTTTTCGCTAACAATTAACAATTACTATGATGAAAACTATCAACCAGATTTTGGTAATTACTTAGAAGCTTGACAAATAAATGCTGGAAAAACTCAGAGCCCAAAACATGCACCCGTAAAGGTGGACTCTCACTAGCCTGGTATCCAGCCGTAATATAGCTTCCGAGTCTCTTCTTTCCTCTCTGGCAATTGCCAGAGAGGAAAGAAGAGACTCGGAAGCTATATTACGGCTGGATACCAGGCTAGACTCTCACTGCACTTGCGGCACCGGTGCGGCACTGCGGGGTTAGTAGATGACTCAACGAATTTCAGAGATAAAGAACGAATTTTCCTCCGTTTTGTGTACATTTTGTTGTCTTCTAAGTCATACTTTTACGTATTACGCAATATCTAAATTATCAAAAGTCGCGAAAATAACAAAATAGTGCTGCAGTGAACGAACCCCGCAGTGCCGCAACGGTGCCCCAAGTGCAGTGAGAGTTCACCTTAATACTGCAGAGTGTAGACTTCACTTAGTGAAGACGATTTGGTAAAGGTAAAGAAGTCGTTTTGAAACAGGTGAACAAGTGTTTGGAGTCGGACCAACCCCACTTGGAGCTGTGGGTATGGTTGCCTTTATGATGTTCTAACATCGGAAACAAAACGTATTTTTTGTTAGACAGGTGTACAAAGTGTGTGTCTTGCCAGGTTTACTTACTGGCGAAGCGGGAAGGACCGCGCTGGTCCGTGTCTTATTTGCCGTCTCGCCTGGCTCTATGTTTCACTTGTTAAATTCAGGAGCCAACTTTTTAGCTTCGCCAAGAAGCTTATGTTTTTGCCGACTTGGGTCTGTATGTAGGTCAACAGGATATAACTCGAGAAATTGTGGATGGAACTTATTTATTTTTTGCAGGTGTGTAGCGGTTGTTTAAAGGCATGCCTAGTTCGAAAATGGGTTACCTGGCGTTTTCCTATGGTACATTAGCGAGCTTGGTATTTTTTTTGGTGTTTTTTCGGGAGGCATAAGTCAAAATGTAGCTGGGCGATTTCCACGATATTTGGCAGGTCTGTAGCGGCTGTGGAAAGGATTGCCATGTGCGAGAATGGTTTAGCTACCTTTTACCTATGGTGCTGTAGCTGGCTTTGTATGTAAGTGCGTTTGTCTGTAAGCAAGATAACTCGAGATGTTCTTGATGGATGTTAATGATATTTGGTTGATAGGTAGGGGACACAGAAAGGAAGGTCAAGTTCGATAATGGGCCTCCTGGCAAATTGTTTTGGTACTGCAAGTGAGCATCAAAGTTTTCGCCTAAATTTTCCAGAAGTGCCAGGTTCGTGATTTTTTACTGGTGGATAGCTGTTGGTACTAGGAGTCAATGGTCTAATTTTGGGCCCCCTAGCAGCTTGTTTGGAATTGCAGTGGGTGTTATATTTCGTAACTTTTTAGATGGATAACTCCTGAGGGGATTGATGGATATTTTTTGTTTTTGGTAGGTAGGTACTTTGGATGATTATCAACATAATGAGATGCAAATTATATAAATCACTCTGTGTTTAATATAATTACTTAGGGAAACTTCTATAACGGTTGAAAAATACTTGTGACGGAGTCACCTGAAAGGACTTGAATCGACCCATAGATGTCTAAAAATAGAGAAAAAGTAGGTCAAAGGAGCCAGTGGAAGCAGGGGCTCCCTGATAAACAGACGTTGTCTTGGAAGCATGAAATTCTGATTGACCAGGGATGTTACTAGGTCATCCGTGTACTATTCCGCCAGGATGGAGTCTGGTAGAGACTACTGGCTGAAAAAATGCCTATAAATGGTCATGGTTCATGTTAGCAAAATACAAAGCCTGACCGTGTCCAACACGTATCTATAAAATTAAGCAATTAAATAGCTTGCTGAATTGATGTCAATACGACGGCACACAGCAAAGGATTCATAGCAGTTGAAATATAACATATCTATATACAAGTGTTGCTTATATCTATATACAGATCAACAATAAAAGCAACACTATATCATGGGAACGGTAAAAATGTAGTAGAGGGAACTTGACGAATATCACTTGATATAAAGATGTAGAGCTAATATCTACGAGACACTTCAGGTGTATTTTCTTATGATGGACTGCAAGGAAACTTGGTGTTCCATGTGCCAGTAACACTACATGGGTCTAAACAAACGAATAAGTACTATGTAAAGTCAGTAATATAACATAATTGAACAATGACGGCTTGTAACACATAGTACTTACATCTGTGAACTAGGTTAAAACAACAAGTGACCAAGTGCTGGGACAAGACAAACCCAACATGTTGAAGAACAGCACTTAGGTCAAAAGGGTCACCGTCAATTATCCACGCATTCCTCAACTCTTAACAGAGATGTCATGTTGTAAGGGAAAGGTCGGCTAGAAAGAACTGACATCATTGCGAGAAATACAAATCGCCAAAGGTGACAGGCGGCTGTCATCGGACAGTCGCAGAAATCATAACCTTGGACTCTGTAAAACACCTCTGACTTAACTCGCGACTGCAAAACTTTACTTTCTATTTTCATGAGATTGAAACAAACGTTCACCAAGGCGGGGGTCGTAGCAATCCTTACATATGGCCCTTAGATGACCCTTGGTGAGTTAAAAAGTTCCGTAAATTGGAAGGAACAACTGTTACAGTGGCCGGGGTTTGGTGAGTGACGAATGCAATTATCGGCGTGACTTCCTGTGGTTTCCAGGTTTCCAAGACCTACCCACATACCAAATATCACTTCAATCCATTCAGCCGGTCTTCAATTTGCTGGTTTCTACATACATACATACATACATACATACATACATACAAACGCTACCCAAAACATAACCAGCTCTCCGAAAGTAATTATGACAACACAAAATAGAACAGTAACCTCATACCTGTACAAATTGTTCTGATTATGCAAAGACATTCATTCACATCGCCAAAACATTTGCTGCATTATGTACACCGACAGAATAGACTAATCTACTCACAATGTTCATAATCCAACCAACCACTACATGATGTGACTAGATAACATATGGACTTATACACATTAATCATTCAAAAAGAACTATCTTCCATAGAAATTGTTTATTTGGCGAAGATATGTTTTCCTGTATGATTCTGTAGTACCAGCGGACAGAAAACTAGAACGTACGAGACAGATTATCCAGGGGCAGACTGTACACCGTACAATAGCAGGCCTGCTTGTTCCACTCAAGGTGGAATCTCACTGCACTTGGGGCACCGGTGCGGCACTGCAGGATTCGTCCACTGCGGCACTGTTTTGTTATTTTCGCGATTTTTAATAATTTAGATATTGCGTAATACGTAAAAGTATGACTTAGAAGACAGCAAAATACACAAAACGTAAGAAAATTCGTTCTTTATCTCTAAAATTCGTTGAGTCATCTACGAACCCAGCAGTGCCGCACCAGTGCCCAAAGTGCAGTGAGAGTCCACCTTTAGTCTTCTTTTGTGAATGTTGTGACTGTGCTTTTAGGTAGCAGATTTAAGTGCGCTCTTTCAATGCGAAAGCACAATGGCTTACTCCAGAGTCAGTGTACAGTGCCCTCCAGCTATCGTAGCGCCTGTCACAGATAGCAGTAGTGCCATCATGACTCTCGTGTTATCATACAGAGTCGCATACCTAGGAATCATCAACGGGCCTAAACTTTAAAACTTTGTTCTGATCTGAAATGCAACATTCCGCTTTCGTAACGTGGGCATGCCTTGTAGGTGGCGTGTCTATTCGGAATGACGGGTTATGTACATGGGCTTTATCGGTAGGAAAATGAACTTTTACTTCTTTCTGTGACAAGTTCCTTCCATCTTTGAACACGTGTCAAGCAAGAATGCGTCTTAGCCTAAGTTCAAGTATTCGTAAACAGAACGTCGTGAGTCCCTATAGATAGAGATCGGCATCAGGCCTAGGGCGCCTAGACTCTGCCGCTCATGCCGAGCAGTCACTCGGAGGCTGGCGGCCGCGGGAGTTCTATTTCATGTTCTAATCTAAGGACAATGTACATGAGAGTTAGCACCACGGTTAATAAGGATTAAAAAAAAAAGGATAAGATACCATGAGCTACACGTAACATGTATTTAAAGATAACTCTCCTGATAAGAAGGATGAAATTGGCTGCACATTGTATTAGGCATACTGACATCATGGCCTCAAAGCTTGTTCTGTGGGAACCCACAAGGGGAAGAAGGAGCCATGGAAGACCTAAAGTAAACTACGTCGACAACCTTAGAGCCGACACGAACCTGTCTGATGTGAAGGAGATTCAGTCCCTGATGGAAGATAGGGTGGTGTGGAAGCAGCTTTCAAGTTTGGTTCGAGCGGGAGCTCGACCAAAGTAAAAGTAAGTAAGTCTCCTGATAAGGCCTACGTCACATTACCCATGGGGTCCGCGCGGTGTCTAACCGATCTAGGTCCCGGCCGGTCTCCGAAGCCGGGTAGACATTGGCTCACGCAGTCACACATCATTTTTCTTCGCGTGTGCCGTTAGATGTCACGGGGGGCTCCGGCGGGCATTCCGGCGGCTTTCGTCGAATAGTCGTATGCTTTAATCCTTTATCGCTCGATGTCCATCAGGCACCCGTGAGCTGCCCTGGGGATGTCCCGGGTACCCCATAGGGGTCTGACAGGGGTCGGCCGATTAACCCCGTGTAGATAACTATATGGTCCCTGTCGAAGTGTGCCACGTGGAATTAACACTAGTAGAAGCGGAAAATGCCATTGCACATCAGCCGACAGGCTGGGCACGTGCTGCTTGCTAAGCTCACTGGCCGAGGGTGGTGATGGCTTTGTCACCGTTGCATTCTTGTCCTTGCTACATGGGTAGCGGAAGAAAAGAGACAAGCGGAACATCAGCGCCAGAGAAGACGAACGTGGTGGGTACGGCTCTGGTTGAGGCGCCGACCCATGTTTGGGTTCTACGATACGCTAAAGAGCAAGCTAATGCAAGAACATTGTTGCGACTTTAAGTCTTTAAGCATGGAGCCCCAAATGTTCTATGACCTGCTCATGCGTGTGAGACATTCCATTGAGAAGAGTAGAAAGTGAGTTTTTTTACTGCTGATAGTTCCCTAATATTTTCCCCGACGGGCCCCTGGTTCATTTTAAGTCCGACTTAACATCAACAGGGACCCCGCCCGAGACGAGAAATAACCCGGCAGCCGCTTGGAGACCCACAGGACCCCGACCGGAAGTGCAAAAAAACAGTCCGTAAATTACCCGCCCGGGTCCCTATGTGGAAATGTGACCATGGCACAAATTGTCTTGTTTATTGACCGAGGGACACGTCAGTTGCCCTGGCGGTGTCCCGGGATGACTCAATGGGTGCAATGATTTGTAATGTAAGAAGGTTGGACCTCTGTCCGGGCGGGTACCGTCGAGGGCCTTGTCGATATGTTCGCAATTAGTTGACGGCTTGCATTCGGCGTATTTTCCTACCCGGGCCTCTGGTTGATTTTAAGTCAGACTTGAAAATAACCGGGGCCCCGCCCGAGCCCCAAAATAGCCCGGCAGCCGCCGGGGGTCTTAATACGGGGCCCCGCCCGCCCGAAAGTGCAAAAAAAATCAGCCCCTAACATACACGGCCGGGCCCCTTTGTGGAAATGTGACGTTAGCCTAAACCGTTGTCTGAGATGGAAATCAAGTTGGCCGACATACTAGTGTATTTTCTGCAACGCCGACTGACTGAGCTTGGGGAGATTTGTCCATGCCATTAGATTGGCGGCCCTAACTGGTCACCAACTTGATTAGGTTGATTTCATTCGATTAAAAGAAAGACAGTGGTAATTTGTCGCAGCCAAATTGGGGCCGTGCTGTTATGGCTGTGACCTACTGACAGAACTTGATTTGATTTATGACGTGGGACGTGCCAGTGGATAGGAGGGGTAGGGACGGGACGGGAGGGGGAGGATGGAAGGAAGAGGGTAAGAATTAAATAAGAGAAAAGGAGGAGAGAGGAGGAGGTACCCAACAGATTAACGTTGTGACATATTGTTCAGGCCAAAGTAAAAGTTACCTGTATTGCGTTGTAAGCGCTTTTGTTCACAGGGGGTAAGAACGACTGTGTTCTGAATAGTTATTGTTCGAAATGTTTTGTCCCGATAAGGAATTGATTTGGTGCCATTGCCAAAGTTAAAAATCACAATGACACAGCAAGTGCTGAGATACTACGCGAGGTAGAATTGTGTTGATGAAAAAAAAACCCTGCCATTTGAAAAGGCGAGCATATCAAGTTGCACACTACTTTGTTCCATCCACATCCCTGGCGGGAGGCACGCAGTATTGATGGCCCAACCTTCCCTACGTCCGGTCGAACCCCAGATTTCCAGGAAACATATTAGCATACCGTCCAAGCGTGGGCACTGCTTATAACGAGACGATCGGCGGGGAAAGGGCCACTCGAGAAAACATGGCGCCAGGTCGCGCCGCGGCGCTCGCAACTCTGCTGATCTTCGCCACTGTCCTGTCAACTGGTAAGACTGATTTTCACTTGTCTAAATTTTCCTTATTTAGGAAACGAAACCATTTGCAATTGGGAGCTCGAGTTTGCTCTTAGTGGGAGGTGCAGGTGCACATTTCTTAGTGTCAACTTTTGGGTCGCTAATGACAAAATGTTAGAATGCTGGAAAAACTCAGAGCCCAAAATATGCACCCGTAAAGGTGGACTCTCACTGCACTTGCGGCACCGGTGCGGCACTGCGGGGTTAGTAGATGACTCAACGAATTTCAGAGATAAAGAACGAATTTTCCTCCGTTTTGTGTATTTTGTTGTCTTCTAAGTCATACTTTTACGTATTACGCAATATCTAAATTATCAAAAGTCGCGAAAATAACAAAATAGTGCTGCAGTGAACGAACCCCGCAGTGCCGCAACGGTGCCCCAAGTGCAGTGAGAGTTCACCTTAATACTGCAGAGTGTAGACTTCACTTAGTGAAGACGATTTGGTAAAGGTAAAGAAGTCGTTTTGAAACAGGTGAACAGGTGTTTGGAGTCGGACCAACCCCACTTGGAGCTGTGGGTATGGTTGCCTTTATGATGTTCTAACATCGGAAACAAAACGTATTTTTTGTTAGACAGGTGTACAAAGTGTGTGTCTTGTCAGGTTTACTTACTGGCGAAGCGGGAAGGACCGCGCTGGTCCGTGTCTTATTTGCCGTCTCGCCTGGCTCTATGTTTCACTTGTTAAATTCAGGAGCCCACTTTTCCCTGTATGATTCTGTAGCACCAGCGGACAGCGGACAGAAAACTAGCACGTACGAGACAGATTATCCAGGGGCAGACTGTACACCGTACAATAGCAGGCCTGCTTGTTCCACTTAGTCTTCTTTTGTGAAAGTTTTGACTGTGCTTTTAGGTAGCAGATTTAAGTGTGCTCTTTCAATGCGAAAGCACAATGGCTTACTCCAGAGTTTATGTACAGTGCCCTCCAGCTATCGTAGCGGCTGAACTCCTGTCACAGATAGCAGTGGTGCCATCATGGCTCTCGTGTTATCATACAGAGTCGCATACCTAGGAATCATCAACGGGCCTAAACTTTAAAACTTTGTTCTGATCTGAAATGCAACATTCCGCTTTCGTAACGTGGGCATGACTTGTAGGTGGCGTGTCTATTCGGAACGACGAGTTATGTACATGGGCTTTATCGGTAGGAAAATGAACTTTTACTTCTTTCTGTGACAAGTTCCTTCCAACTTTGAACACGTGTCAAGCAAGAATGCGTCTCAGCCTAAGTTCAAGTATTCGTAAACAGAACGTCGTGAGTCCCTATAGATAGAGATCGGCATCAGGCCTAGGGCGACTAGACTCTGCCGCTCATGCCGAGCAGTCACTCGGAGGCTGGCGGCCGCGGGAGTTCTATTTCATGTTCTAATCTAAGGACAATGTACATATGAGCTAGCACCACGGTTAATCAGGATTACAAAAAAGGATAATATACCACGAACTACACGTAA
The DNA here is from genome assembly GCA_019207045.1 of Branchiostoma floridae x Branchiostoma belcheri. Classification (NCBI taxonomy): domain Eukaryota; kingdom Metazoa; phylum Chordata; class Leptocardii; order Amphioxiformes; family Branchiostomatidae; genus Branchiostoma; species Branchiostoma floridae x Branchiostoma belcheri. Next base: position 25,849,604 of record CM033026.1, on the reverse strand, counting down.
CACGTATTTAAAGACAACTCTCCTGATAAGGCCTACGTCACATTACCCATGGGGTGTCTAACCGATCTAGGTCCCGGCCGGTCTCCGAAGCCGGGTAGACATCGGCTCACGCAGTCACAAATCATTTTTTCTTCGCGTGTGCCGTTAGATGTCACGGGGGGCTCCGGCGGGCATTCCGGCGGCTTTCGTCGAATAGTCGTATACTTTAATCCTTTATCGCTCGAAGTCCATCGGCCCGGCACATAGACGGCGGCAGCAAATTTCTTATGGGGGATTGAACTATTGTTTCAGCACATGGAGTGCCGAAGGCGCGACGCACTCCAGGGGGGCCGGGGATGCTCCCCCGCAAAAAAAATTAAAATCAAGACCCTCTCAAATGCTATTTCCTGCATTTTCGGCAAATTTTGCCAACCGACTAAGCTAGGTTGATTTTGGCATTTTTATCAAATTACACATGATTATACTTGTAGCTTTGGCCTCCACCCCCCATAGCCCCGACATATTTTTACCATTTCGAGCTCGGAAGGCACGAGACGTTGCAACATAATTCCGGGAATTTTTTTAAATCTGGACCGTCTGAAACGCCATTTACTACATTTTGAAGGACAGATTTTGCCGTAAGACGAAGCTAAATTAAATAACAGTTTATTAGAGAGAAAAGTTTTTTTGTGCGAAAACCCACGCCCCTAACATATTTTCGCCACGTCGTCGTGAGCGCCAAAGGTGCAAGCCGTCGCAATGGAGGTCCGCAGAAACCTCATTTTCTGCATTCTAGGAGAACTTTTTTGCCCGAAACTAAGCTATGTTTGACACTGAAATCTGTATGAGTGATAAAGTTTTGAGGGCGACGCTTTTGCAACATATTTTACCATGTTCAGAGCCGACGGCCGGGAGACTCAGAGAAATGTTGAAATGTGGACCCTTTGAAACGCCATTTCCTGCATTTTCAGGGGTTCTATCTGGCATTTGACTTCGTGTGTATAGTATAGCGGGTTACGCAGAATTTCTTGGTAACGCTTAACGGTGAATTCGGGATAACAAATAACGATTAACGTTGAATTAAAACGACCAATAATAACGCTTCACGAAGAATATACCGATACCGATTAACGTTGAACTAGAGCCGGTCGGTAACGATTAACGGTGAATTTAAATGGCTCGTAACGCTTAACGGAAAAAGGCATGCAGACCCTCTTCTATGACCTGCTCATGCGTGTGGGACCTTCCATTGAGAAGAGTAGAAAGTGAGATTTTTTACTGCTGATATTTCCCTAATATTTTCCCCGACGGGCCCCTGGTTCATTTTAAGTCCGACTTAACATCAACAGGGACCCCGCCCGAGACCAGAAATAACCCGGCAGCCGCTTGGAGACCCACAGGACCCCGACCGCAAGTGCAAAAAAACAGTCCGTAAATTACCCGCCCGGGTCCCTATATGGAAATGTGACCATGGCACAAATTGTCTTGTTTATTGACCGAGGGACACGTCAGTTGCCCTGGCGGTGTCCCGGGATGACTCAATGGGTGCAATGATTTGTAATGTAAGAAGGTTGGACCTCTGTCCGGGCGGGTACCGTCGAGGGCCTTGTCGATATGTTCGCAATTAGTTGACGGCTTGCATTCGGCGTATTTTCCTACCCGGGCCTCTGGTTCATTTTAAGTCAGACTTGAAAATAACCGGGGCCCCGCCCGAGCCCCAAAATAGCCCGGCAGCCGCCGGGGGTCTTAATACGGGGCCCCGCCCGCCCGAAAGTGCAAAAAATCAGCCACTAACATACACGGCCGGGCCCCTTTGTGGAAATGTGACGTTAGCCTAAACCGTTGTCTGAGATGGAAATCAAGCTGCTTAGTTGGTCGACATACTAGTGTATTTTCTGCAACGCCGATTGACTGAGCTTGGGGAGATTTGTCCATGCCATTAGATTGGCGGCCCTAACTGGTCACCAACTTGATTAGGTTGATTTCATTCGATTAAAAGAAAGCCAGTGGTAATTTGTCGCAGCCAAATTGGGGCCGTGCTGTTATGGCTGTGACCTACTGACAGAACTTGATTTGATTTATGACGTGGGACGTGCCAGTGGATAGGAGGGGTAGGGACGGGATGGGACGGGACGGGAGGGGGAGGATGGAAGGAAGAGGGTAAGAATTAAATAAGAGAAAAGGAGGAGAGAGGAGGAGGTACCCAACAGATTAACGTTGTGACATATTGTTCAGGCCAAAGTAAAAGTTACCTGTATTGCGTTGTACGCGCTTTTGTTCACAGGGGGTAAGAACGACTGTGTTCTGAATAGTTATTGTTCGAAATGTTTTGTCCCGATAAGGAATTGATTTGGTGCCATTGCCAAAGTTAAAAAGTACAATGACACAGCAAGTGCTGAGATACTACGCGAGGTAGAATTGTGTTGATGAAAAAAAAACTGCCATTTGAAAAGGCGAGCGTATCAAGTTGCACACTACTTTGTTCCATCCACATCCCTGGCGGGAGGCACGCAGTATTGATGGCCCAACCTTCCCTACGTCCGGCCGAACCCCAGATTTCCAGGAAACATATTAGCATACCGTCCAAGCGTGGGCACTGCTTATAACGAGACGATCGGCGGGGAAAGGGCCACTCGAGAAAACATGGCGATAGGTCGCGCCGCGGCGCTCTCAACTCTGCTGATCTTCGCCACTGTCCTGTCAACTGGTAAGACTGATTTTCACTCGTCTAAATTTTCCTTATTTCGGAAACGAAACCATTTGCAATTGGGAGCTCGAGTTTGCTCTTAGTGGGAGGTGCAGGTGCACATTTCTTAGTGTCAACTTTTGGGTCGCTAATGACAAAATGTTAGAATGCTGGAAAAACTCAGAGCCCAAAATATGCACCCGTAAAGGTGGACTCTCACTGCACTTGCGGCACCGGTGCGGCACTGCGGGGTTAGTAGATGACTCAACGAATTTCAGAGATAAAGAACGAATTTTCCTCCGTTTTGTGTATTTTGTTGTCTTCTAAGTCATACTTTTACGTATTACGCAATATCTAAATTATCAAAAGTCGCTAAAATAACAAAATAGTGCTGCAGTGAACGAACCCCGCAGTGCCGCAACGGTGCCCCAAGTGCAGTGAAAGTTCACCTTAATACTGCAGAGTGTAGACTTCACTTCCTGAAGACGATTTGGTAAAGGCAAAGAAGTCGTTTTGAAACAGGTGAACAGGTGTTTGGAGTCGGACCAACCCCACTTGGAGTTGTGGGTATATAATTCTATAATGTTCTAACATCGGAAACAAAACGTATTTTTTGTTAGACAGGTGTACAAAGTGTGTGTCTTGCCAGGGTTACTTACTGGCGAAGCGGGAAGGACCGCGCTGGTCCGTGTCTTATTTGCCCTCTCGCCTGGCTGTATGTTTCACTTGTTTAAGAGGAGCCCACTTTTCCCTGTATCATTCTGTAGTACCAGCGGACAGAAAACTAACACGTACGAGACAGATTATCCAGGGGCAGACTGTACACCGTACAATAGCACGCCTGCTTGTTCCACTTAGTCTTCTTTTGTGAACGTTGTGACTGTGCTTTTAGGTAGCAGATTTAAGTGTGCTCTTTCAATGCGAAAGCACAATGGCTTACTCCAGAGTTTATGTACAGTGCCCTCCAGCTATCGTAGCGGCTGAACTCCTGTCACAGATAGCAGTGGTGCCATCATGACTCTCGTGTTATCATACAGAGTCGCATACCTAGGAATCATCAACGGGCCTAAACTTTAAAACTTTGTTCTGATCTGAAATGCAACATTCCGCTTTCGTAACGTGGGCATGACTTGTAGGTGGCGTGTCTATTCGGAACGACGGGTTATGTACATGGGCTTTATCGGTAGGAAAATGAACTTTTACTTCTTTCTGTGACAAGTTCCTTCCATCTTTGAACACGTGTCAAGCAAGAATGCGTCTCAGCCTAAGTTCAAGTATTCGTAAACAGAACGTCGTGAGTCCCTATAGATAGAGATCGGCATCAGGCCTAGGGCGCCTAGACTCTGCCGCTCATGCCGAGCAGTCACTCGGAGGCTGGCGGCCGCGGGAGTTCTATTTCATGTTCTAATCTAAGGACAATGTACATGAGAGTTAGCACCACGGTTAATCAGGATTACAAAAAAAGGATAATATCAGCCTGCACGCCATGACCTGAATCGAACAGTTTTCGAACAGGTTTTCTATGCAGTTCGAATCGCTCCGCGGTCCTTAAGAATTTGTAGATCGGCCAGAGGTCGCCGAATTTCAACATCGCCCGAGTATCGGCTGTATTTTTCGCTGAAAATCTTCCCCCTTTACAAATAGACGGAGTTCGTCCGACGTACGTCCAACATAGCTGATTGTAATTTTTTAATGAGATTGTACTGTGTCTTGAACATGGACGAAGTCAGAACTGACTAACCTTGTAAGAAGTCAATGTTTGTATTAACTTTAATTTCCGAGTTGCTGAAAATATGTAGGGCATGAGTGGAGTGGACGGGCGCACTGCAAAACAATGATATTAACAGGAATGCTGTGATAACCAATCCAAAAACTACCACAAATGCCACAAAGTGTAGAGACAAGTCTGATTTACCATAGTACAATACGAGTCTGACGCGAGGCCGAAGAGTTCGGTCAAACTCCGACCGAAAAAAAAGAGAGTCAAAAACCGTCGGATTGCCGCCCGAGTGCTGGCCAAGTCTTGGCCATTGCTCGGACAAGCTCCGGTCGAGCTACAGGCAACCCATTGACGGGCTCTCCGAGCTCACCACTCGCCGCCGAGGCCTCGCTGAAATTAAGCGCAGCTGCAAGTGCCCCGCAAACGCCGGCCGAGCTGCTATAATTCGCTCGAGGCCCGCATAATAGCCAAAGCGCCGGTCATACTCGGCCGAGCTAAATTCTTGATTTATAAAGGGGGCTTATACCCCCCTCACATTAGGCGCGATTCGATCGGACGACGAGTCTGCGAGCTCTAATTTACGAGGAGGCATGACCCTGATGCCGACGAAGAAATGGCAGAGTTCCCCCCTTCCCGTCAGGGTCATGCCTCCTCGTAATTTAGAGCTCGCAGACTCGTCGTCCGATGGAATCGCGCCTAATGTGAGGGGGTATTAAGGAAACGCTTCTCGCGCGTCAGGTGGATGGAATTTCCTCCGAGTTTTACAGCTGCTTTAGACCGGATTGCCGGCCTTTCTACCAAGATTGCGTTATATGTGTCATAGAGGAATATCATGTAATCTCGATATGATCCATTATTGTGGGTTTTTATAACTATTATGTCTAGTTTCCTGATCATATTTGTTACACAATGAAATTGGCAAAATGGTGGTGCCATACTGAGCTAAATTTTCGACGAATTTGAATTTTGGGGCAAATGCATTACGCATTCGATTCTTTTTTCAATGACTAGTGCGCCAGAATTGTTGAATCTTCTACTATACCTCTTGTGAAAATCTTGTTGGTTTGAAATCCGGGAAGGTTTGTAATTCCATGTTTACTGAGGTCACCTTTTCGACTGTTTTAAATCCAAATGTTGCAAGTCGGTGATTTGGTTGATTCGAGTGCAATCGACTTTTAACACAAGTATCGGCACCAATATACCTCTCCAGTGTTTGCAAAGGATGCCTAAAGAAACAATATACGTGAAGACGGAGTGAATTAGCAAATGGTGTCTTATTTTTACGGTAACTAGTAGGTAAATACAATGGTGCGGGTCCGGCGTGCGCTCTGTGGAACGGGCGCTGATGCCAGCGCTGAAGCGTTACTTTTCGGACGCCTCTGATGAGGTGGCCTCACGCGGTTCAAATTTAATCCTTTTCGCCCTCGCAATTGATAATATGCCATATACCACCTGAAAGCAGAGACTTCGGTCTATTTTGCGCACTAGATTTCCTTTCGTTCTGAAATCAGCTGTAAGGTAAAACGCAGTGGGGAACTTGCGCTAAAATCAACTGATTTCAGATCATATCATCAAACGGGTAGAGGTAAAATTCGGTTTAAAAAGTACGTAGGAGTAAAATGGCAACCTTAAAGATTGTAAACGTGATGTAAATATTGATTGTACATAGTTGTAAACTCGAGCGACAAGCTTTTTGGTAGGTAGTCCCGACGCCCGGGGTTCATGGAACGTACAACTGTCTCAAAACGGCGCGCTGTTCGCTACGGCAGTCAGTTAGAAATTTTGAAATTAGATTTAGATCACTTCGGATTGGTATATTGACTTAGAACTCGGAATTCATCAACTGGGGACCACCGTAAACATAAATTCGGTCATAAACTTAAGATTTACGGAGAGAGAAGCTGTCCCGGTTGGATAATTGCTAACTCGTCAAACCCGGTGCGTTCTATTCTGGAATCAAAATTATGTCATGACTTCAAAGAATATCGGGCCAAACCCATTACGCATAAACAATGTATAACAAGTTATATACCAACAGAAAGTAGAGACTTGACGCTTTCTAATGCACTAACTTTCTTGTTGGTTTGAAATTTGTAAAAAGGCGAAAAAGCGAGGTGAATTTTCACCAAAATGACCCTTTTTCCAATTATATTATCGAAAGGATAAAGCTAAATTACCAGTTCAAAAGCTACATGTAAGCTACATAGCAACCTTGATAGATATAAATAACTTGAAATTACTGAGATACAACATGTACATGGTTTTATACTCCAGTTGCAAGTTTTTTTCTGAGCTGTGTTGACGCGGGAGTCGTGGAACGGACTACTTTCTCTTGCGGAAGGAAAAGAAAACTGCATAGAACTCTCGGCATGGCGTGGCGGCTGATATACCATGATCCGGTATTTAAAGACTACGAAAGACCAGAGCGTCATGTGTGTACGTGGTGTGTGAGCAATGCACACGCCGGTTTTAGCAGTGCGCGAGCAATGCACACGCCGGTTTTAGCAGTGCCCGAGCAATACACACGCCGGTTTTAGCAGTGCCCGAGCAATGCAAACGCCGGTTTTAGCAGTGCGCGAGCAATGCACGCGCTGGTCGTGAGCGGTGAGCGAGCATTGCACACGCTGGTGATCGCTGGTGTATGTAGTGTGCGAACAGTGTACGCGCTCGTTTAAGCAGTGCCCGTCGCGTCGGTCGTGAGAGTGCGGGACCGTTCCCTCGCGGGGACGGCTCGGGCGTTGAAGGGAAGCAACGGTCAGGTGTGGCCGGGAGTTCTGCGCTCAGGCTCCCGAGGGTTTGCGGCATCGCTGCGCATACCCATCTCACGGCAGCGACGGACTTTTAGCCTCTACCAGGCTCCGTGGATCGGTAGAATCATTATCCTCGTGGTGAGGAAACGTACTCTTCTGGCCGGCTAACTTCCCTAGCGTATTATAGACTCTATCTGTCCAATTTCTACAATTAGATCACCGATCCACGAAGCCTGGTAGAGGCTAACGGACTTTGGCGGCGGCGGTGCTGCTCGGCGCGCGGCCCCGGTCGAGGCAGCACCTCGGTGCTTCTCCCGGCGGCCTGAGACGCCCGTCCGCCCGCCCTGCCGCCAGGGCTTCCTCGCTACCTGGTTGATCCTGCCAGTAGTCATATGCTTGTCTCAAAGATTAAGCCATGCACGTGCAAGTTTAAACTGTCTCTGTGAAACTGCGAATCAGCTCATTAAATCAGTTATGGTTCCTTTGATCGTCACATCCTACATGGATAACTGTGGTAATTTTAGAGCTAATACATGCGGAAGAAGCGCCGCCCTTCTCTTGAAGACCGAGTGTAGCATCCGGTCGAGACCGCCGGTGGCTGGCCGGCGGCGACCGAGGCGGCAGTCCTCCCCTCTCTGCCCAAAGGAGGCCTTGGACCGCGGGACGCCCGCTCGAAGTCCGACGCTTAAGGGTAGGTCACTCGTCCGCAAGATGGATTGCATCGAGTCAGAGACCGAAACGCCACGCCGGGGTGCCGGGGAAGGGCCGTCTCACCTAGGCCCCGCCGTGAGACTAAACCGCGACCCCATTCCGCCAGGATATAGGTGCCCCCGCTTTCGCTCGCCCACCCAAGACTTTTCGCCGGGAGGACCTGACTCCGTCCTCGACCAGGCTACTCGGAGCGGCTCGCTTGTTGAGTCTGGGGAACGACGGGCGCGCACCGGACAATCGAGCTGGCACTCCCCGGCAGAGACTGCGAAGAGCGTCTGCTGCGAACGTGCACTCCACTCCTCTACCTCAGCTCAGGCGAGACGACCCGCCGAATTTAAGCATATTACTAAGCGGAGGAAAAGAAACTAACAAGGATTCCCAGCGGCCAGTGTGCTTCAGTACTTTGCTGAACTTTCCGTGTGACATGTGCGCCACCTGTTGATATTTTCTTGAACGGCAACTGCAACCACGATGTAAGGACAGACCAGATTTGAGAAGATTGTTTTGACATAATCCAATTTAATAGGTGACGTTACTGTTTCTCTCTAGATTCTCTGTGATATTCATAACAGCAAACGTAACAGTGAGATATGGTGGGAGCCGGCTGTTCTTAATTAGAGGCTGATGGAACGGTTCCCTGGCACGTGGCACGGTTAATGATCCGTGGTGTTAGGAGACGCCCGGGCAAAATGCTTGTCATGATTTCCAGTGCGGCCAAAAGAGAAGATTGTTTTTGACATCATCCAATTAGGTGACGTTACTGTTAGATTCCCTGTTATTTTCATAACAGCAAAGCTAACCGTGAGATATGCTGTTCGGTGTTAGGCTGCAGTGAAAAAACGCTTGTCATGTTGACATGTGGAAGAGGGGTTGAAACCCGATTGAATTCCCTTGGGTGCAATATTATTCAATGTTAGGTTTTCTGTTAGATTTTGGATTGCACCGTGTTTTTCTATGTCCAATTTCTTGCCATATATTATATATGGCAATAAATTGGACATAGAAAAACAGAAAAACACATTATCTATTGGAACCCACCACCCCCTTCTGGAGTTGAATGCCCCTTTAACGACATGCTGACAAATAAGACGATCAGTGGTACGCTACTAAGAAATGAAATGGTGCTTGTGCCCTTACTATACATTGACCATTGACCTATACATCATCCTTCTAAAAAAAGAGCAGTTTCGGAGATTGAATGATGTCAAGGACCTGGAAAGCTCATAATTCTACTTGGAGGAGATGGTTGCCAATGGTTGGAGATGGTTGCCATGAAGGCTTAATACCTACGTGAGGTGGTAGTCTGTCACGTGTAAGGCTGTACGTTGTTGCTAGCGCTGTTAAAGGCTTTACCTAACGAGGAGACACTACTAGTATTAGAAGGGCTTGTGCACCCAAAGGACGTAAGACCCCCTTCAAAACTGAAAAGCCGGCAGTCACGTTATTGTGTTCCTTAGATTTGGGGATCATCCCGTGCGTTCCCTTCAATAGAAATACTAGTCCCTCCATCAAGCTGTGGCTCTCCACTCTTTTTGTACCGATGTAGGCTAATAGGGTTGGGCTCCGCAAGTATGTCCATTAAAAGAGTTCTGTTTCCTCTTTGTTGACGTTTCGTTCCGTGTGTTGAAGGCAGACTTTAAGATGACTTAACCATACTAACTTTTTAAACTCTATTGTCCCCATATTACCGGGTAAGACATTTAGCGACAGTAGAAAACACATCGTCTACATTGATTGTTGGATTGATATGGTCTACTTATCACCTCGCGTATGTGGTGCCGTATATGTGTGGTGTCATGCTATGGAATTTGAGCCAATAAAGTTAGGAATTTTTAACTACATTCACCCATGCATGGGGAGTGATGACTAGGTAAAGATGGCACGCTATCGATAAATGCGCGCCTAATGAAAACGTATGAAAGTATTCCATTTCGATTTATAGTTCTCTTATGAATCATGTCTAGGAACATTTTCATTCTCTTACAGAGGGATGTGGCGTTGCTGTGAACAAGAACCCAGCAGATCAGGAACCCAACAGTAGAGAAATCCACAGAGTCCGCCGAGAGTCAACGATCGTTGACGATGTAAACGCCGTGAACGAAGATCTTCCACATGAGGCCAGGGGGCTCCTGTGGCACTCCGAGGACATTAGTGCTCGGGACGAGAACCAAAAGTGAGTCAAGAGCACACTAGAGGAACATTGCTGGCAAACCCAACAAAGCTGAGTACATAATACAATGTGACAATAGTCACTTAATTTTTCGTACAACATTGAGACGTCCGAGAGTCAAAAGAGCTCTAGTTCCATATAGACTTGCCCTACTCTTCGGAGTAGCTATCCGTCATCATCCACATCATCAGTTCCATATATCTCTAAAACTGTAAATGCCAGGAAAGCATGGAGATAGCATGTAGTAGATAAAATACTTGTTTCCTTCAATCGAGATCTCAAAAACGCTTTATTGTAAATAAAAAAAACAAGAATTAGCGTCTTGTGTTATGCATTACCATCTAATAACCATCTTTTGCGTCTGATCGCCCCAGATCCCGGACCAAACGTGACCTGTCGTGGCTGAGCAGCAGCCTGGACACCTGGTCTGACCAGCTGAGAGGCCTGACAGCCGAGGACGAACCCACCGCCAGGGATATGATGTCCCAGGTTCAAGCCGAGGCAGAACCCAGTTTGGATGAGCTCCTCTCCCAGGCTCAGGCTCAGGTCCAAGCGGAAGCCAGCATAGATGAGTTCCTTGAGCAAACCCAGGGCCAGAGCCAGAGCCAGAGCCAGAGTCAGAGTCAGAGCGAGTTTCAGAGCATCAGCCAGGATATTGTCAACGGCACCGTAGGTCAGTGGGATCAGCTAATCTCATACACAGCATCCAATAACTTACTCTTGAACAGCATCCAATAACAAGACAAACTCTTTATATATATAGTCGCCCCACACATCCCCCCAAATGTTATTCTCCAGTACACAACTTATACAATATCAACTGAAACTTGGTAGATATTGCGTTTACAGCATGAAACACTACAAATAGGGCAAGCGATCGCGAGGGTACATTAAGGCAAGTGTTAACGCCTGTGTTGTGTTTCCCCAGTGCACTGTCAGCAGGACTGTGAAAACGGTGGTGTGTGCACCGGACGGAACAAGTGCAGATGTGCACCAGGCTGGACTGGAACATACTGCACAGACCGTGAGTTTCCCTATCGTACTCTCCTTCGCTGTTTTGCAATAATTGTGAATACACAGAAAATAGCTAGAAGATGCCACTTTTAGAAATCCGCAGTACTAGCATAGCAGATAATAGTACATGAATTAACAGGGAAGATCATCTTATACCACAGGAGCAATATTTTTGATATTTTCACGAAGCAGTGCACAGTGTATGCTAGCATTCAGTTTTTTAACGAATTCAATAAAAATGCCCGCGCCCGTGCCTAGCATTGTGGTGACATTTCACCGTACATTGCCACCGCATGGAACCGACAGGACATTTGAACACGGCGGAAACTCCAAATATAAATCAGTTGGCGAGAGACAATGCCACTCTCTATGTATGGGGTGCCATTCTGTCCTACGGCTTTGAAACCAAACCCCGCCGAATTGACACTCCTCAAACAACGTTTTCGTTTTGTTTTGTTCCTGGGTACCTACATTGAACTTCGTTGCCATTTGTTTTCTGCATTTTTGACACTTAACAATGTTAAATCAACTACGTAGTCGACATTTATGTTAAGCCAACTACATTGTTGACATATTAGTATATAGTTAATTGCCATATATGTGCAGAGGCATTCCCGTTATAAATGGCATAATTAACATTAAAGACAGACGCTAGCGTAATGTCAATATTATATGACTTTATTTACCGAGCCTCATCGCCATGTCTTGCCTGTGACTTGCTTAATTCTAACGCCATTATCTTGTTCATGCTTCTTTACATAAAGGTTTCGCCACGTACTTGGGGATTAAAGGGCACAATACCGTATTCCCAATCTGCGAGCTTGACTAACTTGCAATTGCCACTTCTCTCTGCCTCCTTCTTTGCCCATACCCCGCCCCTAGACACGTGTACGCAGACCTGCGTTCACAGCTCGTGCTCCGGCCCTGCTTGTGCGATGAAGGATACCAGGGGGAAACATGTGAACAGGGTAGGTGTTAAACATGGCGTGCGTGAGAACATGGCAGCCGAACGTGTACACGTGTGACGTGGGATGGGAAGGGCAGGTGTGCAGAACAGGTAGGGCTGTGTGGTGTGCCGCCTGCCGTTCCCTCTCGGTCTGCTGGTCCCTTCAGACAACTGCTCTCGCTGTTGCGCGTGGCTTCCCAACAACACCGCTTCCTACGCATCATACCGTGCAAGGCCAGGGTATCAGGGATCGTCCACGGCCTCGCCATAAATGCTCTTGATAAACCAGGAGCGCATTTTGATATTGTTGCTAGATTTTGACATAGGCACAAGGTACCAAAAGTCTTGTGCCATATGTCAGTATCGTTCACTTCTCACTTAGAACAAGGAGCATTCATCAACATGTGATGACAGCCCCTTGCTTAAATAGAATTATCATTGTGTAGCGAAGAAAAGACTAACAGAAGTTGTTTGGGTTATAATATATGTACACGGTTTCCCATCTTTCGTTTTCTGGAATGTGAATTGCTTTCACATGGCAAGAAATAATGACATACCGAATGATACAACCAAAGTTTCCCATAACGTCCTTGTCAAAACCAAGGTCTTACCATAGTGAATTTAAGTTACAATAGAGGGACGCTTGTGGCAGCCTGGAATTTATGCAAATCAGGGGGTAGTTTGTATATAGGTGTCAGTTACTTTCTTCATACATGAGTCGAATGTTTATAGAAAGGGACTAACCTACTGTTCAAGCAGAGTTTAGGCTTGATATGCCGCGAGACACAAAGAAAACCGTACAAAATAGAAAGGCAGATAAAAACGCCTTAAAAAAACAGCCGGAGCGTAACGTCTGCTTGGAGAGTAGGACTATAACCCCGTGCTTAGTCCTTCTCAGCTCATATAACGTCATTGATACAACTACTGGAAGTTTCCCATGTGTTTGGTAAGAGGCTGATTTTGAAGTCGACATTGTGAAATAGTTACCAAAAACAAAACGTTTTCCAGACTCCATGTATGAGTGAAAAGTCGTTGTCCTCAACAGTGTTGTGTGTTCCTATCCTCAGCCATCTGCAACCCAGTCTGTGCTAACGGAGGCGCGTGTACGGCGCCGAACGTGTGTCAGTGTGAGGAAGGGTACGAGGGCGATCAGTGCCAGACAGGTGGGTAGCCGGCTTATAAATGTAACACGTTACGAGTGCTGCGAGCGCACGGAGCTAAGCTGCTTAAGTTATACAATATTACTGAGCAGAAAGAGGTGTCCCTACTCTTGACTAGAAATCGTGACAACCTGATGTCTTTTTAGAAGAGATAAAGATAAAAGTGCACAAGGAATGATAGTGTTTCTAAACCAAGAAACAGGAATGTTAATTTCTGTATGTAACGTTTACCTCGCCCAGCGATCAGCTTGTTGTTTCATCGGCTGCATGAAGGGATCAGAGGCAGAAGTCGCCATTGGTTGATTGTCATGCGTTCTTATTTCTGTAGCCATCTGTCACTCTACCTGCGAGAATGGCGGCTACTGCTCCAGGCCGGACTACTGTACCTGTCAGATCGGATACTCCGGACAGCAGTGCAAAACACGTGAGTCGGGGAGGCTAATTTTTTGTTCACATAAGTCATAATGGGCATGTTGATAAAATAGATACTAGTACCACATCTCATCAAAGTTTATTTTGGTGTAACGTCACATTTTGGTAAGACGACCAGACTAAAGTAAAACTAGTACGAACATGTATCATTTTAAGTAAAGGTAAATGTGTTGGTCAGTTTGAGCTACTTTCGTTTGTTTCACCTGGAGTCAACTGTATATTTTCCAGCGGTGTGCGACCCCAGCTGCCTTCACGGAGGGGTGTGTTCTGCCCCGGACACCTGCACCTGTCAGGCGGGATGGGAAGGACCGATCTGTCAGACACGTCAGTCATCTCATCAGCTTCTGTCTTATAACAGTGATCTTTAATTCAGTAAATACGGACAAACTACATACGTAACTAATGGACTAATGTCTTTTATACTCAGATGTTTGAAAGTTCGATTTCACATTTTGAACTTCAATTTGTCACGTTTTCGCCGACTTTAAAAAAAAAAATATTTACCAGACATCTAAGTTGACTCTTCAAAACATCAACCATCGGAAACATAATTTTTCCTGTCGAACTTCAAGAAAAAAGTCGTCAGCAAAATGCACGTCCGATACCATTAACAAACGTCGTCTGCTACCGCACATGCGCACTTGTAATAGGTTACCTGATGCTGCCATGTGATACCTAATGATAGCAGGAATGACTGCAACTGCTGGGCACTAAAGCAGAGTCATTTGGTGGCCATGCAAGCCTAAATATGAATTAAGATTCCTTTCTAGAGTAAAAAAATAATCATACATTCGTAGAGTTAACAGAAGTTGGTAGATCCTCTCTGTCTCGTCAGTTAATATGGACATAAAAATGTTGATGTTAACGTGGTCTTGCCTGTGCGAAATGGTGGGAAATCCCCGCGGTGTACCGCCAAGCGTGAACTCGGAACCAGAACAGCTGGCGGGACCTTTACCAGTACCACTTCGTATATTAACCGTCCTTGCTGTGAAGTAACATAATTTTCGCGGGCACCGATCAGACTTGAGACTTCTTCGAGAGTTGAACTGTCGGCGACGTCTTACTGTAAGTAGTTTGTAGAAGTGTTTTGGCGGCAGTAGTTTGTGATGTTGTGTCTCCATCCCCCCTGCAGCTATCTGCACACTGGAGTGTCTGAATGGAGGTGTTTGTGCCGAGCCTGGCCGCTGCTCCTGCCCCAAGAGCTTTGGTGGACCACAGTGCCAGTATATATATGGTATGTCTGCCAATGCTTCTTCTAGATTTTTATGTCAAACTTCTACTACATTTAGACGTTAGCTAGAGTAACGTTATATTAAATTATGTCATTTGATTTGCTCCTGCTTGCATGAACACTGTCAAATATGAAGGAAGATGCTACTTAGTAACAGGATGTTTGGTTTACCCACAGACCTGTACCAAGATGATGGGGTTACTCCAAGTAAGTCTATTGTTGCTGAATGCTAAGTATTAGAAATGTTGTACAAAATGTCTGTATTATAGCTTTGAAAGAGGGTCTGTATGGGGGATTTAGGAGGACATTAGCACCCATGTTCTTGCAAGGGTTTTGGGATGAGTTCATTGGATAATTTGTACTATAATTATACAATGTTTAAATTAGAAAAACCTGTCAATAACACTTGATGAATTCAATGTACAACATGAGGCTGATACTCTTGTAAAAGTTGTTGTTTTGGTGAAATGTTCTTCCTGATCTAATCAGGAGTACAACTACAAGGTCGATTATTGTCATGTGCACAGAAGGGAATGATTTCATCCTGTGGTCTAACTCACGATGTGTTTATTCCACAGCCACAGCCCCAGCACCAGACCACAGCGGACGGTTCTGCGGTGCATTTGGACATCAGCACTATTTCACATTTGATGGACATTTCTACACCTTCCCTGGTACCTGCCAGTACCTGCTGTCTGGGCACTGTCTGCAGGGTACATTCGAGGTGAGCTTTGAGTGCTACTGGTACATGTAGATCCTGTGTAGACCTGTGGTTATACAGGTACATGTAGATCCTGTGTAGACCTGTGGTTATACAGGTACATGTAGATCCTGTGTAGACCTGTGGTTATACAGGTACGTGTAGACCCTGTTTAGATCAGTGGTTAATAAATTACTTGTACCAAGGACAATATACAATATAACCTATGAGCTCACTGCATGTCTTACTACCATTTGTCCTGCCACTGTTTTGACTCTCCTTGTTTGACATTGACATCTGTCTTTGTCTTCCCACCAGGTGTTTGTCCGGAATGACCCCAACTGCACCATCTCCTCCCTGCTGTGTCATCGTCAGGTCAGAGTTCACATGATGGGCCTGTCACATGACCTGATCCTCCACCAGGGACACAACTACGAGGTCACCAAGGGCGATGTGACGTGAGTACCCAACAAAATATAGTTATTACCTTGCAGCACTTGTGGTCACAACCTTGTTATGCCAATTAATACAGGTAAACAAAGAGTTTTTCACACGACAAACATTGACCCCTTGTACAAGCATCAAGAATAAAGAAATGAAGCAATGAAGATGTCAGACTGAGTAGTAGAAAACGGTAGTTTAATTCATCATTGGCTCTTTTTTCCCAGTTTGTCTCTGCCCAACTCTGAGGAAGGTGTGAAGGTGGAGAAAGTTGGAGACTATGTCCGTGTCATCCTCATGCCTGAATTGGATGGAAAGGTTAGTTGAAAACATAAACATGAGAAGTAACGCTGGTTCACCTTTATCCGAGGGGTAACCTATATCCGTTGATAACGGGGCATTTATGGATATCAAGACGCCAAATGTTGGCCTCAAATTGCAACATTTTCAATACACAAAAACATATTAGATATTGCAGTTTGAAACCGCCGTCCGTCGCCTTGATTATAAATACTGTGTTTTTTTTTAAGAACAAATATGCTAATAGGTTACTCCGCGGATAAAGGTGAACTAGCGTTATATTTGTAATGTAACTGAATTTTTATTCTAATACTAGTAATAGCTTAACCAGCAGAGATGATATTTTAAGTGTACTTGCTGACAGTGTATATTTCTCTCTTAAATCTTCCAGTTGGTGAGGGTTGTAGTTTACTGGGACGGTGTGACAAGTGTGTACGTGGAGGTTGACGAGGACTTTGCAGGAAATCTCTGTGGTCTCTGTGGAAACTTCAATGGAAATTCATCAGATGAATACATACTCAGAGATCGTAAGAAACTTTTCCTTGATCATTAAATGTTTCTCGCCCTTATCAAATGGCTATCCCTGCAGTAATGACCTGAGTAGATAATCTCCCAAATAACGTTTTGATCATGAGAGTGCTTACAATTATTTTGTTCAAAATTGAAGATGCTAAATGTCTAGTGTGTTCCAGCTGACTGTGAGGAACTAATTCCCATGCACAGAATGTAAGGAAATGGAATGCCTCTCAAGCTGTTGTCTGTTGTACTTAAACTCTCCCATTGACATGTCATAGAATGATTATAAGGCCTTGTCTCTAATCAGCCCTGACACTGGAGGGTCTAACGTCTCTTTTGCAACAGATTAATGAACACTGAGATATTTGCCAAACCCTTTAGGCCTGTAGAAACATGGGCTTCCATGTACTCAGTTCTCTTTGAAAACCAGGACCATGAAAATCTTTTTGTGAAGGTAACAAGTTAAACTGAGTCCGTAACAGCATGCTTTGTATTTCGCCTTGTTCCTGTGAGTCTGCATAAGACCAAATCTACATTCGTGCAAGGGTATGAGGGATGAGTGTCATCTGGATGTTTGGAGAGGGAGGATCAGTTTTGTACATGACAGAGACCTGTTAATAGATGATTTATTGTCTGTCCTTAATATCAATAAATCATCTATAAACAGGTCTCTGTCATGCACCATAAGTGCACCCAGACATGTCTGATTTCTTGCCAAGACAAGGACATCCTGTGTACCTGAGAATATCAATAACTTCATCTGTGAACATGAGTAAAATGTTTTGGTCCGTAACAAGTTTCACAGTCATGTGAACAAAGGCAACAATGCGTTTTAGAGGTCAGTTACCTCTGACTTAAACCTGAACTATGTGACAAATGTTCGCCTAGTCAGCTTACAGAAACTTGAGAAGTCTGGGCTTAAGTTTGTGGCTCTGATGAGGAATGTCAAACCTTCAGAACTGTCAGTCAGCCCTATTCATTGTCAAGTTGCACACATGCACCTGTCATGGATGTGGGTAGGACACCTCCATGAGTAGTTGCCATGGCTGGCTGGAAGATTTTAATTAGTAGTCTGAAAGGTTAACACCCACAGTTTCTATGGATCAAAAGGTGAAGAGCTCAAATCCCTGCCTGATGTAACGTTATGTTAGGCCTAGGAAAAAAAATGTTGTGTTTCCTGTTTCCCGACCGACCCTAGAAAAACATGCCGACCCTAGACTTTTTTTGGGGTGAACCATTTTTTCGACCCAGAAGTCTGAACAATTTCAAGAAAATAGTAGTCATTTTAGACACGATCTTACTTGTAACTTACTATGGTCACGGAAGGAGAAAATAGCCACAAATCAAATTAGATTAGCCTACAATAAATGCATATCCGTACCAATGTGTAAATGTCGGTTTCATTTTAGGTCAACAATGAAAATTTCCTATGAAAAAAAATCAAATGTTACCACGAGGCCGACATGACGTATACGGAGCTCGAGTAGAAAGGTCCTCAATTATCCTCGTAAATTTTCACTCTAAATGAAGAATCAGTGCTCAGAGAAAATAATCATGGGGTAAACAACATTTTTCTTTCTTTTGCGCGGGTATTCAATCCATTTTTCCGAGTTTGAGACGCATTTATGTGGCCTCGAAGGAAGAAACTTTAGCGCTCGGCAAACACTGCCATATTGCTTGCTCCCAGCGAGGTACTGCAGTAAAAAGGTCGCTAGTTGGCGTTGTTTGGTTTGCTGCAATGTGATTGGCTGCATGTAAAGCGGGGATTTTGTGCTTATTTCAAATTGCTAGTGCCGTTTTCGACAGGAGGGAAGTTCTGAAGAGAGAGGAGCTATACCAAATTGCAAAAAAAATGTAGTGTGTTGTATTACATGGGAGTCAGTGGACTGATTGCTAACAGTACATTTGGCAGAGTTGTAACATCATGTTACATGCAACACAGTATTTCATTGTATTTATTCATACACATTACTACAGAAATGTTTATTGTAATTTATAAATGCTAGATTTGTTTCCTTTAGACTTTAAAGTTTTTATTTCCATTTAAGGTAGGATTGCAGGGTGGCTGAGGAGTTTTGGGGGGTGTTTTTGGTCTTCCAAAATTACCACCTTAGATAATGTATGGACCTTGATTTTTTCTAAGGTAGTACCCTAATGCATAAAGATAATTTATGCAAATTGGTATGACGTCACAATGACGTCATCGACTACTTTGAGGCCACGCCCATTTTTAGTAAAAAAAGCCTAAAAAGCTTAAATTTTGGCTTGTAATTTGTCTGTTATTATTGAAACTTTTCAGAAATGTGCATAATAGTGATTTGAATTGATCTGCGCGTGGATTTTATCATATCTTGTCATGCTGATTTTTTATTAATTTTTTTCCTGAAATTTTAATTACCTCTTATGCTAATAGCATTTGGGAGCACTAAATAGCATCGTTTTGCGTCGGGAGCGAACGAAGTTTTTCCTTACAGGGCAAATTTCATAATAAAACTTATTTTACCCATTTTCGATGAACATTTTTTTCAAAAATTAGGCCATAAAAATCAACTTGTTGTGGTAGTAGTGACGTAATCCACTTTTACAGGTCATAAAAAGACCAAAGTGATGTTTTTGAGGTCAAATTTGAATTCGGCATGTGCCAAAACCCCTGTATACTAATTTTTTTTCTTGTATCTTCAAGGATAGGGAAAATTTGGTGATTTTGCATATTTAATTAGTGGACTCTGATTTTATTACCCCTGGAACTCAATTATTCAGGATTATTCATCATTTCTGAACTAGATGTATAAATTTCAGGACAATATTTCAAATCAACATATTATAAAACCCCTGTACACCAAGTTTTTTTCTTGTATCTTGTATGAGTACGGAGATATTGTAATCTTGCATATTTAATTAGCTGATCAAGAGAAATTATGCATAATTTTCAGGCCTTTGAATGGCCATAACTCTGTAACGGTATGTCCGATTTTGTTGAAATAAAAACCATTCTATTTGTTTTACTAAGACCTATCCAATGATATCAAGTTTGAAAAGTTATGATGAGTTTGAAATTTTTGCGTAATTTGAGACAGCTACTTTGACCTTGAATTTTGACACACAAAAAGGTACATTTTATGGGAAAGTATGTTAGATTATGAAAATAGAACTACATAGAAAATAACATTGATAGTTATTTTTTGGAAAATATTATTTTGAAATTTTGCTCAGCCACCATGATATACTACCTTAAGGTGGAACATCTAATGTAGTACATGTACAATTTGTACATGTACAAACATGGTTCTAGCATGTGTTGTGTCTTGTCTTTGATGAAAATAATGTTTAAATATGTTTTCTGTCTCCTCCCTGCTTGTTAGTCATTGACAAAAAGGAATTAAAGATAAGTATATTCAAATCTTAATAAACATGAGATTAATAAGTAAGATGTCAACTTGGCAGGATCAGGTGGGTGTTTTATGTTTTGTTTGCTGGGGTGTGAAAAGGATGCCTGGTAACCAGGGCTGTCTCTAGCTTTATAATTTTTTTGTCCCACTCATTGTTGGGGAGCCCAAGTTGTTGATTTTTCCTTGGTAAATGTGTCATTTTAAGGTCAGGAAAATAAATGTTCAACAGTTTGATGTCATGAAGTTCATAATTTTGGGATGGATTGGGTAATATTTTTTTTGTCCCAACAAGCAAATTTCAGTCCTGAGATGAAGGGACGGGTCCTGGAGACAGCCCTGCTGGTAACATTCGTTGAAGAGCAGGACAAACACAGTATTTTGAAGGGCATGTCCTCAAAGTGACTTTGCAATCTACTTGTGTGTAGTGTAGAATTTGTTCCTGTGCTATCATGCATTTCACTTTTACTTTGTAAACTGTATTTGCCAGGCCAGAGTCAGGTTAAAAAAAAAAAAAAAGATAATCCCTACCTACCGACCCTAATTTTTTCAGGACTCAGAAACAGGAAGCACAACATTTTTTTTCCTAGGCCTTATTCAGCATGCACCAGGGTTTAACAAGTTTTCTAAAATTCGCTTGTCCTATTGGGCAAGTACATGCAAAATTTACTTGCCCGAACCAGCTTTCTGCTTGCCCCAAAATTTAACTAACATTTTTCACTATGTATTTTGACATGCAACAGTGGAATTCTTTTATTATTGGCTCTATTTTTCTGTGTTAACCAATGCTTGATGCGGTAACTGTTATAAGCAATAAGTATGTTAAAGTCTCAGGGTAAAAATCTTACTTGCCCGATCGGACAAGTGGGGAAGGACTGTCCCGATGGACACTTTCACTTACCCAGGACAATCGGGCTAGTGGACTTGTCCAACCCTGGTGCACACTGCTTGGAAGGGCTGTTGTGAGCTATACATCATGCTCCACCATTCATTAAAAAGACAACAAGGGAATTTCCCAGACATATCGAATATTCATGTAATGTACATGCATATAAGAGCCTGTTCTTTTTGTTTCACCAACACAAGAAAGCTTTTCTTAAGTCAAACTGGATTGAGATTCCCTCTTCTTTTTCCCATATGAGTGCACCAGCTAGGAATAAGTACGTAGTACATACATACATACATACATCAACGACCGGAGGTTGGAACCAGGCTACCGGTAGTACATATTTCACTCCATAGAGCCCAATCTGACAAAGCTTAGCTTGTTCTAAGTTCTCAAAATCAATACCCGTGGAAGACTTCCAAAACTTCCACCAAGATATGTTCTGTGCTCTGCAATGTAATTAAATTTGTGTAAGTCCCATCTAATCTGTTCTGAAGTTGGCAAGTAAGTGCGTAGGAAGTATAACATACATTCGCATAATTCCACCAGGTGTCATTATACCGCCAGTTCAAAAAACATTGTTATAGAGGTCTTCCCAAGATTGTCTTGAATACCGAATGTTAAACATCCTAAATGTAACACAATTCAGATAATTATGTGTTGAAGACAATCTTGAGAAGGCTTCTATAACAACGTTTTTTGAGCTGGCGTTATAATGACACCTGGTGGAATTATGTGAATGTATGTTATTTAGCATGTGATGCCATTCATGCCAATTATCAGGCCAAAATACAATGTAGCAATTGAAAGTATAGTACTTTTCCTCAACATACATTTGCTGTTCTTTGCCTCCCCCAGGCACTGTCAGCAGCAGCAAAATCACATTCGCAAACAGCTGGAAGATGACAGATGCAGAGGAGCACTGCCCCAATGTGCATGTGAACACTCCTAACAGCTGTGCATCTGCTACACAACAGCAGCTTCAGGTGTGTAAAGCCTCTGTCACACATTACATATACACAGCCAACCATGGCCTCCCTAACCATTTCAGTCCTTTTGTTGGGAGTTACTTGTGAGCAAGGTCTTTTCTGGTTGTCTTTTCTGGAATCCTATAGCAATGTAGGATAGGAATCTTGAATAAGAGGTCCAAACAATTATGATCTTCTTTATAACACCCATTTTTATTGTATGTATTTCTGATCTCTGCAGGAAATTAGGGAAATTTGCAATGTGCTGAGAGGGAATATGGCTTTTGCCCCCTGTCATGCAGTGGTAGATCCTAACCCCTACATTGAGGCCTGTGTCACAGACCTATGTAACTGTGACTATGCAGTCAGGTGAGAGGGCTAGTTACTTGTATTTCTTTTTATAAACTTGACTGGCATAGATTTGCAGAAAAAGTCCAATAGATGATAGTATTAAATTAAAAAAAACATCTTTCATGTCTGAAAGTAGTAGGCATAATAAATTTGGCTCATCAAGGCTGTATACGCTGTACTTGGCCAACATTTTTTTTATTTGACCTTTGAAAGATTTGTGGAAGCAAGACTGGTTAATTCACATTTCTATACTTAACGAACAATATTTTATAAACTATACTTTATTGAAGGATATATTCCTGGTGGTGTGGGAGTGGGACTGAGTATTTGTTCACTCTATGCCTGTGTACAGGGGTGACTGCCAGTGTGAGGCCTTGACTCAGTACTCCCGAGCCTGTGCTCACAGACGGATAGTGTTGAAATGGAGGCAGCCTCAACTGTGTTGTAAGTACATTTATCTCATACCTGTGACGCGAAAACATTCGATACAGGTGTTCCGGACCGGGCCATAACTTCCGTATCGCACAGGTTCGAAAGGCGTATCACACAGGCTTTCTTCGAGTAAATCGAACCATTTCGAGTGGGCCGAGTGTGGCATGGTTGGCAATTCGAATACCTGATTCGGACATTGGAACATTGCTGCTGCAACACTTTTGTTCGAGGGCACCATATTTGTTCAACTTCTGGCGCATTTCGCATCAAAACATGGGTTTTCTCAGGTGGATGTGACATAAATGGGCTGTGTGCAACCAGTCATACCTGCAAAGCTAGTGCTTCAGTATGCTATATGTGTATGACAGAGCAGTAGTGTCTAGCTTTTTATGAATGACAGATGTGTTTAGGGAGGCCAGTGTAAAGTAAAAAAGACAACAGAGTAAGGCTGATATCGATCTGTCCTTCATTTTGATATATAGACTGTACTGTATGTGAGCCCATAATAGGAGAGCTTAGAATCTGTTTGTATTCCTTTGTTTGTTGATATTTATTCAAATTGAATGTACATTCCACCTTTTGTTTTACAGACCCTGCCACCGCATGCCCTGCCACCATGGTGTACACAGAGTGTGCCAGCTCCTGCCCCCGAACATGCAGGTTTGTAACGCTAGTTCACCTTTATCCGCGGGGTAACCTATATCCGTTGTTTTTCAAAACAGGATGTTTAGGCACATCAAGCTGACAGGTGGTAGTTTTACAAACTGCATCATACTGAAAATTTGCAATTTGGAAGCAAAGTCCGTCGACGTGATATCCTCAAATACTCTTTTGACAAAAAGTATTCATATACTGTCTTTTCGAGTATTTACTTTGTTCTTCTCAGTCTATGCCCTTAGGCTCCTATCCACTGATACATCCACTGACCCAGACCAAATCAATTCAGAAACCGGACTTGCTCGGTGCAGCACCTCACGCCCACCCGCCCCTACGGCCCATCTTCTTGATCTACTCTACATTTTTTGGTTTTTCTATTTTATAATTTTTTTGGATTTTTTCTTTTCCATTTCCTAGACCTCCTTAATGTAAGGAGTAAACACAAGCCAACTACAAACTCAGCACAATGTGAGAGAGATTGAACTCAATCCACGTGTGGCCTTCGACCCAATTATCATAGAACGCAGCCGGGCTTAAACGTGCAAACTCAAAATCGAGCCTCTCTCTGATAATCCTCTGTAGGCGAGTGATCAGCTCTTGACCCCTAAAGTGTTTCTTCTCAAAGATCACCTCACAACGTGACTTCCAAAGTAGAGACCTGGTGATCACCGCCAGTGTCTCCAAAACAAGTCTCGTCTTAGTCGCCATAGACTGGAAAAAACCAATCCATACACTGCAAAGGTACCCGGCATTCTAAACTGGGGAAGGAGCCTCCTGTAGATAAGCCCCTCAACCCACTCCCACACCTCAGCCACAACCGGACACTCCCAGAAGAGATGTGTAACACTTTCGACCATGTTGCAACCTCTCCTAGGACAGACATCAGAATCGACAAACCCTCTCCAAGACTTCAACTTCTGTCTAGTCTTTAGAGAGTTATGCGCAGCATGCCAAGCTAGCATCCTGTCCCACTTCTGTTTTTAAAAGCAACGGAAATAGGTTACCCAACGGACAAAGGTGAACCATTGTTACAACTATCAGTGGAGATAAGGATGATTCATGCTGCGGTTTCACAAAACTTTTACAGAATCACAGAAATCAATTTTACAGAGCAATGCCTACGATATCACATTAACAAATCACTGTGAAAGTAGTTAAGAGGTTTTCCTTGTATACATGTACCAAAATAGCTAAATTATCTACATTATAGTTTGGATGGCTTTTCAGCACCAAGGACAATGTGTGCACTTAAACGAATAAACAACCACTTTTGATCTATGTTGCATAATTCAATAAAACGGTATGTATCTATTTCTCCTACAACTGTTTTGGGAGGTTTAACCATACATTACTACTATATACTAATAGCACTTTTTGAAACAAGTAAAACATGTTAGGTGGACCAAGGAGTTTTTATCTGTTGATAAAAGCTCCTTGGGTGGACAGGGCTTTTTACAGTGATGTCCTCTTCCCAATGATTGCATGTTAAATCACTTTGTTGCAAACTATTCTTGTGAAACATTACCAGTGAGACAGACAGATTTACCCATTGTCCTTCCACAGAAATCCCACCGGTGACCATGACTGTGACGACCACTGTGTGGATGGCTGCTCGTGCCCTGAAGGGTCACTGTGGGATGAGGGTTCCCTGCAGTGTGTTGTGGAACAAGAGTGTCCCTGTACCCATCTGGGTATAGAGTACGCACCTGGATCACACTATCATGACGACTGCAACCAATAGTGAGCCTTTAATTTATATCTGAATCTGTATAGCCGGTGTAACCACCCTTTTGCTTAACACACCAACTCCAGCACAACACATGCTCTGATAATGAAAGTCAGTAAATCAAGTGACAAAATGTATTACCTAACTATTAAAGTTACCCTTCTTTCAACAGTAATTACTGATGGCCAACTCTTTGACCTTTGGATGGATGGAACATTTCAACATGTTTTATGACCACAACTTGTTCACTTCAGCAATTGCCTCGCTGGTCGCTGGATCAGGACAAACTTCGAGTGTAACGCCACCTGCAGTATCCATGGTGACCCACACATCACCACGTTTGACAAGCGTTACTACCAGTTTGCCGGAGTCTGCCAGTACATTGTGGCAAAGGATGTTGTTAACCAGAAGTTCACCCTGCTAGCCGACCAGCAACCATGTGGCGATGATGACAGCAGCTCCTGTATCAGGTGATTATCACTGGACAATAGCCCTATGTTAGAGCACCCATATGTTAGTGTTAGTGTTAGTGTTAGTGATGTAACAGTTGATCAATCGACATGGGACACTTTTTAGTACATTTACCTATGGGTAAAAATTTATATTATTAGATATAGATTCCAAGTGTCTTTTTCAACTCAAGTAACTACCAGAGTTACTACACTATCAGCCGATAGGTATGGTTGAACACATTACCAATGAAACCAGTACGTTTTTTTGAGATAGCATTATGGATCATTCCATCCACAGGTCAGTGACCCTAATTGTTGGTGGGAATACAGCTGGCAAGATCAAGCTTCACCAGCAAGGTGTCCTGTCCGTGGGCCACAGCGACGTCCACATACAGCTGCCCTATCACAACGGTAGGTGGTGCTGCTTTGACAGTGCTAGTTTCTGACCTATGCTATATTACAATAGTTGAGATAGGATCTGTTGTGAACTCAATGTGTAATTTGAAATGATGTACCTTTCACAGTGACTGCCATATTTAATATAACGTTACATGCAAATACTCTGTCAAGAATTGCTGAACCACTTTTTAACCTAAAATTATGGCGATTTCTACTCAAAGAAAATGTGTCTACTTGTGATTGACTTACAAGTTACAATCATCAAGCTTTAATCTATATTAATTGCACAATGAATTTGAAATTTGCATGTTGTAAACATTTGTTGAATGTTGATGTTTTCTACTGTACAGATGATGTGAGTGTTCGCCGTCTGTCATCCGTGTTTGTGGAGGTGACGACCAACTTTGGGCTGACATTGCAGTGGGATGGAAGAGGTCGTCTCTACACCACTGTAAGCAAAGTTTTTCTTCTGTGCTCTGCACCAGAGTTGAGGGAGATATTTTTGTTCTGATTATGTACCTGAAATCAAGTCTTCAGACACTCTAAGGAAAAGGGCCTGATGGTTAAGGAAAATGGACTGTTACAAGTACCGTATATTCTCGAATAAAGTACGCACTTTTTTAATTTTTCAATACTGGAAAGGTGCTACAAGTTGTTGCCAAAGTCTGTGTGCGTACTTTATTTGAGGTTATTGCATGGATAAATAGTAAAAGAGCCTAAAATAAAGCCAGTTGGAGCTACACTTCCAGGAAGGTTTCAAAACATACACATTGGAGTTGTCTTGGTGTTGTCTTACCAAAGAATTGTCTAAACATAATTTACATAAGGCTGGCATTTGCATACAATCCTTTTAAGTTAGTGACTTTGACAGTTGTACAACTGGTTTTCCCAGTTAGATGTACTAGCTGACTTTTTCTGCCAGTTCATTCTCAGTGATTTTTACAAGTTGCAGTTAGGCAATCCACAAGTTTAAAGAGACAACGACAGTGTAACCCCAGGTTATTTCATGCAAAATAACCTGAGGAAAACATCATAAATTTGAATTTAACCAGTTCAAGGTCTGACCAAAATTGGTCGAGAAGGGGTGCGTACTTTATTTGAGTTTTTCCATTTTACCTTTCAGTCCCACAGATCTGTCTAAGACTTGCCCCAAATCAGGGGTGCGTATTTTAATTGGGGTGCGTACTTTATTCGAGAATATACGGTACCCAAGATTGACTGACAAATACTCATTATGACAGATATACATTGTATTTATGTAGCCATTCCTAGGGCAGTTAACCTCCCATGATATACCTATGCCTACTCGATATTATTATTATCAATCCAAATAGATTAACAAACAAAAGACATGAATGTCAGGCAATATACATATTACAATAATCAATGTTCTGAACTGAATCTGATGGTGTTTTATCCCACTATAGGTGACCCCAGCACTCAAGGGGCATACTAAAGGCCTGTGTGGTACTTTCAACGACAACCAAAATGACGACTTCACCACACGTAGTGGTGTCATCGTTGCGAATGTTGCGGAGTTTGGAAATTCCTGGAAGGTGTCTGCTGATTGTGAGGACCAGCCTGGGGTGACCTCTGACCTACAGCTGGGACCATGTGCTATCAACACACAGAGAGGTGAGTGCAACACTTGCCTGTGACCTAATGCTCTGGGAAAGGACGCATATTATTAAGTAGCAATAAGCACATGAGTCATATCTACAGTCAATGTGGATTTCATGCAAATAATAAAGAAATGGTAAGCCCATTTTCCTTAGTTTGAGGCATTGTAAGTATGACATCATCCTTGACAATAATAATCAATATCTTAGCATGAAAGTTCATCTGTGTTGGTAGAAGACATTAAAGAAATTGCTAAACTTTCTTTCTAACACTGAATTAATGTAGGGACTTACCCATAGACTTTCTGATACTTATGACCCCCTCCTGCAAAAGTGGCGTGTTCCTGACGTCACTGCTGGAGATAGAGAGGATCATTCTGTGAACATTAGGTCGACTTAGTTTGACCGAAAATTTAGGGTAAGTCCCTACATTAATTCAGTGTTGGAAAGAAAGTTTAGCAATTTCTATAACTTACATAATCAATATCAATATTATTAGTAGTAGATGACTACATTGATTTTGTAAATTACATTTTGTATTCTTTTCAGTGGAATATGCTCGGCAGCACTGTGGCCTGATGAGCGGGGGCAGTTTTGAGGCATGTAACCGCCTGTTGGAACCAGCGACCTATATAACGGCCTGCGAGTACGACGTGTGCCAGTGTCAGGATGGAGATGAGTGCCTGTGTTCAGCCATCGCCCACTATGCCAGGGAGTGTGCAAAGCTGGGAGCTGTGGTCAACTGGAGAACAGAGGGAACCTGTGGTATGTCCTTGCTCTTACATGGACAGGGAAGGCAGCCATGTCAAGGAAAATACCTTTTCTATAAGTTGCTTTATCTTCAATATTGTTTACTCTGCAACTTTCTTAGTGTTTAGTGGCATGCTGAAAAGTGGCCAAGGCTACACTGCTTGAATCTTTCCGTGTATGGGGAAAATGAAGGTTTTCTCAACAAAACATCAACCACAGATGCAAATGCCAGGTTCATGCTTTGCTTCTAGACAAGTGCATTATTTTTGGCTTTGCATAAGACCTTGATTTGTATGTCCTTGTTCCTGTGTAGTTGAGGAGTGTTCCCAGGTGGGGCAGGTGTGGCAGGAATGCAGCTCTGCCTGTAGGTCCAGCTGTCGGTACCTGTCAGAGCCAGACTCCGGCTGCACGGAGGACTGCGTGGCTGGCTGCAACTGTCCACCTGGTCTGTACCAGTCAGAAAGTGGGGCCTGCGTTCCTCAGGAGGAGTGCCAGTGTTTCTACCAAGGGGAGGTGTATCAGACACAGACTTACACTGTGCTGGGCAACCTCAAATGGTGAGTGGGCAACACTAACTATTATTAAGCAATCCCATCTGTATCCGCCAGTCTAAGAGGGTTTGAGTTCTGAGAAGAACATCTGTGTATGCAGAAAAAGGGTTCAAATTTGCCATTTTCAATGAATCATATATCAAAGTTGCAGTTGTCATGGATTGCATACAAAATGATTTGACATCTGTGTTTCCTCTACAGCTTCTGTGAGGACGGCATAATGAACTGCCAGGAACATGTGATCATGCCAAGTGGTAAGTTTTACTGCTCTCATCTCCTTGTTCTAAATCTTACGTAATTACACCTTTGCTATGACTAACTTGGTATGCTGTTTTTTGTTTGTCATACAAAATGCACGGACAATGTACCTCCACTGTTTTCAAAGTCACTGTGATATGTGTTGTGCTATAATATTTATCCTAATGCCATGTTTTACTACAGAGTACAACTGTACTTCTGGGATGGAGTACTTCGACTGTGAGGGAGCAGCTGCTGGGCAGATGGGCAAGGCCTGTGAAGAGACATGTGGAAACAACGACGACATGGAATGTCTGGCCGAGCAGTGTGTGTCAGGTGGGTTAACAGTCACAGTGTGTAAAACAGATTTGAACTGTTTGTCATGTGGGTTAACAGTGTGTCATGTGGGTTAACGGTGTGTGTGAGGTGGGTGATTAGTGTGTGTGAGGTGGGTTAACAGTGTGTGTGAGGTGGGTGATCAGTGTGTGTGAGGTGGGTTAACAGTGTGTGTCAGGTGGGTGATTAGTGTGTGTGAGGTGGGTTAACAGTGTGTGTCAGGTGGGTGATCAGTGTGTGTGAGGTGGGTTAACAGTGTGTGTCAAGTGGGTGATTAGTGTGTGTCAGGTGGGTTAACAGTGTGTGTCAGGTGGGTGATTAGTGTGTGTCAGGTGGGTGAACAGTGTGTGAGGACTGGATGAACAGTGTGTGAGGACTGGATGAACAGTGTGTCAGGTGGGTGAACAGTGTGTGAGGACCGGATGAACAGTGTGTGTCAGGTGGGTGAGAGATTAGTGTGTGTCAGGTGGGTGAACAGTGTGTGTGAGGACTGGATGAACAGTGTGTGTTGGGTTGTGTATGTCAGGTGGATTATGAGTATTTGAGGGAATGGTGTGCATAACATGTACATGTGGTGAAAAGCAGACTGTACAGCAATTTGCTAACAGTTAACAGGGTAACAGTTGGGTAAGAGTTACTGTCAATGTCATATGAACAGTGCTCTTTCGATTTGGACATCGGTTTTGTATCTATGCAAGCTGTGGCAGAAAGTTGAATTTTGACTTACTGTGTGTCCTCATCAGGATGCCTGTGTCCCCATGGACTTGTACGGGATGGGAGTGAGTGTGTCTTGCCAGAGGAGTGTCGCTGTGAGCACAATGGACAAATGCATCATCCAGGCCAGACCATCAGGCGCGTGGACTGCAACTCCTGGTAGGCACTTACTCAGTGTTTTATCATAATTTATATGATTTTTTAATGAAATCAGTTCTTGTATTGTAAGTTGTTCTTTATACAATTTCTTAATATTCAGTATTACGAAACTCTGATTCTCACTTCTGATCAAGTTCTAGTTTTACATTTGGAAAGTACATCTAACATACTTCTCAATGTATATACATGCTGCCCTAATTTCTGATCTCAACTTTGGACAGCTCTAAGTCATGATACTTTACTATCATATAGTACATAAACCTGATATATAACTTCATACATTCTCTATTCTTGACATTTTTTACCTTCACATAACATGTAAACCCACCACAGGATAATATAACTCTACTTTCCTACCTTGATACAGCACATGTAGCCAAGGTCTCTGGTCTTGCACCACCAAAGACTGTACAGCTCAGTGCAGCATGTTTGGAAACTCCCACTACACCACCTTTGATGGTCGCAGCTACGAGTTTGAAGGAACCTGCAAGTACATCATTGCCCAGGTACGTGGTGGGCAGAATTGTATACCAGTTCAAGATTATGAATTAACATACATTCTCATACATGTAATTCCACCAGGTGTCATTATACCGCCACCTCAAAAAACGTTGTTATAGAAGCCTTCCCAAGATTGTCTTCAACACCTAAATATCTGATGTTTATTACATGTAAAATATTTAACATTAGGTGTTGAAGACAATCTTGAGAAGGCTTCTATAACAACGTTTTTTGAGGTGGCGGTATAATGGCACCTGGTGGAATTATGATAGTCGATGTTAGAAAGTAGTGTACCTAAAATCAACAGCTTTAAACTTAAGTTCTTGATATCAGCTTCTCTCTATACAATGTAGTTGTTAGCACTTTAGGGAATTCTTAAAACCTGTACCAGTACAAATTTGGTGCATTGCTTCACCCTGAGCAGGAAATGTGTATTATTTACCTTGTCAGGAATTCTGTGCGCAAATGTTCCCGTTTATGTTTCTCCCCAGGATTATTGCTACAACCAGACTGGAAGCTTCCGTATCCATGCAGAAAAGACGGCCTGTAACGGTCTGTCGGGTAACGTGTGCGCCCGTACAGTCACAGTGACCCTCCAGCAGCTACAGATCCACCTCCAGCACGGGAAGGATGTCCATGTTGGACCCATCCCGGGGTCAGAGGTCGAGTACACATCCTACAAGTATGTCATTTATTCTACACACTTGATACAATGTGATAGGTCATGTAGTGAAGAGTCAGTCTTCAGTCAGTCATCACAGTAATGATATATCAATGACAAATCTATTTGTGATCCTAATTATATGGCTAAGCAAATTGAACTTTCACCCCAAGAAAAAAATCTTTTTTTACCAGTAAATGTAATGGTTACAATGGGTGTGTCAATCAACCAATCACTCAGGGACAGACTTTAGGATTATTGAACAGCCTATCTTATCTCTATCGATATTATGATAAAGAGAGCAACTAAGAATGATCTATCTTGTAAAGTATTCCTATCCCAGGACAGAAATATGAATTAACAATAATTCCCAAAATAAAAAAAAAGGTATTTCTATAGAGGTGATCATAAACCCTGTTGACTTGGTAATCTGTGACTTGGTAATAAAAATTGCTTTGATTTACTTTAATGTTCTTTAACTCTTTTCCTAGGTACAACATCTACAGAAGTGGATTCTTCACCATCATCAAGGTGGATAATGGTATTGACCTGTACTGGGACAATGCCACACGTCTGTACATCAAGATGTGGCCTAACCACCGGGGCCGTGTGTGTGGCATGTGTGGAAACTTTGATGGAAACCAGATAAATGACTTCAACACGCCTGAGTTGGACAGAGCCACCACAGCACAGGACTTTGCTAACAGCTGGAAGGTGTCCAGTGTAAGTACTAAAATCCAGTCATGTTGTGTTGCTGGAGGTTGATCAGAATGACATTTTAATAGTTACCCGACAGTGTATATGTCAGATGTCTATCATTCTGCTTAGTGTACAGTGAAATGCCTGCACATACATTTTCGATATATCATGGGGGTCAATGAATCTATAATGTGGTTCTATTGCATGTGTTCTCCCCCAGTCCTGTCCTGATGTTGAGGCACCACAATCTGACTACTGTGCGCTGCATCCACACCGTGAAGCCTGGGCTCGTCGACAGTGTAAAATCATCATGTCCCACACCTTCAGGCCCTGCCACTCCAAGGTACATTGTAGGAGTCATACTAGTACTCTAGATAGTTCTTCAATTAAGATTTATCTGATTCAATAACATCATGTTTTAAGCAAATCTGATGATGAGCCTCAGCAATTTCAACATCCTTATTGCAAAAATACTAGAGTAAGGCCACATAATAGAAGTGTAAATTATTGTACCAGCTGTGACCTGGTCTGCCCCCCTCCCACTCCAGGTTGTCCCTGATCCATACTACAAGGCATGTGTGCAGGACTCCTGCAGCTGTGATAGTGGGGGAGACTGTGAGTGTTTCTGTACAGCTGTGGCTGCGTATGGAGACATGTGCAACACTCAGGACATCCACATCAGGTGGAGGACACATGAACTCTGTCGTAAGTTCAGCTCTACCCTCAGTCACTGCTAATACATCACTGGTACATGCACATGCCCTCACAGATCAGGCAGAGTGAACTTATTAAATATTGTTTTCAAAATTACGGTGTACATGTATTTAGATATGTAATGATTTGGGTATGATTTATATGTGAATAGCCAGGAAAGAGGAATGTAAATCAGTCTGCAAACATCAAAAGATTTCTCATGATGATTCAAACTATGAACTAGAATGACTAAAATTAGTTATGGCAACAGTCTACATTGTGCTGATACATTCAGACTAACTGTTGTTGTTTCTGCAGCTACCCAGTGTGAAGACTATAACTGGGACCCAGAGAAGTGTGAGTGGCACTATGATCCCTGTGGACCATCCTGTCCACCAACCTGTGAGGACCCCCATCCATCCAGCTGTGATCTGCAGTGTATGGAGGGATGCCATCCTAAATGTCCAGTAAGTCATCTAAGCATCACTAATGTCAGTAATATAGAGGAGAACTACTGAAAATTTTCAATAGGTAGCCTTCTTAGATAGATATCTTGTAAACCACAATGGTCTAAAAGGCCCTGAAAATCCTATCTTGTCAATCAATGTCAATCAACCATTTCACTAATGGCAACAATAGCTGATTGGTTCACACCTTTGAGGGCGGGAACTAGAAATGTTTTGGTCGCACCTAGACTAGCAGAATTTTTCCCGCGAACTTCCCCATTCAAATGCACGCCTGTCTCCGCCCCAATTGTTCCCCTGTTTGCATAGTAAACAATACCCAAGCTTTCAAACCGGTCATTCACGATGATGCGTCTTACTGATACAGCCCACTCAGTCCTTCTTTGCTACATTTTCGCCTATTCTGCCACCAATATTTATAAAATACCGAAACTAAGGTCATGCAAGGAAATATCAGTTTCCGACATTCCCCGGGGCCTTCACCGCGCGGTCGCCGGGGACGTGCGGAACCCGTCGCCATTTGTAAACAA
The DNA here is from genome assembly GCA_019207045.1 of Branchiostoma floridae x Branchiostoma belcheri. Lineage (NCBI taxonomy): Eukaryota > Metazoa > Chordata > Leptocardii > Amphioxiformes > Branchiostomatidae > Branchiostoma > Branchiostoma floridae x Branchiostoma belcheri. The sequence goes on along the minus strand of CM033026.1, from coordinate 25,815,677 downwards.
AATCTGCGCTACGGTAAACACACACGAAATTAACCGACAGAGTACGGATAGTTTGTCGATGAAGTCGACTTTCTATATATATTTTGTTTTCAAAACATATCCATGGAAGCAACACTTCCCTTGCTACATATTTGCGCCCTTGATTGAGAAATGTACAGATTAAATTACCGGCTTGACTCTGACCCTGTCCTGTTCTATCAGTAATCGACGCCTCGGAAATATCAACCTTCGCTTTCCGATTCAATAACGTACTCTTTCTAATAATTCATTACACCCATGTATTTCTATAATGAACTAGCAGTTCGTGATTCAATACGGGCGGTAACAGACTATGCACAAGCCGCTGTTTGATGTGTCGGCTTGTGTTCGACATGCATGCCTTTTGCCAGTTCTTGATAGGAAAATTGAAATAAAAAAAACCCACATCTCTGTAAATATAAATGCAACTTGATATAAGCACACAATGAAAATCAAAGCCTGGGGAAGAAAGGGGATTATTTGACGAGGGAGCTGGATTAGACCGGTCGGCCCTCCAGTTTGTTTACAAACCCACGCCATGTATGAATCAATGTGCTGAATGTATTCGGCTTTTAATACGTGGTAAACTTCTGGAGTCCTTTTGCTTGAAATGGTACATTACAGAAAAGATTTGAATTTTATTTAAAAACACACAAAAGTAAATCAATTTAGTTAAATGTGAAGGAGGGGGTGGGGGTTAAAGAGAGTGTTGTTGTTTGATAGCAGACCGGGTTCCTTTGTCTTGTATACAACCGACGCCATTTTCCCGTGTGTCTCCTTGTTCAAGTTTGTCACATTACTTTACCGGCATGCATGTATTTCTAATCACAAGAGGTACAGCCCAGACGTATGTTATTCAAGCATCTTTCAACGTTTCTAACTGTACAAATTCTCCCAGCCCGTGAAGCGGTCGATAATGTTTCAATTCCTCGTGCCGACACAAAGTTTTCGTGAAATTTTGTGAGAGTCTCCTAACGATCACAGGTTAATAGCCGGAAGATTGCATAATGCCCTACGACTGTACAAGCTGGACGGTGGTGCCCATATACAAAAAACTTGAAAACTACAGCAGTTTCTGAATCTCGTTTCCGAGGATTGGATAAGAAATTTACTACAGAACTCGTTCAGTTAAAAATCGCGGGCAATTATCTGGCTTGAGGCGCTCAGCGAATACAATAGAAGTATTTCTCACTTATTTGCATCTTGTATATCTTGTCTGCTTTGATTGAGGCCGACACAGCTCATTATGAGTCCCAAACAAACCCTTACAGCCATGTGCACTGTTTGAAATAAGCACAAGCTTCATATTTTGGCCTATATCTTTTGATCTTCGTGGGATTTTTCGGCGAAAACAACATGGGCCTGGAGAGCGAAACTTCGCCGCCATTTTGATGACGTCGTCTGTTCGCTCCAATCAGGCTCACGGGAAATACGGAAGGGAAATGTGAGGAAATGTGGCCCAAAATTTGGAAAATAATCTTTAATTTCACAGACATCGGCGGAAATGGGTTGTAACTAAAAAATTATCGCTATGAACATTGACTACAACTTCAACAAATGTTTAGTGCGTAAATTAGAAAAATATCCCTTGAGGAAAATTTGCAAAGTTCAAAGTTCGGTCACCTATAGTAACCTTTCTTACGTTCGTCTGATTTGATAGGGTATTTTGAACGCAGTGTATAAGTGTCACTTTTGTACTTGTATGAATTTGAAAATTCAACATATCCTCTCTGTAAGTGAGTTTTGCTGTTTCTTGACATGACTACCATACATTCGTTATTTTGAGAAATATTTAGCAATGTGTATCAGTGTGTAGACATGGACACAGGGCCGCGGTTGGCACCCCGCGGTGCCTTGAGCGGGGCAAATTACCCTGACAACGCGGACAAAAGCATAGCAACCGGACCACCGTGAACGGGTACATGTACAGTTACTGTTACAGTATTAACCTGTACTGCCACAAAGATGATATGTACTTTTATCATCAGTTGTTCAAACCTAGGAAGGTACAGTGTGTATTTTTCTGACCTAACCTGTTTCTCTCTCCCCAGGATGGAACAGTCCTGTACAACGGTACGTGTATCCCACCCACGTACTGCCCAGTCACAACAACACCACCACTACCAACAACTACAGCCTTCATTTCAACAACTGTGTCAACCACACTGCTGCCGACAACAACAACAGAGTCAATCGCAACAACTACTTTGGTAATTGTTGTTTTAAGCTGCCATGCACAGAACACTGACAAACTTCTTATTGGACACGATGTAACTTTTTACAGGGTCGCGTGAGCATCCAAGGGCGCCGTCATATTGAATCTTGACATCATCATGTCTTGACCAATGGCCTGTCTTTTATCCAGTGATGTCACTTCATAACCTGCATACGTCACAACCAGCTACTTTACATAAATTCATTATCATTACATTCACTTTAGCAAGCTGTAGCAAGTTAAATGTGAACAATAACAGAAGCTTATATAAAGGGGCAACGCTGACCTGCACTTTGGTTTGTTGGTTGTCAAATTGTTCTTAAAAAGACATTAAAGAACGATTAATTAAGACTAAAGTGGTATCAATACGTAAGGACTTATTTTTCTGATTTGACGGAATATATGTTGTTATTCCATTAACATAGATAATTGCTATGATTGCCTTAAAGCCTGTCTTTGAGGAAGCTCATTAAAACAATTAAAACATAACTAAAACAAATGAAAAATTACTAATAACACCTCACTGTTAAATGATAGGTGCCTAATCTTTTCATCAAATGTACTTGTTATCATTATGATTACCATGAGATGTGAAATTTATGCAAATGAGGTAATTATTTGCATATAAATTTAAGAATTACAAAAAGCTGTTACACTTTTGTTACACATGTAAAATCATGATATTCATACAGTATGTTCCTTAAGTAGAGAGGAATGTAGCAAAATGAAAAAAAAAGATGACAAAAAAATCCTGAGATTGAAGGATGGGTCGTTCAGGTGGTGTTAGGTCCATTTCGTATTGCAGGAGGGGCTGTGGCTGTTTATGTAGGGACAGTCCATTTTATACTGAGGAGGGACTGCTCAGGAGATAGTCCATGTCTTCTTACAGGAGGGGCTGTTTAGGTGGGGAGAATCCATTTCTTCCTGCAGGGCGAAGTGTTCAGGCTGGGACAGGCCATTTCTAACTGCCTTGCCTCACATATTCTTTCACCTCTAAATACAGGGGCTGTAGATGTTCACACCTACCTTTGACATTATCTAGCTACAATTTCACCTGACATAAATTACACTAAAAGGGACCCTGTAATGTGTGTATGTGTTAACTGCACATACGTTTTACATGATTTTATTATTTTTAATGCCTCAAATCATGAAAGCAAAAATGTATAGCATGATTCTCACAAAAGGTAACAAAAAGTGTTCATTTCTCTCATCTTTTAATAATACATAATATTTTGCTTCATATCAATAAGGCACCAAGATAGAAATGTAACCTCCCCTCTACATTGAGACTTTTTACTCTCTGAAGTTTCTATACCACAGGACCTGCAAATTGTGGTCGGTACATTTGATTTGAACTCCCTGCTCTTTTAACTTTGTAGGAAGTAACAACAGCAGCAGAGACCACCCCAACTACAGCTGCCATAACTACAGAGGGCACACCTACAAGGTCCCCATCTCCTCCAGTCCATACCACCACTGAAGCCACAACAACACAGAGTACCACTCCTCCAACTACAGCCTCCACGACCACTGGTGAGGTGACCACACCTTGTGAGCACACTGAAGTCTGCTATTGGACAAGCTGGATCAACTCTGATCTTCCTAGGGAACAGAGGACAGCAGACAATGAGACACTTGCACATCTCCTGCAAGCTGGGAGTAACATATGCATGCATCCCAGGTGAGAATGTCAGCTCTGTCTATATATGCACACAGACCATTTCAGCACTCAACCTGTATTCTGAAAACGTAGGATCCATAAATCCAAGGTGAACCCCATCCAGCTCTATCTTTCAGAGTATTTAAGTCCCAAACTTTTCTTTATACAAGTTGCAATTGGTGGTCATGATTGCAATTGGTGGTGATTGTTTGGATTTCAGCATGATCGAGTGCCGCACATCTTCACACAACCCTGACAACATGCGGCTCATTCCCGTGGAGCAAGTCGACCAGGACGTAACCTGTCATGGGGACCAAGGCTTCATCTGTCTTGCAGAACTACAGGAAAATTATTTCTGCCTTGACTATGAGGTATGTCTGAGTGTCAATACCACCACTATCCATAGTACAAGGAGTGCCTCTGTGAAAATTCAAGCGTCTCAGACGGCGAAACGCCGTTTGCGACAACCGTCCAAGGCGTCTTAAATTATTGGGACGCTTTGGACGGTTACGGTGGCGAACGGCATGGGACGGGCTTTTGAACGCCCGACGAAACGTCCAAGACGGTCCGAACGGCATAGCAAACGCTTGGACGCGTCTAGATTGGCACTTTAGACGCGTCCAGTCGGACGTTCGGGACGTCCGAGACGGCGTCTGAAAGCGGGCAGCCGGACGCTCCCGCGCTCCGTCGGGCGGGCCCCCCGCTGGGAACAGACGTCTCTGCGGACAGACCAGACGCCGATTGCGACGGACGTAAATGACGTAATCCAGGCTGCTGGGACGGATCGGACGCCGATTGCGACGGGCATAAACGGCGTAATCCAGGCCGCTGGTACGGGCGGTAGCCTGCACCACGCCTTCCCACGGGGGGTACAGATCGTAAAATTCGACAGAAAATGGAATGAAAGGCCAAGAGGCAGTCATCGCTATATTATTAAAGGTTAATATCTGGGCCAAACTCCTAGCAAAATATTTTTTCTTCAAGACACAGTTTTAGTTAGTCAGGCAGTACGGTAGAAACTCATAACGGGCCGGTGCATTTAATTTGGAACGTGCGTAGACGGCTGCCCGGATGCCGTTTCTGACGCCGTCCGGTCACGGCTATAATTTTATAGCCTGTTGGGACAAGCGTTGCCACATACCAAACAAACAAATATTCAGCCAGGCAGTGGAAGACCACCCACGACCGGGCCGTCAGGTTTAGTTAAAATCAAACGCAACTTGAACAAATTTCTTCGTAAATTCAGACATACTTCGCGGCGTTTGATAAACTTTGCTACATGTATGAAATTCAATCCGACCTTCAATCGTGTCCGCGGCTCTTTGTGCCGCCGTGCCGCCCGCACTGTCAAACGTTACATCATAATGGACGAGTCCACATAACATCAAGGGTGAATACAGAACGTTTTATAATTCTCTATCGTACATTTTAATCACAATAGTCTTAATTAAAGACTGGATACATTGTAAATGTGCAATACATTTTCTACAAAGCTCATATGTCATTTTTATTTCGCGGTAGCGAAACAAATTCGTCCGTTTCATAAGTTCCCAACCCCTAGTAGTTGGGAGGGCCGATTTCATTGACGGCAAAATCGGTAGGTGCTATCTCATTATCTGTTGTCTAAATCTACATTTCAACAGCATCATCATTCTTAATCGAAACCACAGATATTTTTTACAAGAATTTTACAACATGTTCATAAGTCTTTTTATTTTGTGGCATCAAAGTAAGATCCTAAATTTTATCATTCCTTTGCGTATGTGGGGAGGGCACCGAAACTTTGCAACCGTCGTCGGCAAACTTTGCAACAACATGTTGTACAAAAATAAGAATAAAATGAGTATTCACTTACCGGCGCCAGCAAAGTATCGACAGTTATAACTTATAGCTAACGGAAGGACGCTGCTTCTTTTGACGGCATCTGTGATTTCTCCTGTCCGTTACGTTTCACAGTTGCTTCAGGAAAGTAGTATGATTTATCCCCCTTGTCGGCGCACGACAAATAATTTTTGTACATTCTTTTTTAGTATAAATAACGAATAAAGTCATCGCCCCTCAGCACAATGTCGTAGAAACATCAACTGTTACTTCTAGACGTGATGTCCTTGGTCTAAAAGTACGCAAAATTTTAACAAACAGACATAAAATCCACAGAAATAGTCACCTTCTGAGCATATGTCCTGCAACCGCCGGATTGTTCAACGGTCTGAAATTCGAATTCACCCGCTGAAATTGGCGCATGTGCAGAAGTTAAAACGTCATATTTCCCGTGGGGATAAGGACAGACGCAAGCCGTCTGAGGGCGTGAGGTTCCTAAGTATTTTATAGCCCCATCAGTGGCCGTCTCAGATGGCCGTCTCAGACGTCTTTCAGCCATCTGGGCGTCCAACAAAAAAACTGACAGAACGGCCCGGACGCTCACGATGTGTTCGCGGCCGTTTCTGACGGCAATGGACGCGTCCAGAGAGTTTGAAACGCGCTCAGACGCCTTTGGACGCTTGTAGACGCCGTCTTAGCAGTTTCGGACGCTTGAATTTTCACAGAGGTACACCATATAAATAAATACTCTGTACCTGCCCCATGTGCTGAATGTATATCACTGAACTAGACTTATCTATCCCACACCAGTAATGTACCATTAAGAGTTTCATACCATTGGTGCATCTGTAAGGGTATGACATTAGTAGTGCATCTATAAAGGTCTTACACCACAAGTACATCTGTAAGCCGGGTTTCACTGAGCGGTATATCTGTAACAGTGGTGTTCAAGGACTGCTAAACCGAAGACACCTAATGCCTTAAGCCTTTTGGCCGAACGGTTTGCACGTTCGATTTGTGATCTGCCGGCCCGGTTTCGATCCCGGGTGGCGGCATGTTGTTTCTTTCTGTTCTACTTGCCCCTCTGGTTGTTTCATATCTGTGAGGGTCTTACACCATGTAATTATAGCACTTACACAAGTAGTATATTTTTGAAGTCTCACACCATTACCAAAAAACATGTCATCCTGTTTTAAAGAATTGATAAAGAATCCAAAGAATTAAGAATAAGTAATGAATGGAAAAACAAACCAATACGAGATTGTTATACCTACAGGTCCGTTTGTACTGCTGTTCTTGTGGAGGCACTGTACCACCTATTTCCACAACAACCCAGCCCACCACTACAGAATCTACCACAAGTACTGTTTCTACAACAACCCAGCCCACCACTACAGAATCCACCACCAGTACTGTTTCCACAACAACCCAGCCCACCACTACAGAATCTACCACCAGTACTGTTTCCACAACAACCCAGCCCACCACTACAGAATCTACCACCAGTACTGTTTCCACAACAACCCAGCCCACCACTACAGAATCTACCACCAGTACTGTTTCCACAACAACCCAGCCCACCACTACAGAATCCACCACTGTTTCCACGGCAACCCAGCCCACCACTACAGAATCTACCACTGTTTCCACGGCAACCCAGCCCACCACTACAGAATCTACCACTGTTTCCACGGCAACCCAGCCCACCACTACAGAATCTACCACCAGTACTGTTTCTACAACAACCCTGTCAACCACTACAGAATCCACCACCATTTCCAAGACAACCCAGCCCACCACTACAGAATCCACCACTGTTTCCACTACCCAGCCCACCACTACAGAACCCACCACTGTTTCCACAACCCAGCCCACCACTACAGAACCCACCACTGTTTCCACTACCCAGCCCACCACTACAGAATCCACCACTGTTTCCACTACCCAGCCCACCACTACAGAATCTACCACTGTTTCCACAACCCAGCCCACCACTACAGAATCTACCACTGTTTCCACAACCCAGCCCACCACTACAGAATCCACCACTGTTTCCACAACCCAGCCCACCACTGCAGAATCCACCACTGTTTCCACCACCCAGCCCACCACTACAGAATCCACCACTGTTTCCACAACCCAGCCCACCACTACAGAATCAACCACTGTTACCTCAACAACCCAGTACTGCCAGGAGAAATGTGTTTGGTCAGAGTGGATGAGCTCAGACTACCCTAGGCGTAAGTACTGATTATCATATAGACACTGACATAGAAGATCATGCATGTACAAATCATGATTATTTGTTGCCGTTTACTTTTTTCAGCTTTAGACTGAATGTTATATGTTTGCTTCATTTGCAGCCAATGACAATGAGACCTTTGCCCATCTGCTGGAAAAGCATGAGTTCTGTGTGGAGCCAGATGACATACAATGCCGTGTGGACATGGAACCAGATTTAGACTTCAATGCTGTCAAGCAAAGTGGGGTGGAGTGTGATGTCAGCTCTGGCCTCCTGTGCCTGTCCAAACTTCAAAGGTATGGGAATGGAATAGGACTCAGATGCCTCTATTTGCAAAGATTAGGATTTTGAATATTTTTTATATATTATATTAGATCTAAGACATCAGCTCATACTTTTATAATGCAATTTTTAAATTATTCTCTTCCAGACTCTCTTCATGGTGTTCTCATTCAAAATTCCTGATTCTAACTACTGATCCATTTACAAATTTATGAATATGTATTCAAGTGGAATAATTCCCCTCCACCTAAAAAAGTTTTACGTCCATGATAAGTTTTAAACATAATTTTAAAAACTACTTACTTTCATTTCATAGCCTAGTAAGTAAAGGCCCTAAATAATTATTTAACAAAGGACATCAGAAGGATTCTTTGTATTGTATTTATATTCTGTATGTGATTCTGTTTTAAGGTTGTTGTTCCATTTCTTTCTCTTTCGTTAAAAGTAGTTAAGTTTGTAACCAATTTGATGCTTTGTTAACTCATATTGCATAGTTTTTTTCTCAACACTGTAATGTTGTGTAGTTGTAAATCATATTAATCAGCATTGTTAGAAAGTTGTTAGATGAATAATTTGTTATCACTTCTATTGTTAAATTTTGATCTACAACTAGCATTAAAGCAGGAAAGATGCCTTATAAGCCACAGTGGCTTTCCTTTACCCCCAGGGTCAGTGGGGTGGGCCACTTTAAAGTCGTAATTCAGTCAGGCTGTCCAATCTTCCTCTGTAAAATGAAGGATTTTTCAGAAATAGGCCGCTTATTTGGAATAAGAGCCAATTGTGTGAATCTATATTTTCTTTCACAGGGGGGCTGCCTGTTATGACTACTCTGTACGAGTGAAGTGCTGTTCTCTGCCAGCCTACTGCACGACAACTCAGAGGACAACCACCACACCAACTACAACAATCTCTACAACAACCCAGCCAACTACCACAGAGACAACAACAGTTTCTACAACAACCCAGCCCACCACAACAGAATCCACCACTGTTTCCACGGCAACCCAGCCCACCACTACAGAATCCAACACTGTTTCCACTACCCAGCCCACCACTACAGAATCCACCACTGTTTCCACAACCCAGCCCACCACAACAGAATCCACCACTGTTTCCACCACCCAGCCCACCACTACAGAATCCTCCACTGTTTCCACTACCCAGCCCACCACTACAGAATCCATCACTGTTTCCACTACCCAGCCCACCACTACAGAATCAACCACTGTTTCCACAACAACCCAGTACTGCCAGGAGAAATGTGTTTGGTCAGAGTGGATGAGCTCAGACTACCCTGGCGATCATCCTGGTGTTCGTAAGTACTGATTATCATAGACACTGGCATAGAAGATCATCAAAGATTATTTGTTACCGTCTACTTTTTTTTCTAGTTGTAGTTGACCAAATAATTACAGTGAAACCTGTCCGAGCAACCACATGCTGCAGGCAACCACCTGCCGTCAGAGGACACATTGAAACAGTCCTGTCCATTTTTACATAATTAAGACCCCCTCCAAAGCAACCACCTGTCTTCCCCAACCAGCAACCACTTTTTACAGTCCCAAAGGGGCATTCAACCTGCCCTCACCAACCAAAATTGATTGACAGCAGCTAGTAGCCATTTTATTATAATGCAGAATTATGTGGGCACAGTTACCCTGGACTTTGAGACTTCTTTTCCTTGATATGTAAGTGGATATCAGTCAAGCATATCAACAATGTGCACTGTGTAAAATGATTATCAGTGAGAATTTTGACATACTGGTAGAAATATTGAAAGCACTTGTTTGGGCTGATATAACATGCATTGGCATAATACCGGCCGTAAGACTAATACCGGCCGATTAAAAATAATGGAATTTAAAGAGATCTACACATGCAACAATAGTTATTTCTGAGGTATACACACTTCAGACATCTAGGTGTCCAATACATCATTTACAAAGCATCGATTACAATGCATTCGAAGACAACAAGGCGAAAAGTTTTCAGTATCTTTTTCGGGACAGGCAGCTCGTCGTGGGACGAACACACCGTCACATTCATTGCCAGATTTGTAGATCATAATTACACATGCTCACGGCACAAGACAAACATGATTCAACAGCAATCTTGAATTTCTGTTGGTGACCTACAACTCATGTAAAAGTGTGAAGAACCGTTGCATAATAGCCCGGATCTACGACTGAATGGGCAAAATTGAACGTACGCAGCCATTTTCCCGCCATTTTTATATCTACGCTAGCAGTAAAGTGTTACGTCACAGCGGTTGTGACGGACAAAAGTTAAATGAAAATTCTTGACAGTATACGTCCGTTTTCTCATGACATTTTGTATGCTCATGCAGGTTTACGTTTTATGCATAAAAGGAAGGAACATGGAGGATGTATAAAGGTACATAGCGACAGTTAATTGTGCCGTGTTTCTTCCGGTCTGTATTTTTACCCCCTCCCAACCACGCGCCCGTTCGCCGTGTAATTCCGCGGCGTGTTACAATTACGATATTACGCTTTTAGCAGGACAAGAGTGGCAGAAAAGTTACACAGAAGAAGTGGCAAGGGTATTGCTATAACAGCAACATGTAACTGGAGAAAATGATGCGTTGACAATTTGTCAAATCAGTATGGCTAGAGAAATCGTCGTAAACATGCCGGTATTATGATAATAGATGTTACAGACAACTACAAAAAAAAACATGTTTGATTGTTAGACAAACTCAGCTCTGATTGTTAAACAATGGTTTCTTGAAGTTTGTTTACATAACAGCATGGAGATTAAAAACTGTGATCTCTTATAGATATGTTTCCTGGGAACTAACTGAAAGGTGTATATCATGCAAACCTTATGATTTATTATTTTTTTTGCCAACCAACCAACTTGTCGGGAGCAACCACCTGTCCTCAGCAACCATTTTTGCTTGGTCCCTTGAATGGTGGCTCAGGACAGGTTTCATAATTGTACAGTACTGAGCTTTAGACTGAATGTTATTTGTTTGCTTCATTTGCAGCCAATGACAATGAGACCTTTGCCCATCTGCGGGAAAGTTCTGTGGTGTTCTGTCAGGAACCAGATGACATAGAATGCCGTTTGGTCAGGGCACCTACTACAGACTTCAATGCTGTCAAACAAAGTGGGGTGGAGTGTGATGTCAGCTCTGGCCTCCTGTGCCTGTCCAAACTTCAGCCAAGGTATGGGAATGGAATAGGACTCAGATGCCTCTATTTGCATTTTAGATTAGGATTTTGAATGTATTAGATAGATATCAGCTCATACTTTTACAATGCAATTTTTTAATAATTCTCTTCCAGACCCTCTTCATGGTTTTCTAATCAAAATTCCTGATTCTAACTACTAATCCATTTACACATGAATATGTATTTAAGTGGAATAATTCCCCTCCACATAAAAAAGTTTTACGTCCATGATTAGGGGGGGGTCTTTAAATGGGTCAAAAATCGAAATTTTGAAATATGATCACGCCCACTTCAGGGGTGATGCATTGGGTCATTTGACAGACATTGTGCATAAAAATTGGCATCTAGCATGAAATAAACCCCCCACCCCACCCAAAAAACTAATTTGCATTATATGCAATAGGGGACAGCCATATGGTGATTCATAGGAATGCTTGCCGTCAAGTAACTGCCAAACGACGTGAGCTAGGACTACCAAACTTGTTGACTTCTCCTAAAATTTACTTGGCAACAAGTTTAAGAAAATAGAATAAGTTTATGATGTTTTGTGTTGCCATGGCAACAGGTTGCTGACAGGCATAATTTACAAAATTGTCTAATTTTGGCTTAAACATTAAGGTTTCATGGTTTTCTTGGTAACGTTAAACACTCTTGTTTCCAATAGCATTTAACATCTAATATAGTATCATGAAGCATTCATGATTAAATATTGATAATCTATGCTGATTTGATGACGTATTGGTCAAAATCCAAGATGGCCACCAACGTCATAAGTGAAATGGTAAAGTAGGTTATTATCACTCATTACCATTGCAGCAGATTGATAACATACATTTTGAATGAATAGGAAGAGTGTACGTAATAATTACTTTCAGTTACAACATAGAAGTGAATCTAAATCACAACTAATGCCAAAAATAGATCTGACCCTAAATTGTTTGATGCCGGTAAGGTATTTCCTACATCTAAATACTTCCAACCACCTACAAAACTGCAGACAGTACAGATTGTGATATCAATGATCTAGTACCATTTGAAGCTGAGGTAGTGGGCCTTGGGAAATTGACCACTGACATGGATGTACGAGAGGCGTCACAGAGGATCAACCTTTTATGCCATTAGTATTACCATGATACAGTATCTAAATTTATGAGCAGAATCAGTATAGGGTAGAAGTCCTGAGGAAATGGTTTACTGAAAGCAGAAAGAGGCATGGACAGACAGAGAGGGGAACCTAAAGACAGAATACAATGAGTTGTTTTAAAAAGAAGAGTGAACTCATATATACGCAGAGGACCCAGAGTAAAGGCAAACCCTGGAGAAACGAACAGAAGGTGGGGGTGACTAGGATATAACTATATTATAACACAAAGTAGAGACCCTGGACTATACATGACAAATTCTAGCAAAGCCTGGGCAAGCTGGGCTCTATTACTTTCCCTTCAAATTGGAAATGTACAAACATTTTCAAAGTAAGACCTTTCATCCACTGTTACTCGTACACGACAAGAGTTTGGGCACACAAATGTCATGGAGAGTAGCCCAAAAAGGCAGTACCGTAACGGCAGGGATGTAATTTACATATATTTACATAATTAACTATCTTACTAGCAGTTTTACTTTCAAAGTAATAAAAAAACTTTTGATGCAACTAACATCTACACCTTTCCAAGAAAGGTTATATTCAGATTTTGGCTCAATGTACAATTGGGGAGCAAAAATGTCGTCTGTGGCTGTTTTGAAAGCAGAAAAAGTAACTTATACAAATGTATTGGAAAGACATAACATTTTACATGGAAACTAGATCTATTGTATACTACTAGGAAAAGGTGAAGGCAATGGCAAAGACTTCTAGATTTAAAAAAAATGACCACATGTAATGTGCCATATTTCACAAATGTGTATATTATGGGCACTACTGGTGTCAAATTTGAAATCTATCTTACCTATCCTTTGAGAAACCTCATCATGGATTGTCAAACTTAAATGTTTTAAGTTGCATTATTTTTGACATATAACCACAAAATACAATAAGAACGGTCTACAAATATCCATAGGAATGTATTTAGTAAAAACTACAAAGTAGTGGCAAAATTCGAGTGATAATAACCTATTTTACCATTTCACTTATGACATGGGCTGCCATCTTTGATTTTGACCAATTACGTCATCAAATTAGCAAAGATTATCAATATTTAATCATGAGTGCTTCATGATATTTTATAAGATGTTAATGCTATTGGAAACAAGAGTGTTTACCAAGAAAACCATGAAACCTTAATGTTTAAGCCGAAATTAGAGAATTTGTAAACTATGCATGTCAGCAACCCGTTGCCATGGCAACAAAAAATATCATAAACTTATTTTATTGTCTTAAACTTGTTGCCAAGTAAATTTTAGGAGAAGTCAACAAGTTTGGTAGTCCTAGCTCACGTCGTTTGGCAGTTACATGACGGCAAGCATTCCTATGAATCACTATATGGCTGTTCCCTATTGCATATAATGCAAATTAGTTTTTTGGGTGAGGTGGGGGGTTTATTTTGAGATACGACTTTACTTTTTGTATCCAAAGTCTTGTATTGATGGTGTTAACCATTTCCCAAGTGGGTGTCGAAAAATTCTGACTTTGCAATTTATCGACCCCCCCTACCATGATAATTTTTAAACATAATGTCAAAAACTACTTACTTTGATTCATTCCATAGCCTAGTAAGTAAAGGCTCTATATTTAACAAAGGACATCAGTAGGATTCTTTGTATTCTATTTATATTCTGTATGTGATTCTATTTAAGGTTGTTGTTCCATTTCTTTCTCTTTCGTTTAGCTATGTTTTTTTTAAAAACTACTTAAAAGTAGTTAATTTTCAAATTGTAACCAATTTGATGCTTTGTTAACTCAAATTGCATAGTTTTTTTTATCAACACTGTAATGTCGTGCAGTTGTAAATCATATTAATCAGCATTGTTAGAAAGTTGTTAGATGAATAATTTGTTATCACTTCTATTGTTAAATTTTGATCTACAACTAGCATTAAGCAGGAAAGATCCCTTATAAGCCACTGTGGCTTTCCTTTACCCCCAGGGTCAGTGGGGTGGGCCACTTTAAAGTCGTAATTAAGTCAGGCTGTCCAATCTTCCTCTGTAAAATGAAGGATTTTTCAGAAATAGGCTGCTTATTTGGAATAAGAGCCAACTGTGTTATAACAACACAGTTGGCTCTTATATATAACACCCTCCAGATTAATTTTGGACTTCCAGATTAATTCCGGACAAACCTTAATAATTTGAAAATCAATTAACCAAATGAATTAACATTTGCAAGTATGGTATATTATAATATTAAGAGGTAATTAATATGTAGATTGCAATTAGATGTCTCCAGGAACACAGCAAATTCTGGAGAATTCTCCAGAATTTGCTTTGTTCCTGGAGACATCTCATTGCAATCTACATATTAATTACCTCTTAATATGCCATACTTGCAAATGTTAATTCATTAGGTTAATCGATCTTCAAATTATTAAGGTTTGTCTGGAATTAATCTGGAAGTCCAAAATTGATCTGGAGGGTGTTATATATATTTTCTTTCACAGGGGGGCTGCCTGTTATGACTACTCTGTACGAGTGAAGTGCTGTTCTCTGCCAGCCTACTGCACGACAACTCAGAGGACAACCACCACACCAACTACAACAATCTCTACAACAACCCAGCCAACTACCACAGAGACAACAACAGTTTCTACAACAACCCAGCCCACCACTACAGAAACCACCACTGTTTCCACGGCAACCCAGCCCACCACTACAGAATCCTCCACTGTTTCCACTACCCAGCCCACCACTACAGAATCTACCACCAGTACTGTTTCCACAACAACCCAGCCCACCACTACAGAATCTACCACCAGTACTGTTTCCACAACAACCCAGCCCACCACTACAGAATCTACCACCAGTACTGTTTCCACAACAACCCAGCCCACCACTACAGAATCTACCACCAGTACTGTTTCCACAACAACCCAGCCCACCACTACAGAATCTACCACCAGTACTGTTTCCACAACAACCCAGCCCACCACTACAGAATCCACCACTGTTTCCACGGCAACCCAGCCCACCACTACAGAATCTACCACTGTTTCCACGGCAACCCAGCCCACCACTACAGAATCTACCACTGTTTCCACGGCAACCCAGCCCACCACTACAGAATCTACCACCAGTACTGTTTCTACAACAACCCTGTCAACCACTACAGAATCCACCACCATTTCCAAGACAACCCAGCCCACCACTACAGAATCCACCACTGTTTCCACTACCCAGCCCACCACTACAGAATCTACCACTGTTTCCACAACCCAGCCCACCACTACAGAATCTACCACTGTTTCCACAACCCAGCCCACCACTACAGAATCTACCACTGTTTCCACAACCCAGCCCACCACTACAGAATCCACCACTGTTTCCACGACAACACAGCCCACCACTACAGAATCAACCACTGTTTCCACAACAACCCAGTACTGCCAGGAGAAATGTGTTTGGTCAGAGTGGATGAGCTCAGACTACCCTAGGCGTAAGTACTGATTATCATATAGACACTGACATAGAAGATCATGCATGTACAAATCATGATTATTTGTTGCCGTTTACTTTTTTCAGCTTTAGACTGAATGTTATATGTTTGCTTCATTTGCAGCCAATGACAATGAGACCTTTGCCCATCTGCTGGAAAAGCATGAGTTCTGTGTGGAGCCAGATGACATACAATGCCGTGTGGACATGGAACCAGATTTAGACTTCAATGCTGTCAAGCAAAGTGGGGTGGAGTGTGATGTCAGCTCTGGCCTCCTGTGCCTGTCCAAACTTCAAAGGTATGGGAATGGAATAGGACTCAGATGCCTCTATTTGCAAAGATTAGGATTTTGAATATTTTTTATATATTATATTAGATCTAAGACATCAGCTCATACTTTTATAATGCAATTTTTAAATTATTCTCTTCCAGACTCTCTTCATGGTTTTCTCATTCAAAATTCCTGATTCTAACTACTGATCCATTTACAAATTTATGAATATGTATTCAAGTGGAATAATTCCCCTCCACCTAAAAAAGTTTTACGTCCATGATAA
Organism: Branchiostoma floridae x Branchiostoma belcheri; assembly: GCA_019207045.1. Classification (NCBI taxonomy): domain Eukaryota; kingdom Metazoa; phylum Chordata; class Leptocardii; order Amphioxiformes; family Branchiostomatidae; genus Branchiostoma; species Branchiostoma floridae x Branchiostoma belcheri. Next base: position 25,799,100 of record CM033026.1, on the reverse strand, counting down.
GTTTTAAACATAATTTTAAAAACTACTTACTTTCATTTCATAGCCTAGTAAGTAAAGGCCCTAAATAATTATTTAACAAAGGACATCAGAAGGATTCTTTGTATTGTATTTATATTCTGTATGTGATTCTGTTTTAAGGTTGTTGTTCCATTTCTTTCTCTTTCGTTAAAAGTAGTTAAGTTTGTAACCAATTTGATGCTTTGTTAACTCATATTGCATAGTTTTTTTCTCAACACTGTAATGTTGTGTAGTTGTAAATCATATTAATCAGCATTGTTAGAAAGTTGTTAGATGAATAATTTGTTATCACTTCTGTTGTTAAATTTTGATCTACAACTAGCATTAAAGCAGGAAAGATGCCTTATAAGCCACAGTGGCTTTCCTTTACCCCCAGGGTCAGTGGGGTGGGCCACTTTAAAGTCGTAATTCAGTCAGGCTGTCCAATCTTCCTCTGTAAAATGAAGGATTTTTCAGAAATAGGCCGCTTATTTGGAATAAGAGCCAATTGTGTGAATCTATATTTTCTTTCACAGGGGGGCTGCCTGTTATGACTACTCTGTACGAGTGAAGTGCTGTTCTCTGCCAGCCTACTGCACGACAACTCAGAGGACAACCACCACACCAACTACAACAATCTCTACAACAACCCAGCCAACTACCACAGAGACAACAACAGTTTCTACAACAGCCGAGCCCACCACTACAGAAACCACTACTGTGTCCACAACACCCAAGCCTACTTCCACAGAGACCACTTCAAGTACAACAGTTATGACTCCAACTGGTTCCCCATCACCAACCCAACCACCCACTACAGAATCCACAACCATTTCCAAGACAACCCAGCCCACCACTACGGAATCCACCACTGTTGCCACAACAGCCCTACCTACTACTACAGCCTCCTTGTCACCAAGTACTACTGAGTGTCCAGATGTCTGTATTGATGGGTCTGGTGAAATAAGACAGGTGACAAAAGATTTTATCAATTAGAAGCAGAAGAATTTGATTTAAATTGCCTAAAGTAATTCTGTACAGAAGTGTTGTCCTGGTATGCCATACGTCTTTCATTGACAAAATTATTATTTTTGGCATCAAGTAACTTCATGACACATGTTGGAGAAAATAGACTTTGGGGCTGAAAATTATAAGGAAACTGTGCCAATTGGCTCATTGAGACATATTTTGCATTCATAAATTCAATATTGTGTCAAACGGCAGTATCTAGCCATATCAACAGCTTGGGATGACAACTATGTATATATATATATATACCATGTATACAGTAGTCCTGAAATGTGCTTCTACACTCCTATGTATACATGTAAGTATGATATGGTAATATAGGATTGCATTGAGCTACATGCAAGTCAACCTATTTTCTGTAGCAATAATTCATGAACATTTTCTGTACTTGTCTACAGGTTGGTGACGTTTGGTCTGAGCCAGGGGACCAGTGCCAGAAGTACATGTGCCATCCATGTGGCAAGATTTCCAGTAATATTACACCTTGTGATCCGGTTGAGAAACCAAGCTGTGAAAATGGTCTGCAGCCCATCAATGTGGGGGTGTGCTGTCCGGAGTACCACTGTCCATGTATGTACTGATCTGGATATAACGCTAGTTTACCTTTATCCGCGGGGTGACCTTTATCCGTTGTCTTTAAAAACAGCACATTTAGGAGTATCAAATCTGCGCCCAGTGGTTTCAAATTTGCAGTATTTTCAAAATATATACCGATTTGAAACCACCGTCTGTCGACTTCATATCCCTAGATACATTTTTGTTACAAACAACGAATAAAGGTTACCCTCGGATAAAGGTGAACCAGCGTTACCATATATGCCAGCTTTCATGCTGTTGGGTGTTTTTTTCTTTTGTGTTGTATTTATTAATCTCTGGATTTAGAAGGACTTCAATAATATAATATGTAATTCTTTGTTATATTTTGTCTGGTCATTTTATCTCTTCTCTTATGATTTCAATGAAATACTGGTCAGCCAATTTGAGTTTTTTTGTGATAAAACCAAAATCTCAAACAAACAGATTCGTGTACCACCATGCAGGTAGTCTGACATTAATGAATAAGACTAATTCCAGGACAACCAATATAGATTGTTGGTTTTTTTTATTTCTCAATTTTTTTCTTCATTTTGGCAGAAGTACATAATATTATACATCTAGGTTAACTTTTGTTCTATTGTTACTTATGCTATAGTAATCTGTAACAAACTTTTCCTGACCCCAAGGTGAGTGCAGAGGATTCGGCGACCCCCACTACAAATCTTTCGACGGAAAGGAATTCGAATTCCAGGGACAGGGCGAGTTCATTCTGGCTAGGAACACCTATGTTCCACATGACTTTGAGGTCAGAGGTTTCAATGTTAAGTGCCCTAATGCACCCATCACCACCTGCACCAAGGAGATCAAGGTCATCTACAAGGGACATACTATAGAGCTGAAGCCTAAACGACAGGTAATGTACCAACTATTTAGTAAATCATGCAGTGTACATGTATTGTCAGTCATGCTGAATTGTTCAACCTCGAAGTTGCCTGGGAAACTTGCTTGATATGTTTCACATAAAAAAATAATGTAGATCCAAATTCCCTTGGTTCAAAAACCAGAGTTGTTGTCTTGTGCCAACACCCATTATATATATGTCTCCATCCCCTCAGGTGCTTGTGAATGGATCACAGTGGAGTCTACCATTCAAGTTAGATGGATGCAGGGTGACTACCATTGGCATGACACTGAAGCTGGAGATCCAGTCCCTGGATGTGACGGTGGAGTATGACTACCTGGGCTGGAGCTTCTACATCAGTGTGCCTCCAACCATGTATGCAGGCAAGACTGAGGGACTGTGTGGTAAGTACAGAATGTATAGCTGGAACTTTACTTAATATGTTACAGTGCAACATGCTGGTATAATACGGGCATATTGTCAGTGCTGCACTGTAGTGTTAGTTGTAACATGTTTTAGTTTCTTCCTTCCATACCCAAAGGCCCTCTATCTTATCTGTTCTACAGCATGCAGATGTACATGAAGTAGGATATTGATGAACCCTTAATTTTTACTTGACATGTAATAAACCTTCTTGTAGAAAGGAAGCTGATACTTAACGGGCGGGGGCCATACTTCGACACACGTTCTAAGTGGATGCGCATGGCTTTTGTCAATGTACATTTTACAGTGAACTCATCAAAAACAAGTTAAGATCTTGTATACATCCATATAACTGTTATTGAAGCTGTACAGATATATATTTCATTTAACAGCAGCGTTCCGCACTGTACTTTGACAGCGCACAAAACTTGCGGCAGGTTTTTGGCTTGCGTCCTAGCAGAACGTTCCAACACAAAAAAGGGGTCCAAACTCCGACATAGTAACAACCAGACCATCGCCGTGCATTTTTAAACAACTTATGCAAATAGAATAGGACTAAAAGTCTTTATTATAATTTTTTTGTACCAAATATGGGTCATATTTTGTATTACGCGACTTATTCAAATACGGTGTGTTAAAACGTTTACCTCTCACGGTGAGACCAACTTGCCGCAAAACGGCAGCGCATTGTTACGTTAGACTGTGATGGCATTTTTGCTTTTCGGCCTTCTTGATTGCCTTTTCACCCTGTCTTTTGGCAGCAGCAATGGCTACAGGATTTTTTAGTCGGTAGGGATCGATTTTTCTTGAATGTTTGTCGCTCGACGGACGGGTTGACTGAGTTCAACGTGTTGAGCATCGCTCGCCCGCCTTCGTGCGTGATAGTAAAATGGCGGGGCCCCGACTGCGTGAACATTGTGGCATCATTTTAGCTCCGTTTATCCAACCCAGTTAAAGGCAGAACAGAACACAGGTATTATTTTTAGGAAGGCTAATAAACATCATTTCTATGTGTGGTGGTATTTTTTCACATGTCGTATTTTGCGAAGAATAATTCAAGAGTTTCCCGGGCCATGGTCTCGATACGTTCGCTCGTCAACTTGCACGGAAGGCGTCAAACTTGAGCAAGTTTTTCAATCGTTATCTGTGGGACTTGCTAACTTCGACACATACCCCGTCTTTGTAGTTATTTACAACAAGGTTTAGTCTACAGCTAAGTGTACTTCTCATGTGCAGGCAGATGCATTTCTCCGCAACAATGATTTTTAAAACCTGTCGAAATTTGGACCCCTGTCGAAGTATGGCCCACTCCCGTTATTGTTATTCATCATTATTGACATTCAGTTTATCACTTCTAAATGTTTGCCAAAAGGCTAATTTCAGGTAACTGGAAAAAGACAAAAAAACAATGAATCACACTCACAGCATGTGGCTACCTTAATCTAAATGCTCTTACTCATTATATTATGAGCTTTGGCTTGACTTTTTTTAACAGTGCTATATAAGCCAATTTTTTATTTCATAATATCCTGTAATGCTTCAGTAAAAGGAGTAATGATGATTGCACAATCATACAAATGCATGTAGCATCCTTACACACTCCATGTCAGCCCTACTCAGCCTACTGTTCAACCCACTTCCACTGCATTCAGGTCCTTGTAACAACAACCAAACAGACAACTGCACCAACTGTTTATGTGACTGGAAGGTGCCGGGTAATCCTACACCCTGCATTCCACCCGAGCCCCCCACCTCACCACCTTGTGACCAGTCCCCTTGTGATATCATCTCAGTAAGTACATGACATGTGTATAAAATAGTCTAAATATGATACTGTACATCACTCCTGAACCAACACTCTGTGACCAGTCCTTTCAGAAACTGCATTGTTCACATCACTTTGTCTGTTAATCTGTATCTGTATCTGTACTATTAGCCGGTATAATCGCCGTTCGGCGTAACACACCAGTCTAACTACATTATGTCTTAGTGGACTTGTCTTGGATGCTGCACTGTTTAGCATCACCTATGCTAAGAATATAGGAATCAGTACAGACACTGTATATGGAAGGTCTTGTATGAGCAACATAATTAAATGATTTGTCCTGATGATTCCCCAGGACCGAGAAGGCCCATTTGGTCCATGCCATGATGTTGTGGACTACACGTTCTTCCTCCATTCCTGTCAGTATGACAGGAGAGCCTGTTACAGCGAGTGTCAGGTCCTGACAGCGTACGCCTCCGATTGTCAGCGTAAGGGTGTCTGTGTGGACTGGAGGGGGAAAGACAACAACTGCGGTATGTTACTTTTTTATACCATTTAAACAAATCCACATTTGAGAAAGATCATTGTACAGTCAATACTAACTACTGTATTTCTGTATTAAGTAATCTGTATTTCTTGCAATATCTTAGACCTTATGCATATTCATACATATAAAGATAATGTGCCTTTTATGTGATATTTCCTAATGTAATTATATGTATTATATTGTTCCTATCCAGCTTTTGAATGTGAGGAAGGGAATATGGTGTACAAGGCCTGCAGCTGTGTGAAGACTTGTGAAAACATGGATGTCTTTAACGCCTCGCAGTGTTCCCCCTTGGCAGAAGGGTGCTTCTGTCCTGATGACCTGGTCTTCCATGAGACCTCTGAAAAGTGCATTGAAGACGAAACATGCTGTAAGTACTCTACACTTTTGTGCTACCTCAAACTGCTGTGTGCACAGAAAACATGTAGTTCATTGTACACCTCAGAAGAAGAACATCTGAAATGTCTGAAAATTCACAGAAAACCTTGTCCAATCTATAGATTAAACTCATATATTACCGGTACATATATGTTAGTCATTCTTAGATGGCTAAACTTTGTAAATGTATCTGTCTCTGTTGTTAACAAATATGTGTTTTGCCAAAGCACATGTGGTACAGCCAGCGTGTCATGCAGTTATACCGGCTATATGAATTTAGATACAGATACAGAAATCTAAATATGCTGTGTATGTTACAGATGTCTCCATCAAATAGAAGTGCACAATCATTGTATACCACTATGCATGCCAATACGTGCACATAATAGTTCTATATTACACTGATTATTTTATTGCATTATATTGTATTGTTATGAATTATTGGTATGTTCGTCCGCATCTTTGTAGGTTCTGCCGCTACCAGCCCAAAGCTGCCTAGGCAAACCCTTGTAATGACTGTCTCATCGTCAATAAAGTCAAGGCCAAGTCATATTACACACCCAGGAAATGCAAGGAATGGATGATCATCCACTTTTGACAGCATTCCAGTGAGCAGTTGATAACATTTATCTCTTGTTTTGTTCACAGATGGCTGTGAGGATGAGAATGGCATGCCTCGTGACATTGGTGACACCTGGATCCCTTACAATGGCAGCTGCCAGGAGTGCACATGTACAGGATACAGGAAGACTGAGTGCTACCCCAGGGTCTGCCCTACCTACCGACCACCCAAGTGTGGTGTGTGTGAGTCTCAGAGGGTGGTGGAGGGATCTGACTCCTGCTGCCCTGAATATGAGTGTGGTAAGGCTATCACGGGAGTCTTAGACTTTCTAGGGACAGTCTTTCTTTGCATTATAAGATTCTCTACTATGCAACACTTTTTAAAAGACAAGAGTGATATGGGCTTTATCTACTCCATAGGTGTAGACCTCTGGACATCTTTGTGTATCAGATTGAAGTATAATTATAAAAAAATGTCAGAGAAGTATATAACATTTCTGCAGGCCCTATCATTAGTACTTGTGAGTTAGCCAAGTTTCCCGTCCTTTGTTTCCAGTGTGTGATCTGAACCGTCCAGACTGCCGTGAGCCTGTCATCCCCAAGTGTGACCAGTACCAGTACGTCCACCGGACTAACCCCGGGAAGTGCGTTCCTGAGTATGAGTGCCGCTGCAACTTAACACAGTGTCCTGCTGCACGACAGTGTGGGCCTTCCAAAGTCCTGGACATGTCGGAAGGAGAGTGCTGTAAGGAGTACAAGTGTCTGTGTATTCCCTGTTCAACAGCACCCACTCCATACTGTCCTCCTGGGGAGGTGAGCCACCCAAACTTGTTCATTACAGCACCCGTGTCATCCCATGTTCTCTAGCCATGACAAAACATTGATGATAAAGGCTATCAAAAATTATAAAAGATGAGAAGGGCATACAGTTGTAAATGTATTGGTTCTTTCTGACAGTTCACTATATAATGTGTGATCTTATGTAAACTCAGATGACTAGCATGCAGTTCACTGATATTTACACACACAACCAATAAAGAATCATCTCTATCGTGTTCTGTACCTGTAATTTTGAAAACCTGAATGTGACGACAACAAACACCTGGTTACTATGGAAACAGGCTGCTGTCCACACTACAATTGTACGTGTGACACGTGCCCACCCCGTCCAGTAATCGACTGTAATTATGCTGAAGTACAGTATCTATCTAAATTTGATAATATTCCTGTGGTCCATGTTTGTTTAAAAAAAATACTGCTTCCTGTAGTAACAGCTTAATAAACATAGATGTGCATGGCACATGTGTGTTTACATAGAATGCAAAACTTAAGTGTATAGTAACGTTCTGCTTTGATGGAGTTTTGTCTAGTACACAGTCAAATGTTTATCGTAAGCTGTTTTACTGGGTCTTCTCCTTGTGACTGGTGTCTTGTTGTGTCCCTAGGGTTACGTCCTTGTGAGCATCCAGGATGACTGTGGGTGTGTGACTGAGTCCTGCAAGTGTCGTGAGGACAGTTGCTCACCTGAGCCTGAATGTCCGGACAACAAGCATGTGGTTACCATGGAAACCGACTGCTGCCCTCACTACAACTGCAGCTGTAACACCTGTCCACCCAACCCTACACCAGGTTCAGACTGTCCATATGGAGAGGTGGGACCACATTCTGTGTTGTTGGTGCTTGATTGCAAAGTGATGATAGACCCAAGACCTATTGTCTGCAAGGGTTAATTGCTTTTCTGACAAGTCTGTTTACTGCTGATATGGACACAGAGATGTTCAAACCCCAGAAGACTTCGAACCCTGGAAGACTAACCCTAAATAGGGCTAACGGGTATCACAATAAAGGAATTAAAGAGATGTCATGGTGCACAGTAGAGTGCACATGCATGGCTGCTTATTTCATTCATGATATTATAAACCATAGGAACATGGAATCTCAAAGACTCTACTGGCACTCTTCACATGTGTGACAGCTTGACAGCTATAAACCTGACAGTACCGATGCCCTGTCACCTCCCCAGATGCCAGGCTATGTGATCCAGGAGACTGTGGATGACTGCGGCTGTGTGAACAGCAGCTGCACCTGCGACCGCAGCAGGTGTCCCGCACCCCCTACCTGCGATGACAACAAGAACCTGGTTGTCCGCTACACTCCATGCTGCCAGAGTTACATCTGTGGTACGTCAGCACACTTAGTGTCTTGCGTGTGATACTGTACGTGCATACATGTATATTCATATCTTTGTGCATTTAACAAATGTTTAGAAACAGCTAGCCTATTCATGGGCTTTCCTGCATATTGTACAATTATAGAAGGATTGAATTGCTTTTCAAGACTGAATTTCAACTCTTTATCTCAGACCATACATGTTGTACACTGGGACAAAAACTGAAGCACTAGTGCCATAGTTACAATTTTTACCTTTGCCAGAATGGCTAAGGTTAATGTTTTTGGCTTGCGCGTGAGTTTGTCCTTCTTTCCGTTAACAGTATAACTCGAGAAGACTTTGATGGATGCTGATGATATTTGGTGGGTGGGTAGGTGACTTGCATAATGGGATACTAATTATGCAAAACAACAGCTAATTTGCATAATTAATGAGGGAAGGGTATAAGTCCAAGAAATGCAGTAGACTTATAGTGTCGTTTGTGGAAAGTAAATAATGCTTATAGAAGACATACAATGGATTAATGGTATTTTGTTCCCAGAGTGTAAGGAGTGTCCTGTAGATGACACAAGCTGTGGCATTGGTGAGACTCAGACAACCGTTATTGATGACTGCTGTCGTCACACCAACTGCACCCCTGAGCCAGTCTGTGTGTACCAGAACACCACTCATCAGGTAATAGCAAGGAAACCCTCACACTCTTTTCAAAAGCTTTTTATTGACTTAGTACATGGAAAACTTGATTAGTAGTTCTCTTAATCAATGAACTGGTACTGTACTTAAGACAAATATTTTGATACAAATGAAGGTTTATTCTAAGTGTCATCACAAGTCAGAAGAAAGCTTATTCATGATGAGGTATAGCTGTTTTCATCACAAGTGTACCAACCAAGCTATCTGTAGCCAATGGGAATTGTTACAAACATGACATTGAATACCCTGCTACATTATGTTTAAACTACACTGTAGAGACAGGCACATGTAGTTCAGTAAATCTGTTAAAATTTAATGATGGTATTCATATGACACCATTTCTTACCTGACTATTCTGTTGTCTGCCCTAGCCTGGTACCAGCTGGACTGATCCCAATGATAACTGTATCCGGTGTCAGTGTCTGGAGGAGATCGATCCAACAACAGGGTTCCACAGAGTTTCCTGCAGTGATGACTCCTCACAGTGTGGAGTGGACTGCCCAGCAGTGAGTTCTTCTGTTTACTTGTATTTCCTACTTTTTGAAGGAGTGAGGAATGAGTTGTTTTGTGGATCTGCTGATTTCCAGAATTGTATTGGCAAGTGAGTGAGTGAGTGAGTGAGTGAGTGAGTGAGTGAGTGAGTGAGTGAGTGAGTGAGTGAGTGAGTGAGTGAGTGAGTGAGTAGGTATTGGCAGAAGCACTCAAATCAGGACATGTGCAATGCGAAAACTTTCGCAGTGGTTTAATGTTTGCAGTTTTTGCGGTGGCCGCTTCACCGCAAACTTAAAACCACCGAGAACATTTTTCCATGGCAGTAGCAGACTACAGTGCTACCGCAAACTTAAAACCACCGCGAAAAGTCCTTTTTCCCGCTACTGCAAAATTGAATCCCCGCAAACTTAAATGCATTTACAGAACATCCCCTTATAGGCAAAACCTGATAGCAGCTGAAGATATGAAAAACATCAAATAGGAAAACTGCAAAATTCTAATATGTACATTTACAAAAATCAGTCTATATATTTCCAGGAAGCAAGAATCAATGAAATGATAATTCTTTTCTTTCAAAAATCACCTTAAGTTACAAAATATCCCACTCAATGATATTGGTGGTCCTGTTATGGTAGCAATTGAAAGCACATAGAATTTTGCCATATCTACCAGACTTGATCTTACATGTAGATTTAAATGATTGATGATTTTATAACCCTCCATACCTTTAAAGCTATTAGTTCTCCTCCCCTGTGACTCCTACCAAATGCAAGCTGTCTCTTCCTTCCCCAGTGCCACACCTATCAGGAGCGCAGTGGAGAGTGCTGTGGAGAATGTGTCAAGACGTCTTGCTGTGTTATGGATGACGGAACTCTTGTGGAGCATCCAGTAAGTCTGCAGATGTCTGCTTGCTGTTAGTACACAGCAGGGCTGTGTAGGTGCCAATGATCAGATGCCCATGTATGGGGACGGGTTATGTGCACTTATGTGCTTGCAGGTGGTGTATTATTATAGTATTATGACTGTGTTAAAGGCTGCCTAGAAGTGATGGACACATGTACACCTGTACCTGTGAATAGTGAGCTAGACTGAATGTAGAGCTGTTCCAGTATAACTGATAAACACATAACTTTGTAGAGATACGTCCCAAAGTACACACTTTGTCAAATGATCCTAGTAATGAGCTAACGCTACCTTTCTCTCTTCCAGCCTGGCTCCAATTGGACCTCCCCTGGAGACAGCTGTTCCCGGTGTTACTGTTTGGAGGCAGGGGAACACGGACAGGTGGTGGAATATTGTTCCACACTCCCGTGTCCGGAACCCCCACCCTGCATGTCTGATGAAATCATGAAAAACACAACTTCTGCTGATGGCTGCTGCACAATCTATGAGTGTAAGTTTCATCCCCTCAGTAACGTCATCAGTAGTGTTAAAGAGTAGACTTGGCTTGAATTGGGTAATTATAAGCATATCAATGTTATTTATGTGCAGTTCTGTTTTATTGTTTGTTTGAACCTTAGTTTATTCATGAAAGCTCAAATCAGCCTGCAAGCTGCTTTTCATTGAGGTCATAAGGGAGGAGGCAAGGGTGAGACAAAGTATATAACAGAGATACAGTGTACATGTTACAGCTTACAGGTTCCTGAACTACATGTTTATTTTACATGTACCTTCAGATAAAGCACAGGCCCTTGATGGTGATTCATCTGGTCTTTATGGATGGCCTTGTACATGTAGATCAATCAGTTTATTGATATCTTTATTTGTGGCTTGCTACTACAAGTGAGGGGCCCAGAGCTGCTGCTATTAAAAGGATTCCCTTGCAAATCTACATCTGTTGATATTGTTGTGTGTTTTGCTTACCAAAGGTGTGCCACCAAGCCAGGCTTGCAGCTTGATCACCAAACAGGACTACCTCCGTGTGGACGACTGTGTGAGTCTGCAACCTGTCAATGTCACATGGTGTGAGGGACGCTGTGGCTCCAGCTCCATGTATGAAGGTGGGTGGAATATACTACTTCTACGTACATGTAACAGTATCTGATTCTAAGGTCACGTTTTCAATCCTTGGGTCTGGACGAGGACGAAAAATTAATGTATATGAACAAATTAAATGTACACTCAGTCTAAGTAATGCTCTAATTTTTTTTTAACATTTCGTGTCATTCATTTTTTTCCAATCTCCCCAGCCTGGCACCAGTTTTGAAATGTGGCCTTGTAAGATGAATATGGCTAATAGAGAGTCAGGGGTGTTGATATATTGCACATCAGCAGTTCAGCACACAGTGCAGTGAACATGTACAGTCGTGTAGACGAGTGTATTTGGATTATCCATGATGCACAGTTTGTAGGACCATGCCTTTAGTTTACCTTGTTTCTAAGTGCAGATCTTGCCTCCCATCTTCCCCAGGTGTGGACCTGAAGCACACCTGCGAGTGTTGCCACGAGGTGTCCATGTCAGAGGTCTCCGTGCCGATGGAATGTGAGGGCACCACAACCTCCTCCATGTCCTACGCCTACCGCCAGATCACGGCCTGTGACTGCGACACCACGGAGTGTGAGGTGCCAACTGCCCAGCCCTAGTCTAAAGCACATCGACTGTACCATGGGACCAACATGTCATGGCTGCAGACTCATCATGTGATTATCTCATGGCAGTCACATGATCATTCTGTAGCTTGGATTGAAGAGATTGATATCAGAAGGATACCATAACATTTAGTTGCAAAATTACTTTACTTTGCTGAAAAGATGATAGATGCAATAACAGTCAGAAGAAATTAAGAGTAGGCAAGCAAATAACAACAGAGTATGAACTTGAGTTCATATTTGCAAGGTTTTTAGGTCATACTGTGATACCAAGTTAGGTAATTCAGCAAAGTCAAAGTGGTTTAGCAGAGAGCGTTTCAGCGGAACTATGCAATATTGTCTCCTGTGACTCTGTGTGAGGGGATGTCATTGGCATGGGAACATCCAAGGATATGAGGGGACGGCTCATTTATTGGGCTGTACTGTTAGGTGAAGGATAGGTTCAACATGGGACACTACCTCCCACAGAGTCACTTGTCTTGTAGAGCTGTACTATCTCCTTTAATTTCAGAACATTTTTATAATTCTAGAGTGATAAATGGATTACTTCTATTTTGTGTTAAAGTGCTATATTATACAGGAAGATAATTATCCTCAGGAGACATCTAGTGAGGGACATCTAGTGAACAAGGAAAATAGTATTTTTATTAATGATTGTTAAGTTAGGCCTGTCAGACAAGGCTTAGGCTGAGACTTATCTGGCAAATTACAAGCACATTCTCTGTAGCCTTCTGACTATTAATCATGACTTAACCACAGTACTAGGGGTGGGTACCGGTACAGTGTACCGCTACAAAACCGTTTTTTCTTATTGGACCGGTCTGGAAAAAATTTGGTGGACCGGATGTTGGACCTATTGGATAATGAATAGATTATATCAGGCATTCACACGTTTTGGGGCTTATCGGTCGAAGAAAATAACAAGAGCGAAGTAGCATAGAGTCTATAGTCATTTCTACCAAGGTTTGCAGCCAATCGTAGAGAGGCAGTTAGCCTTTCAGGGTTTAAAACGCCAGTGGGAGTCGAATACTCCACAAAACAGATTTCTTTGTAGCTAAATGGACCATTGTTTTGAGTTTTGTCCATTCATAAGTTTTCACATACTGGTTCAGGTTCAGGTCCGGACCTGGACCTGATCCTTTGGACTTGAACCGGACCTGGACCTGAAGTTTTTGTACCGGTACCCACCCCTACACAGTACAGTTGCCATCAGTGCAACCAGTTCGATTGGGTGAGACAATATCTTGAAGGTGGCCTTCTAAAAGCTTATTGAACAACAAAGAATATCAGAGTATCTATTTGTGTACCTCACCGGTGTAACCAGATATATACGATGTATGTATGTTTTTGTGTTCACTAAAGAGTGTTTTGTTTTCAATCCCAAATTGCAGAAAAAGTTACTGGTGTCTGTATTGTCACACCAATTTTCTAACACATGCATAATTGCTGTTAAGATTAAATGAGTCTTAAAATGCCACCTTTCAAGCTTCTCTGGATTGCAGCAAAATCTTGCAGTAATTGACAGCTATTATAGAAAGATGTAGTAGAATAATTTTTGTTCATGTAATTGTTTAACTTCTTTTGGGAACACATTTTGTAGGAATGTCATTTGCAGTTCTCTCATATATTCTTTGCTGTGAGAGCAATAGATAACAGCAATTGCAATATCCAGAAATTTGGGGACCGTATTAAAGTCAGTGGAGATTTCAACAGAGGGGGGACTCCATGTTCCAAGCTTACCATGCACCATCAATATACACAAGGATTCATACCCTGACTGCATAAGAAAAGTTTTTATTCCTGTATTTACCCCAGATGATGTGGCTGTCGTGTGCAATCTTAAGTACCAAAGAAACTGACTTCTTCTCACCACTAAGGTTTCCGTGAATTGTTATATTTCAGATGTATTGGGATGAGATCTGTGTCACATGTTACACAACAATAATGTTAATATCGGTTGCAAAACACAAGAATTACATTGTTGAAATAGAACAATTTACAGCACAATGAAAACTCTGTAGTTATCCCTTTTCAGCATAGAATAAAGATATATCAAAGACTTCTACATTGCTTTGGCTAGAATGATTCATGTGTGCAGAATAGTCTGAAGGAAGTGACCTTGGTGATGCTTTGTGCAAGTGTGGAAACAAGAGTAGAAATCAGCAAGGACCAGTCTTTGATTATTTCTAGAGCTAAAATTATATACACTCGCAGGCACTTTTCTCCCAACAACTTTTGCCCACCACGATGTCTTAAAGTCGCTCAGCAATGCCTCATGAATGCAGTTATTTTTAATTGTACAGTCATTTATCTCATGCTTTCTACAGTACCCTCAGGTATTATGAAAAAAAGAAATTTTATTCAACATTCTTTCAGGTCTGTCCTTGGTACTGAATGCTGATTACAACAACATTTCCATGTACCAGTTTATAGGGGTGTCCAATGAAAGACAAGCACAGCCATGATAAAAGTGAGACATCTTGCCTCAGCCCTTTATCTTTTTGTCCCCGTTAACGTATTCAAAGGTCACAATATCGTAATACTGAAACAGAATGTGTGTGTGGGAAAGGAGTTCCTCAAATGCCAATGACAGAAAATACTGCAGCCCACAAACTATGCCTGGACTTTTGGTATCTGAATAAAGGCAGACTGCTCCACTGTGATAACTGTCCAATTCAAGTTAACACTGTATTGCATTACTGCACTTAAAGTCCCTGGTGCAGTCTTCCACTCAATCCAAGTAATCTGCAGAAGTATCAACACAAAACCTTACTTTCATTTCCTTTAGAAGTAAAACTCTAACATACATCTAGGGTAAACTCAAAACAATAAATGCCAAAATAATGCCACAGTTGATAGTCACAGATATTTTATTCCAATCCCATTGAGAGTAGGCAACATGTGTACAATCATATTTCAATAGGATCCTTTTTTAATATCATATGTCATTGATTACTTTATAATTTTGATCCCCACTGCCACATCAAACTGAATGAGTCTGGAATGTTAGAAGTACAGTCCTACAGTTGTTGCAGTTTGGCTTAGTTGTACAGTTGTAAAAGTCTGATCTCATAACCCTGTCATTGTCGTTATATTCAGTATGCAGTACTAAAGCAGTAGTTCTCTTTAATCATTGAAACTAAGCAGATCATCTTTTTGTAAAGCAATTTCTCCTTGCAATACTTGCAGACGACCGTCCCTTATAATCCTTCTGTAGGACAGTCTTACAGTCGATACAGGTGCTGCATTTTTTCACAAAGTCTTTGAGGAAATGACAGTCTTGCTCAGGGTGTGCTCCCCCTCTGGTAAGGCAGTGGACAAAATGGTCAAGACTCTGGAAGATCATATTCTTTACATGCAAACAATAGCAGATACTACTGTAACAGTACCCTCTACAATCCTTTCTCTATCTAATGTTGTTACACATGCACACACAGTATAAAGCTTTTCTGACACTTACTGAGTAGTACAGAGGTGGCCTTGGACTCTCCCAGGATTGGCTCAAAGATACGGAGCACAGGTTTGGACAGCTGTTGGTCAAGGTAGTACTTAGTGTTGATGGGGATGTTGTTCTCCAGCACATAGATGGGGTCCTGTTTGGACACGGGAGGTAAACCCAATTAGTACAGTTCCTTTTACAACATGGTAAATACAAATAGTGTTCACAGTGCACAAACCATTCCCCAATGTTGTTGTACTGCTGATGTTACCTCAGACTTCATGTTTGCTGCTGTTCCCTTGGCTGCAGCGATGATGACATACAGAACACGGTCCCCCAGGAGTCATGTATTACTCTGTAGATGCACTTGGCCAACCCTACTGCAGAAGTTTACCATTCACCTGATACTTAGTATGTCCTTTTGAATCCTAAGGAAATCCAAGCGAGCTCGAGTGAGTGAGTGAGTGAGTGAGTGTGATGTATTGCTTGTTCTGTATGCTAGTACATTATACCTTTGCACTGAAAGTGAGCATGGGACTTTATCGTTCAAGA
Source organism: Branchiostoma floridae x Branchiostoma belcheri (assembly GCA_019207045.1). Taxonomy (NCBI): domain Eukaryota; kingdom Metazoa; phylum Chordata; class Leptocardii; order Amphioxiformes; family Branchiostomatidae; genus Branchiostoma; species Branchiostoma floridae x Branchiostoma belcheri. The sequence continues at coordinate 25,783,027 of CM033026.1, read as the reverse complement.
GAAACAAGGCCTATTTCAAAAGTTATTCCCTTGGAGCAAACTTCTGAGAACAGCAAAACAGTTGTGCCATTAAAAGTATGTAATTGCACAGATATATTTTGCTAATTTAGTCTAAATACATTTCGAAGACTTAAAAGTGACAATGACATAAGTTTACAAATTCACATCTTTCAAATACCTTTGTATTGGAAAACAATGGTTTTGTTCTATTCAACTGAAGGCACATTAATTCAAGGGATTCGGGGAGTACTAAAAGAAAATGTGACACAGTTAATCATTATGCACTCTTTCCATGTCTGTCAAGTGTTTTTGAATGATAATTACATCATGTTACATCACTTTACATAATCTAAACATTTCTTGTAAGTGTTCTGGACTTGGCTTCAAAATCCTTTCAATCAAGGTCTTTCAGAATGTGTTGATGAATCAAACACCCATACTAGGTTATATTTAATGAAATTGAATAAATTGATTTCCTTACTGAATTCCAAAATAGCCCCCAAATTGGAGGTCTCAAAAAACGCCCCCAATGCAAAAGAGTGGTGACTGTCTAAAACAATCCCTTGCAAAATGGACAATTCAAAAATTATCTCCCAATTTAATCGTGGTTAAAAATGTTTTTAAGTTTGCTTGTCCTCCCTTTCACCCTCTGAATGACATGCAGTCAGCCAATAACCTTCTCTAGACTCAACTGTGTTACCTATACAAATTCAGTACACCAGAAAACAAAATCAAGAATGCTGAAGCTTTGTTACTACTTTAAGAAAGATGGAAACAAACAAACCGTTTGATGAGAGACTTTTTCCTGGCTTGTTGGTCCGAATTCTTTCCTCTTCTATTCATCTAGGCAAAAGCCCAAATAGAGAGTCGCGTTCAGCACCAAGGCCAGGGCGGTGCAATCAAAACATATCGATGTGGTGTCAAAAGTATCCCATGGTAGGCGCCTATCCTGCATGTAACCAACGCCCTTTTGAAGTTGCTTGTGATATGAAACATTGAAGTTTACAGGCAGACTAAACTTGACCGTATATAAGCCAAGTCAGACCCAAGACTTTGTAACATACCTTCTCGGTTTTTCCTAATCTAACGTAGTGGATTCTTGATGGTTGACTTGTGGGCAGGAGGTTTTTTGTCAGCAATTTCGCCAGCCACCCACGGTGCAGGGCTTCCCCTAAATGTTCGCCAGTTCGGTTTCATAAACAATTTGTTTACAAAGGTGAAAGGTCAAATAAAAGGAAATGGTAGACGGGTTGGTTGAGAATGTGCATTAACGACTATTGCCATCGTCGGTAAATGTTTCATCTCATCCAAGCAATCATTCAGTATCCATCAGATGCTCTTGCTGAGCCAAAACCTCAAGAAACAAATTGACAGATATCTACTTTGATAACACGCTCCACGTGCTACAGTAATATTGTATTCCGTTGTACGGCGCCCTTGTCAGGAGGGTTGAAGTTATATTGCACGCTGATTTCAAAGGGAGTCTAGTAAAGCAGACGTAACGAAATGGTACATAAATAATGTTATAACCTCAATTTTCATGGAGATAATAACAAATGTAGATATTATCATGAGAACTAACCAACACACGATGAACATAGCCCACTAACATCTGCTTGGAGTATACAAAATAACAAACACACGGCTGCGTTGTTTACATGAATACGGGCCTGCCTTTGTATACTTTTTGGTACTACATCGTTATGTTTTGATCGCACCGCCCTGGCCTTAGTGCTGAACACGGCTCTCCATTTCGACTTATATTAATAGTCTCTACCAGACTCCGGATCGCTGGAAAAATCGTAGAAATGGAACAAATCAGAGGAGTAAGCCGGCCAGAGGAATATAACCGGCCAGGGAACAGCACGCGATCGTCGATCGCGAGCTGTTCCCTGGCCGGTTATATTCCTCTCTATTTGTTCCATTTCTACGATTTTCCAGCGATCCGGAGTCTGGTAGAGACTATTATATTAACGTTACATACATAAAAGAGCGTTCCCTGTTGGTAATATGCTATCCTTGCTATAACCAATATTCCGAGAGTCTCTTTTACAAAAGATGAAAACAAAGTATACTGTACATTTGAGCGTTGACATTTAGTCCCCCAAGCCTTGGAAATGGAAAATTGATGGTGGTAATAATGGTCCAAATTCAAAGTCTTCTTGATATGTAACGTTAAACATTAGAGGGCACTTTTGTTATTTCTTACGAGGCCACGCGATTAAATGTATAATCAACAATGTCCCCGAGTTTTGTAGCGGTAATTGATGTAATTAACAGGTGGCACCCATAATGCACTTCACCACAGAACGCGCCAGGAGTGAATTCCAAGGCAAGATGCATATGCATGGAGGCGAGATGTGTGACATGGAAAGGACACTTCGGTCAGAAGTCGTCCCTGGAAGTCGTTTAGCGTCGGTTTCGGGAGGTAAGTCGTGTCGGACATTGCGTGCTATAATCTTGTGACCATTTTGGGCCGTAGTTTGCGGAGAAACGAAGCGACCTAATGGCAAATTTCGGGACTTTCCTGGCGCGGGTCCGGCCTTGTGACGTCACTCGTGTGTTTGTAATTGAGTAACCTCCAAGCAGATGTTTGGTGGTTATGTTCATCGTGCGTTGGTTGTGTAATGATAACGTCTACATCTCCGTTATGTTATCTATGTACCATTCTATCGCTTCTATTTTTCTGGCCTCCCTTCGAAATCAGAAGTGACCACCAGAAGATTACATGAATAAACAAAGAAATAACTCACTCACTCACTCATGGCCCATAACCTCAGTAATAAAGGTTCAAACAAACAAGTGAATGAATACATGCAAAAGTGTGTAGTCTTCCTCTTGCAGTTTTACTGAACATTACTTTGACAAAACAAAGAAATTATTGTATTCATTTTATAGTACATTACATAAATATTTTTTTTTCAATTGAAAATATTTGTCAAAATTCATTTCTAAAGTTAAGTCATTCATTCTCAGCCTAGGGGAAGCATGGTGCTTTTTAAAGTTATTAACCAATAATTATAAAAATGAGGTATGTCCAGCTCCATGGAGCTATTAGTACAACCCTGCTCCAAACCTACCAGCTCCTTGGAGGTATTAGTACAACCCTGTGCCAAACCTACCAGCTCCATGGAGGTATTAGTACAACCCTGCGCACCACCTACCAGCTCCATAGAGCCAACTCCACGCATTTTGAGTACAGGGATCACGTCCCCCTCTGGAAATTTTAAACCTCTTTAGGCAAGCCATGGTGAACGAAAAACAGAGATTGGAAAAGAAGCAATGCACAAAATGTACATATTTCAGCTCTAAATTTAGATTCCTGCCACAGACATACGGGTCAACTCCCTCTCGAGACAATGTTTTGCAGCCATCCGACTTAGTGAGTTTGTGAATGACAGACAACAGCAAAGCCACATGCCACATTATTCCAACTCCACGCACTTTGGATTCAAACTTATTGTTCACGTCACAACCAAGAAAATCTTAGAATTATAGAAATATCTTGAGGTTTTTTTTTTCTATTTGGACAAGCCTCGGGAACGAGAAGCATTACACATGCTCATCCACAGCGACGTAATAAAATGTCTGATATTCCACTGAGTAGGTGTGTGCAAGTCTTTTATGCAATATATTATACGGCCGCATGAGGGCTATTCCTCTGCCAAATTTGTTTTGGTGAGATAAAACTAGTTCATAGTTCAATTTCCGGCCCGCCAAACTTGGTATCATTGGAAAGGTTGCGTAGTGAGGAATCGAAGGGTAAAAACCGCAAAATTTTCGGATACTTCCTTCTCGAGTTATTCTTGAGTATAGGCGCTCTGTTTAGGCGCAACCGCTAGCTCCATTTTTGAAGAACCGCTTGTCACGGCAGCGGGTAGGGTGATGACTTAAGACTGCGATTGAAGCTTAGAGATCAAGTTCCGGCCCGGCAAACTTGGTATCATTATAAAGGTTGCGTAGTGAGGAATCGAAGGGTGAAAACCGCAAAATATTCGGATACTTCCTTCTCGAGTTATTCTTGAGTATAGGCGCTCTGTTTAGGCGCAACCGCTAGCTCTTTTTTGAAGCACCACCTGTCACGGCAGCGGGTAGGGTGATGACTTAAGACTGCAATTGTAGCTTAGAGTTCAAGTTCCGGCCCGGCAAACTTGGTATCATTGGAAAGGTTGCGTAGTGAGGAATCGAAGGGTGAAACCGCAAAATATTCGGATACTTCCTTCTCGAGTTATGTTTGAGTATAGTCGATCTGTTTAGGCGTAACCGATAGCTCCTTTTTGAAGCACCGCCTGTCACGTCAGCGGGTACGGTGAAGACTTAAGACTGCGATTGTAGCTTAGAGTTCAAGTTCCGGCCCGGCAAACTTGGTATCATTATAAAGGTTGCGTAGTGAGGAATCGAAGGGTGAAAACCGCAAAATAATCGGATACTTCCTTCTCGAGTTATTCTTGAGTATAGGCGCTCTGTTTAGGCGCAACCGCTAGCTCCTTTTTTCAGCACCGCCTGTCACGGCAGCGGGTAGGGTGATGACTTAAGACTGCGATTGTAGCTTAGAGATCAAGTTCCGGCCCGGCAAACTTGGTATCATTATAAAGGTTTTGTAGTGAGGAATCGAAGGGTGAAAACCGCAAAATAATCGGATACTTCCTTCTCGAGTTATTCTTGAGTATAGGCGCTCTGTTTAGGCGCAACCGCTAGCTCCATTTTTCAGCACCGCCTGTCACGGCAGCGGGTAGGGTGATGACTTAAGACTGCGATTGTAGCTTAGAGATCAAGTTCCGGCCCGGCAAACTTGGTATCATTATAAAGGTTTTGTAGTGAGGAATCGAAGGGTGAAAACCGCAAAATAATCGGATACTTCCTTCTCGAGTTATTCTTGAGTATAGGCGCTCTGTTTAGGCGCAACCGCTAGCTCCTTTTAAAAGCACCACCTGTCACGGCAGCGGGTAGGGTGATGACTTAAGACTGCAATTGTAGCTTAGGGTTCAAGTTCCGGCCCGGCAAACTTGGTATAAATACAAAGGTTGCGTAGTGAGGAATCGAAGGGTGAAAACCGCAAAATATTCGGATACTTCCTTCTCGAGTTATTCTTGAGTATAGGCGCTCTGTTTAGGCGTAACCGCTAGCTCCTTTTTGAAGCACCACCTGTCACGGCAGCGGGTAGGGTGATGACTTAAGACTGCGATTGTAGCTTAGAGTTCAAGTTCCGGCCCGGCAAACTCGGTATCATTGGAAAGGTTGCGTAGTTAGGAATCGAAGGGTGAAAACCGCAAAATATTCGGATACTTCCTTCTCGAGTTATTTTTTAGTATAGGCGCTCTGTTTAGGCGTAACCGCTAGCTGCATTTTTGAAGCACCGCTTGTCACGGCAGCGGGTAGGGTGATGACTTAAGACTGCGATTGTAGCTTAGAGTTCATGTTCCGGCCCGGCAAACTTGGTATAAATATAAAGGTTGCGTAGTGAGGAATCGAAGGGTGAAAACCGCAAAATAATCGGATACTTCCTTCTCGAGTTATTCTTGAGTATAGGCGCTCTGTTTAGGCGCAACCGCTAGCTCCTTTTTGAATTGAAGCACCGCTTGTCACGGCAGCGGGTAGGGTGATGACTTAAGACTGCGATTGTAGCTTAGAGATCAAGTTCCCGCCCGGCAAACTTGGTATCATTATAAAGGTTGTGTAGTGAGGAATCGAAGGGTGAAAACCGCAAAATAATCGGATACTTCCTTCTCGAGTTATTCTTGAGTATAGGCGCTCTGTTTAGGCGCAACCGCTAGCTCCTTTTGAAGCACCGCTTGTCACGGCAGCGGGTAGGGTGATGACTTAAGACTGCGATTGTAGCTTAGAGTTCAAGTTCCGGCCCGGCAAACTTGTTATCATTGGAAAGGTTGCGTAGTGAGGAATCGAAGGGTGAAAACCGCAAAATAATCGGATACTTCCTTCTCGAGTTATTCTTGAGTATAGGCGCTCTGTTTAGGCGCAACCGCTAGCTCCTTTTAAAAGCTCCACCTGTCACGGCAGCGGGTAGGGTGATGACTTAAGACTGCAATTGTAGCTTAGGGTTCAAGTTCCGGCCCGGCAAACTTGTTATCATTATAAGGGTTGCGTAGTGAGGAATCGAAGGGTGAAAACCGCAAAATATTCGGATACTTCCTTCTCGAGTTATTCTTGAGTATAGGCGCTCTGTTTAGGCGTAACCGCTAGCTCCTTTTTGAAGCACCACCTGTCACGGCAGCGGGTAGGGTGATGACTTAAGACTGCAATTGTAGCTTAGAGTTCAAGTTCCGGCCCGGCAAACTCGGTATCATTGGAAAGGTTGCGTAGTTAGAAATCGAAGGGTGAAAACCGCAAAATATTCGGATACTTCCTTCTCGAGTTATTTTTTAGTATAGGCGCTCTGTTTAGGCGTAACCGCTAGCTGCATTTTTGAAGCACCGCCTGTCACGGCAGCGGGTAGGGTGATGACTTAAGACTGCGATTGTAGCTTAGAGATCAAGTTCCCGCCCGGCAAACTTGGTATCATTATAAAGGTTGTGTAGTGAGAAATCGAAGGGTGAAAACCGCAAAATAATCGGATACTTCCTTCTCGAGTTATTCTTGAGTATAGGCGCTCTGTTTAGGCGCAACCGCTAGCTCCTTTTTGAAGCACCGCTTGTCACGGCAGCGGGTAGGGTGATGACTTAAGACTGCGATTGTAGCTTAGAGTTCAAGTTCCGGCCCGGCAAACTTGTTATCATTGGAAAGGTTGCGTAGTGAGGAATCAAAGGGTGAAAACCGCAAAATAATCGGATACTTCCTTCTCGAGTTATTCTTGAGTATAGGCGCTCTGTTTAGGCGCAACCGCTAGCTCCTTTTTGAAGCACCGCCTGTCACGGCAGCGGGTAGGGTGATGACTTAAGACTGCGGTTGTAGCTTAGAGTTCAAGTTCCGGCCCGGCAAACTTGGTATCATTGGAAAGGTTGCGTAGTGAGGAGTCGAAGGGTGAAAACCGAAAAATATTCGGATACTTCCTTCTCGAGTTATTCTTGAGTATAGGCGCTCTGTTTAGGCGCAACCGCTAGCTCCATTTTTGAAGCACCGCCTGTCACGGCAGCGGGTAGGGTGATGACTTAAGACTGCGATTGTAGCTTAGGGTTCATGTTCCGGCCCGGCAAACTTGGTATCATTGGAAAGGTTGCGTAGTGAGTAATCGAAGGGTGAAAACCGCCGCAAAATATTCGGATACTTCCTTCTCGAGTTATTCTTGAGTATAGGCGCTCTGTTTAGGCGCAGCCGCTAGCTCCTTTTTGAAGCACAGCTCGTCACGGCAGCGGGTAGGGTGATGACTTAAGACTGCGATTGTAGCTTAGAGTTCAAGTTCCGGCCCGGCAAACTTGGTATCATTGGAAAGGTTGCGTAGTCAGAAATCGAAGGGTGAAAACCGCAAAATAATCGGATACTTTCTTCTCGAGTTATTCTTGAGTATAGGCGATCTGTTTAGGCGCAACCGCTAGCTCCATTTTTGAAGCACCGCCAGTCACGGCAGCGGGTAGGGTGATGACTTAAGACTTCCTTCTCTAGTTATTCTTGAGTATAGGCGCTCTGTTTAGGTGCAACCGCTAGCTCCATTTTTGAAGCACTGCTTGTCACGGCAGCGGGTAGGGTGATAACTTAAGACTGTTATTGTAGCTTAGGGTTCAAGTTCCGGCCCCGCAAACTTGGTATCATTGGAAAGGTTGCGTAGTGAGGAATCGAAGGGTGAAAACCGCAAAATAATCGGATACTTCCTTCTCGAGCTATTCTTGAGTATAGGCGCTCTGTTTAGGAGCAACCGCTAGCTCCTTTTTTGAAGCACCGCCTGTCACGGCAGCGGGTAGGGTGATGACTTAAGACTGCGATTGTAGCTTAGAGTTCAAGTTTCAGCCTGGTAAACTTGGTATCAATATAATGGTTGCGTAGTGAGGAATCGAAGGGTGAAAACCGCCAAATATTCGGATACTTCCTTCTCGAGTTATTCTTGAGTATAGGCGCTCTGTTTAGGCGCAACCGCTAGCTCCATTTTTGAAGCACCTCCTGTCACGGCAGCGGGTAGGGTGATAACTTAAGACTGTTATTGTAGCTTAGGGTTCAAGTTCCGGCCCCGCAAACTTGGTATCATTGGAAAGGTTGCGTAGTGAGGAATCGAAGGGTGAAAACCGCAAAATATTCGGATACTTCTTTCTCGAGTTATTCTTGAGTATAGGCGCTCTGTTTAGGCGCAGCCGCTAGCTCCTTTTTGAAGCACAGCTCGTCACGGCAGCTGGTAGGGTGATGACTTAAGACTGCGATTGTAGCTAAGAGTTCATGTTCCGGCCCGGCAAACTTGGTATCATTAGAAAGGTTGCGTAGTGAGGAATCGAAGGGTGAAAACAGCAAAATATTCGGATACTTCCTTCTCGAGTAATTCTTGAGTATAGGCGCTCTGTTTAGGCGCAACCGCTAGCTCCATTTTTGAAGCACTGCTTGTCACGGCAGCGGGTAGGGTGATAACTTAAAACTGTTATTGTAGCTTAGGGTTCAAGTTCCGGCCCGGCAAACTTGGTATCATTGGAAAGGTTGCGTAGTGAGGAATCGAAGGGTGAAAAGCGCAAAATAATCGGATACTTCCTTCTCGAGTTATTTTTTAGTATAGGCGCTCTGTTTAGGCGCAACCGCTAGCTCCTTTTTGAAGCACAGCTCGTCACGGCAGCGGGTAGGGTGATGACTTAAGACTGCGATTGTAGCTTAGAGTTCAAGTTCCGGTCCGGCCAAATTGGTATCATTGGAAAGGTTGCGTAGTGAGGAATCGAAGGGTGAAAACCGCAAAATATTCGGATACTTCCTTCTCGAGTTATTCTTGAGTATAGGCGCTCTGTTTAGGCGCAGCCGCTAGCTGCATTTTTGAAGCACCGCCTGTCACGGCAGCGGGTAGGGTGATGACTTAAGACTGCGATTGTAGCTTAGAGTTCAAGTTCCGGTCCGGCAAACTTGGTATCATTATAAAGGTTGCGTACTGAGGCATCGAAAGGTGAAAACCGCAAAATAATCGGATACTTCCTTCTCGAGTTATTTTTTAGTAGAGGCGCTCTGTTTAGGCGCAACCGCTAGCTGCATTTTTGAAGAACCGCTTGTCACGGCAGCGGGTAGGGTGATGACTTAAGACTGCGATTGTAGCTTAGAGTTCAAGTCCCGGTCCGGCAAACTTGGTATCAGTATAAAGGTTGCGTAGTGAGGAATCGAAGGGTGAAAACCGAAAAATATTCGGATACTTTCTTCTCGAGTTATTTTTGAGTATAGGCACTCTGTTTAGGCGTAACCGCTAGCTCCTGTTTGAAGCACCACCTGTCACGGCAGCGGGTAGGGTGATGACTTAAGACTGCGATTGTAGCTTAGAGTTCAAGTTCCGGCCCGGCAAACTTGGTATCAGTATAAAGGTTGCGTAGTGAGGAATCGAAGGGTGAAAACCGCAAAATATTCGGATACTTCCTTCTCGAGTTATTCTTGAGTATAGGCGCTCTGTTTAGGCGCAACCGCTAGCTCCTTTTTGAAGCACAGCTCGTCACGGCAGCGGGTAGGGTGATGACTTAAGACTGCGATTGTAGCTTAGGGTTCAAGTTCCGGCCCCGCAAACTTGGTATCATTGGAAAGGTTGCGTAGTGAGGAATCGAAGGGTGAAAACAGCAAAATATTCGGATACTTCCTTCTCGAGTTATTCTTTAGTATAGGCGCTCTGTTTAGGAGCAACCGCTAGCTCGATTTTTGAAGCACCGCCTGTCACGGCAGCGGGTAGGGTGATAACTTAAGACTGTAATTGTAGCTTAGGGTTCAAGTTCCGGCCCGGCAAACTTGGTATCATTAGAAAGGTTGCGTAGTCAGAAATCGAAGGGTGAAAACCGCAAAATAATCGGATACTTCCTTCTCGAGTTATTCTTGAGTATAGGCGCTCTGTTTAGGCGCAACCGCTAGCTCCATTTTGAAGCACCACCTGTCACGGCAGCGGGTAGGGTGAAGACTTAAGGCTGCGATTGTAGCTTAGAGTTCAAGTTCCGGCCCGGCAAACTTGGTATCATTATAAAGGTTGCGTAGTGAGGAATCGAAGGGTGAAAACCGGAAAATATTCGGATACTTCCTTCTCGAGTTATTTTTGAGTATAGGCGCTCTGTTTAGGCGCAACCGCTAGCTCCATTTTTGAAGCACCGCCTGTCACGGCAGCGGGTAGGGTAATGACTTAAGACTGCGATTGTAGCTTAGAGTTCAAGTTCCGGCCCGGCAAACTTGGTATCATTATAAAGGTTGCGTAGTGAGGAATCGAAGAGTGAAAAGCGCAAAATAATCGGATACTTCCTTCTCGAGTTTTTATTGAGTATAGGCGCTCTGTTTAGGTGCAACCGCTAGCTCCATTTTGAAGCACCACCTGTCACGGCAGCGGGTAGGGTGAAGACTTAAGGCTGCGATTGTAGCTTAGAGTTCAAGTTCCGGCCCGGCAAACTTGGTATCATTATAAAGGTTGCGTAGTGAGGAATCGAAGGGTGAAAACCGGAAAATATTCGGATACTTCCTTCTCGAGTTATTTTTGAGTATAGGCGCTCTGTTTAGGCGCAACCTCTTGCTCTTTTTTGAAGCACCACCTGTCACGGCAGCGGGTAGGGTGATGACTTAAGACTGCGATTGTAGCTTAGAGTTCAAGTTCCGGCCCGGCAAACTTGGTATCATGATAAAGGTTGCATAAAGAGAAATCGAAGGGTGAAAACCGCATAATAATCGGATACTTCCTTCTCGAGTAATTCTTGAGTATAGGCGCTCTGTTTAGGCGCAGCCGCTAGCTCCTTTTTGAAGCACAGCTCGTCACGGCAGCTGGTAGGGTGATGACTTAAGACTGCGATTGTAGCTTAGAGTTCATGTTCCGGCCCGGCAAACTTGGTATCATTAGAAAGGTTGCGTAGTGAGGAATCGAAGGGTGAAAACCGCAAAATATTCGGATACTTCCTTCTCGAGTTATTTTTGAGTATAGGCGCTCTGTTTAGGCGCAACCGCTAGCTCCATTTTTGAAGCACTGCTTGTCACGGCAGCGGGTAGGGTGATGACTTAAGACTGTTATTGTAGCTTAGGGTTCAAGTTCCGGCCCGGCAAACTTGGTATCATTGGAAAGGTTGCGTAGTGAGGAATCGAAGGGTGAAAACCGCAAAATAATCGGATACTTCCTTCTCGAGTTATTTTTTAGTATAGGCGCTCTGTTTAGGCGCAACCGCTAGCTCCTTTTTGAAGCACAGCTCGTCACGGCAGCGGGTAGGGTGATGACTTAAGACTGCGATTGTAGCTTAGAGTTCAAGTTCCGGTCCGGCCAACTTGGTATCATTGGAAAGGTTGCGTAGTGAGGAATCGAAGGGTGAAAACCGCAAAATATTCGGATACTTCCTTCTCGAGTTATTCTTGAGTATAGGCGCTCTGTTTAGGCGCAGCCGCTAGCTGCATTTTTGAAGCACCGCCTGTCACGGCAGCGGGTAGGGTGATGACTTAAGACTGCGATTGTAGCTTAGAGTTCAAGTTCCGGTCCGGCAAACTTGGTATCATTGGAAAGGTTGCGTAGTGAGGAATCGAAGGGTGAAAACCGCAAAATATTCGGATACTTCCTTCTCGAGTTATTCTTGAGTATAGGCGCTCTGTTTAGGCGCAACCGCTAGCTCCTTTTTGAAGCACCGCCTGTCACGGCAGCGGGTAGGGTGATGACTTAAGACTGCGATTGTAGCTTAGAGTTCAAGTCCGGTCCGGCAAACTTGGTATCAGTATAAAGGTTGCGTAGTGAGGAATCGAAGGGTGAAAACCGGAAAATATTCGGATACTTCCTTCTCGAGTTATTTTTAGTATAGGCGCTCTGTTTAGGCGCAACCGCTAGCTGCATTTTTGAAGCACCGCTGTCACGGCAGCGGGTAGGGTGATGACTTAAGACTGCGATTGTAGCTTAGAGTTCAAGTCCGGCCGGCAAACTTGGTATCAGTATAAAGGTTGCGTAGTGAGGAATCGAAGGGTGAAAACCGCAAAATATTCGGATACTTTCTTCTCGAGTTATTTTTGAGTATAGGCGCTCTGTTTAGGCGCAACCGCTAGCTCCTTTTGAAGCACCACCTGTCACGGCAGCGGGTAGGGTGATGACTTAAGACTGCGATTGTAGCTTAGAGTTCAAGTTCCGGCCCGGCAAACTTGGTATCATTGGAAAGGTTGCGTAGTGAGGAATCGAAGGGTGAAAACCGCAAAATATTCAGATACTTCCTTCTCGAGTTATTCTTGAGTATAGGCGCTCTGTTTAGGCGCAACCGCTAGCTCCATTTTTGAAGCACTTCTTGTCACGGCAGCGGGTAGGGTGATACTTAAGACTGCGATTGTAGCTTAGGGTTCAAGTTCCGGCCCCGCAAACTTGGTATCATTGGAAAGGTTGCGTAGTGAGGAATCGAAGGGTGAAAACAGCAAAATATTCGGATACTTCCTTCTCGAGTTATTCTTTAGTATAGGCGCTCTGTTTAGGCGCAACCGCTAGCTCGATTTTTGAAGCACCGCCTGTCACGGCAGCGGGTAGGGTGATGACTTAAGACTGTAATTGTAGCTTAGAGTTCAAGTTCCGGCCCGGCAAACTTGGTATCATTGGAAAGGTTGCGTAGTGAGGAATCGAAGGGTGAAAACCGCAAAATATTCGGATACTTCTTTCTCGAGTTATTCTTGAGTATAGGCGCTCTGTTTAGGCGCAACCGCTAGCTCCTTTTTGAAGCACAGCTCGTCACGGCAGCGGGTAGGGTGATGACTTAAGACTGCGATTGTAGCTTAGAGTTCATGTTCCGGCCCGGCAAACTTGGTATCATTACAAAGGTTGCGTACTCAGAAATCGAAGGGTGAAAACCGCAAAATAATCGGATACTTCCTTCTCGAGTTATTCTTGAGTATAGGCGCTCTGTTTAGGCGCAACCGCTAGCTCCATTTTTGAAGCACCGCCAGTCACGGCAGCGGGTAGGGTGATGACTTAAGACTGCGATTGTAGCTAAGACTTCAAGTTCCGGCCCGGCAAACTTGGTATCATTAGAAAGGTTGCGTAGTGAGGAATCGAAGGGTGAAAACCGCAAAATATTCGGATACTTTTCTCGAGTTATTCTTGAGTATAGGCGCTCTGTTTAGGCGCAACCGCTAGCTCCATTTTTGAAGCACTGCTTGTCACGGCAGCTGGTAGGGTGATAACTTAAAACTGCGATTGTAGCTTAGGGTTCAAGTTCCGGCCCGGCAAACTTGGTATCATTGGAAAGGTTGCGTAGTGAGGAATTGAAGGGTGAAAACCGCAAAATAATCGGATACTTCCTTCTCGAGTTATTCTTGAGTATAGGCGCTCTGTTTAGGCGCAACCGCTAGCCACTTTTTGAAGCACCGCCTGTCACGGCAGCGGGTAGGGTGATGACTTAAGACTGCGATTGTAGCTTAGAGTTCAAGTTCCGGCCCTGCAAACTTGGTATCATTGGAAAGGTTGCGTAGTGAGGAATCGAAGGGTGGAAACCGCAAAATATTCGGATACTTCCTTCTCGAGTTATTCTTGAGTATAGGCGCTCTGTTTAGGCGCAACCGCTAGCTCCATTTTTGAAGCACCTCCTGTCACGGCAGCGGGTAGGGTGATGACTTAAGACTGCGATTGTAGCTTAGAGTTCAAGTTCCGGCCCGGCAAACTTGGTATCATTGGAAAGGTTGCGTAGTGAGGCATCGAAGGGTGAAAACCGCAAAATATTCGGATACTTCCTTCTCGAGTTATTCTTGAGTATAGGCGCTCTGTTTAGGCGCAACCGCTAGCTCCTTTTTGAAGCACCACCTGTCACGGCAGCGGGTAGGGTGATGACTTAAGACTGCGATTGTAGCTTAGAGTTCAAGTTCCGGCCCGGCAAACTTGGTATCATTATAAAGGTTGCGTAGTGAGGCATCGAAGGGTGAAAACCGCAAAACATTCGGATACTTCCTTCTCGAGTTATTTTTTAGTATAGGCGCTCTGTTTAGGCGCAACCGCTAGCTCCTTTTTGAAGCACAGCTCGTCACGGCAGCGGGTAGGGTGATGACTTAAGACTGCGATTGTAGCTTAGAGTTCAAGTTCCGGCCCGGCAAACTTGGTATCATTGGAAAGGTTGCGTAATGAGGAATCGAAGGGTGAAAACCACAAAATAATCGGATACTTCCTTCTCGAGTTATTTTGAGTATAGGCGCTCTGTTTAGGCGCAACCGCTAGCTCCATTTTTGAAGCACCTCCTGTCACGGCAGCGGGTAGGGTGATGACTTAAGACTGCGATTGTAGCTTAGAGTTCAAGTTCCAGTCCGGCAAACTTGGTATCATTATAAAGGTTGCGTAGTGAGGAATCGAAGGGTGAAAACCGCAAAATATTCGGATACTTCCTTCTCGAGTTATTCTTGAGTATAGGCGCTCTGTTTAGGCGCAACCGCTAGCTCCTTTTTGAAGCACCGCCTGTCACGGCACTGGGTAGGGTGATGACTTAAGACTGCGATTGTAGCTTAGAGTTCAAGTTCCGGCCCGGCAAACTTGGTATTATTATAAAGGTTGCGTAGTGAGGAATCGAAGGGTGAAAACCGCAAATAATCGGATACTTCCTTCTCGAGTTATTTTTAGTATAGGCGCTCTGTTTAGGCGCAACCGCTAGCTCCTTTTTGAAGCACAGCTCGTCACGGCAGCGGGTAGGGTGATGACTTAAGACTGCGATTGTAGCTTAGAGTTCAAGTTCCGGCCCGGCAAACTTGGTATCATTGGAAAGGTTGCGTAGTGAGGCATCGAAGGGTGAAAATCGCAAAATATTCGGATACTTCCTTCTCGAGTTATTCTTGAGTATAGGCGCTCTGTTTAGGCGCAACCGCTAGCTCCTTTTTGAAGCACCGCCTGTCACGGCAGCGGGTAGGGTGATGACTTAAGACTGCGATTGTAGCTTAGAGTTCAAGTTCCGGCCCGGCAAACTTGGTATCATTGGAAAGGTTGCGTAGTGAGGAATCGAAGGGTGAAAACCGCAAAATATTCGGATACTTCCTTCTCGAGTTATTCTTGAGTATAGGCGCTCTGTTTAGGCGCAACCGCTAGCTCCTTTTTGAAGCACCGCCTGTCACGGCAGCGGGTAGGGTGATGACTTAAGACTGCGATTGTAGCTTAGAGTTCAAGTTCCGGCCCGGCAAACTTGGTATCATTGGAAAGGTTGCGTAGTGAGGAATCGAAGGGTGAAACCGCAAAAATATTCGGATACTTCCTTCTCGAGTTATTCTTGAGTATAGGCGCTCTGTTTAGGCGCAACCGCTAGCTCATTTTTGAAGCACCTCCTGTCACGGCAGCGGGTAGGGTGATGACTTAAGACTGCGATTGTAGCTTAGAGTTCAAGTTCCGGCCCGGCAAACTTGGTATCATTGGAAAGGTTGCGTAGTGAGGCATCGAAGGGTGAAAACCGCAAAATATTCGGATACTTCCTTCTCGAGTTATTCTTGAGTATAGGCGCTCTGTTTAGGCGCAACCGCTAGCTCCTTTTTGAAGCACCACCTGTCACGGCAGCGGGTAGGGTGATGACTTAAGACTGCGATTGTAGCTTAGAGTTCAAGTTCCGGCCCGGCAAACTTGGTATCATAATAAAGGTTGCGTAGTGAGGCATCGAAGGGTGGAAACCGCAAAATATTCGGATACTTCCTTCTCGAGTTATTTTTGAGTATAGGCGCTCTGTTTAGGCGCAACCGCTAGCTCCTTTTTGAAGCACAGCTCGTCACGGCAGCGGGTAGGGTGATGACTTAAGACTGCGATTGTAGCTTAGAGTTCAAGTTCCGGCCCGGCAAACTTGATATCATTGGAAAGGTTGCGTAGTGAGGAATCGAAGGGTGAAAACCGCAAAATAATCGGATACTTCTTCTCGAGTTATTCTTTAGTATAGGCGCTCTGTTTAGGCGCAACCGCTAGCTCGATTTTTGAAGCACCGCCTGTCACGGCAGCGGGTAGGGTGATGACTTAAGACTGCGATTGTAGCTTAGAGTTCAAGTTCCGGCCCGGCAAACTTGGTATCATTGGAAAGGTTGCGTAGTGAGGAATCGAAGGGTGAAAACCGCAAAATAATCGGATACTTCCTTCTCGAGTTATTCTTGAGTATAGGCGCTCTGTTTAGGCGCAACCGCTAGCTCCTTTTTGAAGCACCTCCTGTCACGGCAGCGGGTAGGGTGACTTAAGACTGCGATTGTAGCTTAGAGTTCAAGTTCCGGCCCGCAAACTTGGTATCATTGGAAAGGTTGCGTAGTGAAGAATCGAAGGGTGAAAACCGCAAAATATTCGGATACTTCCTTCTCGAGTTATTCTTTAGTATAGGCGCTCTGTTTAGGCGCAACCGCTAGCTCGATTTTTGAAGCACCGCCTGTCACGGCAGCGGGTAGGGTGATGACTTAAGACTGCGATTGTAGCTTAGAGTTCAAGTTCCGGCCCGGCAAACTTGGTATCATTGGAAAGGTTGCGTAGTGAGGAATCGAAGGGTGAAAACCGCAAAATATTCGGATACTTCTTCTCGAGTTATTCTTGAGTATAGGCGCTTGTTTAGGCGCAACCGCTAGCTCCTTTTTGAAGCACAGCTGTCACGGCAGCGGGTAGGGTGATGACTTAAGACTGCGATTGTAGCTTAGAGTTCAAGTTCCGGCCCGGCAAACTTGGTATCATTAGAAAGGTTGCGTAGTGAGGAATCGAAGGGTGAAAACCGCAAAATATTCGGATACTTCTTCTCGAGTTATTCTTGAGTATAGGCGCTCTGTTTAGGCGCAACCGCTAGCTCCTTTTTGAAGCACTGCTTGTCACGGCAGCGGGTAGGGTGATGACTTAAACTGCGATTGTAGCTTAGGGTTCAAGTTCCGGCCCGGCAAACTTGGTATCATTGGAAAGGTTGCGTAGTGAGGAATCGAAGGGTGAAAACCGCAAAATATCGGATACTTCCTTCTCGAGTTATTCTTGAGTATAGGCGCTCTGTTTAGGCGCAACCGCTAGCCCTTTTTGAAGCACCGCCTGTCACGGCAGCGGGTAGGGTGATGACTTAAGACTGCGATTGTAGCTTAGAGTTCAAGTTCCGGCCCGGCAAACTTGGTATCATTGGAAAGGTTGCGTAGTGAGGAATCGAAGGGTGGAAACCGCAAAAATATTCGGATACTTCCTTCTCGAGTTATTCTTGAGTATAGGCGCTCTGTTTAGGCGCAACCGCTAGCTCCTTTTTGAAGCACCTCCTGTCACGGCAGCGGGTAGGGTGATGACTTAAGACTGCGATTGTAGCTTAGAGTTCAAGTTCCGGCCCGGCAAACTTGGTATCATTGGAAAGGTTGCGTAGTGAGGCATCGAAGGGTGAAAACCGCAAAATATTCGGATACTTCCTTCTCGAGTTATTTTTTAGTATAGGCGCTCTGTTTAGGCGCAACCGCTAGCTCCTTTTTGAAGCACAGCTCGTCACGGCAGCGGGTAGGGTGATGACTTAAGACTGCGATTGTAGCTTAGAGTTCAAGTTCCGGCCCGGCAAACTTGGTATCATTGGAAAGGTTGCGTAGTGAGGAATCGAAGGGTGAAAACCGCAAAATAATCGGATACTTCCTTCTCGAGTTATTTTGAGTATAGGCGCTCTGTTTAGGCGCAACCGCTAGCTCCTTTTTGAAGCACCCCCTGTCACGGCAGCGGGTAGGGTGATGACTTAAGACTGCGATTGTAGCTTAGAGTTCAAGTTCCGGCCCGGCAAACTTGGTATCATTAAAGGTTGCGTAGTGAGGAATCGAAGGGTGAAAACCGCAAAATATTCGGATACTTCCTTCTCGAGTTATTCTTGAGTATAGGCGCTCTGTTTAGGCGCAACCGCTAGCTCCTTTTTGAAGCACCGCCTGTCACGGCAGCGGGTAGGGTGATGACTTAAGACTGCGATTGTAGCTTAGAGTTCAAGTTCCGGCCCGGCAAACTTGGTATCATTATAAAGGTTGCGTAGTGAGGAATCGAAGGGTGGAAACCGCACAATAATCGGATACTTCCTTCTCGAGTTATTTTTAGTATAGGCGCTCTGTTTAGGCGCAACCGCTAGCTCCTTTTTGAAGCACAGCTCGTCACGGCAGCGGGTAGGGTGATGACTTAAGACTGCGATTGTAGCTTAGAGTTCAAGTTCCGGCCCGGCAACTTGGTATCATTGGAAAGGTTGCGTAGTGAGGCATCGAAGGGTGAAAACCGCAAAATATTCGGATACTTCCTTCTCGAGTTATTCTTGAGTATAGGCGCTCTGTTTAGGCGCAACCGCTAGCTCCTTTTTGAAGCACCGCCTGTCACGGCAGCGGGTAGGGTGATGACTTAAGACTGCGATTGTAGCTTAGAGTTCAAGTTCCGGCCCGGCAAACTTGGTATCATTGGAAAGGTTGCGTAGTGAGGAATGAAGGGTGAAAACCGCAAAATATTCGGATACTTCCTTCTCGAGTTATTTTGAGTATAGGCGCTCTGTTTAGGCGCAACCGCTAGCTCCTTTTTGAAGCACCGCTTGTCACGGCAGCGGGTAGGGTGATGACTTAAGACTGCGATTGTAGCTTAGAGTTCAAGTTCCGGCCCGGCAAACTTGGTATCATTGGAAAGGTTGCGTAGTGAGGAATCGAAGGGTGAAAACCGCAAAATAATCGGATACTTCCTTCTCGAGTTATTTTGAGTATAGGCGCTCTGTTTAGGCGCAACCGCTAGCTCCATTTTTGAAGCACCTCCTGTCACGGCAGCGGGTAGGGTGATGACTTAAGACTGCGATTGTAGCTTAGAGTTCAAGTTCCGCCCGGCAAACTTGGTATCATTATAAAGGTTGCGTAGTGAGGAATCGAAGGGTGAAAACCGCAAAATATTCGGATACTTCCTTCTCGAGTTATTCTTGAGTATAGGCGCTCTGTTTAGGCGCAACCGCTAGCTCCTTTTTGAAGCACCGCCTGTCACGGCAGCGGGTAGGGTGATGACTTAAGACTGCGATTGTAGCTTAGAGTTCAAGTTCCGGCCCGGCAAACTTGGTATCATAATAAAGGTTGCGTAGTGAGGAATCGAAGGGTGAAAACCGCAAAATATCGGATACTTCCTTCTCGAGTTATTTCTTAGTATAGGCGCTCTGTTTAGGCGCAACCGCTAGCTCCTTTTTGAAGCACAGCTCGTCACGGCAGCGGGTAGGGTGATGACTTAAGACTGCGATTGTAGCTTAGAGTTCAAGTTCCGGCCCGGCAAACTTGGTATCATTGGAAAGGTTGCGTAGTCAGGAATCGAAGGGTGAAAACCGCAAAATATTCGGATACTTCCTTCTCGAGTTATTCTTGAGTATAGGCGCTCTGTTTAGGCGCAACCGCTAGCTCCTTTTTGAAGCACCGCCTGTCACGGCAGCGGGTAGGGTGATGACTTAAGACTGCGATTGTAGCTTAGAGTTCAAGTTCCGACCCGGCAAACTTGGTATCATTATAAAGGTTGCGTAGTGAGGCATCGAAGGGTGAAAACCGCAAAATAATCGATACTTCTTCTCGAGTTATTCTTGAGTATAGGCGCTCTGTTTAGGCGCAACCGCTAGCTCCTTTTTGAAGCACCGCTGTCACGGCAGCGGGTAGGGTGATGACTTAAGACTGCGATTGTAGCTTAGAGTTCAAGTTCCGGCCCGGCAAACTTGGTATCATTATAAAGGTTGCGTAGTGAGGAATCGAAGGGTGAAAACCGCAAAATATTCGGATACTTCCTTCTCGAGTTATTCTTGAGTATAGGCGCTCTGTTTAGGCGCAACCGCTAGCTCCTTTTTGAAGCACCGCCTGTCACGGCAGCGGGTAGGGTGATGACTTAAGACTGCGATTGTAGCTTAGAGTTCAAGTTCCGGCCTGGCAAACTTGGTATAATATAAAGGTTGCGTAGTGAGGAATCGAAGGGTGAAAACCGCAAAATATCGGATACTTCCTTCTCGAGTTATTCTTGAGTATAGGCGCTCTGTTTAGGCGCAACCGCTAGCTCCTTTTTGAAGCACCGCTGTCACGGCAGCGGGTAGGGTGATGACTTAAGACTGCGATTGTAGCTTAGAGTTCAAGTTCCGGCCCGGCAAACTTGGTATCATTATAAAGGTTGCGTAGTGAGGAATCGAAGGGTGAAAACCGCAAAATATTCGGATACTTCCTTCTCGAGTTATTCTTGAGTATAGGCGCTCTGTTTAGGCGCAACCGCTAGCTCCTTTTTGAAGCACCGCCTGTCACGGCAGCGGGTAGGGTGATGACTTAAGACTGCGATTGTAGCTTAGAGTTCAAGTTCCGGCCCGGCAAACTTGGTATCAATATAAAGGTTGCGTAGTGAGGAATCGAAGGGTGAAAACCGCAAAATATCGGATACTTCCTTCTCGAGTTATTCTTGAGTATAGGCGCTCTGTTTAGGCGCAACCGCTAGCTCCTTTTTGAAGCACCGCCTGTCACGGCAGCGGGTAGGGTGATGACTTAAGACTGCGATTGTAGCTTAGAGTTCAAGTTCCGGCCCGGCAAACTTGGTATCATTATAAAGGTTGCGTAGTGAGGAATCGAAGGGTGGAAAACCGCAAAATATTCGGATACTTCCTTCTCGAGTTATTCTTGAGTATAGGCGCTCTGTTTAGGCGCAACCGCTAGCTCCTTTTTGAAGCACCGCCTGTCACGGCAGCGGGTAGGGTGATGACTTAAGACTGCGATTGTAGCTTAGAGTTCAAGTTCCGCCCGGCAAACTTGGTATCATTAAAAGGTTGCGTAGTGAGGCATCGAAGGGTGAAAACCGCAAAATAATCGGATACTTCCTTCTCGAGTTATTCTTGAGTATAGGCGCTCTGTTTAGGCGCAACCGCTAGCTCCTTTTTGAAGCACCGCTGTCACGGCAGCGGGTAGGGTGATGACTTAAGACTGCGATTGTAGCTTAGAGTTCAAGTTCCGGCCCGGCAAACTTGGTATCATTAAAGTTTGCGTAGTGAGGAATCGAAGGGTGAAAACCGCAAAATATTCGGATACTTCCTTCTCGAGTTATTCTTGAGTATAGGCGCTCTGTTTAGGCGCAACCGCTAGCTCCTTTTTGAAGCACCGCCTGTCACGGCAGCGGGTAGGGTGATGACTTAAGACTGCGATTGTAGCTTAGAGTTCAAGTTCCGGCCCGGCAAACTTGGTATCATTAAAAGGTTGCGTAGTGAGGAATCGAAGGGTGAAAACCGCAAAATAATCGGATACTTCCTTCTCGAGTTATTCTTGAGTATAGGCGCTCTGTTTAGGCGCAACCGCTAGCTCCTTTTTGAAGCACCACCTGTCACGGCAGCGGGTAGGGTGATGACTTAAGACTGCGATTGTAGCTTAGAGTTCAAGTTCCGGCCCGGCAAACTTGGTATCATTATAAAGGTTGCGTAGTGAGGCATCGAAGGGTGAAAACCGCAAAATAATCGGATACTTCCTTCTCGAGTTATTCTTGAGTATAGGCGCTCTGTTTAGGCGCAACCGCTAGCTCCTTTTTGAAGCACCACCTGTCACGGCAGCGGGTAGGGTGATGACTTAAGACTGCGATTGTAGCTTAGAGTTCAAGTTCCGGCCCGGCAAACTTGGTATCATTGGAAAGGTTGCGTAGTGAGGAATCGAAGGGTGAAAACCGCAAAATATTCGGATACTTCCTTCTCGAGTTATTTTAGTATAGGCGCTCTGTTTAGGCGCAACCGCTAGCTCCTTTTTGAAGCACCGCTTGTCACGGCAGCGGGTAGGGTGATGACTTAAGACTGCGATTGTAGCTTAGAGTTCAAGTTCCGGCCCGGCAAACTTGGTATCATTGGAAAGGTTGCGTAGTGAGGAATCGAAGGGTGAAAACCGCAAAATATTCGGATACTTCCTTCTCGAGTTATTTTGAGTATAGGCGCTCTGTTTAGGCGCAACCGCTAGCTCCATTTTGAAGCACCTCCTGTCACGGCAGCGGGTAGGGTGATGACTTAAGACTGCGATTGTAGCTTAGAGTTCAAGTTCCGGCCGGCAAACTTGGTATCATTATAAAGGTTGCGTAGTGAGAAATCGAAGGGTGAAAACCGCAAAATATTCGGATACTTCCTTCTCGAGTTATTCTTGAGTATAGGCGCTCTGTTTAGGCGCAACCGCTAGCTCCTTTTTGAAGCACCGCCTGTCACGGCAGCGGGTAGGGTGATGACTTAAGACTGCGATTGTAGCTTAGAGTTCAAGTTCCGGCCCGGCAAACTTGGTATCAATAAAGGTTGCGTAGTGAGGCATCGAAGGGTGAAAACCGCAAAATATTCGGATACTTCCTTCTCGAGTTATTTTTTAGTATAGGCGCTCTGTTTAGGCGCAACCGCTAGCTCCTTTTTGAAGCACAGCTCGTCACGGCAGCGGGTAGGGTGATGACTTAAGACTGCGATTGTAGCTTAGAGTTCAAGTTCCGGCCCGGCAAACTTGGTATCATTGGAAAGGTTGCGTAGTGAGGAATCGAAGGGTGAAAACCGCAAAATAATCGGATACTTCCTTCTCGAGTTATTTTTGAGTATAGGCGCTCTGTTTAGGCGCAACCGCTAGCTCCTTTTGAAGCACCTCCTGTCACGGCAGCGGGTAGGGTGATGACTTAAGACTGCGATTGTAGCTTAGAGTTCAAGTTCCGGCCCGGCAAACTTGGTATCATAATAAAGGTTGCGTAGTGAGGAATCGAAGGGTGAAAACCGCAAAATATTCGGATACTTCCTTCTCGAGTTATTCTTGAGTATAGGCGCTCTGTTTAGGCGCAACCGCTAGCTCCTTTTTGAAGCACCGCCTGTCACGGCAGCGGGTAGGGTGATGACTTAAGACTGCGATTGTAGCTTAGAGTTCAAGTTCCGGCCCGGCAAACTTGGTATATTATAAAGGTTGCGTAGTGAGGAATCGAAGGGTGAAAACCGCAAAATAATCGGATACTTCCTTCTCGAGTTATTTTTAGTATAGGCGCTCTGTTTAGGCGCAACCGCTAGCTCCTTTTTGAAGCACAGCTCGTCACGGCAGCGGGTAGGGTGATGACTTAAGACTGCGATTGTAGCTTAGAGTTCAAGTTCCGGCCCGGCAAACTTGGTATCATTGGAAAGGTTGCGTAGTCAGGAATCGAAGGGTGAAAACCGCAAAATATTCGGATACTTCCTTCTCGAGTTATTCTTGAGTATAGGCGCTCTGTTTAGGCGCAACCGCTAGCTCCTTTTTGAAGCACCGCCTGTCACGGCAGCGGGTAGGGTGATGACTTAAGACTGCGATTGTAGCTTAGAGTTCAAGTTCCGACCCGGCAAACTTGGTATCATTATAAAGGTTGCGTAGTGAGGCATCGAAGGGTGAAAACCGCAAAATAATCGGATACTTCCTTCTCGAGTTATTCTTGAGTATAGGCGCTCTGTTTAGGCGCAACCGCTAGCTCCTTTTTGAAGCACCGCCTGTCACGGCAGCGGGTAGGGTGATGACTTAAGACTGCGATTGTAGCTTAGAGTTCAAGTTCCGGCCCGGCAAACTTGGTATCATTAAAAGGTTGCGTAGTGAGGAATCGAAGGGTGAAAACCGCAAAATATTCGGATACTTCCTTCTCGAGTTATTCTTGAGTATAGGCGCTATGTTTAGGCGCAACCGCTAGCTCCTTTTTGAAGCACCGCCTGTCACGGCAGCGGGTAGGGTGATGACTTAAGACTGCGATTGTAGCTTAGAGTTCAAGTTCCGGCCCGGCAAACTTGGTATCATTATAAGTTGCGTAGTGAGGAATCGAAGGGTGAAAACCGCAAAATAATCGGATACTTCCTTCTCGAGTTATTCTTGAGTATAGGCGCTCTGTTTAGGCGCAACCGCTAGCTCCTTTTTGAAGCACCGCCTGTCACGGCAGCGGGTAGGGTGATGACTTAAGACTGCGATTGTAGCTTAGAGTTCAAGTTCCGCCCGGCAAACTTGGTATCATTATAAAGGTTGCGTAGTGAGGAATCGAAGGGTGAAAACCGCAAAATATCGGATACTTCCTTCTCGAGTTATTCTTGAGTATAGGCGCTCTGTTTAGGCGCAACCGCTAGCTCCTTTTTGAAGCACCGCTGTCACGGCAGCGGGTAGGGTGATGACTTAAGACTGCGATTGTAGCTTAGAGTTCAAGTTCCGGCCCGGCAAACTTGGTATCATTATAAAGGTTGCGTAGTGAGGAATCGAAGGGTGAAAACCGCAAAATATTCGGATACTTCCTTCTCGAGTTATTCTTGAGTATAGGCGCTCTGTTTAGGCGCAACCGCTAGCTCCTTTTTGAAGCACCGCCTGTCACGGCAGCGGGTAGGGTGATGACTTAAGACTGCGATTGTAGCTTAGAGTTCAAGTTCCGGCCCGGCAAACTTGGTATCATTAAAGGTTGCGTAGTGAGGAATCGAAGGGTGAAAACCGCAAAATATTCGGATACTTCCTTCTCGAGTTATTCTTGAGTATAGGCGCTCTGTTTAGGCGCAACCGCTAGCTCCTTTTTGAAGCACCACCTGTCACGGCAGCGGGTAGGGTGATGACTTAAGACTGCGATTGTAGCTTAGAGTTCAAGTTCCGGCCCGGCAAACTTGGTATCATTGGAAAGGTTGCGTAGTGAGGAATCGAAGGGTGAAAACCGCAAAATATTCGGATACTTCCTTCTCGAGTTATTCTTGAGTATAGGCGCTCTGTTTAGGCGCAACCGCTAGCTCCTTTTTGAAGCACCCCTGTCACGGCAGCGGGTAGGGTGATGACTTAAGACTGCGATTGTAGCTTAGAGTTCAAGTTCCGGCCCGGCAAACTTGGTATCATTGGAAAGGTTGCGTAGTGAGGATCGAAGGGTGAAAACCGCAAAATATTCGGATACTTCCTTCTCGAGTTATTTTGAGTATAGGCGCTCTGTTTAGGCGCAACCGCTAGCTCCTTTTTGAAGCACCGCCTGTCACGGCAGCGGGTAGGGTGATGACTTAAGACTGCGATTGTAGCTTAGAGTTCAAGTTCCGGCCCGGCAAACTTGGTATCATTGGAAAGGTTGCGTAGTGAGGAATCGAAGGGTGAAAACCGCAAAATATTCGGATACTTCCTTCTCGAGTTATTCTTGAGTATAGGCGCTCTGTTTAGGCGCAACCGCTAGCTCCTTTTTGAAGCACCTCCTGTCACGGCAGCGGGTAGGGTGATGACTTAAGACTGCGATTGTAGCTTAGAGTTCAAGTTCCGCCCGGCAAACTTGGTATCATTATAAAGGTTGCGTAGTGAGGAATCGAAGGGTGAAAACCGCAAAATATTCGGATACTTCCTTCTCGAGTTATTCTTGAGTATAGGCGCTCTGTTTAGGCGCAACCGCTAGCTCCTTTTTGAAGCACCGCCTGTCACGGCCGGGTAGGGTGATGACTTAAGACTGCGATTGTAGCTTAGAGTTCAAGTTCCGGCCCGGCAAACTTGGTATCATTATAAAGGTTGCGTAGTGAGGAATCGAAGGGTGAAAACCGCAAAATAATCGGATACTTCCTTCTCGAGTTATTTTGAGTATAGGCGCTCTGTTTAGGCGCAACCGCTAGCTCCTTTTTGAAGCACAGCTCGTCACGGCAGCGGGTAGGGTGATGACTTAAGACTGCGATTGTAGCTTAGAGTTCAAGTTCCGGCCCGGCAAACTTGGTATCATTGGAAAGGTTGCGTAGTGAGGAATCGAAGGGTGAAAACCGCAAAATATTCGGATACTTCCTTCTCGAGTTATTCTTGAGTATAGGCGCTCTGTTTAGGCGCAACCGCTAGCTCCTTTTTGAAGCACCGCCTGTCACGGCAGCGGGTAGGGTGATGACTTAAGACTGCGATTGTAGCTTAGAGTTCAAGTTCCGGCCCGGCAAACTTGGTATCATTGGAAAGGTTGCGTAGTGAGGCATCGAAGGGTGAAAACCGCAAAATATTCGGATACTTCCTTCTCGAGTTATTCTTGAGTATAGGCGCTCTGTTTAGGCGCAACCGCTAGCCCTTTTTGAAGCACCGCCTGTCACGGCAGCGGGTAGGGTGATGACTTAAGACTGCGATTGTAGCTTAGAGTTCAAGTTCCGGCCGGCAAACTTGGTATCATTGGAAAGGTTGCGTAGTGAGGAATCGAAGGGTGAAAACCGCAAAATATTCGGATACTTCCTTCTCGAGTTATTCTTGAGTATAGGCGCTCTGTTTAGGCGCAACCGCTAGCTCCTTTTTGAAGCACCGCCTGTCACGGCAGCGGGTAGGGTGATGACTTAAGACTGCGATTGTAGCTTAGAGTTCAAGTTCCGGCCCGGCAAACTTGGTATCATTGAAAGGTTGCGTAGTGAGGCATCGAAGGGTGAAAACCGCAAAATATTCGGATACTTCCTTCTCGAGTTATTCTTGAGTATAGGCGCTCTGTTTAGGCGCAACCGCTAGCTCCTTTTTGAAGCACCGCTCGTCACGGCAGCGGGTAGGGTGATGACTTAAGACTGCGATTGTAGCTTAGAGTTCAAGTTCCGGCCCGGCAAACTTGGTATCATTGGAAAGGTTGCGTAGTGAGGAATCGAAGGGTGAAAACCGCAAAATATTCGGATACTTCCTTCTCGAGTTATTCTTGAGTATAGGCGCTCTGTTTAGGCGCAACCGCTAGCTCCTTTTTGAAGCACCGCCTGTCACGGCAGCGGGTAGGGTGATGACTTAAGACTGCGATTGTAGCTTAGAGTTCAAGTTCCGGCCCGGCAAACTTGGTATCATTGGAAAGGTTGCGTAGTGAGGAATCGAAGGGTGAAAAACGCAAAATATTCGGATACTTCCTTCTCGAGTTATTTTAGTATAGGCGCTCTGTTTAGGCGCAACCGCTAGCTCCTTTTTGAAGCACCAGCCGTCACGGCAGCGGGTAGGGTGATGACTTAAGACTGCGATTGTAGCTTAGAGTTCAAGTTCCGGCCCGGCAAACTTGGTATCATTGGAAAGGTTGCGTAGTGAGGCATCGAAGGGTGAAAACCGCAAAATATTCGGATACTTCCTTCTCGAGTTATTCTTGAGTATAGGCGCTCTGTTTAGGCGCAACCGCTAGCTCCTTTTGAAGCACGCCTGTCACGGCAGCGGGTAGGGTGATGACTTAAGACTGCGATTGTAGCTTAGAGTTCAAGTTCCGGCCCGGCAAACTTGGTATCATTGGAAAGGTTGCGTAGTGAGGAATCGAAGGGTGAAAACCGCAAAATATTCGGATACTTCCTTCTCGAGTTATTCTTGAGTATAGGCGCTCTGTTTAGGCGCAACCGCTAGCTCCTTTTTGAAGCACCTCTGTCACGGCAGCGGGTAGGGTGATGACTTAAGACTGCGATTGTAGCTTAGAGTTCAAGTTCCGGCCCGGCAAACTTGGTATCATTGGAAAGGTTGCGTAGTGAGGAATCGAAGGGTGAAAACCGCAAAATATTCGGATACTTCCTTCTCGAGTTATTTTTTAGTATAGGCGCTCTGTTTAGGCGCAACCGCTAGCTCCTTTTTGAAGCACCTCTGTCACGGCAGCGGGTAGGGTAGGGTGATGACTTAAGACTGCGATTGTAGCTTAGAGTTCAAGTTCCGGCCCGGCAAACTTGGTATCATTGGAAAGGTTGCGTAGTGAGGAATCGAAGGGTGAAAACCGCAAAATATTCGGATACTTCCTTCTCGAGTTATTCTTGAGTATAGGCGCTCTGTTTAGGCGCAACCGCTAGCTCCTTTTTGAAGCACCGCTGTCACGGCAGCGGGTAGGGTGATGACTTAAGACTGCGATTGTAGCTTAGAGTTCAAGTTCCGGCCCGGCAAACTTGGTATCATTGGAAAGGTTGCGTAGTGAGGAATCGAAGGGTGAAAACCGCAATATATTCGGATACTTCCTTCTCGAGTTATTCTTGAGTATAGGCGCTCTGTTTAGGCGCAACCGCTAGCTCCTTTTTGAAGCACCGCCTGTCACGGCAGCGGGTAGGGTGATGACTTAAGACTGCGATTGTAGCTTAGAGTTCAAGTTCCGGCCCGGCAAACTTGGTATCATTGGAAAGGTTGCGTAGTGAGGCATCGAAGGGTGAAAACCGCAAAAT
Source organism: Branchiostoma floridae x Branchiostoma belcheri (assembly GCA_019207045.1). Lineage (NCBI taxonomy): Eukaryota > Metazoa > Chordata > Leptocardii > Amphioxiformes > Branchiostomatidae > Branchiostoma > Branchiostoma floridae x Branchiostoma belcheri. Next base: position 25,755,002 of record CM033026.1, on the reverse strand, counting down.
ATTCGGATACTTCTTCTCGAGTTATTCTTGAGTATAGGCGCTCTGTTTAGGCGCAACCGCTAGCTCCTTTTTGAAGCACCTCCTGTCACGGCAGCGGGTAGGGTGATGACTTAAGACTGCGATTGTAGCTTAGAGTTCAAGTTCCGGCCCGGCAAACTTGGTATCATTGGAAAGGTTGCGTAGTGAGGAATCGAAGGGTGAAAACCGCAAAATATCGGATACTTCCTTCTCGAGTTATTCTTGAGTATAGGCGCTCTGTTTAGGCGCAACCGCTAGCTCCTTTTTGAAGCACCTCTGTCACGGCAGCGGGTAGGGTGATGACTTAAGACTGCGATTGTAGCTTAGAGTTCAAGTTCCGGCCCGGCAAACTTGGTATCATGGAAAGGTTGCGTAGTGAGGAATCGAAGGGTGAAAACCGCAAAATATTCGGATACTTCCTTCTCGAGTTATTCTTGAGTATAGGCGCTCTGTTAGGCGCAACCGCTAGCTCATTTTTGAAGCACCGCCTGTCACGGCAGCGGGTAGGGTGATGACTTAAGACTGCGATTGTAGCTTAGAGTTCAAGTTCCGGCCCGGCAAACTTGGTATCATTGGAAAGGTTGCGTAGTGAGGCATCGAAGGGTGAAAACCGCAAAATATTCGGATACTTCTTCTCGAGTTATTTTGAGTATAGGCGCTCTGTTTAGGCGCAACCGCTAGCTCCTTTTTGAAGCACCGCCTGTCACGGCAGCGGGTAGGGTGATGACTTAAGACTGCGATTGTAGCTTAGAGTTCAAGTTCCGGCCCGGCAAACTTGGTATCATTAAAAGTTGCGTAGTGAGGCATCGAAGGGTGAAAACCGCAAAATATTCGGATACTTCCTTCTCGAGTTATTCTTAGTATAGGCGCTCTGTTTAGGCGCAACCGCTAGCTCCTTTTTGAAGCACAGCTCGTCACGGCGCGGCGGGTAGGGTGATGACTTAAGACTGCGATTGTAGCTTAGAGTTCAAGTTCCGGCCCGGCAAACTTGGTATCATTGAAAGGTTGCGTAGTGAGGCATCGAAGGGTGAAAACCGCAAAATATTCGGATACTTCCTTCTCGAGTTATTCTTGAGTATAGGCGCTCTGTTTAGGCGCAACCGCTAGCTCCTTTTTGAAGCACCGCCTGTCACGGCAGCGGGTAGGGTGATGACTTAAGACTGCGATTGTAGCTTAGAGTTCAAGTTCCGGCCCGGCAAACTTGGTATCATTGGAAAGGTTGCGTAGTGAGGAATCGAAGGGTGAAACCGCAAAATATTCGGATACTTCCTTCTCGAGTTATTCTTGAGTATAGGCGCTCTGTTTAGGCGCAACCGCTAGCTCCTTTTTGAAGCACCGCCTGTCACGGCAGCGGGTAGGGTGATGACTTAAGACTGCGATTGTAGCTTAGAGTTCAAGTTCCGGCCCGGCAAACTTGGTATCATTGGAAAGGTTGCGTAGTGAGGCATCGAAGGGTGAAAACCGCAAAATATTCGGATACTTCCTTCTCGAGTTATTCTTGAGTATAGGCGCTCTGTTTAGGCGCAACCGCTAGCTCCTTTTTGAAGCACCGCCTGTCACGGCAGCGGGTAGGGTGATGACTTAAGACTGCGATTGTAGCTTAGAGTTCAAGTTCCGGCCCGGCAAACTTGGTATCATTGGAAAGTTGCGTAGTGAGGCATCGAAGGGTGAAAACCGCAAAATATTCGGATACTTCCTTCTCGAGTTATTTTGAGTATAGGCGCTCTGTTTAGGCGCAACCGCTAGCTCCTTTTTGAAGCACGCCTGTCACGGCAGCGGGTAGGGTGATGACTTAAGACTGCGATTGTAGTTAGAGTTCAAGTTCCGCCCGGCAAACTTGGTATCATTGGAAAGGTTGCGTAGTGAGACATCGAAGGGTGAAAACCGCAAAATATTCGGATACTTCCTTCTCGAGTTATTCTTGAGTATAGGCGCTCTGTTTAGGCGCAACCGCTAGCTCCTTTTTGAAGCACCGCCTGTCACGGCAGCGGGTAGGGTGATGACTTAAGACTGCGATTGTAGCTTAGAGTTCAAGTTCCGGCCCGGCAAACTTGGTATCATTGGAAAGGTTGCGTAGTGAGGCATCGAAGGGTGAAAACCGCAAAATATTCGGATACTTCCTTCTCGAGTTATTCTTGAGTATAGGCGCTCTGTTTAGGCGCAACCGCTAGCTCCTTTTTGAAGCACCGCTCGTCACGGCAGCGGTAGGGTGATGACTTAAGACTGCGATTGTAGCTTAGAGTTCAAGTTCCGGCCCGGCAAACTTGGTATCATTGGAAAGGTTGCGTAGTGAGGCATCGAAGGGTGAAAACCGCAAAATATTCGGATACTTCCTTCTCGAGTTATTCTTGAGTATAGGCGCTCTGTTTAGGCGCAACCGCTAGCTCCTTTTTGAAGCACCGCCTGTCACGGCAGCGGGTTAGGGTGATGACTTAAGACTGCGATTGTAGCTTAGAGTTCAAGTTCCGGCCCGGCAAACTTGGTATCATTGGAAAGGTTGCGTAGTGAGACATCGAAGGGTGAAAACCGCAAAATATTCGGATACTTCCTTCTCGAGTTATTCTTGAGTATAGGCGCTCTGTTTAGGCGCACCGCTAGCTCCTTTTTGAAGCACCGCCTGTCACGGCAGCGGGTAGGGTGATGACTTAAGACTGCGATTGTAGCTTAGAGTTCAAGTTCCGGCCCGGCAAACTTGGTATCATTAAAGGTTGCGTAGTGAGGATCGAAGGGTGAAAACCGCAAAATATTCGGATACTTCCTTCTCGAGTTATTCTTGAGTATAGGCGCTCTGTTTAGGCGCAACCGCTAGCTCCTTTTTGAAGCACCGCCTGTCACGGCAGCGGGTAGGGTGATGACTTAAGACTGCGATTGTAGCTTAGAGTTCAAGTTCCGGCCCGGCAAACTTGGTATCATTGGAAAAGTTGCGTAGTCAGGAATCGAAGGGTGAAAACCGCAAAAATTCGGATACTTCCTTCTCGAGTTATTCTTGAGTATAGGCGCTCTGTTTAGGCGCAACCGCTAGCTCCTTTTTGAAGCACCGCTGTCACGGCAGCGGGTAGGGTGATGACTTAAGACTGCGATTGTAGCTTAGAGTTCAAGTTCCGGCCCGGCAACTTGGTATCATTGGAAAGGTTGCGTAGTGAGGCATCGAAGGGTGAAAACCGCAAAATATTCGGATACTTCCTTCTCGAGTTATTCTTGAGTATAGGCGCTCTGTTTAGGCGCAACCGCTAGCTCCTTTTGAAGCAAGCTCGTCACGGCAGCGGGTAGGGGGTGATGACTTAAGACTGCGATTGTAGCTTAGAGTTCAAGTTCCGGCCCGGCAAACTTGGTATCATTAAAAGTTGCGTAGTGAGGCATCGAGGGGGTGAAAACCGCAAAATATCGGATACTTCCTTCTCGAGTTATGTATTAGTATAGGCGCTATGGTTTAGGCGCACCGCTAGCTCCTTTTTCGAAGCACC